>CATKUM010000009.1:12400000-13000000 GCA_949786405.1 Onychomys arenicola | reverse complement strand
ACAGGATCGCTTACATAGTTGCTCTTTATTTAATAGTGAAAATCGTGTTGGGTTCCTGAACTGTGTAAATTCATTTGAGCGAAAATATCACTGGGTTTACCCTAAATGAACTCTTGCTGGTAGGAAGACACAGAGCCTTTGGTTTAACTCTGTTTCTGAAGAAAAATTCAGACCAGTGTTCTTATCCATGAAACACACTCTGTTTTAACGCAAGAATCATGCTCTTCTTTCCAGGATCTGTAATACAGCAACAAACATGAGCATGCCCAGAAATAAAGAACTGTGTTTCCTACTAATACGGACCATATCTAGTTAAACTCTGCTTATGAAACTCATACAAACCACAGCATCTCTTCATTGATGCTCTTTAGTTAATAGTGAAAACCGTGTTGGGTTCGTGAACTGTGTAAATTCATTTGAGACCAAAAATCACTGGGTTTACCTGAAATGAACTCTTGCTTGTAGGAAGACACGGAGCCTTTGGTTTAACTCTGATTCTGAGGGAAATTCAGGCCAGTGTTCTCATCCATGAAACACCATCTGTTTTAACACAAGAAGCATCCTCTTCTGTCCAGCGTCTCCATTACAGCAATGAAAATGAGCATGCCCAGAAAAAAAGAACTGTGTTTCCTACTCTTACGGACCATATCTAGTTGAAGTCTGCTTATGAAACTGTAACAAACCACAGCATCTTTTACATAGATGCTCTTTAGCTAATAGTGAAAATCGTATTGGGTTCATGAACAGTGTAAATTCATTTGAGCCGAAAAATCACTGAGTTTACTGCAAATGAACACTTTCTTTTAGGAAGACACAGCGCATTTGGTTTAACTCATTTGTGAAGGGAAATTCACACCAGTGTTCTCATGGATGAAACACCCTCTGTTTTAACGCAAGAAGCATCCTCTTCTGTCCAGTGTCTCCAATATAGCAAGAAACATGAGCATGCCCAGAAAAAAAACAACTGTGCTCCTATTCAAAAGGACCATGTCTAGTTCAACTCTGGATATGAAACTCATACAAACGACAGCATTTCTTCATAGATGCTCTATAGTTAATAGTTAAAATGGCGTTGGGTTCGTGAACTGTGTAAATTCATTTGAGCCGAAAAATAACTGGGTTTACCCGAAAAGAACTCTTGCTTGTAGGAAGACACAGAGACTTTGGTTTAACTCCGTGTCTGAAGAAAAATTCAGACCAGTGTTCTCATCCATGAAACACACTCTGTTTTTATGCAAGAACCATGCTCTTCTTTCCAGAGTCTCAAATACAGCAAGAAAGATGAGCATGCTCAGAAAAAAATTACTGTATTTCCTACTCAATAGGATCATGTCTAGTTCAACTCTGCATATGAAACTCATACAAACGACAGCATCTCTTCATAGATGCTCTTTAGTTAATAGTTAAAATCGCGTTGGGTTCGTGAACTGTGTAAATTCATTTGAGCCGAAAAATAACTGGGTCTACCCGAAAAGAACTCTTGCTTGTAGGAAGACACAGAGCCTTTGGTTTAAATCCGTGTCTGAAGAAAAATTCAGACCAGTGTTCTCATCCATGAAACACACTCTGTTTTTATGCAAGAACCATGCTCTTCTTTCCAGGGTCTGTAATACAGAAAGAACCATGAGCATGCCCAGAAATAAAGAACTGTGTTTCCTACTCATACGGAACATATCTAGTTGAACTCTGCTTATGAAACTCATACAAACCGCAGCATCTTTTACATAGATGCTCTTTAGTTAATAGTGAAAATCGTGTTGAGTTCGTGAACTGTGTAAATTCATTTGACCCGAAAAATCACTAGGTTTACCGGAAATGAACTCTTGCTTGTAGGAAGACACAGAGATTTTGGTTTAACCCCATTTCTGAAGGAAAATTCAAACCATTGTTCTCATACATGAAACACACTCTGTTTTAAAACAAGAAGCATGCTCTTCTTTCCAGAGTCTCCAATACAGCAAGAAAGATGAGCATGCCCAGAAAAAAATTTCTGTATTTCCTACTCAATAGGATCATGTCTAGTTCAACTCTGCATATGAAACTCATACAAACGACAGCATCTCTTCATAGATGCTCTATAGTTAATAGTTAAAATCGTGTTGGGTCGTGAACTGTGTAAATTCATTTGAGCCGAAAAATAACTGGGTTTACCCGAAAAGAACTCTTGCTTGTAGGAAGACACAGAGACTTTGGTTTAACTCTGTGTCTGAAGAAAAATTCAGACCAGTGTTCTCATCCATGAAACACCCTGTGTTTTAACACAAGAAGCATCCTCTGCTGTCCAGCATCTCCATTACAGCAAGAAAAATGAGCATGGCCAGAAAAAAAGAACTGTGTTTCCTACTCTTACCTACCATATCTAGTTGAAGTCTGCTTATGAAACTGTAACAAACCACAGCATCTCTTACATAGATGCTCTTTAGGTATTAGTAAATTCGTGTTGGGTTTGTTAACCGTGTAAATTCATTTGAGCCGAAAAATCACTGGGTTTACCGGAAATGAACTCTTGCTTGTAGGAAAACACACAGCCTTTGGTTTAACTCCTTTTGTGAAGGGATATTCAGACCAGTGTTCTCATCCATGAAACACCCTCTGTTTTAACAAAGAAGCATCCTCTTCTGTCCAGTGTCTGCACTACAGCAAGAAATATGAGCATGCCCAGAAAAAAAGAACTGAGTTTCCGACTCATAAGGACCATATCTAGTAGAACTCAGCTTATGAAACTCATACAAACCACAGCATCTTTTACGTAGATGCTCTTTAGTTAATAGTGAAAATCTTGTTGGGTTCGTGAACTGTGTGAATCCTTTTGAGCCGAAAAATCACTAGTTTTAACAGAAATGAACACTTGCTTGTAGAAAGACACAGAGACTTTGGTTTAACCCCATTTCTGAAGGAAAATTCAAACCAGTGTTCTCATCCATGAAACACACTCTGTTTTAACGCAAGAATCATGCTCTTCTTTCCAGGATCTGTAATACAGCAAGAAACATGAGCATGCCCAGAAATAAAGAACTGTGTTTCCTACTTATACCGACCATATCTAGTTCAACTCCTCTTATGAAACTCATACAAACCACAACATCTTTTACAAAGATGCTCTTTAGTTAATAGTGAAAATCGTGTTGGGTTCGTGAACTGTGTAAATTCATTTGAGCCAAAAAATCACTAGTTTTACCGGAAATGAACTCTTGCTTGTAGGAAGACACAGAGATTTTGGTTTAACCCCATTTCTGAAGGAAAATTCAAACCATTGTTCTCATACATGAAACACACTCTGTTTTAAAACAAGAAGCATGCTCTTCTTTCCAGAGTCTCCAATACAGCAAGAAAGATGAGCATGCCCAGAAAAAAATTTCTGTATTTCCTATTCAATAGGATCATGTCTAGTTCAACTCTGCATATGAAACTCATACAAATGACAGCATCTCTTCATAGATGCTCTATAATTAATAGTTAAAATCGTGTTGGGTTCGTGAACTGTGTAAATTCATTTGAGCCGAAAAATATCTGGGTTTACCCGAAAAGAACTCTTGCTTGTAGGAAGACACAGAGATTTGATTTAACTCCGTGTCTGAAAAAAAATTCAGACCAGTGTTCTCATCCATGAAACACACTCTGTTTTTATGCAAGAACCATGCTCTTCTTTCCAGGGTCTGTAATACAGCAAGAAACATGAGCATGCCCAGAAATAAAGAACTGTGTTTCCTACTCATACGGACCATATCTAGTTGAACTCTGCTTATGAAACTCATACAAACCGCAGCATCTCTTCATAGATGCTCTTTAGTTAATAGTGAAAATCGTGTTAGGTTCGTGAACTGTGTAAATTCATTTGAGCCGAAAAATCACTGGGTTTACTGGAAATGAACTCTTGCTTTTAGGAAGACACAGAGCCTTTGGTTTAAATCTGTTTCTGAAGGAAAATAGAGACCAGTGTTCTCATCCATGAAACAACATCTGTTTTAATGCAAGAAGCATAATCTTCTGTGCAGCGTCAGCACTACAACAAGAAATATGAGCATGCCCAGAAAAAAAGAACTGTGTTTCCTACTCATACGGACCTTATCAAGTGGAACTCTGCTAGTGAAACTCATACAAACCACAGGATAGCTTACATAGTTGCTCTTTATTTAATAGTGAAAATCGTGTTGGGTTCCTGAACTGTGTAAATTCATTTGAGCCAAATAATCACTGGGTTTACCCTAAATGAACTCTTGCTTGTAGGAAGACACAGAACCTTTGGTTTAACTCCGTTTCTGAAGAAAAATTCAGACCAGTGTTCTTATCCATGAAACACACTCTGTTTTAACGCAAGAATCATGCTCTTCTTTCCAGGATATGTAATACAGCAAGAAACATGAGCATGCCCAGAAATAAAGAACTGTGTTTCCTACTAATACGGACCATATCTAGTTGAAGTCTGCTTATGAAACTCATACAAACCACAGCATCTTTTACATAGATGCTCTTTAGTTAATAGTGAAAATCGTGTTGGGTTCGTGAACTGTGTAAATTCATTTGACCCGAAAAATCACTAGGTTTACTGGAAATGAACTCTTGCTTGTAGGAAGACACAGAGATTTTGGTTTAACCCCATTTCTGAAGGAAAATTCAAACCATTGTTCTCATACATGAAACACACTCTGTTTTAAAACAAGAAGCATGCTCTTCTTTCCAGATTCTCCAATACAGCAAGAAAGATGAGCATGCCCAGAAAAAAATTTCTGTATTTCCTACTCAACAGGATCATGTCTAGTTCAACTCTGCATATGAAACTCATACAAACGACAGCATCTCTTCATAGATGCTCTATAGTTAATAGTTAAAATTGTGTTGGGTTCGTGAACTGTGTAAATTCATTTGAGCTGAAAAATCACTGGGTTTACTGGAAATGAACTCTTGCTTTTAGGAAGACACAGAGCCTTTGGTTTAAATCCGTTTCTGAAGGAAAATAGAGACCAGTGTTCTAATCCATGAAACAACGTCTGTTTTAATGCAGGAAGCATCCTCTTCTGTCCAGCGTCTGCACTACAACAAGAAATATGAGCATGCCCAGAAAAAAAGAACTGTGTTTCCTACTCATACGGACCTTATCTAGTGGAACTCTGCTAGTGAAACTCATACACACCACAGGATCGCTTACATAGTTGCTCTTTATTTAATTGTGAAAATCGTGTTGGGTTCCTGAACTGTGTAAATTCATTTGAGCGAAAAAATCACTGGGTTTACCCTAAATGAACTCTTGCTTGTAGGAAGACACAGAGACTTTGGTTTAACTCCGTGTCTGAAGAAATATTCAGACCAGTGTTCTCATCCATGAAACACACTCTGTTTTTATGCAAGAACCATGCTCTTCTTTCCAGGGTCTGTAATACAGCAAGAAACATGAGCAGGCCCAGAAATAAAGAACTGTGTTTCCTACTCATACGGAACATATCTAGTTGAACTCTGCTTATGAAACTCATACAATCCACAGCATCTTTTACATAGATGCTCTTTAGTTAATAGTGAAAATCGTGTTGGGTTCGTGAACTGTGTAAATTCATTTGAACCGAAAAATCACTAGGTATACCGGAAATGAACTCTTGCTTGTAGGAAGACACAGAGATTTTGGTTTAACCCCATTTCTGAAGGAAAATTCAAACCATTGTTCTCATACATGAAACACACTCTGTTTTAAAACAAGAAGCATGCTCTTCTTTCCAGAGTCTCCAATACAGCAAGAAAGATTAGCATGCCCAGAAAAAAATTCCTGTATTTCCTACTCAATAGGATCATGTCTAGTTCAACTCTGCATATGAAACTCATACAAACAACAGCATCTCTTCATAGATGCTCTATAGTTAATAGTTAAAATCGTGTTGGGTTCGTGAACTGTGTAAATTCATTTGAGCCAAAAAATCACTGGGTTTACCCTAAATGAACTCTTGCTTGTAGGAAGACACAGAACCTTTGGTTTAACTCCGTTTCTGAAGAAAAATTCAGACCAGTGTTCTTATCCATGAAACACACTCTGTTTTAACGCAAGAATCATGCTCTTCTTTCCAGGATCTGTAATACAGCAAGAAACATGAGCATGCCCAGAAATAAAGAACTGTGTTTCCTACTAATACGGACCATATCTAGTTGAAGTCTGCTTATGAAACTCATACAAACCACAGCATCTTTTACATAGATGCTCTTTAGTTAATAGTGAAAATCGTGTTGGGTTCGTGAACTGTGTAAATTCATTTGACCCGAAAAATCACTAGGTTTACCGGAAATGAACTCTTGCTTGTAGGAAGACACAGAGATTTTGGTTTAACCCCATTTCTGAAGGAAAATTCAAACCATTGTTCTCATACATGAAACACACTCTGTTTTAAAACAAGAAGCATGCTCTTCTTTCCAGAGTCTCCAATACAGCAAGAAAGATGAGCATGCCCAGAAAAAAATTTCTGTATTTCCTACTCAACAGGATCATGTCTAGTTCAACTCTGCATATGAAACTCATACAAACGACAGCATCTCTTCATAGATGCTCTATAGTTAATAGTTAAAATTGTGTTGGGTTCGTGAACTGTGTAAATTCATTTGAGCTGAAAAATCACTGGGTTTACTGGAAATGAACTCTTGCTTTTAGGAAGACACAGAGCCTTTGGTTTAAATCCGTTTCTGAAGGAAAATAGAGACCAGTGTTCTAATCCATGAAACAACGTCTGTTTTAATGCAGGAAGCATCCTCTTCTGTCCAGCGTCTGCACTACAACAAGAAATATGAGCATGCCCAGAAAAAAAGAACTGTGTTTCCTACTCATACGGACCTTATCTAGTGGAACTCTGCTAGTGAAACTCATACAAACCACAGGATCGCTTACATAGTTGCTCTTTATTTAATTGTGAAAATCGTGTTGGGTTCCTGAACTGTGTAAATTCATTTGAGCGAAAAAATCACTGGGTTTACCCTAAATGAACTCTTGCTTGTAGGAAGACACAGAGACTTTGGTTTAACTCCGTGTCTGAAGAAAAATTCAGACCAGTGTTCTCATCCATGAAACACACTCTGTTCTTATGCAAGAACCATGCTCTTCTTTCCAGGGTCTGTAATACAGCAAGAAACATGAGCAGGCCCAGAAATAAAGAACTGTGTTTCCTACTCATACGGAACATATCTAGTTGAACTCTGCTTATGAAACTCATACAATCCACAGCATCTTTTACATAGATGCTCTTTAGTTAATAGTGAAAATCGTGTTGGGTTCGTGAACTGTGTAAATTCATTTGAACCGAAAAATCACTAGGTATACCGGAAATGAACTCTTGCTTGTAGGAAGACACAGAGATTTTGGTTTAACCCCATTTCTGAAGGAAAATTCAAACCATTGTTCTCATACATGAAACACACTCTGTTTTAAAACAAGAAGCATGCTCTTCTTTCCAGAGTCTCCAATACAGCAAGAAAGATTAGCATGCCCAGAAAAAAATTTCTGTATTTCCTACTCAATAGGATCATGTCTAGTTCAACTCTGCATATGAAACTCATACAAACGACAGCATCTCTTCATAGATGCTCTATAGTTAATAGTTAAAATCGTGTTCGGTTCGTGAACTGTGTAAATTCATTTGAGCCGAAAAATAACTGGGTTTTCCCGAAAAGAACTCTTGCTTGTAGGAAGACACAGAGACTTTGGTTTAACTCTGTGTCTGAAGAAAAATTCAGACCAGTGTTCTCATCCATGAAACACACTCTGTTTTTATGCAAGAACCATGCTCTTCTTTCCAGGGTCTGTAATACAGCAAGAAACATGAGCATGCCCAGAAATAAAGAACTGTGTTTCCTACTCATACGGACCATATCTAGTTGAACTCTGCTTATGAAACTCATACAAACCGCAGCATCTCTTCATAGATGCTCTTTAGTTAATAGTGAAAATCGTGTTAGGTTCGTGAACTGTGTAAATTCATTTGAGCCGAAAAATCACTGGGTTTACTGGAAATGAACTCTTGCTTTTAGGAAGACACAGAGCCTTTGGTTTAAATCCGTTTCTGAAGGAAAATAGAGACCAGTGTTCTCATCCATGAAACAACATCTGTTTTAATGCAGGAAGCATCCTCTTCTGTCCAGCGTCTGCACTACAACAGGAAATATGAGCATGCCCAGAAAAAAAGAACTGTGTTTCCTACTCATACGGACCTTATCTAGTGGAACTCTGCTAGTGAAACTCATACAAACCACAGGATCGCTTACATAGTTGCTCTTTATTTAATAGTGAAAATCGTGTTGGGTTCCTGAACTGTGTAAATTCATTTGAGCCAAAAAATCACTGGGTTTACCCTAAATGAACTCTTGCTTGTAGGTAGATACAGAGCCTTTGGTTTAACTCCGTTTCTGAAGAGAAATTCAGACCAGTGTTCTTATCCATGAAACACACTCTGTTTTAACGCAAGAATCATGCTCTTCTTTCCAGGATCTGTAATACAGCAACAAACATGAGCATGCCCAGAAATAAAGAACTGTGTTTCCTACTAATACGGACCATATCTAGTTGAACTCTGCTTATGAAACTCATACAAACCACAGCATCTCTTCATAGATGCTCTTTAGTTAATAGTGAAAATCGTGTTGGGTTCGTGAACTGTGTAAATTCATTTGAGCCGAAAAATCACTAGGTTTACCAGAAATGAACTCTTGCTTGTAGGAAGACACAGTGATTTTGGTTTAACCCCATTTCTGAAGGAAAATTCAAACCATTGTTCTCATCCATGAAACACACTCTGTTTTAAAACAAGAAGCATGCTCTTCTTTCCAGAGTCTCGAATACAGCAAGAAAGATGAGCATGCCCAGAAAAAAATTACTGTATTTCCTACTCAATAGGATCATGTCTAGTTCAACTCTGCTTATGAAACTCATACAAACCACAGCATCTCTTCATTGATGCTCTTTAGTTAAAAGTGAAAACCGTGTTGGGTTCGTGAACTGTGTAAATTCATTTGAGACCAAAAATCACTGGGTTTACCGGAAATGAACTCTTGCTTGTAGGAAGACACAGAGCCTTTGGTTTAACTCTGATTCTGAAGGGAAATTCAGGCCAGTGTTCTCATCCATGAAACACCCTCTGTTTTAACACAAGAAGCATCCTCTTCTGTCCAGCATCTCCATTACAGCAATAAAAATGAGCATGCCCAGAAAAAAAGAACTGTGTTTCCTACTCTTACGGACCATATCTAGTTGAAGTCTGCTTATGAAACTGTAACAAACCACAGCATCTTTTACATAGATGCTCTTTAGTTAATAGTGAAAATCGTGTTGGGTTCGTGAACAGTGTAAATTCATTTGAGCCGAAAAATCACTGAGTTTACTGCAAATGAACACTTTCTTTTAGGAAGACACAGCGCCTTTGGTGTAACTCGTTTGTGAAGGGTAATTCACACCAGTTTTCTCATGGATGAAACACCCTCTGTTTTAACGCAAGAAGCATCCTCTCCTGTCCAGTGTCTCCAATACAGCAAGAAACATGAGCATGCCCAGAAATAAAGAACTGTGTTTCCTACTCATACGGAACATATCTAGTTGAACTCTGCTTATGAAACTCATACAAACCGCAGCATCTCTTCATAGATGCTCTTTAGTTAATAGTGAAAATCGTGTTAGGTTCGTGAACTGTGTAAATTCATTTGAGCCGAAAAATCACTGGGTTTACTGGAAATGAACTCTTGCTTTTAGGAAGACACAGAGCCTTTGGTTTAAATCCGTTTCTGAAGGAAAATAGAGACCAGTGTTCTCATCCATGAAACAACATCTGTTTTAATGCAGGAAGCATCCTCTTCTGTCCAGCGTCTGCACTACAACAAGAAATATGAGCATGCCCATAAAAAAAGAACTGAGTTTCCTACTCATAAGGACCATATCTAGTAGGACTCTGCTTATGAAACTCATACAAACCACAGCACCTTTTACATAGATGCTCTTTAGTTAATAGTGAAAATCGTGTTGGGTTCTTGAACTGTGTAAATTCATTTGAGCCGAAAAATCACTAGGTTTACCAGAAATGAACTCTTGCTTGTAGGAAGACACAGTGATTTTGGTTTAACCCCATTTCTGAAGGAAAATTCAAACCATTGTTCTCATCCATGAAACACACTCTGTTTTAAAACAAGAAGCATGCTCTTCTTTCCAGAGTCTCGAATACAGCAAGAAAGATGAGCATGCCCAGAAAAAAATTACTGTATTTCATACTCAATAGGATCATGTCTAGTTCAACTCTGCTTATGAAACTCATACAAACCACAGCATCTCTTCATTGATGCTCTTCAGTTAATAGTGAAAACCGTGTTGGGTTCGTGAACTGTGTAAATTCATTTGAGACCAAAAATCACTGGGTTTACCGGAAATGAACTCTTGCTTGTAGGAAGACACAGAGCCTTTGGTTTAACTCTGATTCTGAAGGGAAATTCAGGCCAGTGTTCTCATCCATGAAACACCCTCTGTTTTAACACAAGAAGCAGCCTCTTCTGTCTAGCGTCTCCATTACAGCAATAAAAATGAGCATGCCCAGAAAAAAAGAACTGTGTTTCCTACTCTTACGGACCATATCTAGTTGAAGTCTGCTTATGAAACTGTAACAAACCACAGCATCTTTTAAATAGATGCTCTTTAGTTAATAGTGAAAATCATATTGGGTTCGTGAACAGTGTAAATTCATTTGAGCCGAAAAATCACTGAGTTTACTGCAAATGAACACTTTCTTTTAGGAAGACACAGCGCCTTTGGTTTAACTCGTTTGTGAAGGGAAATTCACACCAGTGTTCTCATCGATGAAACACCCTCTGTTTTAACGCAAGAAGCATCCTCTTCTGTCCAGTGTATCCAATATAGCAAGAAACATGAGCATGCCCAGAAAAAAAACAACTGTGCTCCTATTCAAAAGGACCATGTCTAGTTCAACTCTGGATATGAAACTCATACAAATGACAGCATTTCTTCATAGATGCTCTATAGTTAATAGTTAAAATCGCGTTGGGTTCGTGAACTGTGTAAATTCATTTGAGCCGAAATATAACTGGGTTTACCCGAAAAGAACTCTTGCTTGTAGGAAGACACAGAGCCTTTGGTTTAAATCCGTTTCTGAAGAAAAATTCAGACCAGTGTTCTCATCCATGAAACACACTCTGTTTTAATGCAAGAACCATGCTCTTCTTTCCAGGGTCTGTAATACAGCAAGAAACATGAGCATGCCCAGAAATAAAGAACTGTGTTTCCTACTCATACGGACCATATCTAGTTGAACTCTGCTTATGAAACTCATACAAACCGCAGCATCTCTTCATAGATGCTCTTTAGTTAATAGTGAAAATCGTGTTAGGTTCGTGAACTGTGTAAATTCATTTGAGCCGAAAAATCACTGGGTTTACTGGAAATGAACTCTTGCTTTTAGGAAGACACAGAGCCTTTGGTTTAAATCCGTTTCTGAAGGAAAATAGAGACCAGTGTTCTCATCCATGAAACAACATCTGTTTTAATGCAAGAACCATGCTCTTCTTTCCAGGTTCTGTAATACAGCAAGAAACATGAGCATGCCCAGAAATAAAGAACTGTGTTTCCTACTCATACGGACCATATCTAGTTGAACTCTGCTTATGAAACTCATACAAACCGCAGCATCTCTTCATAGATGCTCTTTAGTTAATAATGAAAATCGTGTTAGTTTCGTGAACTGTGTAAATTCATTTGAGCCGAAAAATCACTGGGTTTACTGGAAATGAACTCTTGCTTTTAGGAAGACACGGAGCCTTTGGTTTAACTCAGTTTCTGAAGGGAAATTCAGACCACTGTTCTCATCCATGAAACACCATCTATTTTAACGCAAGAAGCATCCTCTTCTGTCCAGTGTCTGCACTACAGCAAAAAATATGAGCATGCCCAGAAAAAAAGAACTGAGTTTCCTACTCATAAGGACCATATCTAGTAGGACTCTGCTTATGAAACTCATACAAACCACAGCACCTTTTACATAGATGCTCTTTAGTTAATAGTGAAAATCGTGTTGGGTTCTTGAACTGTGTAAATTCATTTGAGCCGAAAAATCACTAGGTTTACCAGAAATGAACTCTTGCTTGTAGGAAGACACAGTGATTTTGGTTTAACCCCATTTCTGAAGGAAAATTCAAACCATTGTTCTCATCCATGAAACACACTCTGTTTTAAAACAAGAAGCATGCTCTTCTTTCCAGAGTCTCGAATACAGCAAGAAAGATGAGCATGCCCAGAAAAAAATTACTGTATTTCCTACTCAATAGGATCATGTCTAGTTCAACTCTGCTTATGAAACTCATACAAACCACAGCATCTCTTCATTGATGCTCTTCAGTTAATAGTGAAAACCGTGTTGGGTTCGTGAACTGTGTAAATTCATTTGAGACCAAAAATCACTGGGTTTACCGGAAATGAACTCTTGCTTGTAGGAAGACACAGAGCCTTTGGTTTAACTCTGATTCTGAAGGGAAATTCAGGCCAGTGTTCTCATCCATGAAACACCCTCTGTTTTAACACAAGAAGCAGCCTCTTCTGTCCAGCGTCTCCATTACAGCAATAAAAATGAGCATGCCCAGAAAAAAAGAACTGTGTTTCCTACTCTTACGGACCATATCTAGTTGAAGTCTGCTTATGAAACTGTAACAAACCACAGCATCTTTTAAATAGATGCTCTTTAGTTAATAGTGAAAATCATATTGGGTTCGTGAACAGTGTAAATTCATTTGAGCCGAAAAATCACTGAGTTTACTGCAAATGAACACTTTCTTTTAGGAAGACACAGCGCCTTTGGTTTAACTCGTTTGTGAAGGGAAATTCACACCAGTGTTCTCATCGATGAAACACCCTCTGTTTTAACGCAAGAAGCATCCACTTCTGTCCAGTGTCTCCAATATAGCAAGAAACATGAGCATGCCCAAAAAAAAATACAACTGTGCTCCTATTCAAAAGGACCATGTCTAGTTCAACTCTGGATATGAAACTCATACAAATGACAGCATTTCTTCATAGATGCTCTATAGTTAATAGTTAAAATCGCGTTGGGTTCGTGAACTGTGTAAATTCATTTGAGCCGAAATATAACGGGGTTTACCCGAAAAGAACTCTTGCTTGTAGGAAGACACAGAGACTTTGGTTTAACTCTGTGTCTGAAGAAAAATTCAGACCAGTGTTCTCATCCATGAAACACCCTGTGTTTTAACACAAGAAGCATCCTCTGCTGTCCAGCATCTCCATTACAGCAAGAAAAATGAGCATGGCCAGAAAAAAAGAACTGTGTTTCCTACTCTTACCTACCATATCTAGTTGAAGTCTGCTTATGAAACTGTAACAAACCACAGCATCTCTTACATAGATGCTCTTTAGGTATTAGTAAATTCGTGTTGTGTTTGTGAACCGTGTAAATTCATTTGAGCCAAAAAATCACTGGGTTTACCGGAAATGAACTCTTGCTTGTAGGAAAACACACAGCCTTTGGTTTAACTCCTTTTGTGAAGGGATATTCAGACCAGTGTTCTCATCCATGAAACACCCTCTGTTTTAACAAAGAAGCATCCTCTTCTGTCCAGTGTCTGCACTACAGCAAGAAATATGAGCATGCCCAGAAAAAAAGAACTGAGTTTCCGACTCATAAGGACCATATCTAGTAGAACTCAGCTTATGAAACTCATACAAACCACAGCATCTTTTACGTAGATGCTCTTTAGTTAATAGTGAAAATCTTGTTGGGTTCGTGAACTGTGTGAATTCTTTTGAGCCGAAAAATCACTAGTTTTACCAGAAATGAACACTTGCTTGTAGAAAGACACAGAGACTTTGGTTTAACCCCATTTCTGAAGGAAAATTCAAACCAGTGTTCTCATCCATGAAACACACTCTGTTTTAACGCAAGAATCATGCTCTTCTTTCCAGGATCTGTAATACAGCAAGAAACATGAGCATGCCCAGAAATAAAGAACTGTGTTTCCTACTAATACGGACCATATCTAGTTGAACTCCTCTTATGAAACTCATACAAACCACAACATCTTTTACAAAGATGCTCTTTAGTTAATAGTGAAAATCGTGTTGGGTTCGTGAACTGTGTAAATTCATTTGAGCCAAAAAATCACTAGTTTTACCGGAAATGAACTCTTGCTTGTAGGAAGACACAGAGATTTTGGTTTAACCCCATTTCTGAAGGAAAATTCAAACCATTGTTCTCATACATGAAACACACTCTGTTTTAAAACAAGAAGCATGCTCTTCTTTCCAGAGTCTCCAATACAGCAAGAAAGATGAGCATGCCCAGAAAAAAATTTCTGTATTTCCTATTCAATATGATCATGTCTAGTTCAACTCTGCATATGAAACTCATACAAACGACAGCATCTCTTCATAGATGCTCTATAATTAATAGTTAAAATCGTGTTGGGTTCGTGAACAGTGTAAATTCATTTGAGCCGAAAAATAACTGGGTTTACCCGAAAAGAACTCTTGCTTGTAGGAAGACACAGAGATTTGATTTAACTCCGTGTCTGAAAAAAAATTCAGACCAGTGTTCTCATCCATGAAACACACTCTGTTTTTATGCAAGAACCATGCTCTTCTTTCCAGGGTCTGTAATACAGCAAGAAACATGAGCATGCCCAGAAATAAAGAACTGTGTTTCCTACTCATACGGATCATATCTAGTTGAACTCTGCTTATGAAACTCATACAAACCGCAGCATCTCTTCATAGATGCTCTTTAGTTAATAGTGAAAATCGTGTTAGGTTTGTGAACTGTGTAAATTCATTTGAGCTGAAAAATCACTGGGTTTACTGGAAATGAACTCTTGCTTTTAGGAAGACACAGAGCCTTTGGTTTAAATCCGTTTCTGAAGGAAAATAGAGACCAGTGTTCTCATCCATGAAACAACATCTGTTTTAATGCAAGAAGCATAATCTTCTGTGCAGCGTCTGCACTACAACAAGAAATATGAGCATGCCCAGAAAAAAAGAACTGTGTTTCTTACTCATACGGACCTTATCAAGTGGAACTCTGCGAGTGAAACTCATACAAACCACAGGATAGCTTACATAGTTGCTCTTTAAGTAATAGTGAAAATCGTGTTGGGTTCCTGAACTGTGTAAATTCATTTGAGCCAAAAAATCACTGGGTTTACACTAAATGAACTCTTGCTTGTAGGAAGACACAGAACCTTTGGTTTAACTCCGTTTCTGAAGAAAAATTCAGACCAGTGTTCTTATCCATGAAACACACTCTGTTTTAACGCAAGAATCATGCTCTTCTTTCCAGGATCTGTAATACAGCAAGAAACATGAGCATGCCCAGAAATAAAGAACTGTGTTTCCTACTAATACGGACCATATCTACTTGAAGTCTGCTTATGAAACTCATACAAACCACAGCATCTTTTACATAGATGCTCTTTAGTTAATAGTGAAAATCGTGTTGGGTTCGTGAACTGTGTAAATTCATTTGACCCGAAAAATCACTAGGTTTACCGGAAATGAACTCTTGCTTGTAGGAAGACACAGAGATTTTGGTTTAACCCCATTTCTGAAGGAAAATTCAAACCATTGTTCTCATACATGAAACACACTCTGTTTTAAAACAAGAAGCATGCTCTTCTTTCCAGAGTCTCCAATACAGCAAGAAAGATGAGCATGCCCAGAAAAAAATTTCTGTATTTCCTACTCAACAGGATCATGTCTAGTTCAACTCTGCATATGAAACTCATACAAACCACAGCATCTCTTCATTGATGCTCTTTAGTTAATAGTGAAAACCGTGTTGGGTTCGTGAACTGTGTAAATTCATTTGAGACCAAAAATCACTGGGTTTACCAGAAATGAACTCTTGCTTGTAGGAAGACACAGAGCCTTTGGTTTAACTATGATTCTGAAGGGAAATTCAGGCCAGTGTTCTCATCCATGAAACACCCTCTGTTTTAACACAAGAAGCAACCTCTTCTGTCCAGCGTCTCCATTACAGCAATAAAAATGAGCATGCCCAGAAAAAAAGAACTGTGTTTCCTACTCTTACGGACCATATCTAGTTGAAGTCTGCTTATGAAACTGTAACAAACCACAGCATCTTTTACATAGATGCTCTTTAGTTAATAGTGAAAATCATATTGGGTTCGTGAACAGTGTAAATTCATTTGAGCAGAAAAATCACTGAGTTTACTGCAAATGAACACTTTCTTTTAGGAAGACACAGCGCCTTTGGTTTAACTCGTTTGTGAAGGGAAATTCACACCAGTGTTCTCATCGATGAAACACCCTCTGTTTTAACGCAAGAAGCATCCTCTTCTGTCCAGTGTCTCCAATATAGCAAGAAACATGAGCATGCCCAGAAAAAAAAACAACTGTGCTCCTATTCAAAAGGACCATGTCTAGTTCAACTCTGGATATGAAACTCATACAAATGACAGCATTTCTTCATAGATGCTCTATAGTTAATAGTTAAAATCGCGTTGGGTTCGTGAACTGTGTAAATTCATTTGAGCCAAAATATAACTGGGTTTACCCGAAAAGAACTCTTGCTTGTAGGAGGACACAGAGCCTTTGGTTTAAATCCGTTTCTGAAGAAAAATTCAGACCAGTGTTCTCATCCATGAAACACACTCTGTTTTAATGCAAGAACCATGCTCTTCTTTCCAGGGTCTGTAATACAGCAAGAAACATGAGCATGCCCAGAAATAAAGAACTGTGTTTCCTACTCATACGGACCATATCTAGTTGAACTCTGCTTATGAAACTCATACAAACCGCAGCATCTCTTCATAGATGCTCTTTAGTTAATAATGAAAATCGTGTTAGTTTCGTGAACTGTGTAAATTCATTTGAGCCGAAAAATCACTGGGTTTACTGGAAATGAACTCTTGCTTTTAGGAAGACACGGAGCCTTTGGTTTAACTCTGTTTCTGAAGGGAAATTCAGACCACTGTTCTCATCCATGAAACACCATCTATTTTAACGCAAGAAGCATCCTCTTCTGTCCAGTGTCTGCACTACAGCAAAAAATATGAGCATGCCCAGAAAAAAAGAACTGAGTTTCCTACTCATAAGGACCATATCTAGTAGGACTCTGCTTATGAAACTCATACAAACCACAGCACCTTTTACATAGATGCTCTTTAGTTAATAGTGAAAATCGTGTTGGGTTCTTGAACTGTGTAAATTCATTTGAGCCGAAAAATCACTAGGTTTACCAGAAATGAACTCTTGCTTGTAGGAAGACACAGTGATTTTGGTTTAACCCCATTTCTGAAGGAAAATTCAAACCATTGTTCTCATCCATGAAACACACTCTGTTTTAAAACAAGAAGCATGCTCTTCTTTCCAGAGTCTCGAATACAGCAAGAAAGATGAGCATGCTCAGAAAAAAATTACTGTATTTCCTACTCAATAGGATCATGTCTAGTTCAACTCTGCTTATGAAACTCATACAAACCACAGCATCTCTTCATTGATGCTCTTCAGTTAATAGTGAAAACCGTGTTGGGTTCGTGAACTGTGTAAATTCATTTGAGACCAAAAATCACTGGGTTTACCGGAAATGAACTCTTGCTTGTAGGAAGACACAGAGCCTTTGGTTTAACTCTGATTCTGAAGGGAAATTCAGGCCAGTGTTCTCATCCATGAAACACCCTCTGTTTTAACACAAGAAGCAGCCTCTTCTGTCTAGCGTCTCCATTACAGCAATAAAAATGAGCATGCCCAGAAAAAAAGAACTGTGTTTCCTACTCTTACGGACCATATCTAGTTGAAGTCTGCTTATGAAACTGTAACAAACCACAGCATCTTTTACATAGATGCTCTTTAGTTAATAGTGAAAATCATATTGGGTTCGTGAACAGTGTAAATTCATTTGAGCTGAAAAATCACTGAGTTTACTGCAAGTGAACACTTTCTTTTAGGAAGACACAGCGCCTTTGGTTTAACTCGATTGTGAAGGGAAATTCACACCAGTGTTCTCATCGATGAAACACCCTCTGTTTTAACGCAAGAAGCATCCTCTTCTGTCCAGTGTCTCCAATATAGCAAGAAACATGAGCATGCCCAGAAAAAAAAACAACTGTGCTCCTATTCAAAAGGACCATGTCTAGTTCAACTCTGGATATGAAACTCATACAAATGACAGCATTTCTTCATAGATGCTCTATAGTTAATAGTTAAAATCGCGTTGGGTTCGTGAACTGTGTAAATTCATTTGAGCCGAAATATAACTGGGTTTACCCGAAAAGAACTCTTGCTTGTAGGAAGACACAGAGCCTTTGGTTTAAATCCGTTTCTGAAGAAAAATTCAGACCAGTGTTCTCATCCATGAAACACACTCTGTTTTAATGCAAGAACCATGCTCTTCTTTCCAGGGTCTGTAATACAGCAAGAAACATGAGCATGCCCAGAAATAAAGAACTGTGTTTCCTACTCATACGGACCATATCTAGTTGAACTCTGCTTATGAAACTCATACAAACCGCAGCATCTCTTCATAGATGCTCTTTAGTTAATAATGAAAATCGTGTTAGTTTCGTGAACTGTGTAAATTCATTTGAGCCGAAAAATCACTGGGTTTACTGGAAATGAACTCTTGCTTTTAGGAAGACACGGAGCCTTTGGTTTAACTCTGTTTCTGAAGGGAAATTCAGACCACTGTTCTCATCCATGAAACACCATCTATTTTAACGCAAGAAGCATCCTCTTCTGTCCAGTGTCTGCACTACAGCAAAAAATATGAGCATGCCCAGAAAAAAAGAACTGAGTTTCCTACTCATAAGGACCATATCTAGTAGGACTCTGCTTATGAAACTCATACAAACCACAGCACTTTTTACATAGATGCTCTTTAGTTAATAGTGAAAATCGTGTTGGGTTCTTGAACTGTGTAAATTCATTTGAGCCGAAAAATCACTAGGTTTACCAGAAATGAACTCTTGCTTGTAGGAAGACACAGTGATTTTGGTTTAACCCCATTTCTGAAGGAAAATTCAAACCATTGTTCTCATCCATGAAACACACTCTGTTTTAAAACAAGAAGCATGCTCTTCTTTCCGGAGTCTCGAATACAGCAAGAAAGATGAGCATGCCCAGAAAAAAATTACTGTATTTCCTACTCAATAGGATCATGTCTAGTTCAACTCTGCTTATGAAACTCATACAAACCACAGCATCTCTTCATTGATGCTCTTCAGTTAATAGTGAAAACCGTGTTGGGTTCGTGAACTGTGTAAATTCATTTGAGACCAAAAATCACTGGGTTTACCGGAAATGAACTCTTGCTTGTAGGAAGACACAGAGCCTTTGGTTTAACTCTGATTCTGAAGGGAAATTCAGGCCAGTGTTCTCATCCATGAAACACCCTCTGTTTTAACACAAGAAGCAGCCTCTTCTGTCTAGCGTCTCCATTACAGCAATAAAAATGAGCATGCCCAGAAAAAAAGAACTGTGTTTCCTACTCTTACGGACCATATCTAGTTGAAGTCTGCTTATGAAACTGTAACAAACCACAGCATCTTTTACATAGATGCTCTTTAGTTAATAGTGAAAATCATATTGGGTTCGTGAACAGTGTAAATTCATTTGAGCCGAAAAATCACTGAGTTTACTGCAAATGAACACTTTCTTTTAGGAAGACACAGCGCCTTTGGTTTAACTCGTTTGTGAAGGGAAATTCACACCAGTGTTCTCATCGATGAAACACCCTCTGTTTTAACGCAAGAAGCATCCTCTTCTGTCCAGTGTCTCCAATATAGCAAGAAACATGAGCATGCCCAGAAAAAAAAAACAACTGTGCTCCTATTCAAAAGGACCATGTCTAGTTCAACTCTGGATATGAAACTCATACAAATGACAGCATTTCTTCATAGATGCTCTATAGTTAATAGTTAAAATCGCGTTGGGTTCGTGAACTGTGTAAATTCATTTGAGCCAAAATATAACTGGGTTTACCCGAAAAGAACTCTTGCTTGTAGGAAGACACAGAGCCTTTGGTTTAAATCCGTTTCTGAAGAAAAATTCAGACCAGTGTTCTCATCCATGAAACACACTCTGTTTTAATGCAAGAACCATGCTCTTCTTTCCAGGGTCTGTAATACAGCAAGAAACATGAGCATGCCCAGAAATAAAGAACTGTGTTTCCTACTCATACGGACCATATCTAGTTGAACTCTGCTTATGAAACTCATACAAACCGCAGCATCTCTTCATAGATGCTCTTTAGTTAATAATGAAAATCGTGTTAGTTTCGTGAACTGTGTAAATTCATTTGAGCCGAAAAATCACTGGGTTTACTGGAAATGAACTCTTGCTTTTAGGAAGACACGGAGCCTTTGGTTTAACTCTGTTTCTGAAGGGAAATTCAGACCACTGTTCTCATCCATGAAACACACTCTGTTTTAAAACAAGAAGCATGCTCTTCTTTCCAGAGTCTCGAATACAGCAAGAAAGAGGAGCATGCCCAGAAAAAAATTACTGTATTTCCTACTCAATAGGATCATGTCTAGTTCAACTCTGCTTATGAAACTCATACAAACCACAGCATCTCTTCATTGATGCTCTTCAGTTAATAGTGAAAACCGTGTTGGGTTCGTGAACTGTGTAAATTCATTTGAGACCAAAAATCACTGGGTTTACTGGAAATGAACTCTTGCTTGTAGGAAGACACAGAGCCTTTGGTTTAACTCTGATTCTGAAGGGAAATTCAGGCCAGTGTTCTCATCCATGAAACACCCTCTGTTTTAACACAAGAAGCAGCCTCTTCTGTCTAGCGTCTCCATTACAGCAATAAAAATGAGCATGCCCAGAAAAAAAGAACTGTGTTTCCTACTCTTACGGACCATATCTAGTTGAAGTCTGCTTATGAAACTGTAACAAACCACAGCATCTTTTACATAGATGCTCTTTAGTTAATAGTGAAAATCATATTGGGTTCGTGAACAGTGTAAATTCATTTGAGCCGAAAAATCACTGAGTTTACTGCAAATGAACACTTTCTTTTAGGAAGACACAGCGCCTTTGGTTTAACTCGTTTGTGAAGGGAAATTCACACCAGTGTTCTCATCGATGAAACACCCTCTGTTTTAACGCAAGAAGCATCCTCTTCTGTCCAGTGTCTCCAATATAGCAAGAAACATGAGCATGCCCAGAAAAAAAAACAACTGTGCTCCTATTCAAAAGGACCATGTCTAGTTCAACTCTGGATATGAAACTCATACAAATGACAGCATTTCTTCATAGATGCTCTATAGTTAATAGTTAAAATCGCGTTGGGTTCGTGAACTGTGTAAATTCATTTGAGCCAAAATATAACTGGGTTTACCCGAAAAGAACTCTTGCTTGTAGGAAGACACAGAGCCTTTGGTTTAAATCCGTTTCTGAAGAAAAATTCAGACCAGTGTTCTCATCCATGAAACACACTCTGTTTTAATGCAAGAACCATGCTCTTCTTTCCAGGGTCTGTAATACAGCAAGAAACATGAGCATGCCCAGAAATAAAGAACTGTGTTTCCTACTCATACGGACCATATCTAGTTGAACTCTGCTTATGAAACTCATACAAACCGCAGCATCTCTTCATAGATGCTCTTTAGTTAATAATGAAAATCGTGTTAGTTTCGTGAACTGTGTAAATTCATTTGAGCCGAAAAATCACTGGGTTTACTGGAAATGAACTCTTGCTTTTAGGAAGACACGGAGCCTTTTGTTTAACTCTGTTTCTGAAGGGAAATTCAGACCACTGTTCTCATCCATGAAACACCATCTATTTTAACGCAAGAAGCATCCTCTTCTGTCCAGTGTCTGCACTACAGCAAAAAATATGAGCATGCCCAGAAAAAAAGAACTGAGTTTCCTACTCATAAGGACCATATCTAGTAGGACTCTGCTTATGAAACTCATACAAACCACAGCACCTTTTACATAGATGCTCTTTAGTTAATAGTGAAAATCGTGTTGGGTTCTTGAACTGTGTAAATTCATTTGAGCCGAAAAATCACTAGGTTTACCAGAAATGAACTCTTGCTTGTAGGAAGACACAGTGATTTTGGTTTAACCCCATTTCTGAAGGAAAATTCAAACCATTGTTCTCATCCATGAAACACACTCTGTTTTAAAACAAGAAGCATGCTCTTCTTTCCAGAGTCTCGAATACAGCAAGAAAGATGAGCATGCCCAGAAAAAAATTACTGTATTTCCTACTCAATAGGATCATGTCTAGTTCAACTCTGCTTATGAAACTCATACAAACCACAGCATCTCTTCATTGATGCTCTTCAGTTAATAGTGAAAACCGTGTTGGGTTCGTGAACTGTGTAAATTCATTTGAGACCAAAAATCACTGGGTTTACCGGAAATGAACTCTTGCTTGTAGGAAGACACAGAGCCTTTGGTTTAACTCTGATTCTGAAGGGAAATTCAGGCCAGTGTTCTCATCCATGAAACACCCTCTGTTTTAACACAAGAAGCAGCCTCTTCTGTCTAGCGTCTCCATTACAGCAATAAAAATGAGCATGCCCAGAAAAAAAGAACTGTGTTTCCTACTCTTACGGACCATATCTAGTTGAAGTCTGCTTATGAAACTGTAACAAACCACAGCATCTTTTACATAGATGCTCTTTAGTTAATAGTGAAAATCATATTGGGTTCGTGAACAGTGTAAATTCATTTGAGCCGAAAAATCACTGAGTTTACTGCAAATGAACACTTTCTTTTAGGAAGACACAGCGCCTTTGGTTTAACTCGTTTGTGAAGGGAAATTCACACCAGTGTTCTCATCGATGAAACACCCTCTGTTTTAACGCAAGAAGCATCCTCTTCTGTCCAGTGTCTCCAATATAGCAAGAAACATGAGCATGCCCAGAAAAAAAAACAACTGTGCTCCTATTCAAAAGGACCATGTCTAGTTCAACTCTGGATATGAAACTCATATAAATGACAGCATTTCTTCATAGATGCTCTATAGTTAATAGTTAAAATCGCGTTGGGTTCGTGAACTGTGTAAATTCATTTGAGCCGAAATATAACTGGGTTTACCCGAAAAGAACTCTTGCTTGTAGGAAGACACAGAGCCTTTGGTTTAAATCCGTTTCTGAAGAAAAATTCAGACCAGTGTTCTCATCCATGAAACACACTCTGTTTTAATGCAAGAACCATGCTCTTCTTTCCAGGGTCTGTAATACAGCAAGAAACATGAGCATGCCCAGAAATAAAGAACTGTGTTTCCTACTCATACGGACCATATCTAGTTGAACTCTGCTTATGAAACTCATACAAACCGCAGCATCTCTTCATAGATGCTCTTTAGTTAATAATGAAAATCGTGTTAGTTTCGTGAACTGTTAAATTCATTTGAGCCGAAAAATCACTGGGTTTACTGGAAATGAACTCTTGCTTTTAGGAAGACACGGAGCCTTTGGTTTAACTCTGTTTCTGAAGGGAAATTCAGACCACTGTTCTCATCCATGAAACACCATCTATTTTAACGCAAGAAGCATCCTCTTCTGTCCAGTGTCTGCACTACAGCAAAAAATATGAGCATGCCCAGAAAAAAAGAACTGAGTTTCCTACTCATAAGGACCATATCTAGTAGGACTCTGCTTATGAAACTCATACAAACCACAGCACCTTTTACATAGATGCTCTTTAGTTAATAGTGAAAATCGTGTTGGGTTCTTGAACTGTGTAAATTCATTTGAGCCGAAAAATCACTAGGTTTACCAGAAATGAACTCTTGCTTGTAGGAAGACACAGTGATTTTGGTTTAACCCCATTTCTGAAGGAAAATTCAAACCATTGTTCTCATCGATGAAACACACTCTGTTTTAAAACAAGAAGCATGCTCTTCTTTCCAGAGTCTCGAATACAGCAAGAAAGAGGAGCATGCCCAGAAAAAAATTACTGTATTTCCTACTCAATAGGATCATGTCTAGTTCAACTCTGCTTATGAAACTCATACAAACCACAGCATCTCTTCATTGATGCTCTTCAGTTAATAGTGAAAACCGTGTTGGGTTCGTTAACTGTGTAAATTCATTTGAGACCAAAAATCACTGGGTTTACCGGAAATGAACTCTTGCTTGTAGGAAGACACAGAGCCTTTGGTTTAACTCTGATTCTGAAGGGAAATTCAGGCCAGTGTTCTCATCCATGAAACACCCTCTGTTTTAACACAAGAAGCAGCCTCTTCTGTCCAGCGTCTCCATTACAGCAATAAAAATGAGCATGCCCAGAAAAAAAGAACTGTGTTTCCTACTCTTACGGACCATATCTAGTTGAAGTCTGCTTATGAAACTGTAACAAACCACAGCATCTTTTACATAGATGCTCTTTAGTTAATAGTGAAAATCATATTGGGTTCGTGAACAGTGTAAATTCATTTGAGCCGAAAAATCACTGGGTTTACTGGAAATGAACTCTTGCTTTTAGGAAGACACAGAGCCTTTGGTTTCAATCCGTTTCTGAAGGAAAATAGAGACCAGTGTTCTCATCCATGAAACAACATCAGTTTTAATGCAAGAACCATGCTCTTCTTTCCAGGGTCTGTAATACAGCAAGAAACATGAGCATGCCCAGAAATAAAGAACTGTGTTTCCTACTCATACGGACCATATCTAGTTGAACTCTGCTTATGAAACTCATACAAACCGCAGCATCTCTTCATAGATGCTCTTTAGTTAATAGTGAAAATCGTGTTAGGTTCGTGAACTGTGTAAATTCATTTGAGCCGAAAAATCACTGGGTTTACTGGAAATGAACTCTTGCTTTTAGGAAGACACAGAGCCTTTGGTTTAAATCCGTTTCTGAAGGAAAATAGAGACCAGTGTTCTCATCCATGAAACAACATCTGTTTTAATGCAGGAAGCATCCTCTTCTGTGCAGCGTCTGCACTACAACAAGAAATATGAGCATGCCCAGAAAAAAAGAACTGTGTTTCCTACTCATACGGACCTTATCTAGTGGAACTCTGCTAGTGAAACTCATACAAACCACAGGATCGCTTACATAGTTGCTCTTTATTTAATAGTGAAAATCGTGTTGGGTTCCTGAACTGTGTAAATTCATTTGAGCCAAAAAATCACTGGGTTTACCCTAAATGAACTCTTGCTTGTAGGAAGACACAGAGCCTTTGGTTTAAATCCGTTTCTGAAGAAAAATTCAGACCAGTGTTCTTATCCATGAAACACACTCTGTTTTAATGCAAGAATCATGCTCTTCTTTCCAGGATCTGTAATACAGCAACAAACATGAGCATGCCCAGAAATAAAGAACTGTGTTTCCTACTAATACGGACCATATCTAGTTGAACTCTGCTTATGAAACTCATACAAACCACAGCATCTCTTCATAGATGCTCTTTAGTTAATAATGAAAATCGTGTTAGTTTCGTGAACTGTGTAAATTCATTTGAGCCGAAAAATCACTGGGTTTACTGGAAATGAACTCTTGCTTTTAGGAAGACACGGAGCCTTTGGTTTAACTCTGTTTCTGAAGGGAAATTCAGACCACTGTTCTCATCCATGAAACACCATCTATTTTAACGCAAGAAGCATCCTCTTCTGTCCAGTGTCTGCACTACAGCAAGAAATATGAGCATGCCCAGAAAAAAAGAACTGAGTTTCCTACTCATAAGGACCATATCTAGTAGAACTCTGCTTATGAAACTCATACAAACCACAGCACCTTTTACATAGATGCTCTTTAGTTAATAGTGAAAATCGTGTTGGGTTCTTGAACTGTGTAAATTCATTTGAGCCGAAAAATCACTAGGTTTACCAGAAATGAACTCTTGCTTGTAGGAAGACACAGTGATTTTGGTTTAACCCCATTTCTGAAGGAAAATTCAAACCATTGTTCTCATCGATGAAACACACTCTGTTTTAAAACAAGAAGCATGCTCTTCTTTCCAGAGTCTCGAATACAGCAAGAAAGAGGAGCATGCCCAGAAAAAAATTACTGTATTTCCTACTCAATAGGATCATGTCTAGTTCAACTCTGCTTATGAAACTCATACAAACCACAGCATCTCTTCATTGATGCTCTTCAGTTAATAGTGAAAACCGTGTTGGGTTCGTTAACTGTGTAAATTCATTTGAGACCAAAAATCACTGGGTTTACCGGAAATGAACTCTTGCTTGTAGGAAGACACAGAGCCTTTGGTTTAACTCTGATTCTGAAGGGAAATTCAGGCCAGTGTTCTCATCCATGAAACACCCTCTGTTTTAACACAAGAAGCAGCCTCTTCTGTCCAGCGTCTCCATTACAGCAATAAAAATGAGCATGCCCAGAAAAAAAGAACTGTGTTTCCTACTCTTACGGACCATATCTAGTTGAAGTCTGCTTATGAAACTGTAACAAACCACAGCATCTTTTACATAGATGCTCTTTAGTTAATAGTGAAAATCATATTGGGTTCGTGAACAGTGTAAATTCATTTGAGCCGAAAAATCACTGGGTTTACTGGAAATGAACTCTTGCTTTTAGGAAGACACAGAGCCTTTGGTTTCAATCCGTTTCTGAAGGAAAATAGAGACCAGTGTTCTCATCCATGAAACAACATCAGTTTTAATGCAAGAACCATGCTCTTCTTTCCAGGGTCTGTAATACAGCAAGAAACATGAGCATGCCCAGAAATAAAGAACTGTGTTTCCTACTCATACGGACCATATCTAGTTGAACTCTGCTTATGAAACTCATACAAACCGCAGCATCTCTTCATAGATGCTCTTTAGTTAATAGTGAAAATCGTGTTAGGTTCGTGAACTGTGTAAATTCATTTGAGCCGAAAAATCACTGGGTTTACTGGAAATGAACTCTTGCTTTTAGGAAGACACAGAGCCTTTGGTTTAAATCCGTTTCTGAAGGAAAATAGAGACCAGTGTTCTCATCCATGAAACAACATCTGTTTTAATGCAGGAAGCATCCTCTTCTGTGCAGCGTCTGCACTACAACAAGAAATATGAGCATGCCCAGAAAAAAAGAACTGTGTTTCCTACTCATACGGACCTTATCTAGTGGAACTCTGCTAGTGAAACTCATACAAACCACAGGATCGCTTACATAGTTGCTCTTTATTTAATAGTGAAAATCGTGTTGGGTTCCTGAACTGTGTAAATTCATTTGAGCCAAAAAATCACTGGGTTTACCCTAAATGAACTCTTGCTTGTAGGAAGACACAGAGCCTTTGGTTTAAATCCGTTTCTGAAGAAAAATTCAGACCAGTGTTCTTATCCATGAAACACACTCTGTTTTAATGCAAGAATCATGCTCTTCTTTCCAGGATCTGTAATACAGCAACAAACATGAGCATGCCCAGAAATAAAGAACTGTGTTTCCTACTAATACGGACCATATCTAGTTGAACTCTGCTTATGAAACTCATACAAACCACAGCATCTCTTCATAGATGCTCTTTAGTTAATAATGAAAATCGTGTTAGTTTCGTGAACTGTGTAAATTCATTTGAGCCGAAAAATCACTGGGTTTACTGGAAATGAACTCTTGCTTTTAGGAAGACACGGAGCCTTTGGTTTAACTCTGTTTCTGAAGGGAAATTCAGACCACTGTTCTCATCCATGAAACACCATCTATTTTAACGCAAGAAGCATCCTCTTCTGTCCAGTGTCTGCACTACAGCAAGAAATATGAGCATGCCCAGAAAAAAAGAACTGAGTTTCCTACTCATAAGGACCATATCTAGTAGAACTCTGCTTATGAAACTCATACAAACCACAGCACCTTTTACATAGATGCTCTTTAGTTAATAGTGAAAATCGTGTTGGGTTCTTGAACTGTGTAAATTCATTTGAGCCGAAAAATCACTAGGTTTACCAGAAATGAACTCATGCTTGTAGGAAGACACAGTGATTTTGGTTTAACCCCATTTCTGAAGGAAAATTCAAACCATTGTTCTCATCCATGAAACACACTCTGTTTTAAAACAAGAAGCATGCTCTTCTTTCCAGAGTCTCGAATACAGCAAGAAAGATGAGCATGCCCAGAAAAAAATTACTGTATTTCCTACTCAATAGGATCATGTCTAGTTCAACTCTGCTTATGAAACTCATACAAACCACAGCATCTCTTCATTGATGCTCTTCAGTTAATAGTGAAAACCGTGTTGGGTTCGTGAACTGTGTAAATTCATTTGAGACCAAAAATCACTGGGTTTACCGGAAATGAACTCTTGCTTGTAGGAAGACACAGATCCTTTGGTTTAACTCTGATTCTGAAGGGAAATTCAGGCCAGTGTTCTCATCCATGAAACACCCTCTGTTTTAACACAAGAAGCAGCCTCTTCTGTCCAGCGTCTCCATTACAGCAATAAAAATGAGCATGCCCAGAAAAAAAGAACTGTGTTTCCTACTCTTACGGACCATATCTAGTTGAAGTCTGCTTATGAAACTGTAACAAACCACAGCATCTTTTACATAGATGCTCTTTAGTTAATAGTGAAAATCATATTGGGTTCGTGAACAGTGTAAATTCATTTGAGCCGAAAAATCACTGAGTTTACTGCAAATGAACACTTTCTTTTAGGAAGACACAGCGCCTTTGGTTTAACTCGTTTGTGAAGGGAAATTCACACCAGTGTTCTCATCGATGAAACACCCTCTGTTTTAACGCAAGAAGCATCCACTTCTGTCCAGTGTCTCCAATATAGCAAGAAACATGAGCATGCCCAAAAAAAAATACAACTGTGCTCCTATTCAAAAGGACCATGTCTAGTTCAACTCTGGATATGAAACTCATACAAATGACAGCATTTCTTCATAGATGCTCTATAGTTAATAGTTAAAATCGCGTTGGGTTCGTGAACTGTGTAAATTCATTTGAGCCGAAAAATAACTGGGTTTACCCGAAAAGAACTCTTGCTTGTAGGAAGACACAGAGACTTTGGTTTAACTCTGTGTCTGAAGAAAAATTCAGACCAGTGTTCTCATCCATGAAACACCCTGTGTTTTAACACAAGAAGCATCCTCTGCTGTCCAGCATCTCCATTACAGCAAGAAAAATGAGCATGGCCAGAAAATAAGAACTGTGTTTCCTACTCTTACCTACCATATCTAGTTGAAGTCTGCTTATGAAACTGTAACAAACCACAGCATCTCTTACATAGATGCTCTTTAGGTATTAGTAAATTCGTGTTGGGTTTGTGAACCGTGTAAATTCATTTGAGCCGAAAAATCACTGGGTTTACCGGAAATGAACTCTTGCTTGTAGGAAAACACACAGCCTTTGGTTTAACTCCTTTTGTGAAGGGATATTCAGACCAGTGTTCTCATCCATGAAACACCCTCTGTTTTAACAAAGAAGCATCCTCTTCTGTCCAGTGTCTGCACTACAGCAAGAAATATGAGCATGCCCAGAAAAAAAGAACTGAGTTTCCGACTCATAAGGACCATATCTAGTAGAACTCAGCTTATGAAACTCATACAAACCACAGCATCTTTTACGTAGATGCTCTTTAGTTAATAGTGAAAATCTTGTTGGGTTCGTGAACTGTGTGAATTCTTTTGAGCCGAAAAATCACTAGTTTTAACAGAAATGAACACTTGCTTGTAGAAAGACACAGAGACTTTGGTTTAACCCCATTTCAGAAGGAAAATTCAAACCAGTGTTCTCATCCATGAAACACACTCTGTTTTAACGCAAGAATCATGCTCTTCTTTCCAGGATCTGTAATACAGCAAGAAACATGAGCATGCCCAGAAATAAAGAACTGTGTTTCCTACTAATACGGACCATATCTAGTTGAACTCCTCTTATGAAACTCATACAAACCACAACATCTTTTACAAAGATGCTCTTTAGTTAATAGTGAAAATCGTGTTGGGATCGTGAACTGTTTAAATTCATTTGAGCCAAAAAATCACTAGTTTTACCGGAAATGAACTCTTGCTTGTAGGAAGACACAGAGATTTTGGTTTAACCCCATTTCTGAAGGAAAATTCAAACCATTGTTCTCATACATGAAACACACTCTGTTTTAAAACAAGAAGCATGCTCTTCTTTCCAGAGTCTCCAATACAGCAAGAAAGATGAGCATGCCCAGAAAAAAATTTCTGTATTTCCTATTCAATATGATCATGTCTAGTTCAACTCTGCATATGAAACTCATACAAACGACAGCATCTCTTCATAGATGCTCTATAATTAATAGTTAAAATCGTGTTGGGTTCGTGAGCTGTGTAAATTCATTTGAGCCGAAAAATAACTGGGTTTACCCGAAAAGAACTCTTGCTTGTAGGAAGACACAGAGATTTGATTTAACTCCGTGTCTGAAAAAAAATTCAGACCAGTGTTCTCATCCATGAAACACACTCTGTTTTTATGCAAGATCCATGCTCTTCTTTCCAGGGTCTGTAATACAGCAAGAAACATGAGCATGCCCAGAATTAAAGAACTGTGTTTCCTACTCATACGGACCATATCTAGTTGAACTCTGCTTATGAAACTCATACAAACCGCAGCATCTCTTCATAGATGCTCTTTAGTTAATAGTGAAAATCGTGTTAGGTTTGTGAACTGTGTAAATTCATTTGAGCCGAAAAATCACTGGGTTTACTGGAAATGAACTCTTGCTTTTAGGAAGACACAGAGCCTTTGGTTTAAATCCGTTTCTGAAGGAAAATAGAGACCAGTGTTCTCATCCATGAAACAACATCTGTTTTAATGCAAGAAGCATAATCTTCTGTGCAGCGTCTGCACTACAACAAGAAATATGAGCATGCCAGAAAAAAAGAACTGTGTTTCTTACTCATACGGACCTTATCAAGTGGAACTCTGCGAGTGAAACTCATACAAACCACAGGATAGCTTACATAGTTGCTCTTTATTTAATAGTGAAAATCGTGTTGGGTTCCTGAACTGTGTAAATTCATTTGAGCCAAAAAATCACTGGGTTTACCCTAAATGAACTCTTGCTTGTAGGAAGACACAGAACCTTTGGTTTAACTCCGTTTCTGAAGAAAAATTCAGACCAGTGTTCTTATCCATGAAACACACTCTGTTTTAACGCAAGAATCATGCTCTTCTTTCCAGGATCTGTAATACAGCAAGAAACATGAGCATGCCCAGAAATAAAGAACTGTGTTTCCCACTAATACGGACCATATCTACTTGAAGTCTGCTTATGAAACTCATACAAACCACAGCATCTTTTACATAGATGCTCTTTAGTTAATAGTGAAAATCGTGTTGGGTTCGTGAACTCTGTAAATTCATTTGACCCGAAAAATCACTAGGTTTACCGGAAATGAACTCTTGCTTGTAGGAAGACACAGAGATTTTGGTTTAACCCCATTTCTGAAGGAAAATTCAAACCATTGTTCTCATACATGAAACACACTCTGTTTTAAAACAAGAAGCATGCTCTTCTTTCCAGAGTCTCCAATACAGCAAGAAAGATGAGCATGCCCAGAAAAAAATTTCTGTATTTCCTACTCAACAGGATCATGTCTAGTTCAACTCTGCATATGAAACTCATACAAACCACAGCATCTCTTCATTGATGCTCTTTAGTTAATAGTGAAAACCGTGTTGGGTTCGTGAACTGTGTAAATTCATTTGAGACCAAAAATCACTGGGTTTACCAGAAATGAACTCTTGCTTGTAGGAAGACACAGAGCCTTTGGTTTAACTATGATTCTGAAGGGAAATTCAGGCCAGTGTTCTCATCCATGAAACACCCTCTGTTTTAACAAAAGAAGCATCCTCTTCTGTCCAGCGTCTCCATTACAGCAATAAAAATGAGCATGCCCAGAAAAAAAGAACTGTGTTTCCTACTCTTACGGACCATATCTAGTTGAAGTCTGCTTATGAAACTGTAACAAACCACAGCATCTTTTACATAGATGCTCTTTATTTAATAGTGAAAATCGTGTTGGGTTCGTGAACAGTGTAAATTCATTTGAGCCGAAAAATCACTGAGTTTACTGCAAATGAACACTTTCTTTTAGGAAGACACAGCGCCTTTGGGGTAACTCGTTTGTGAAGGGTAATTCACACCAGTGTTCTCATCGATGAAACACCCTCTGTTTTAACGCAAGAAGCATCCTCTCCTGTCCAGTGTCTCCAATACAGCAAGAAACATGAGCATGCCCAGAAATAAAGAACTGTGTTTCCTACTCATACGGAACATATCTAGTTGAACTCTGCTTATGAAACTCATACAAACCGCAGCATCTCTTCATAGATGCTCTTTAGTTAATAGTGAAAATCGTGTTAGGTTCGTGAACTGTGTAAATTCATTTGAGCCGAAAAATCACTTGGTTTACTGGAAATGAACTCTTGCTTTTAGGAAGACACAGAGCCTTTGGTTTAAATCCGTTTCTGAAGGAAAATAGAGACCAGTGTTCTCATCCATGAAACAACATCTGTTTTAATGCAGGAAGCATCCTCTTCTGTCCAGCGTCTGCACTACAACAAGAAATATGAGCATGCCCAGAAAAAAAGAACTGTGTTTCCTACTCATACGGACCTTATCTAGTGGAACTCTGCTAGTGAAACTCATACAAACCACAGGATCGCTTACATAGTTGCTCTTTATTTAATAGTGAAAATCGTGTTGGGTTCCTGAACTGGGTAAATTCATTTGAGCCAAAAAATCACTGGGTTTACCCTAAATGAACTCTTGCTTGTAGGAAGACACAGAGCCTTTGGTTTAAATCCGTTTCTGAAGAAAAATTCAGACCAGTGTTCTTATCCATGAAACACACTCTGTTTTAACGCAAGAATCATGCTCTTCTTTCCAGGATCTGTAATACAGCAACAAACATGAGCATGCCCATAAATAAAGAACTGTGTTTCCTACTAATACGGACCATATCTAGTTGAACTCTGCTTATGAAACTCATACAAACCACAGCATCTCCTCATAGATGCTCTTTAGTTAATAATGAAAATCGTGTTAGTTTCGTGAACTGTGTAAATTCATTTGAGCCGAAAAATCACTGGGTTTACTGGAAATGAACTCTTGCTTTTAGGAAGACACGGAGCCTTTGGTTTAACTCTGTTTCTGAAGGGAAATTCAGACCACTGTTCTCATCCATGAAACACCATCTATTTTAACGCAAGAAGCATCCTCTTCTGTCCAGTGTCTGCACTACAGCAAGAAATATGAGCATGCCCAGAAAAAAAGAACTGAGTTTCCTACTCATAAGGACCATATCTAGTAGAACTCTGCTTATGAAACTCATACAAACCACAGCACCTTTTACATAGATGCTCTTTAGTTAATAGTGAAAATCGTGTTGGGTTCTTGAACTGTGTAAATTCATTTGAGCCGAAAAATCACTAGGTTTACCAGAAATGAACTCTTGCTTGTAGGAAGACACAGTGATTTTGGTTTAACCCCATTTCTGAAGGAAAATTCAAACCATTGTTCTCATCCATGAAACACACTCTGTTTTAAAACAAGAAGCATGCTCTTCTTTCCAGAGTCTCGAATACAGCAAGAAAGATGAGCATGCCCAGAAAAAAATTACTGTATTTCCTACTCAATAGGATCATGTCTAGTTCAACTCTGCTTATGAAACTCATACAAACCACAGCATCTCTTCATTGATGCTCTTCAGTTAATAGTGAAAACCGTGTTGGGTTCGTGAACTGTGTAAATTCATTTGAGACCAAAAATCACTGGGTTTACCGGAAATGAACTCTTGCTTGTAGGAAGACACAGAGCCTTTGGTTTAACTCTGATTCTGAAGGGAAATTCAGGCCAGTGTTCTCATCCATGAAACACCCTCTGTTTTAACACAAGAAGCAGCCTCTTCTGTCCAGCGTCTCCATTACAGCAATAAAAATGAGCATGCCCAGAAAAAAAGAACTGTGTTTCCTACTCTTACGGACCATATCTAGTTGAAGTCTGCTTATGAAACTGTAACAAACCACAGCATCTTTTACATAGATGCTCTTTAGTTAATAGTGAAAATCATATTGGGTTCGTGAACAGTGTAAATTCATTTGAGCCGAAAAATCACTGAGTTTACTGCAAATGAACACTTTCTTTTAGGAAGACACAGCGCCTTTGGTTTAACTCGTTTGTGAAGGGAAATTCACACCAGTGTTCTCATCGATGAAACACCCTCTGTTTTAACGCAAGAAGCATCCTCTTCTGTCCAGTGTCTCCAATATAGCAAGAAACATGAGCATGCCCAGAAAAAAAAACAACTGTGCTCCTATTCAAAAGGACCATGTCTATTTCAACTCTGGATATGAAACTCATACAAATGACAGCATTTCTTCATAGATGCTCTATAGTTAATAGTTAAAATCGCGTTGGGTTCGTGAACTGTGTAAATTCATTTGAGCCGAAATATAACTGGGTTTACCCGAAAAGAACTCTTGCTGGTAGGAAGACAAAGAGACTTTGGTTTAACTCCGTGTCTGAAGAAAAATTCAGACCAGTGTTCTCATCCATGAAACACACTCTGTTTTAATGCAAGAACCATGCTCTTCTTTCCAGGGTCTGTAATACAGCAAGAAACATGAGCATGCCCAGAAATAAAGAACTGTGTTTCCTACTCATACGGACCATATCTAGTTGAACTCTGCTTATGAAACTCATACAAACCGCAGCATCTCTTCATAGATGCTCTTTAGTTAATAATGAAAATCGTGTTAGTTTCGTGAACTGTGTAAATTCATTTGAGCCGAAAAATCACTGGGTTTACTGGAAATGAACTCTTGCTTTTAGGAAGACACGGAGCCTTTGGTTTAACTCTGTTTCTGAAGGGAAATTCAGACCACTGTTCTCATCCATGAAACACCATCTATTTTAATGCAAGAAGCATCCTCTTCTGTCCAGTGTCTGCACTACAGCAAGAAATATGAGCATGCCCAGAAAAAAAGAACTGAGTTTCCTACTCATAAGGACCATTTCTAGTAGAACTCTGCTTATGAAACTCATACAAACCACAGCACCTTTTACATAGATGCTCTTTAGTTAATAGTGAAAATCGTGTTGGGTTCTTGAACTGTGTAAATTCATTTGAGCCGAAAAATCACTAGGTTTACCAGAAATGAACTCTTGCTTGTAGGAAGACACAGTGATTTTGGTTTAACCCCATTTCTGAAGGAAAATTCAAACCATTGTTCTCATCCATGAAACACACTCTGTTTTAAAACAAGAAGCATGCTCTTCTTTCCAGAGTCTCGAATACAGCAAGAAAGATGAGCATGCCCAGAAAAAAATTACTGTATTTCCTACTCAATAGGATCATGTCTAGTTCAACTCTGCTTATGAAACTCATACAAACCACAGCATCTCTTCATTGATGCTCTTCAGTTAATAGTGAAAACCGTGTTGGGTTCGTGAACTGTGTAAATTCATTTGAGACCAAAAATCACTGGGTTTACCGGAAATGAACTCTTGCTTGTAGGAAGACACAGAGCCTTTGGTTTAACTCTGATTCTGAAGGGAAATTCAGGCCAGTGTTCTCATCCATGAAACACCCTCTGTTTTAACACAAGAAGCAGCCTCTTCTGTCCAGCGTCTCCATTACAGCAATAAAAATGAGCATGCCCAGAAAAAAAGAACTGTGTTTCCTACTCTTACGGACCATATCTAGTTGAAGTCTGCTTATGAAACTGTAACAAACCACAGCATCTTTTACATAGATGCTCTTTAGTTAATAGTGAAAATCATATTGGGTTCGTGAACAGTGTAAATTCATTTGAGCCGAAAAATCACTGAGTTTACTGCAAATGAACACTTTCTTTTAGGAAGACACAGCGCCTTTGGTTTAACTCGTTTGTGAAGGGAAATTCACACCAGTGTTCTCATCGATGAAACACCCTCTGTTTTAACGCAAGAAGCATCCTCTTCTGTCCAGTGTCTCCAATATAGCAAGAAACATGAGCATGCCCAGAAAAAAAACAACTGTGCTCCTATTCAAAAGGACCATGTCTATTTCAACTCTGGATATGAAACTCATACAAATGACAGCATTTCTTCATAGATGCTCTATAGTTAATAGTTAAAATCGCGTTGGGTTCGTGAACTGTGTAAATTCATTTGAGCCGAAATATAACTGGGTTTACCCGAAAAGAACTCTTGCTTGTAGGAAGACAAAGAGACTTTGGTTTAACTCCGTGTCTGAAGAAAAATTCAGACCAGTGTTCTCATCCATGAAACACACTCTGTTTTAATGCAAGAACCATGCTCTTCTTTCCAGGGTCTGTAATACAGCAAGAAACATGAGCATGCCCAGAAATAAAGAACTGTGTTTCCTACTCATACGGACCATATCTAGTTGAACTCTGCTTATGAAACTCATACAAACCGCAGCATCTCTTCATAGATGCTCTTTAGTTAATAATGAAAATCGTGTTAGTTTCGTGAACTGTGTAAATTCATTTGAGCCGAAAAATCACTGGGTTTACTGGAAATGAACTCTTGCATTTAGGAAGACACGGAGCCTTTGGTTTAACTCTGTTTCTGAAGGGAAATTCAGACCACTGTTCTCATCCATGAAACACCATCTATTTTAACGCAAGAAGCATCCTCTTCTGTCCAGTGTCTGCACTACAGCAAAAAATATGAGCATGCCCAGAAAAACAGAACTGAGTTTCCTACTCATAAGGACCATATCTAGTAGGACTCTGCTTATGAAACTCATACAAACCACAGCACCTTTTACATAGATGCTCTTTAGTTAATAGTGAAAATCGTGTTGGGTTCTTGAACTGTGTAAATTCATTTGAGCCGAAAAATCACTAGGTTTACCAGAAATGAACTCTTGCTTGTAGGAAGACACAGTGATTTTGGTTTAACCCCATTTCTGAAGGAAAATTCAAACCATTGTTCTCATCCATGAAACACACTCTGTTTTAAAACAAGAAGCATGCTCTTCTTTCCAGAGTCTCGAATACAGCAAGAAAGATGAGCATGCCCAGAAAAAAATTACTGTATTTCCTACTCAATAGGATCATGTCTAGTTCAACTCTGCTTATGAAACTCATACAAACCACAGCATCTCTTCATTGATGCTCTTCAGTTAATAGTGAAAACCGTGTTGGGTTCGTGAACTGTGTAAATTCATTTGAGACCAAAAATCACTGGGTTTACCGGAAATGAACTCTTGCTTGTAGGAAGACACAGAGCCTTTGGTTTAACTCTGATTCTGAAGGGAAATTCAGGCCAGTGTTCTCATCCATGAAACACCCTCTGTTTTAACACAAGAAGCAGCCTCTTCTGTCCAGCGTCTCCATTACAGCAATAAAAATGAGCATGCCCAGAAAAAAAGAACTGTGTTTCCTACTCTTACGGACCATATCTAGTTGAAGTCTGCTTATGAAACTGTAACAAACCACAGCATCTTTTACATAGATGCTCTTTAGTTAATAGTGAAAATCATATTGGGTTCGTGAACAGTGTAAATTCATTTGAGCCGAAAAATCACTGAGTTTACTGCAAATGAACACTTTCTTTTAGGAAGACACAGCGCCTTTGGTTTAACTCGTTTGTGAAGGGAAATTCACACCAGTGTTCTCATCGATGAAACACCCTCTGTTTTAACGCAAGAAGCATCCTCTTCTGTCCAGTGTCTCCAATATAGCAAGAAACATGAGCATGCCCAGAAAAAAAACAACTGTGCTCCTATTCAAAAGGACCATGTCTAGTTCAACTCTGGATATGAAACTCATACAAATGACAGCATTTCTTCATAGATGCTCTATAGTTAATAGTTAAAATCGCGTTGGGTTCGTGAACTGTGTAAATTCATTTGAGCCGAAATATAACTGGGTTTACCCGAAAAGAACTCTTGCTTGTAGGAAGACAAAGAGACTTTGGTTTAACTCCGTGTCTGAAGAAAAATTCAGACCAGTGTTCTCATCCATGAAACACACTCTGTTTTAATGCAAGAACCATGCTCTTCTTTCCAGGGTCTGTAATACAGCAAGAAACATGAGCATGCCCAGAAATAAAGAACTGTGTTTCCTACTCATACGGACCATATCTAGTTGAACTCTGCTTATGAAACTCATACAAACCGCAGCATCTCTTCATAGATGCTCTTTAGTTAATAATGAAAATCGTGTTAGTTTCGTGAACTGTGTAAATTCATTTGAGCCGAAAAATCACTGGGTTTACTGGAAATGAACTCTTGCTTTTAGGAAGACACGGAGCCTTTGGTTTAACTCTGTTTCTGAAGGGAAATTCAGACCACTGTTCTCATCCATGAAACACCATCTATTTTAACGCAAGAAGCATCCTCTTCTGTCCAGTGTCTGCACTACAGCAAAAAATATGAGCATGCCCAGAAAAAAAGAACTGAGTTTCCTACTCATAAGGACCATATCTAGTAGGACTCTGCTTATGAAACTCATACAAACCACAGCACCTTTTACATAGATGCTCTTTAGTTAATAGTGAAAATCGTGTTGGGTTCTTGAACTGTGTAAATTCATTTGAGCCGAAAAATCACTAGGTTTACCAGAAATGAACTCTTGCTTGTAGGAAGACACAGTGATTTTGGATTAACCCCATTTCTGAAGGAAAATTCAAACCATTTTTCTCATCCATGAAACACACTCTGTTTTAAAACAAGAAGCATGCTCTTCTTTCCAGAGTCTCGAATACAGCAAGAAAGATGAGCATGCCCAGAAAAAAATTACTGTATTTCCTACTCAATAGGATCATGTCTAGTTCAACTCTGCTTATGAAACTCATACAAACCACAGCATCTCTTCATTGATGCTCTTCAGTTAATAGTGAAAACCGTGTTGGGTTCGTGAACTGTGTAAATTCATTTGAGACCAAAAATCACTGGGTTTACCGGAAATGAACTCTTGCTTGTAGGAAGACACAGAGCCTTTGGTTTAACTCTGATTCTGAAGGGAAATTCAGGCCAGTGTTCTCATCCATGAAACACCCTCTGTTTTAACACAAGAAGCAGCCTCTTCTGTCCAGCGTCTCCATTACAGCAATAAAAATGAGCATGCCCAGAATAAAAGAACTGTGTTTCCTACTCTTACGGACCATATCTAGTTGAAGTCTGCTTATGAAACTGTAACAAACCACAGCATCTTTTACATAGATGCTCTTTAGTTAATAGTGAAAATCATATTGGGTTCGTGAACAGTGTAAATTCATTTGAGCCGAAAAATCACTGAGTTTACTGCAAATGAACACTTTCTTTTAGGAAGACACAGCGCCTTTGGTTTAACTCGTTTGTGAAGGGAAATTCACACCAGTGTTCTCATCGATGAAACACCCTCTGTTTTAACGCAAGAAGCATCCTCTTCTGTCCAGTGTCTCCAATATAGCAAGAAACATGAGCATGCCCAGAAAAAAAAACAACTATGCTCCTATTCAAAAGGACCATGTCTAGTTCAACTCTGGATATGAAACTCATACAAATGACAGCATTTCTTCATAGATGCTCTATAGTTAATAGTTAAAATCGCGTTGGGTTCGTGAACTGTGTAAATTCATTTGAGCCGAAATATAACTGGGTTTACCCGAAAAGAACTCTTGCTTGTAGGAAGACACAGAGCCTTTGGTTTAAATCCGTTTCTGAAGAAAAATTCAGACCAGTGTTCTCATCCATGAAACACACTCTGTTTTAATGCAAGAACCATGCTCTTCTTTCCAGGGTCTGTAATACAGCAAGAAACATGAGCATGCCCAGAAATAAAGAACTGTGTTTCCTACTCATACGGACCTGATCTAGTTGAACTCTGCTTATGAAACTCATACAAACCGCAGCATCTCTTCATAGATGCTCTTTAGTTAATAGTGAAAATCATGTTAGGTTCGTGAACTGTGTAAATTCATTTGAGCCGAAAAATCACTGGGTTTACTGGAAATGAACTCTTGCTTTTAGGAAGACACAGAGCCTTTGGTTTAAATCCGTTTCTGAAGGAAAATAGAGACCAGTGTTCTCATCCATGAAACAACATCTGTTTTAATGCAGGAAGCATCCTCTTCTGTCCAGCGTCTGCACTACAACAAGAAATATGAGCATGCCCAGAAAAAAAGAACTGTGTTTCCTACTCATACGGACCTTATCTAGTGGAACTCTGCTAGTGAAACTCATACAAACCACAGGATCGCTTACATAGTTGCTCTTTATTTAATAGTGAAAATCGTGTTGGGTTCCTGAACTGTGTAAATTCATTTGAGCCAAAAAATCACTGGGTTTACCCTAAATGAACTCTTGCTTGTAGGAAGACACAGAGCCTTTGGTTTAAATCCGTTTCTGAAGAAAAATTCAGACCAGTGTTCTTATCCATGAAACACACTCTGTTTTAACGCAAGAATCATGCTCTTCTTTCCAGGATCTGTAATACAGCAACAAACATGAGCATGCCCAGAAATAAAGAACTGTGTTTCCTACTAATACGGACCATATCTAGTTGAACTCTGCTTATGAAACTCATACAAACCACAGCATCTCTTCATAGATGCTCTTTAGTTAATAATGAAAATCGTGTTAGTTTCGTGAACTGTGTAAATTCATTTGAGCCGAAAAATCACTGGGTTTACTGGAAATGAACTCTTGCTTTTAGGAAGACACGGAGCCTTTGGTTTAACTCTGTTTCTGAAGGGAAATTCAGACCACTGTTCTCATCCATGAAACACCATCTATTTTAATGCAAGAAGCATCCTCTTCTGTCCAGTGTCTGCACTACAGCAAGAAATATGAGCATGCCCAGAAAAAAAGAACTGAGTTTCCTACTCATAAGGACCATTTCTAGTAGAACTCTGCTTATGAAACTCATACAAACCACAGCACCTTTTACATAGATGCTCTTTAGTTAATAGTGAAAATCGTGTTGGGTTCTTGAACTGTGTAAATTCATTTGAGCCGAAAAATCACTAGGTTTACCAGAAATGAACTCTTGCTTGTAGGAAGACACAGTGATTTTGGTTTAACCCCATTTCTGAAGGAAAATTCAAACCATTGTTCTCATCCATGAAACACACTCTGTTTTAAAACAAGAAGCATGCTCTTCTTTCCAGAGTCTCGAATACAGCAAGAAAGATGAGCATGCCCAGAAAAAAATTACTGTATTTCCTACTCAATAGGATCATGTCTAGTTCAACTCTGCTTATGAAACTCATACAAACCACAGCATCTCTTCATTGATGCTCTTCAGTTAATAGTGAAAACCCTGTTGGGTTCGTGAACTGTGTAAATTCATTTGAGACCAAAAATCACTGGGTTTACCGGAAATGAACTCTTGCTTGTAGGAAGACACAGAGCCTTTGGTTTAACTCTGATTCTGAAGGGAAATTCAGGCCAGTGTTCTCATCCATGAAACACCCTCTGTTTTAACACAAGAAGCAGCCTCTTCTGTCCAGCGTCTCCATTACAGCAATAAAAATGAGCATGCCCAGAAAAAAAGAACTGTGTTTCCTACTCTTACGGACCATATCTAGTTGAAGTCTGCTTATGAAACTGTAACAAACCACAGCATCTTTTACATAGATGCTCTTTAGTTAATAGTGAAAATCATATTGGGTTCGTGAACAGTGTAAATTCATTTGAGCCGAAAAATCACTGAGTTTACTGCAAATGAACACTTTCTTTTAGGAAGACACAGCGCCTTTGGTTTAACTCGTTTGTGAAGGGAAATTCACACCAGTGTTCTCATCGATGAAACACCCTCTGTTTTAACGCAAGAAGCATCCTCTTCTGTCCAGTGTCTCCAATATAGCAAGAAACATGAGCATGCCCAGAAAAAAAACAACTGTGCTCCTATTCAAAAGGACCATGTCTATTTCAACTCTGGATATGAAACTCATACAAATGACAGCATTTCTTCATAGATGCTCTATAGTTAATAGTTAAAATCGCGTTGGGTTCGTGAACTGTGTAAATTCATTTGAGCCGAAATATAACTGGGTTTACCCGAAAAGAACTCTTGCTTGTAGGAAGACAAAGAGACTTTGGTTTAACTCCGTGTCTGAAGAAAAATTCAGACCAGTGTTCTCATCCATGAAACACACTCTGTTTTAATGCAAGAACCATGCTCTTCTTTCCAGGGTCTGTAATACAGCAAGAAACATGAGCATGCCCAGAAATAAAGAACTGTGTTTCCTACTCATACGGACCATATCTAGTTGAACTCTGCTTATGAAACTCATACAAACCGCAGCATCTCTTCATAGATGCTCTTTAGTTAATAATGAAAATCGTGTTAGTTTCGTGAACTGTGTAAATTCATTTGAGCCGAAAAATCACTGGGTTTACTGGAAATGAACTCTTGCATTTAGGAAGACACGGAGCCTTTGGTTTAACTCTGTTTCTGAAGGGAAATTCAGACCACTGTTCTCATCCATGAAACACCATCTATTTTAACGCAAGAAGCATCCTCTTCTGTCCAGTGTCTGCACTACAGCAAAAAATATGAGCATGCCCAGAAAAACAGAACTGAGTTTCCTACTCATAAGGACCATATCTAGTAGAACTCTGCTTATGAAACTCATACAAACCACAGCACCTTTTACATAGATGCTCTTTAGTTAATAGTGAAAATCGTGTTGGGTTCTTGAACTGTGTAAATTCATTTGAGCCGAAAAATCACTAGGTTTACCAGAAATGAACTCTTGCTTGTAGGAAGACACAGTGATTTTGGTTTAACCCCATTTCTGAAGGAAAATTCAAACCATTGTTCTCATCCATGAAACACACTCTGTTTTAAAACAAGAAGCATGCTCTTCTTTCCAGAGTCTCGAATACAGCAAGAAAGATGAGCATGCCCAGAAAAAAATTACTGTATTTCCTACTCAATAGGATCATGTCTAGTTCAACTCTGCTTATGAAACTCATACAAACCACAGCATCTCTTCATTGATGCTCTTGAGTTAATAGTGAAAACCGTGTTGGGTTCGTGAACTGTGTAAATTCATTTGAGACCAAAAATCACTGGGTTTACCGGAAATGAACTCTTGCTTGTAGGAAGACACAGAGCCTTTGGTTTAACTCTGATTCTGAAGGGAAATTCAGGCCAGTGTTCTCATCCATGAAACACCCTCTGTTTTAACACAAGAAGCAGCCTCTTCTGTCCAGCGTCTCCATTACAGCAATAAAAATGAGCATGCCCAGAAAAAAAGAACTGTGTTTCCTACTCTTACGGACCATATCTAGTTGAAGTCTGCTTATGAAACTGTAACAAACCACAGCATCTTTTACATAGATGCTCTTTAGTTAATAGTGAAAATCATATTGGGTTCGTGAACAGTGTAAATTCATTTGAGCCGAAAAATCACTGAGTTTACTGCAAATGAACACTTTCTTTTAGGAAGACACAGCGCCTTTGGTTTAACTCGTTTGTGAAGGGAAATTCACACCAGTGTTCTCATCGATGAAACACCCTCTGTTTTAACGCAAGAAGCATCCTCTTCTGTCCAGTGTCTCCAATATAGCAAGAAACATGAGCATGCCCAGAAAAAAAAAACAACTGTGCTCCTATTCAAAAGGACCATGTCTATTTCAACTCTGGATATGAAACTCATACAAATGACAGCATTTCTTCATAGATGCTCTATAGTTAATAGTTAAAATCGCGTTGGGTTCGTGAACTGTGTAAATTCATTTGAGCCGAAATATAACTGGGTTTACCCGAAAAGAACTCTTGCTTGTAGGAAGACACAGAGCCTTTGGTTTAAATCCGTTTCTGAAGAAAAATTCAGACCAGTGTTCTCATCCATGAAACACACTCTGTTTTAATGCAAGAACCATGCTCTTCTTTCCAGGGTCTGTAATACAGCAAGAAACATGAGCATGCCCAGAAATAAAGAACTGTGTTTCCTACTCATACGGACCTGATCTAGTTGAACTCTGCTTATGAAACTCATACAAACCGCAGCATCTCTTCATAGATGCTCTTTAGTTAATAGTGAAAATCGTGTTAGGTTCGTGAACTGTGTAAATTCATTTGAGCCGAAAAATCACTGGGTTTACTGGAAATGAACTCTTGCTTTTAGGAAGACACAGAGCCTTTGGTTTAAATCCGTTTCTGAAGGAAAATAGAGACCAGTGTTCTCATCCATGAAACAACATCTGTTTTAATGCAGGAAGCATCCTCTTCTGTCCAGCGTCTGCACTACAACAAGAAATATGATCATGCCCAGAAAAAAAGAACTGTGTTTCCTACTCATACGGACCTTATCTAGTGGAACTCTGCTAGTGAAACTCATACAAACCACAGGATCGCTTACATAGTTGCTCTTTATTTAATAGTGAAAATCGTGTTGGGTTCCTGAACTGTGTAAATTCATTTGAGCCAAAAAATCACTGGGTTTACCCTAAATGAACTCTTGCTTGTAGGAAGACACAGAGCCTTTGGTTTAAATCCGTTTCTGAAGAAAAATTCAGACCAGTGTTCTTATCCATGAAACACACTCTGTTTTAACGCAAGAATCATGCTCTTCTTTCCAGGATCTGTAATACAGCAACAAACATGAGCATGCCCAGAAATAAAGAACTGTGTTTCCTACTAATACGGACCATATCTAGTTGAACTCTGCTTATGAAACTCATACAAACCACAGCATCTCTTCATAGATGCTCTTTAGTTAATAATGAAAATTGTGTTAGTTTCGTGAACTGTGTAAATTCATTTGAGCCGAAAAATCACTGGGTTTACTGGAAATGAACTCTTGCTTTTAGGAAGACACGGAGCCTTTGGTTTAACTCTGTTTCTGAAGGGAAATTCAGACCACTGTTCTCATCCATGAAACACCATCTATTTTAACGCAAGAAGCATCCTCTTCTGTCTAGTGTCTGCACTACAACAAGAAATATGAGCATGCCCAGAAAAAAAGAACTGAGTTTCCTACTCATAAGGACCATATCTAGTAGAACTCTGCTTATGAAACTCATACAAACCACAGCACCTTTTACATAGATGCTCTTTAGTTAATAGTGAAAATCGTGTTGGGTTCTTGAACTGTGTAAATTCATTTGAGCCGAAAAATCACTAGGTTTACCAGAAATGAACTCTTGCTTGTAGGAAGACACAGTGATTTTGGTTTAACCCCATTTCTGAAGGAAAATTCAAACCATTGTTCTCATCCATGAAACACACTCTGTTTTAAAACAAGAAGCATGCTCTTCTTTCCAGAGTCTCGAATACAGCAAGAAAGATGAGCATGCCCAGAAAAAAATTACTGTATTTCCTACTCAATAGGATCATGTCTAGTTCAACTCTGCTTATGAAACTCATACAAACCACAGCATCTCTTCATTGATGCTCTTCAGTTAATAGTGAAAACCGTGTTGGGTTCGTGAACTGTGTAAATTCATTTGAGACCAAAAATCACTGGGTTTACCGGAAATGAACTCTTGCTTGTAGGAAGACACAGAGCCTTTGGTTTAACTCTGATTCTGAAGGGAAATTCAGGCCAGTGTTCTCATCCATGAAACACCCTCTGTTTTAACACAAGAAGCAGCCTCTTCTGTCCAGCGTCTCCATTACAGCAATAAAAATGAGCATGCCCAGAAAAAAAGAACTGTGTTTCCTACTCTTACGGACCATATCTAGTTGAAGTCTGCTTATGAAACTGTAACAAACCACAGCATCTTTTACATAGATGCTCTTTAGTTAATAGTGAAAATCATATTGGGTTCGTGAACAGTGTAAATTCATTTGAGCCGAAAAATCACTGAGTTTACTGCAAATGAACACTTTCTTTTAGGAAGACACAGCGCCTTTGGTTTAACTCGTTTGTGAAGGGAAATTCACACCAGTGTTCTCATCGATGAAACACCCTCTGTTTTAACGCAAGAAGCATCCTCTTCTGTCCAGTGTCTCCAATATAGCAAGAAACATGAGCATGCCCAGAAAAAAAAACAACTGTGCTCCTATTCAAAAGGACCATGTCTAGTTCAACTCTGGATATGAAACTCATACAAATGACAGCATTTCTTCATAGATGCTCTATAGTTAATAGTTAAAATCGCGTTGGGTTCGTGAACTGTGTAAATTCATTTGAGCCGAAATATAACTGGGTTTACCCGAAAAGAACTCTTGCTTGTAGGAAGACAAAGAGACTTTGGTTTAACTCCGTGTCTGAAGAAAAATTCAGACCAGTGTTCTCATCCATGAAACACACTCTGTTTTAATGCAAGAACCATGATCTTCTTTCCAGGGTCTGTAATACAGCAAGAAACATGAGCATGCCCAGAAATAAAGAACTGTGTTTCCTACTCATACGGACCATATCTAGTTGAACTCTGCTTATGAAACTCATACAAACCGCAGCATCTCTTCATAGATGCTCTTTAGTTAATAATGAAAATCGTGTTAGTTTCGTGAACTGTGTAAATTCATTTGAGCCGAAAAATCACTGGGTTTACTGGAAATGAACTCTTGCATTTAGGAAGACACGGAGCCTTTGGTTTAACTCTGTTTCTGAAGGGAAATTCAGACCACTGTTCTCATCCATGAAACACCATCTATTTTAACGCAAGAAGCATCCTCTTCTGTCCAGTGTCTGCACTACAGCAAAAAATATGAGCATGCCCAGAAAAACAGAACTGAGTTTCCTACTCATAAGGACCATATCTAGTAGAACTCTGCTTATGAAACTCATACAAACCACAGCACCTTTTACATAGATGCTCTTTAGTTAATAGTGAAAATCGTGTTGGGTTCTTGAACTGTGTAAATTCATTTGAGCCGAAAAATCACTAGGTTTACCAGAAATGAACTCTTGCTTGTAGGAAGACACAGTGATTTTGGTTTAACCCCATTTCTGAAGGAAAATTCAAACCATTGTTCTCATCCATGAAACACACTCTGTTTTAAAACAAGAAGCATGCTCTTCTTTCCAGAGTCTCGAATACAGCAAGAAAGATGAGCATGCCCAGAAAAAAATTACTGTATTTCCTACTCAATAGGATCATGTCTAGTTCAACTCTGCTTATGAAACTCATACAAACCACAGCATCTCTTCATTGATGCTCTTCAGTTAATAGTGAAAACCGTGTTGGGTTCGTGAACTGTGTAAATTCATTTGAGACCAAAAATCACTGGGTTTACCGGAAATGAACTCTTGCTTGTAGGAAGACACAGAGCCTTTGGTTTAACTCTGATTCTGAAGGGAAATTCAGGCCAGTGTTCTCATCCATGAAACACCCTCTGTTTTAACACAAGAAGCAGCCTCTTCTGTCCAGCGTCTCCATTACAGCAATAAAAATGAGCATGCCCAGAAAAAAAGAACTGTGTTTCCTACTCTTACGGACCATATCTAGTTGAAGTCTGCTTATGAAACTGTAACAAACCACAGCATCTTTTACATAGATGCTCTTTAGTTAATAGTGAAAATCATATTGGGTTCGTGAACAGTGTAAATTCATTTGAGCCGAAAAATCACTGAGTTTACTGCAAATGAACACTTTCTTTTAGGAAGACACAGCGCCTTTGGTTTAACTCGTTTGTGAAGGGAAATTCACACCAGTGTTCTCATCGATGAAACACCCTCTGTTTTAACGCAAGAAGCATCCTCTTCTGTCCAGTGTCTCCAATATAGCAAGAAACATGAGCATGCCCAGAAAAAAAAAACAACTGTGCTCCTATTCAAAAGGACCATGTCTAGTTCAACTCTGGATATGAAACTCATACAAATGACAGCATTTCTTCATAGATGCTCTATAGTTAATAGTTAAAATCGCGTTGGGTTCGTGAACTGTGTAAATTCATTTGAGCCGAAAAATCACTGAGTTTACTGCAAATGAACACTTTCTTTTAGGAAGACACAGCGCCTTTGGTTTAACTCGTTTGTGAAGGGAAATTCACACCAGTGTTCTCATCGATGAAACACCCTCTGTTTTAACGCAAGAAGCATCCTCTTCTGTCCAGTGTCTCCAATATAGCAAGAAACATGAGCATGCCCAGAAAAAAAACAACTGTGCTCCTATTCAAAAGGACCATGTCTAGTTCAACTCTGGATATGAAACTCATACAAATGACAGCATTTCTTCATAGATGCTCTATAGTTAATAGTTAAAATCGCGTTGGGTTCGTGAACTGTGTAAATTCATTTGAGCCGAAATATAACTGGGTTTACCCGAAAAGAACTCTTGCTTGTAGGAAGACACAGAGCCTTTGGTTTAAATCCGTTTCTGAAGAAAAATTCAGACCAGTGTTCTCATCCATGAAACACACTCTGTTTTAATGCAAGAACCATGCTCTTCTTTCCAGGGTCTGTAATACAGCAAGAAACATGAGCATGCCCAGAAATAAAGAACTGTGTTTCCTACTCATACGGACCATATCTAGTTGAACTCTGCTTATGAAACTCATACAAACCGCAGCATCTCTTCATAGATGCTCTTTAGTTAATAGTGAAAATCGTGTTAGGTTCGTGAACTGTGTAAATTCATTTGAGCCGAAAAATCACTGGGTTTACTGGAAATGAACTCTTGCTTTTAGGAAGACACAGAGCCTTTGGTTTAAATCCGTTTCTGAAGGAAAATAGAGACCAGTGTTCTCATCCATGAAACAACATCTGTTTTAATGCAGGAAGCATCCTCTTCTGTCCAGCGTCTGCACTACAACAAGAAATATGATCATGCCCAGAAAAAAAGAACTGTGTTTCCTACTCATACGGACCTTATCTAGTGGAACTCTGCTAGTGAAACTCATACAAACCACAGGTTCGCTTACATAGTTGCTCTTTATTTAATAGTGAAAATCGTGTTGGGTTCCTGAACTGTGTAAATTCATTTGAGCCAAAAAATCACTGGGTTTACCCTAAATGAACTCTTGCTTGTAGGAAGACACAGAGCCTTTGGTTTAAATACGTTTCTGAAGAAAAATTCAGACCAGTGTTCTTATCCATGAAACACACTCTGTTTTAACGCAAGAATCATGCTCTTCTTTCCAGGATCTGTAATACAGCAACAAACATGAGCATGCCCAGAAATAAAGAACTGTGTTTCCTACTAATACGGACCATATCTAGTTGAACTCTGCTTATGAAACTCATACAAACCACAGCATCTCTTCATAGATGCTCTTTAGTTAATAATGAAAATCGTGTTAGTTTCGTGAACTGTGTAAATTCATTTGAGCCGAAAAATCACTGGGTTTACTGGAAATGAACTCTTGCTTTTAGGAAGACACGGAGCCTTTGGTTTAACTCTGTTTCTGAAGGGAAATTCAGACCACTGTTCTCATCCATGAAACACCATCTATTTTAACGCAAGAAGCATCCTCTTCTGTCCAGTGTCTGCACTACAGCAAGAAATATGAGCATGCCCAGAAAAAAAGAACTGAGTTTCCTACTCATAAGGACCATTTCTAGTAGAACTCTGCTTATGAAACTCATACAAACCACAGCCCCTTTTACATAGATGCTCTTTAGTTAATAGTGAAAATCGTGTTGGGTTCTTGAACTGTGTAAATTCATTTGAGCCGAAAAATCACTAGGTTTACCAGAAATGAACTCTTGCTTGTAGGAAGACACAGTGATTTTGGTTTAACCCCATTTCTGAAGGAAAATTCAAACCATTGTTCTCATCCATGAAACACACTCTGTTTTAAAACAAGAAGCATGCTCTTCTTTCCAGAGTCTCGAATACAGCAAGAAAGATGAGCATGCCCAGAAAAAAATTACTGTATTTCCTACTCAATAGGATCATGTCTAGTTCAACTCTGCTTATGAAACTCATACAAACCACAGCATCTCTTCATTGATGCTCTTCAGTTAATAGTGAAAACCGTGTTGGGTTCGTGAACTGTGTAAATTCATTTGAGACCAAAAATCACTGGGTTTACCGGAAATGAACTCTTGCTTGTAGGAAGACACAGAGCCTTTGGTTTAACTCTGATTCTGAAGGGAAATTCAGGCCAGTGTTCTCATCCATGAAACACCCTCTGTTTTAACACAAGAAGCAGCCTCTTCTGTCCAGCGTCTCCATTACAGCAATAAAAATGAGCATGCCCAGAATAAAAGAACTGTGTTTCCTACTCTTACGGACCATATCTAGTTGAAGTCTGCTTATGAAACTGTAACAAACCACAGCATCTTTTACATAGATGCTCTTTAGTTAATAGTGAAAATCATATTGGGTTCGTGAACAGTGTAAATTCATTTGAGCCGAAAAATCACTGAGTTTACTGCAAATGAACACTTTCTTTTAGGAAGACACAGCGCCTTTGGTTTAACTCGTTTGTGAAGGGAAATTCACACCAGTGTTCTCATCGATGAAACACCCTCTGTTTTAACGCAAGAAGCATCCTCTTCTGTCCAGTGTCTCCAATATAGCAAGAAACATGAGCATGCCCAGAAAAAAAACAACTGTGCTCCTATTCAAAAGGACCATGTCTAGTTCAACTCTGGATATGAAACTCATACAAATGACAGCATTTCTTCATAGATGCTCTATAGTTAATAGTTAAAATCGCGTTGGGTTCGTGAACTGTGTAAATTCATTTGAGCCGAAATATAACTGGGTTTACCCGAAAAGAACTCTTGCTTGTAGGAAGACACAGAGCCTTTGGTTTAAATCCGTTTCTGAAGAAAAATTCAGACCAGTGTTCTCATCCATGAAACACACTCTGTTTTAATGCAAGAACCATGCTCTTCTTTCCAGGGTCTGTAATACAGCAAGAAACATGAGCATGCCCAGAAATAAAGAACTGTGTTTCCTACTCATACGGACCATATCTAGTTGAACTCTGCTTATGAAACTCATACAAACCGCAGCATCTCTTCATAGATGCTCTTTAGTTAATAGTGAAAATCGTGTTAGGTTCGTGAACTGTGTAAATTCATTTGAGCCGAAAAATCACTGGGTTTACTGGAAATGAACTCTTGCTTTTAGGAAGACACAGAGCCTTTGGTTTAAATCCGTTTCTGAAGGAAAATAGAGACCAGTGTTCTCATCCATGAAACAACATCTGTTTTAAAGCAGGAAGCATCCTCTTCTGTCCAGCGTCTGCACTACAACAAGAAATATGAGCATGCCCAGAAAAAAAGAACTGTGTTTCCTACTCATACGGACCTTATCTAGTGGAACTCTGCTAGTGAAACTCATACAAACCACAGGATCGCTTACATAGTTGCTCTTTATTTAATAGTGAAAATCGTGTTGGGTTCCTGAACTGTGTAAATTCATTTGAGCCGAAAAATCACTAGGTTTACCAGAAATGAACTCTTGCTTGTAGGAAGACACAGTGATTTTGGTTTAACCCCATTTCTGAAGGAAAATTCAAACCATTGTTCTCATCCATGAAACACACTCTGTTTTAAAACAAGAAGCATGCTCTTCTTTCCAGAGTCTCGAATACAGCAAGAAAGATGAGCATGCCCAGAAAAAAATTACTGTATTTCCTACTCAATAGGATCATGTCTAGTTCAACTCTGCTTATGAAACTCATACAAACCACAGCATCTCTTCATTGATGCTCTTTAGTTAATAGTGAAAACCGTGTTGGGTTCGTGAACTGTGTAAATTCATTTGAGACCAAAAATCACTGGGTTTACCGGAAATGAACTCTTGCTTGTAGGAAGACACAGAGCCTTTGGTTTAACTCTGATTCTGAAGGGAAATTCAGGCCAGTGTTCTCATCCATGAAACACCCTCTGTTTTAACACAAGATGCATCCTCTTCTGTCCAGCGTCTCCATTACAGCAATAAAAATGAGCATGCCCAGAAAAAAAGAACTGTGTTTCCTACTCTTACGGACCATATCTAGTTGAAGTCTGCTTATGAAACTGTAACAAACCACAGCATCTTTTACATAGATGCTCTTTAGTTAATAGTGAATATCATATTGGGTTCGTGAACAGTGTAAATTCATTTGAGCCGAAAAATCACTGAGTTTACTGCAAATGAACACTTTCTTTTAGGAAGACACAGCGCCTTTGGTTTAACTCGTTTGTGAAGGGAAATTCACACCAGTGTTCTCATCGATGAAACACCCTCTGTTTTAACGCAAGAAGCATCCTCTTCTGTCCAGTGTCTCCAATATAGCAAGAAACATGAGCATGCCCAGAAAAAAAACAACTGTGCTCCTATTCAAAAGGACCATGTCTAGTTCAACTCTGGATATGAAACTCATACAAATGACAGCATTTCTTCATAGATGCTCTATAGTTAATAGTTAAAATCGCGTTGGGTTCGTGAACTGTGTAAATTCATTTGAGCCGAAATATAACTGGGTTTACCCGAAAAGAACTCTTGCTTGTAGGAAGACACAGAGACTTTGGTTTAACTCCGTGTCTGAAGTAAAATTCAGACCAGTGTTCTCATCCATGAAACACACTCTGTTTTAATGCAAGAACCATGCTCTTCTTTCCAGGGTCTGTAATTCAGCAAGAAACATGAGCATGCCCAGAAATAAAGAACTGTGTTTCCTACTCATACGGACCATATATAGTTGAACTCTGCTTATGAAACTCATACAAACCACAGCATCTCTTCATAGATGCTGTTTAGTTAATAGTGAAAATCGTGTTAGGTTCGTGAACTGTGTAAATTCATTTGAGCCGAAAAATCACTGGGTTTACTGGAAATGAACTCTTGCTTTTAGGAAGACACGGAGCCTTTGCTTTAACTCTGGTTCTGAAGGGAAATTCAGGCCAGTGTTCTCATCCATGAAACACCCTCTGTTTTAACAAAAGAAGCATCCTCTTCTGTCCAGCGTCTCCATTACAGGAAGAAAAATGAGCATGGCCAGAAAAAAAGAACTGTGTTTCCTACTCTTACATACCATATCTAGTTGAAGTCTGCTTATGAAACTGTAACAAACCACAGCATCTCTTACATAGATGCTCTTTAGGTATTAGTAAATTCGTGTTGGGTTTGTGAACCGTGTAAATTCATTTGAGCCGAAAAATCACTGGGTTTACCGGAAATGATCTCTTGCTTGTAGGAAGACACAGAGTCTTTGGGTTAAATCCGTTTCTGAAGGAAAATAGAGACCTGTGTTCTCATCCATGAAACAACATCTGTTTTAATGCAAGAAGCATCCTCTTCTGTCCAACGTCTGCACTACAACAAGAAATATGAGCATGCCCAGAAAAAAAGAACTGTGTTTCCTACTCATATGGACCTTATCTAGTGGAACTCTGCTAGTGAAACTCATACAAACCACAGCATCTTTTACATAGATGCTCTTTAGTTAATAGTGAAAATCGTGTTGGGTTCGTGAACTGTGTAAATTCATTTGAGCCGAAAAATCACTGGGTTTACTGGAAATGAACTCTTACTTTTAGGAAGACACAGAGCCTTTGGTTTAAATCCGTTTCTGAAGGAAAATAGAGACCAGTGTTCTCATCCATGAAACAATATATGTTTTAATCAAAGAAGCATCCTCTTCTGTCCAGCGTCTGCACTACAACAAGAAATATGAGCATGCCCAGAAAAAAAGAACTGTGTTTCCTACTCATATGGACCTTATCTAGTGGAACTCTGCTAGTGAAACTCATACAAACCACAGCATCTTTTACATAGATGCTCTTTAGTTAATAGTGAAAATCGTGTTGGGTTCGTGAATTGTGTAAATTCATTTGAGCCGAAAAATCACTAGGTTTACCAGAAATGAACTCTTGCTTGTAGGAAGACACAGAGATTTTGGTTTAACCCCATTTCTGAAGAAAAATTCAGACCAGTGTTCTCATCCATGAAACACACTCTGATTTTATGCAAGAACCATGCTCTTCTTTCCAGAGTCTCAAATACAGCAAGAAAGATGAGCATGCTCAGAAAAAAATTACTGTATTTCCTCCTCAATAGGATCATGTCTAGTTCAACTCTGCATATGAAACTCATACAAACGACAGCATCTCTTCATAGATGCTCTTTAGTTAATAGTTAAAATCGCGTTGGGTTCGTGAACTGTGTAAATTCATTTGAGCCGAAAAATAACTGGGTTTACCCGAAAAGAACACTTGCTTGTAGGAAGACACAGAGCCTTTGGTTTAAATCCGTTTCTGAAGGAAAATAGAGACCAGTGTTCTCATCTATGAAACAACATCTGTTTTAATGCAGGAAGCATCCTCTTCTGTCCAGCGTCAGCAATACAACAAGAAATATGAGCATGCCCAGAAAAAAAGAACTGTGTTGCCTACTCATATGGACCTTATCTAGTGGAACTCTGCTAGTGAAACTCATACAAACCACAGGATCGCTTACATAGTTGCTCTTTATTTAATAGTGAAAATCGTGTTGGGTTCCTGAACTGGGTAAATTCATTTGAGCCAAAAAATCACTGGGTTTACCCTACATGAACTCTTGCTTGTAGGAAGACACAGAGCCTTTGGTTTAAATCCGTTTCTGAAGAAAAATTCAGACCAGTGTTCTTATCCATGAAACACACTCTGTTTTAACGCAAGAATCATGCTCTTCTTTCCAGGGTCTGTAATACAGCAACAAACATGAGCATGCCCAGAAATAAAGAACTGTGTTTCCTACTAATACGGACCTGATCTAGTTGAACTCTGCTTATGAAACTCATACAAACCGCAGCATCTCTTCATAGATGCTCTTTAGTTAATAGTGAAAATCGTGTTAGGTTCGTGAACTGTGTAAATTCATTTGAGCCAAAAAATCACTGGGTTTACTGGAAATGAACTCTTGCTTTTAGGAAGACACGGAGCCTTTGGTTTAACTCTGTTTCTGAAGGGAAATTCAGACCACTGTTCTCATCCATGAAACACCATCTATTTTAACGCAAGAAGCATCCTCTTCTGTCCAGTGTCTGCACTACAGCAAGAAATATGAGCATGCCCAGAAAAAAAGAACTGAGGTTCCTACTCATAAGGACCATCTCTAGTAGAACTCTTCTTATAAAACTCATACAAACCACAGCATCTTTTACATAGATGCTCTTTAGTTAATAGTGAAAATCGTGTTGGGTTCGTGAACTGTGTAAATTCATTTGAGCCGAAAAATCACTAGGTTTACCAGAGATGTACTCTTGCTTGTAGGAAGACACAGTGATTTTGGTTTAACCCCATTTCTGAAGGAAAATTCAAACCATTGTTCTCATCCATGAAACACACTCTGTTTTAAAACAAGACGCATGCTCTTCTTTCCAGAGTCTCGAATACAGCAAGAAAGTTGAGCATGCCCAGAAAAAAATTACTGTATTTCCTACTCAATAGGATCATGTCTAGTTCAACTCTGCTTATGAAACTCATACAAACCACAGCATCTCTTCATTGATGCTCTTCAGTTAATAGTGAAAACCGTGTTGGGTTCGTGAACTGTGTAAATTCATTTGAGACCAAAAATCACTGGGTTTACCGGAAATGAACTCTTGCTTGTAGGAAGACACAGAGCCTTTGGTTTAACTCTGATTCTGAACGGAAATTCAGGCCAGTGTTCTCATCCATGAAACACCCTCTGTTTTAACACAAGAAGCATCCTCTTCTGTCCAGCGTCTCCATTACAGCAATAAAAATGAGCATGCCCAGAAAAAAAGAACTGTGTTTCCTACTCTTACGGACCATATCTAGTTGAAGTCTGCTTATGAAACTGTAACAAACCACAGCATCTTTTACATAGATGCTCTTTAGTTAATAGTGAAAATCATATTGGGTTCATGAACAGTGTAAATTCATTTGAGCCGAAAAATCACTGAGTTTAGTGCAAATGAACACTTTCTTTTAGGAAGACACAGCGCCTTTGGTTTAACTCGTTTGTGAAGGGAAATTCACACCAGTGTTCTCATCGATGAAACACCCTCTGTTTTAACGCAAGAAGCATCCTCTTCTGTCCAGTGTCTCCAATATAGCAAGAAACATGAGCATGCCCAGAAAAAAAACAACTGTGCTCCTATTCAAAAGGACCATGTCTAGTTCAACTCTGGATATGAAACTCATACAAATGACAGCATTTCTTCATAGATGCTCTATAGTTAATAGTTAAAATCGCTTTGGGTTCGTGAACTGTGTAAATTCATTTGAGCCGAAATATAACTGGGTTTACCCGAAAAGAACTCTTGCTTGTAGGAAGACACAGAGACTTTGGTTTAACTCCGTGTCTGAAGAAAAATTCAGACCAGTGTTCTTATCCATGAAACACACTCTGTTTTAATGCAAGAACCATGCTCTTCTTTCCAGGGTCTGTAATACAGCAAGAAACATGAGCATGCCCAGAAATAAAGAACTGTGTTTCCTACTCATACGGACCATATCTAGTTGAACTCTGCTTATGAAACTCATACAAACCACAGCATCTCTTCTTAGATGCTGTTTAGTTAATAGTGAAAATCGTGTTAGGTTCGTGAACTGTGTAAATTCATTTGAGCCGAAAAATCACTGGGTTTACTGGAAATGAACTCTTGCTTTTAGGAAGACACGGAGCCTTTGCTTTAACTCTGGTTCTGAAGGGAAATTCAGGCCAGTGTTCTCATCCATGAAACACCCTGTGTTTTAACAAAAGAAGCATCCTCTTCTGTCCAGCGTCTCAATTACAGCAAGAAAAATGAGCATGGCCAGAAAAAAAGAACTGTGTTTCCTACTCTTACCTACCATATCTAGTTGAAGTCTGCTTATGAAACTGTAACAAACCACAGCATCTCTTACATAGATGCTCTTTAGGTATTAGTAAATTCGTGTTGGGTTTGTGAACCGTGTAAATTCATTTGAGCCAAAAAATCACTGGGTTTACCGGAAATGAACTCTTGCTTGTAGGAAGACACAGAGCCTTTGGTTTAAATCCGTTTCTGAAGGAAAATGGAGACAAGTGTTCTCATCCATGAAACATCATCTGTTTTAATGCAAGAAGCATCCTCTTCTGTCCAGCGTCTGCACCACAACAAGAAATATGAGCATGCCCAGAAAAAAATAACTGTGTTTCCTACTCATATGGACCTTATCTAGTGGAACTCTGCTAGTGAAACTCATACAAACCACAGGATCACTTACATAGTTGCTCTTTATTTAATAGTGAAAATCGTTTTGGGTTCCTGAACTGTGTAAAATCATTTGAGCCAAAAAATTACTGGGTTTACCCTAAATGAACTCTTGCTTGTAGGAAGACACAGAGCCTTTGGTTTAAATCCGTTTCTGAAGAAAAATTCACACCAGTGTTCTTATCCATGAAACACACTCTGTTTTAAAGCAAGAATCATGCTCTTCTTTCCAGGATCTGTAATACAGCAAGAAACATGAGCATGCCCAGAAATAAAGAACTGTGTTTCCTACTAATACGGACCATATCTAGTTGAACTCCTCTTATGAAACTCATACAAACCATAGCATCTTTTACATAGATGCTCTTTAGTTAATAGTGAAAATCGTGTTGGGTTCGTGAACTGTGTAAATTCATTTGAGCCAAAAAATCACTAGGTTTACCGGAAATGAACTCTTGCTTGTAGGAAGACACAGAGATTTTGGTTTAACCCCATTTCTGAAGGAAAATTCAAACCATTGCACTCATACATGAAACACACTCTGTTTTAAAACAAGAAGCATGCTCTTCTTTCCAGAGTCTCCAATACAGCAAGAAAGATGAGCATGCCCAGAAAAAAATTTCTGTATTTCCTACTCAATAGGATCATGTCTAGTTCAACTCTGCATATGAAACTCATACAAACGACAGCATCTCTTCATAGATGCTCTATACTTAATAGTTAAAATCGTGTTGGGTTCTTGAACTGTGTAAATTCATTTGAGCCGAAAAATAACTGGGTTTACCCGAAAAGAACTCTTGCTTGTAGGAAGACACAGAGACTTTGCTTTAACTCCGTGTCTGAAGAGAAATTCACACCAGTGTTCTCATCCATGAAACACACTCTGTTTCTATGCAAGAAGCATGCTCTTCTTTCCAGGTTCTGTAATACAGCAAGAAACATGAGCATGCCCAGAAATAAAGAACTGTGTTTCCTACTCATACGGAACATATCTAGTTGAACTCTGCTTATGAAACTCATACAAACCGCAGCATCTCTTCATAGATGCTCTTTAGTTAATAATGAAAATCGTGTTAGGTTCGTGAACTGTGTAAATTCATTTGAGCCAAAAAATCACTGGGTTTACTGGAAATGAACTCTTGCTTTTAGGAAGACACAGAGCCTTTGGTTTAAATCCGTTTCTGAAGGAAAATAGAGACCAGTGTTCTCATCCATGAAACAACATCTGTTTTAATGCAAGAAGCATCCTCTTCTGTCCAGCGTTTGCACTACAACAAGAAATATGAGCATGCCCAGAAAAAAAGAACTGTGTTTCCTACTCATACGGACCTTATCTAGTGGAACTCTTCTAGTGAAACTCATACAAACCACAGGATCGCTTACATAGTTGCTCTTTATTTAATAGTGAAAATCGTGTTGGTTTCCTGAGCTGTGTAAATTCATTTGAGCCGAAAAATCACTGGGTTTACTGGAAATGAACTCTTGCTTTTAGGAAGACAGGGAGCCTTTGCTTTAACTCTGGTTCTGAAGGGAAATTCAGGCCAGTGTTCTCATCCATGAAACACCCTCTGTTTTAACAAAAGAAGCATCCTCTTCTGTCCAGCGTCTCCATTACAGCAAGAAAAATGAGCATGGCCAGAAATAAAGAACTGTGTTTCCTACTCTTACCTACCATATCTAGTTGAAGTCTGCTTATGAAACTGTAACAAACCACAGCATCTCTTACATAGATGCTCTTTAGGTATTAGTAAATTCGTGTTGGGTTTGTGAACCGTGTAAATTCATTTGAGCCGAAAAATCACTGGGTTTACCGGAAATGAAATCTTGCTTGTAGAAAAACACACAGCCTTTGGTTTAACTCCTTTTGTGAAGGCATATTCAGACCAGTGTTCTCATCCATGAAACACCCTCTGTTTTAACAAAGAAGCATCCTCTTCTGTCCAGTGTCTGCACTACAGCAAGTAATATGAGCATGCCCAGAAAAAAAGAACTGAGTTTCCGACTCATAAGGACCATATCTTGTAGAACTCAGCTTATGAAACTCATACAAACCACAACATCTTTTACGTAGATGCTCTTTAATTAATAGTGAAAATCTTGTTGGGTTCCTGAACTGTGTAAATTCATTTGAGCCGAAAAATCACTAGTTTTCCCAGAAATGAACACTTGCTTGTAGAAAGACACAGAGACTTTGGTTTAACCCCATTTCTGAAGGAAAATTCAAACCAGTGTTCTCATCCATGAAACAAACTCTGTTTTGACGCAAGAAGCATGCTCTTCTTTCCAGAGTCTCGAATACAGCAAGAAAGATGAGCATACCCAGAAAAAAATTACTGTATTTCCTACTCAATAGGATCATGTCTAGTTAAACTCTGCTTATGAAACTCATACAAACCCCAGCATCTCTTCATAGATGCTCTATAGTTAATAGTTAAAATCGCGTTGGGTTCGTGAACTGTGTAAATTCATTTGAGCCGAAAAATAACTGGGTTTACCCGAAAAGAACTCTTGCTTGTAGGAAGACACAGAGACTTTGGTTTAACTCCGTGTCTGAAGAAAAATTCAGACCAGTGTTCTCATCCATGAAACACACTCTGTTTTAATGCAAGAACCATGCTCTTCTTTCCAGGGTCTGTAATACAGCAAGAAACATGAGCATGGCCAGAAATAAAGAACTGTGTTTCCTACTCCTACGGACCATAGATAGTTGAACTCTGCTTATGAAACTCATACAAACTACAGCATCTCTTCATAGATGCTCTTTAGTTAATAGTGAAAATCGTGTTAGGTCCGTGAACTGTGTAAATTCATTTGAGCCGAAAAATTACTGGGTTTACTGGAAATGAACTCTTGCTTTTAGGAAGACACGGAGCCTTTGGTTTAACTCTGGTTCTGAAGGGAAATTCAGGCCAGTGTTCTCATCCATGAAACACCCTGTGTTTTAACAAAAGAAGCATCCTCTTCTGTCCAGCGTCTCCATTACAGCAAGAAAAATGAGCATGGCCAGAAAAAAGGAACTGTGTTTCCTACTCTTAAGGACCATATCTAGTTTAACTCTGCTTATGAAACTCATACCAACCACAGAATCTCTTCATAGATGCTCTTTAGTTAATAGTGAAAATCGTGTTGGGTTCGTGAACTGTGTAAATTCATTTGAGCCAAAAAATCTCTAGGTTTACCGGAAATGAACTCTTGCTTGTAGGAAGACACAGAGATTTTGGTTTAACCCCATTTCTGAAGGAAAATTCAAACCATTGTTCTAATACATGAAACACACTCTCTTTTAAAACAAGAAGCATGCTCTTCTTTCCAGAGTCTCGAATACAGCAAGAAAGTTGAGCATGCCCAGAAAAAAAATTACTGTATTTCCTACTCAATAGGATCATGTCTAGTTCAACTCTGCTTATGAAACTCATACAAACCACAGCATCTCTTCATAGATGCTCTTTAGTTAATAGTGAAAATCGTGTTAGGTTCATGAACTGTGTAAATTCATTTGAGCTGAAAAATCACTGGGTTTACTGGGAATGAACTCTTGCTTTTAGGAAGACAGGGAGCCTTTGGTTTAACTCGGGTTCTGAAGGGAAATTCAGGCCAGTGTTCTCATCCATGAAACACCCTCTGTTTTAACAAAAGAAGCATCCTCTTCTGTCCAGCGTCTCCATTACAGCAAGAAAAATGAGCATGCCCAGAAAAAAAGAACTGTGTTTCCTACTCTTATGGACCATATCTAGTTGAAGTCTGCTCATGAAACTGTAACAAACCACAGCATCTTTTACATAGATGCTCTTTAGTTAATAGCAAAAATCGTGTTGGGTTCATGAACAGTGTAAATTCATTTGAGCCGAAAAGTCACTGGGTTTACCCGAAAAGAACTCTTGCTTTTAGGAAGACACAGAGCCTTTGGTTTAAGTCGTTTGTGAAGGGAAATTCAGACCAGTGTTCTCATCGATGAAACACCCTCTGTTTTAATGCAAGAAGCATGCTCTTCTTTCCAGGGTCTGTAATACAGCAAGAAACATGAGCATGCCCAGAAATAAAGAACTGTGTTTCCTACTCATACGGACCATATCTAGTTGAACTCTGCTTATGAAACTCATACAAACCACAGCATCTCTTACATAGATGCTCTTTATGTATTAGTAAATTCGTGTTGGGTTCGTGAATGGTGTAAATTCATTTGAGCCGAAAAATCACTGGGTTTACAGGAAATGAACTCTTGCATGTAGGAAAATACACAGCCTTTGGTTTAACTCCTTTTGTGAAGACATATTCAGACCAGTGTTCTCATCCATGAAACACCCTCTGTTTTAACAAAGAAGCATCCTCTTCTGTCCAGTGTCTGCACTACAGCAAGAAATATGAGCATGCCCAGAAAAAAAGAACTGAGTTTCCAACTCATAAGGACCATATCTAGTAGAATTCTGCTTATGAAACTCATACAAACCACAGCATCTTTTACATAGATGCTCTTTAGTTAATAGTGAAAATCGTGTTGGGTTCGTGAACTGTGTTAATTCTTCTGAGCCGAAAAATCACTAGTTTTACCGGAAATGAACTCTTGCTTGTAGAAAGACACAGAGACTTTGGTTTAACACCATTTCTGAAGGAAAATTCAAACCAGTGTTCTCATCCATGAAACACACTCTGTTTTGACTCAAGAAGCATGCTCTTCTTTCCAGAGTCTCAAATACAGCAAGAAAGATGAGCATGCCCAGAAAAAAATTACTGTATTTCCTACTCAAGAGGATCATGTCTAGTTCAACTCTGCTTATGAAACTCATACAAACCACAGCATCTCTTCATAGATGCTCTTTAGTTAATAGTGAAAACCGTGTTGGGTTCATGAACTGTGTAAATTCATTTGAGCCGAAAAACCACTGGATATACCCGAAAAGAACTCTTGCTTGTAGGAAACACAGAGACTTTGGTTTAACTCCGTGTCTGAAGAAAAATTCAGACCAGTGTTCTCATCCATGAAACACACTCTGTTTTAATGCAAGAACTATGCTCTTCTTTCCAGGTTCTGTAATACAGCAAGAAACATGAGCATGGCCAGAAATAAAGAACTGTGTTTCCTACTCCTACGGACCATATATAGTTGAACTCTGCTTATGAAACTCATACAAACTACAGCATCTCTTCATAGATGCTCTTTAGTTAATAGTGAAAATCGTGTTAGGTCCGTGAACTGTGTAAATTCATTTGAGCCGAAAAATCACTGGGTTTACTGGAAATGAACTCTTGCTTTTAGGAAGACACGGAGCCTTTGGTTTAACTCTGGTTCTGAAGGGAAATTCAGGCCAGTGTTCTCATCCATGAAACACCCTCTGTTTTAACAAAAGAAGCATCCTCTTCTGTCCAGCGTCTCCATTAGAGCAAGAAAAATGAGCATGCCCAGAAAAAAAGAACTGTGATTCCTACTCTTACGGACCATATCTAGTTGAAGTCTGCTTATGAAACTGTAACAAACCACAGCATCTTTTACATAGGTGCTCTTTAGTTAATAGCGAAAATCGTGTTGGGTTCGTGAATACTGTAAATTCATTTGATTCGAAAAATCACTGGGTTTACTGGAAATGAACTATTGCTTTTAGGAAGACACAGAGTCTTTGGTTTAACTCTTTTGTGAAGGGAAATTCAGACCAGTGTTCTCATCGATGAAACACCGTCTGTTTTAACGCAAGAAGCATCCTCTTCTGTCCAGCGTTTGCACTACAACAAGACATATGAGCATGCCCTGAAAAAAGAACTGTGTTTACTACTCATACAATCCTAATCTAGTAGAACTCTGCTAATGAAACTCATACAAACCACAGGATCTCTTACATAGTTGCTCTTTATTTAATAGTGAAAAACGTGTTGGGTTCGTGAACTGTGTAAATTCATTTGAGCCGAAAAATCCCTGGGTATACCCTAAATGAACTCTTGCTTGTAGGAAGACACACAGCTTTGGTTTAACTCCGTTTCTGAAGAAAAATTCAGACCAGTGTTCTTATCCATGAAACACACTCTGGTTTAACGCAAGAAGCATGCTCTTCTTTCCAGGGTCTGTAATACAGCAAGAAACATGAGCATGCCCAGAAATAAGAACTGTGTTTCCTACTAATACGGACCATATCTAGTTGAACTCTGCTTATGAAACTCATACAAACCACAGCATCTCTTACATTGATGCTCTTTAGGTATTAGTAAATTCGTGTTGGGTTCCTGAACGGTGTAAATTCATTTGAGCCAAAAAATCACTGGGTTTACCGGAAATGAACTCTTGCTTGTAGGAAAATACACAGCCTTTGGTTTAACTCTTTTTGTGAAGGGATATTCAGACCAGTGGTCTCATCCATGAAACACCCTCTGTTTTAACAAAGAAGCATCCTCTTCTATCCAGTGTCTGCACTACAGCAAGAAATATGAGTATGCCCAGAAAAAAAGAACTGAGTTTCCGACTCATAAAGACCATATCTAGTAGAACTCTGCTTATGAAACTCATACAAACCACAGCATCTTTTACATAGATGCTCTTTAGTTAATAGTGAAATTCGTGTTGGATTCGTGAACTGTGTAAATTCATTTGAGCCGAAAAATCACTAGTTTTACCGGAAATGAACTCTTGCTTGTAGAAAGACACAGAGACTTTGGTTTAACCCCATTTCTGAAGGAAAATTCAAACCAGTGTTCTCATCCATGAAACACACTCTGTTTTGACGCAAGAAGCATGCTCTTCTTTCCAGACTCTTGAATACAGCAAGAAAGATGAGCATGCCCAGAAAAAATTACTGTATTTCCTACTCAATAGGATCATGTCTAGTTCAACTCTCCTTATGAAACTCATACATACCACAGCATCTCTTCATAGATGCTCTTTAGTTAATAGTGAAAACCGTGTTGGGTTCGTGAACTGTGTAAATTCATTTGAGATGAAAAATCACTGTGTTTACTGGACATGAACTCTTGCTTGTAGGAAGACACAGAGCCTTTGGTTTAAATCCGTTTCTGAAGGAAAATAGAGACCAGTGTTCTCATCCATGAAACACACTCTGTTTTAATGCAAGAAACATCCTCTTCTGTCCAGCGTCTGCACTACAACAAGAAATATGAGCATGCCCAGAAAAAAGAACTGTGTTTCCTACTCATACGGACCTTATCTAGTGGAACTCTGCTTGTGAAACTCATACAAACCACAGGATCGCTTACATAGTTGCTCTTTATTTAATAGTGAAAATCCTGTTGGGATCCTGAACTGTTTAAATTCATTTGAGCCGAAAAATCACTGTGTATACCCGAAAAGAACTCCTGCTTTTAGGAAGACACAGAGCCTTTGGTTTAAGTCTGTTTCTGAAGGGAAATTCAGACCAGTGTTCTCATCCATTAAACACCATCTGTTTTAACGCAAGAAGCATCCTCTTCTGTCCAGTGTCTGCAATACAGCAAGAAATATGAGCATGCCCAGAATAAAAGAACTGAGTTTCCTACTCATAAGGACCATATCTAGTAGAACTCTGCTTATGAAACTCATACAAACTACAGCATCTTTTACATAGATGCTCTTTAGTTAATAGTGAAAATCGTGTTGGGTTCGTGAACTGTGTAAATTCATTTGATCCGAAAAACCACTGGATATACCCGAAAAGAACTCTTGCTTGTAGGAAACACAGAGACTTTGGTTTAACTCCGTGTCTGAAGAAAAATTCAGACCAGTGTTCTCATCCATGAAACACTCTCTGTTTTAATGCAAGAAGCATGCTCTTCTTTCCCGGTTCTGTAATACAGCAAGAAACATGAGCATGGCCAGAAATAAAGAACTGTGTTTCCTACTCCTACGGACCATAGCTAGTTGAACTCTGCTTATGAAACTCATACAAACTACAGCATCTCTTCATAGATGCTCTTTAGTTAATAGTGAAAATCGTGTTTGGTCCGTGAACTGTGTAAATTCATTTGAGCCGAAAAATCACTGGGTTTACTGGAAATGAACTCTTGCTTTTAGGAAGAAACGGAGCCTTTGGTTTAACTCTGGTTCTGAAGGGAAATTCAGGCCAGTGTTCTCATCCATGAAACACCCTCTGTTTTAACAAAAGAAGCATCCTCTTCTGTCCAGCGTCTCCATTACAGCAAGAAAAATGAGCATGGCCAGAAAAAAAGAACTGTGTTTCCTACTCTTAAGGACCATATCTAGTTGAAGTCCGCTTATGAAACTCATACAAACCACAGCATCTCTTACATAGATGCTCTTTAGGTATTAGTAAATTCATGTTGGGTTCATGAACGGTGTAAATTCATTTGAGCCAAAAAATCACTGTGTTTACTGGAAATGAACTCTTGCTTGTAGGAAGACACAGAGCCTTTGGTTTAACTCCGTTTCTGAAGAGAAATTCAGGCCAGTGTTCTCATCCATGAAACACCCTCTGTTTTAACGCAAGAAGCATCCACTTCTGTCCAGCGTCGCCAATACAGCAAGAAACATGAGCCTGCCGGGAAAAAATGAACGGTGTTTCCTTCTCATATGTACCATATCAAGTTGAACTCTGCTTATGGAACTGTAACAAACCACAGTATCTTTTACATAGGTGCTCTTTAGTTAATAGTGAAAAAAGTGTTGGGTTTGTGAACTGTGTATATTCTTTTGAGCTGAAAAATCACTGGGTTTACCGTTAATGAACTCTTGCATTTACGAAGACACAGAGTCTTTGGTTTAACTCCTTTTATGAAGGAATATTCATCCCGTGTTCTCATCCATGAAACACACTCTGTTTTTAACGCAAAGAACGTGCTCTTCTTTCCAGCATCTCCAATACAGCAAGAAACATGAGAATGCCCAGGAAAAATAAACTGTGTTTCCTACTCATACGGAACATATCTAGTTGAACTCTGCTTATGAAATTGTATCAAACCACAGAATCTCTTACATAGATGCTCTTTAGTTCATAGTGAAAAACGTTTGGGTTCGTGAACTGTGTAAAATCATTTGAGCCGAAAAAATCACAGGGTTTACCGGAAATGAACTCTTGATTGTAGGAAGACACAGAGCCTTTGGTTTAACTCGTTTCTGAACGGAAATTCAGACCAGTGTTCCCATCCATGAAACACCCTCTGTTTTAACGCAAGAAGCATGCTCTTCTTTCCAGCGTTTCCAATAAGCAAGAAACATGAGTATGCACAGAAAAAAAGAACTGTATTTCCTAATCAAAAGGACAGTGTCTAGTTCAACTCTGCTTATGAAACTCATACAAACCACAGCATCTTTTCATAGATGCTCTTTAGTTAAAAGTGAAAATCGTGTTGTGTTCGTGAACTGTGTAAATTCATTTGAGATGAAATATCACTGGGTTTACTGGAAATGAACTCTTGCTTGTAGGAAAATACAGAGTCTTTGGTTAACTCCATTTCTGAAGGAATATTCAGACCAGTATTCTCATCCATGAAAACACTCTGTTATAACTCAAGAAGCATGCCCTTCTTCCAGCGTCTCCAATACAGCAAGAAACATGAGCCTGCCCAGAAAAAATGAACTGTGTTTCCTACTCATATGTACCATATATAGTTGAACTCTGCTTATGGAACTGTAACAAACCACAGTATCTTTTACATATATGCTCTTTAGTTAATAGTGAAAAAAGTGTTGTGTTCGTGAACTGTGTAAATTCATTTGAGCTGAAAAATCACTGGGTTTACCGTAAATGAACTCTTGCATTTAGGAAGAAACAGAGCCTTTGGTTTAACTCTGATTCTGAAGGGAAATAAACACCAGTGTTCTCATCCATGAAACACACTCTGTTTTAACGCAAAGTACATGCTCTTCTTTCAAGGATCTCTAAACAGCAAGAAACATGAGCATGCCCAGAAAAAAAGAACTGTGTTTCCTAGTCATACGGAACATATCTTGTTGAACTCTGCTTATGAAACTCAAACAAACCACATCATCTCTCCATAGATGCTCTTTAGTTAATAGTGAAAATCATGTTGGGTTCGTGTACAGTGTAAATTCATTTGAGCCGAAAAATCACTGGGTTTACCGGAAGTGAACTCTTGCTTGTAGGAAGACACAGAGCCTTTGGTTTAACTCTATTTGTGAAGGGAAATTCAGACCAGTGTTCTCATCCATGAAACACACTCTGTTTTAACACAAAGAGCATCCTCTTCTTTCCAGCGTATCCAATACAACAAGAAACATGAGCATGCCCGAAAAAGTGAACTGTGTTTTCTACTCATACGGACCATATCTAGTTGAACTCTGCTTATGAAACTGTAACAAACCACAGCATCTCTTATATAGATGCTCTTTATTTAATAGTGAAAACGTTTGGGTTCATGAACTGTGTAAATTCATTTCAGCGAAAAAATCACAGGGTTTAGCGGAAATGAACTCTTGATTGTAGGAAGACACAGAGCCTTTGGTTTAACTCGTTTCTGAAGGGAAATTCAGACCAGTGTTCTCATCCATGACACACCCTCTGATTTAACGCAAGAAGCATCCTCTTCTGTCCAGCGTCTCCAATATAGCAAGACACATGAGTATGCCCAGAAAAAAAGAACTGTATTTCCTAATCAAAAGGACAGTGTCTAGTTCAACTCTGCTTATGAAACTCATGCAAACCACAGCATCTTTTCATAGATGCTCTTTAGTAAAAAGTGAAATTCGTGTTGGGTTCGTGCACTGTGTAAATTCATTTGAGCTGAAAAATCACTGGGTTTACCGTAAATGAACTCTTGCATTTAGGAAGACACAGAGCCTTTGGTTTAACTCCGATTCTGAAGGGAAATAAACACCAGTGTTCTCATCCATGAAACACACTCTGTTTTAACGCAAAGAACATGCTCTTCTTTCCAGTGTCTGCAATATAGCAAGAAACATGAGCATACCCAGAACAAATGAACTGTGTTTCCTACTCATATGTACCATATCTAGAAGAACTCTGCTTATGAAACTGTAACAAACCACAGCATCTCTTACATAGATGCTCTTTAGTTAATAGTGAAAAAAGTGTTGGGTTCGTGAACTGTGTAAATTCATTTCAGCTGAAAAATCACTGGGTTTACCGGAAGTGAAATCTTGCTTGTAGGAACACACAGAGCCATTGGTTTAACTCTATTTGTGAAGGGAAATTCAGACCAGTGTTTTCATCCATGAAGCACACTCTGTTTTAACACAAACAGCATGCTCTTCTTTCCCGCATCTCCAATGCAGCAAGAAAAATGAACATGCCCAGAAAAAAGAACTGTGTTTCCTACTCATAGGGGCCATATCTAGTTGAACTCTGATTATGAAACTCATACAAACCACAGCATCTTTTCATAGATGCTCTTTAGTTAAAAGTGAAAATCGTGTTGGGTTCGTGAACTGTGTAAATTCATTTGAACCGAATTATCACTGGGTTTACTGGAAATGAACTCTTGCTTTCAGGAAAATACAGAGCCTTTGGTTTAACTCCGTTTCTGAAGTGAAATTCAGACCAGTGTGCTCATCCATGAAACACACTCTGTTTTCACGCAAGAAGCAGGCTCTTCTCTCCAGCATCTCCAATACAGCAAGAACAACTAGCAGGCCCTAAAAAAATGAACTGTCTTTCCTACTCATACGGACCTTTTGTAGATCAACTCTCCTTATAAAACTGAACAAACCACAGCTCCTTTTAGATAAATGCTTTTTAGTTAATGGTGAGAATCGCATTGGGTTCGTGAACTGCGAAAAATCATTTGACCACAAAATTCACTTGGTTTACCAGAAATGAACTCTTGCTTGTAGGAAGACAGAGAACCTGCGGTTTAACTCCGTTTCTGACTAGAAATTCAAACCAGTGTTCTCATCGTTGAAACACTCTCTGTTTTCACGCTAGAAGCAAGCTCTTCTTTCCACAGACTGCATTACAGCAAGAACAATGAGCATGCCCTGAAAAAAAGAACTGTGTTTCCTACTAAAACGGACAATACGTAGTTCAACTTTGCTTATGAAACTGATAAAAGCCACAGCTCCTCTTACTTAAAAGCTCTTTAGTTAATAGTGAGAATCGCGTTGGGTTCGTGAACTGTGTAAAATCATTTGAGCCCAAAATTCACTGTGTTTACCAGAAATGAACTCTTGGTTGTAGGAAGACACATATCCTGGGGTTATACTCCATTTCTTAAGGGTAATTCAGAACAGTGTTCTCATCCATGAAACACACTCTGTTTTAACGCATGAAGCAAGCTCTTCTTTCCAGTGTCTCCAATACAGCAAGAACCATGAGCATGCCCTGAAAAATAGAACTGTGTTACATACTCATACGGACCTTTTGTAGTTCAAGTCTGCTTAGGAAATTGATACAAAACACAGCTCCTCTTACATAAATGCTTTTTAGTTAGTAGATAGAATCGTGTTGGGTTCGTGAACTGGGAAAAATCATTTGAGCCCAAAATTCACTGGGTTTACATGAAATGATCTGTTGCTTGTAGGAAGACACAGATCTTGGGATTTAACTCCGTTTCTGAAGGGAAATTCAGACCAGTGTTCTCATCCATGAAACACACTCTGTTTTCACGCAAGAAGCAGGCTCTTCTCTCCAGCATCTCCAATACAGCAAGAACAACGAGCATGCCCTAAAAAAATGAACTGTCTTTCCTACTCATACGGACCTTTTGTAGTTCAACTCTCCTTATAAAACTGATACAACCACAGCTCCTTTTACATAAATGCTCTTTAGTTAATGGTGAGAATCACGTTGGGTTCGTGAACTGCGAAAAATCATTTGAGCCCAAAATTCACTTGGTTTACGAGAAAAGAACTCTTGCTTGTAGGAAGACAGAGAACCTGGGGTTTAACTCCGTTTCTGAAGAGAAATTCAGAACAGTGTTCTCATCCATGAGCCACACTCTGTTTTAACACATGAAACAAGCTCTTCATTCCAGTGTCTCCAATACAGCAAGAACCATGAGCATGCCCTGAAAAAAAGAACTGTTTCCTACTCATACGGACCATATGGAGTTCAACTATGGTTTTGAAACTGATACAAAACACAGCTCCTCTTACAAATATGCTCTTTAGTTAATGGTGAGAATCGCGTTGGGTTCGTGAACTGCGAAAAATCATTTGAGCCCAAAATTCACTGGGTTTACCAGAAATGTACTCTTGCTTGTAGGAAAACCCAGATCCTGGGGTTTAACTCCGTTTCTGAAGGAAAATTAAGACCAGTGTTCTCATCCAAGAAACACACTCTGTTTTAACGCAAAAGCATGCTCTTCTTTACAGCGTCTCCAATACAGCAAGAACAATGAGCATGCCCTGAAAAAAAGAACTGTCTTTCCTACTCATACGGACCTTTTGTAGTTCAACTCTGCTTATGAAACTGATACAAACCACAGCTCCTCTTACATGAATGTTCTTTAGTTAATAGTGAGAATCGCGTTGGGTTCGTGAACTGGGAAAAATCATTTGAGCCCAAAATTCACTGGGTTTACCAGATATGAACTCTTCCTTGTAGGAAGACACAGATCCTGGGATTTAACACCGTTTATGAATGGAAATTCAGAACAGTGTTCTCATCCTTGAAACACAATCTAATTTACCGCTTGAAGCAAGCTCTTCTTTCTAGGGACTCCGTTACAGCAAGAAAAAAGAGCAGGCCCTAAAAAAAGAACTGTGTTTCCTACTCATACGGACCATATGTAGTTCAACTCTGCTTTTGAAACTGATACAAAACACAGCTCCTCTTACATGAATTTTCTTTAGTTAATAGTGAGATTCGCGTTAGAATCTAGAAGTGTGTACAATCATTTGAGCCCAAAATTCACTGGGTTTACCAGAAATGAACTCTTGCTTGTAGGAAGACACAGATCGTGGGGTTTAACTCCCTTTCTGAAGCAAAATTCAGACCAGTGTTCTCATCCAGGAAACCAACTCTCTTTTCAGGAAAGAAGCAAGCTCTTTTTCCAGAGACTTCAATACAGCAAGAACAATGGGAATGCCCTGAAAAAAATAACTGTGTTTCCTACTCATACGGACCATATATAGTTCAATTCTGCTTATGAAACTGATACAAACCACAGCTTCTCTTACATATATCCTCTTTAGTTCATAGTGAGAATCGCGTTGGGTTCGTGAACTGTGTAAAATCATTTGAGCCCAAAATTCACTGGTTTTACCAGAAACGAACTGTTTCTTGTAGGAAGACAGAGATCCTGGGGTTTAACTCCCTTTCTGAAGGGGAATTCAGACCAGTGTTCTCATCCATGAAACACACTCTGTTTTAACGCAAGAAGCAGGCTCTTCTTTACAGCGTCTCCAATACAGCAAGAACCATGAGCATGCCCTGAAAAAAAGAACTGTGTTACATACTCATACGGACCTTTTGTAGTTCAACTCTGTTTATGAAATTGATACAAAACACAGCTCCTCTTACATAAATGCTTTTTAGTTAGTAGAGAGAATCGTGTTGGGTTCGTGAACTGTGTAAAATCATTTGAGCCCAAAATTCACTGGGTTTACCAGAAATGAACTCTTGGTTGTAGGAAGACACAGATCCTGGGGTTTAACTCCATTTCTTAAGGGTAACTCAGAACAGTGTTCTCATCCATGAAACACACTCTGTTTTAACACATGAAGCAAGCTCTTCTTTCCAGTGTCTCCAATACAGCAAGAACCATGAGCATGCCCTGAAGAAAAGAACTGTATTTCCTACTCATACGGACCATATGTAGTTCAACTATGATTTTGAAACTGATACAAACCACAGCTCCTCTTCCATGAATGTTCTTTAGATAATAGTGAGAATCGCATTGGAATCTAGAAGTGTGTACAATCATTTGAGCCCAAAACTCCCTGGTTTTACCAGAAATGAACTCTTGCTTGTAGGAAGACACAGATCCTGGGGTTCAATTCTGTTTCTGTAAGGAAATTCAGACCTGTTTTCTCGTCCATGAAACACACTCTGTTTTAACGAAAGAGGCAAGCTCTTCTTTCCAGCGTCTCCAATACAGCAAGAACAACGAGAATGCGCCAAAAAAAAAATAACTGTGTTTCCTACTCATACAGACATTTTGTAGTTCAACTGTGCTCATGAAACCGATACAAACCACAGCTCCTCTTACATAAATGCTTTTTAGTTCATAGAGAGAATCGCGTTGGGTTCGTGAACTGGGAAAAATCATTTGAGCCCAAAATTCACTGGGTTTACCAGAAATGTACTCTTGCTTGTAGGAAAACACAGATCCTGGGGTTTAACTCCGTTTCTGAAGGGAAATTAAGACCAGTGTTCTCATCCATGAAACACACTCTTTTTTAAAGCAAAAGCATGCTCTTCTATACAGCGTCTCCAATACAGCAAGAACCATGAGCATGCCCTGAAAAAAAGAACTGTCTTTCCTACTCATACGGACCTTTTGTAGTTCAACTCTGCTTATGAAACTGATACAAACCACAGCTCCTCTTACATGAAAGTTCTTTAGTTAATAGTGAGAATCGCGTTGGGTACCTGAACTGGGAAAAATCATTTGAGCCCAAAATTCACTGGGTTTACCAGAAATGAACTCTTGAGTGAAGGAAGACACAGATCCTGGGATTTAACTCCGTTTCTGAAGGGAAATTCAGAACAGTGTTCTCATCCTTGAAACACACTCTGTTTTCACGCTAGGAGCAAGCTCTTCTTTCCAGCGACTCCATTAGAGCAAGAACAATGAGCATGCCCTGAAAAAAAGGACAGTGTTTCCTACTCATACGGACCGTATGTAGTTCAATTCTGCTTATGAAACTGATATAAACCACAGCTCCTCTTACATATATGCTCTTTAGTTCATAGTGAGAATCGCGTTGGGTTCGTGAACTGTGTAAAATCATTTGAGCCCAAAATTCACTGGATTTACCAGAAATGAACTCTTGCTTGTAGGAAGATACAGATCCTGGGGTTTAACTCCGTTTCTGAAGGGAAATTCAGACCAGTGTTCTCATCCATGAAACAAACTCTGTTTTCACGCAAGAAGCAGGCTCTTCTCTCTAGCGTCTCCAATACAACAAGGACAACGTGCAGGCCCTAAAAAAAAAGAACTGTCTTTCCTACTCATACGGACCATATGTAGTTCAACTCTGGTTTTGAAACTGATACAAACCACCGCTCCTCTTACATGAATGTTCTTTAGTTAATAGTGAAAATTGCGTTGGAATCAAGAACTGTGTAAAATCATTTGAGCCCAAAATTCTCTGGGTTGACCAGAAATGAACTCTTGCTTGTAGGAAGACACAGATCCTGGGGTTTAACTCCGTTTCTGAAGGGAAATTCAGACCAGTGTTCTCATCCATGAAACAAACTCTGTTTTCACACAAGAAGCAGGCTCTTTTCTCCAGCGTCTCCAATACAACAAAAACAATGTGCAGGCCCTAAAAAAAAAGAACTGTCTTTCCTACTCCTACGGACCTTTTGTAGTTAAATTCTGCTTATAAAACTGATACAAACCACAGCTCCTGTTACGTAAATGCTTTTTAGTTAATAGAGAGAATCGCGTTGGGTTCGTGAACTGCGAAAAATCATTTGAGCCCAAAATTTACTTGGTTTACCAGAAATGAACTCTTGCTTGTAGGAAGACAGAGAACCGGGGGTTTAACTCCGTTACTGAAGGGAAATACAGACCAGTGTTCTCATCGTTGAAACACTCTCTGTTTTCACGCTAGAAGCAAGCTCTTCCTTCCACAAACTCCATTACAGCAAGAACAATGAGCATGCCCTGAATAAAATGAACTGTGTTTCCTACTCATAGAGATCTTAGGGAGTTCAATTCTGCTTATGAAACTGATACAAACAACAGCTCCTCTTACTTAAATGCTTTTTAGTTAATAGAGAGAATCGCGTTTGGTTAGTGAACTGCGAAAAATTATTTGAGTCAAAATTCACTGGGTTTACCAGAATTGAACTCTTGCTTGTAGGAAGACACAGATCTTGGGGTTTAACTCCGTTTCTGAACCGAAATTCAGACCAGTGTTCTCCTCCAGGAAACCCACTCTCTTTTCACGCAAGAAGCAAGCTCTTTTTCCAGCGTCTCCAATACAGCAAGAACAATGAGAATGCCCTGAAATAAATAACTATGTTTCCTACTCAAAAGGACCATATGTAGTTCAATTCTGATTATGAAACTGATACAAACCACAGCTCCTCTTACATATATTCTGTTTAGTTAATAGTGAGAATCGCGATGGGTTCGTGAACTGTGTAAAATCACTTGAGCCCAAAATTCACTGGATTTACCAGAAATGAACTCTTGCTTGTAGGAATACAGAGAACCTTGGGTTTAACTGTGTTTCTGAAGGGTAATTCAGAACAGTGTTCTCATCCATGAAACACACTCTGTTTAAACGCAAGAAGCAAGCTCTTCTTACTAGTGTCTCCAATACAACAAGAACCATGAGCATGCCCTGAAAAAAAGAACTGTGTTTCCTACTCATACGGACCCTTTGTAGTTCAACTCTGCTTATGAAACTGATACAAACCACAGCTCCTCTTACTTAAATGCTTTTTAGTTAATAGAGAGAATCGCGTTGGGTTAGTGAACCGCGAAAAATTATTTGAGCCCAAAATTCACTGGGTTTACCAGAAATGAACTCTTGCTTGGAGAAAGACACAGATCTTGGGGTTTAACTCCGTTTCTGAACCGAAATTCAGACCAGTGTTCTCCTCCAGGAAACCAACTCTCTTTTCAGGCAAGAAGCAAGCTCTTTTTCCAGCGTCTCCAATACAGCAAGAACAATGAGAATAGCCTGAAATAAATAACTATGTTTCCTACTCATACGGACCTTTTGTAGTTCAACTAGGCTGACTAAATTGATACCAAACACTTACATAATGCTTTTTTGTTAATAGAGAGAATCTTGTTGGGTTCGTGAACTGGGAAAAATCATTTGAGCCCAAAATTCACTGGGTTTTCCAGAAATGAACTTTTGCTTGTAGGAAGACACAGATCCTCAGGTTTAACTCCGTTTCTGAATGGAAATTCAGAACAGTGTTCTCATCCTTGAAACACAATCTAATTTACCGCTTGAAGCAAGCTCTTCTTTCTAGGGACTCCGTTACAGCAAGAAAAAAGAGCAGGCCCTAAAAAAAGAACTGTGTTTCCTACTCATACGGACCATATGTAGTTCAACTCTGCTTTTGAAACTGATACAAAACACAGCTCCTCTTACATGAATTTTCTTTAGTTAATAGTGAGATTCGCGTTAGAATCTAGAAGTGTGTACAATCATTTGAGCCCAAAATTCACTGGGTTTACCAGAAATGAACTCTTGCTTGTAGGAAGACACAGATCGTGGGGTTTAACTCCCTTTCTGAAGCAAAATTCAGACCAGTGTTCTCATCCAGGAAACCAACTCTCTTTTCAGGAAAGAAGCAAGCTCTTTTTCCAGAGACTTCAATACAGCAAGAACAATGGGAATGCCCTGAAAAAAATAACTGTGTTTCCTACTCATACGGACCATATATAGTTCAATTCTGCTTATGAAACTGATACAAACCACAGCTTCTCTTACATATATCCTCTTTAGTTCATAGTGAGAATCGCGTTGGGTTCGTGAACTGTGTAAAATCATTTGAGCCCAAAATTCACTGGTTTTACCAGAAACGAACTGTTTCTTGTAGGAAGACAGAGATCCTGGGGTTTAACTCCCTTTCTGAAGGGGAATTCAGACCAGTGTTCTCATCCATGAAACACACTCTGTTTTAACGCAAGAAGCAGGCTCTTCTTTACAGCGTCTCCAATACAGCAAGAACCATGAGCATGCCCTGAAAAAAAGAACTGTGTTACATACTCATACGGACCTTTTGTAGTTCAACTCTGTTTATGAAATTGATACAAAACACAGCTCCTCTTACATAAATGCTTTTTAGTTAGTAGAGAGAATCGTGTTGGGTTCGTGAACTGTGTAAAATCATTTGAGCCCAAAATTCACTGGGTTTACCAGAAATGAACTCTTGGTTGTAGGAAGACACAGATCCTGGGGTTTAACTCCATTTCTTAAGGGTAACTCAGAACAGTGTTCTCATCCATGAAACACACTCTGTTTTAACACATGAAGCAAGCTCTTCTTTCCAGTGTCTCCAATACAGCAAGAACCATGAGCATGCCCTGAAGAAAAGAACTGTATTTCCTACTCATACGGACCATATGTAGTTCAACTATGATTTTGAAACTGATACAAACCACAGCTCCTCTTCCATGAATGTTCTTTAGATAATAGTGAGAATCGCATTGGAATCTAGAAGTGTGTACAATCATTTGAGCCCAAAACTCCCTGGTTTTACCAGAAATGAACTCTTGCTTGTAGGAAGACACAGATCCTGGGGTTCAATTCTGTTTCTGTAAGGAAATTCAGACCTGTTTTCTCGTCCATGAAACACACTCTGTTTTAACGAAAGAGGCAAGCTCTTCTTTCCAGCGTCTCCAATACAGCAAGAACAACGAGAATGCGCCAAAAAAAAAATAACTGTGTTTCCTACTCATACAGACATTTTGTAGTTCAACTGTGCTCATGAAACCGATACAAACCACAGCTCCTCTTACATAAATGCTTTTTAGTTCATAGAGAGAATCGCGTTGGGTTCGTGAACTGGGAAAAATCATTTGAGCCCAAAATTCACTGGGTTTACCAGAAATGTACTCTTGCTTGTAGGAAAACACAGATCCTGGGGTTTAACTCCGTTTCTGAAGGGAAATTAAGACCAGTGTTCTCATCCATGAAACACACTCTTTTTTAAAGCAAAAGCATGCTCTTCTATACAGCGTCTCCAATACAGCAAGAACCATGAGCATGCCCTGAAAAAAAGAACTGTCTTTCCTACTCATACGGACCTTTTGTAGTTCAACTCTGCTTATGAAACTGATACAAACCACAGCTCCTCTTACATGAAAGTTCTTTAGTTAATAGTGAGAATCGCGTTGGGTACCTGAACTGGGAAAAATCATTTGAGCCCAAAATTCACTGGGTTTACCAGAAATGAACTCTTGAGTGAAGGAAGACACAGATCCTGGGATTTAACTCCGTTTCTGAAGGGAAATTCAGAACAGTGTTCTCATCCTTGAAACACACTCTGTTTTCACGCTAGGAGCAAGCTCTTCTTTCCAGCGACTCCATTAGAGCAAGAACAATGAGCATGCCCTGAAAAAAAGGACAGTGTTTCCTACTCATACGGACCGTATGTAGTTCAATTCTGCTTATGAAACTGATATAAACCACAGCTCCTCTTACATATATGCTCTTTAGTTCATAGTGAGAATCGCGTTGGGTTCGTGAACTGTGTAAAATCATTTGAGCCCAAAATTCACTGGATTTACCAGAAATGAACTCTTGCTTGTAGGAAGATACAGATCCTGGGGTTTAACTCCGTTTCTGAAGGGAAATTCAGACCAGTGTTCTCATCCATGAAACAAACTCTGTTTTCACGCAAGAAGCAGGCTCTTCTCTCTAGCGTCTCCAATACAACAAGGACAACGTGCAGGCCCTAAAAAAAAAGAACTGTCTTTCCTACTCATACGGACCATATGTAGTTCAACTCTGGTTTTGAAACTGATACAAACCACCGCTCCTCTTACATGAATGTTCTTTAGTTAATAGTGAAAATTGCGTTGGAATCAAGAACTGTGTAAAATCATTTGAGCCCAAAATTCTCTGGGTTGACCAGAAATGAACTCTTGCTTGTAGGAAGACACAGATCCTGGGGTTTAACTCCGTTTCTGAAGGGAAATTCAGACCAGTGTTCTCATCCATGAAACAAACTCTGTTTTCACACAAGAAGCAGGCTCTTTTCTCCAGCGTCTCCAATACAACAAAAACAATGTGCAGGCCCTAAAAAAAAAGAACTGTCTTTCCTACTCCTACGGACCTTTTGTAGTTAAATTCTGCTTATAAAACTGATACAAACCACAGCTCCTGTTACGTAAATGCTTTTTAGTTAATAGAGAGAATCGCGTTGGGTTCGTGAACTGCGAAAAATCATTTGAGCCCAAAATTTACTTGGTTTACCAGAAATGAACTCTTGCTTGTAGGAAGACAGAGAACCGGGGGTTTAACTCCGTTACTGAAGGGAAATACAGACCAGTGTTCTCATCGTTGAAACACTCTCTGTTTTCACGCTAGAAGCAAGCTCTTCCTTCCACAAACTCCATTACAGCAAGAACAATGAGCATGCCCTGAATAAAATGAACTGTGTTTCCTACTCATAGAGATCTTAGGGAGTTCAATTCTGCTTATGAAACTGATACAAACAACAGCTCCTCTTACTTAAATGCTTTTTAGTTAATAGAGAGAATCGCGTTTGGTTAGTGAACTGCGAAAAATTATTTGAGTCAAAATTCACTGGGTTTACCAGAATTGAACTCTTGCTTGTAGGAAGACACAGATCTTGGGGTTTAACTCCGTTTCTGAACCGAAATTCAGACCAGTGTTCTCCTCCAGGAAACCCACTCTCTTTTCACGCAAGAAGCAAGCTCTTTTTCCAGCGTCTCCAATACAGCAAGAACAATGAGAATGCCCTGAAATAAATAACTATGTTTCCTACTCAAAAGGACCATATGTAGTTCAATTCTGATTATGAAACTGATACAAACCACAGCTCCTCTTACATATATTCTGTTTAGTTAATAGTGAGAATCGCGATGGGTTCGTGAACTGTGTAAAATCACTTGAGCCCAAAATTCACTGGATTTACCAGAAATGAACTCTTGCTTGTAGGAATACAGAGAACCTTGGGTTTAACTGTGTTTCTGAAGGGTAATTCAGAACAGTGTTCTCATCCATGAAACACACTCTGTTTAAACGCAAGAAGCAAGCTCTTCTTACTAGTGTCTCCAATACAACAAGAACCATGAGCATGCCCTGAAAAAAAGAACTGTGTTTCCTACTCATACGGACCCTTTGTAGTTCAACTCTGCTTATGAAACTGATACAAACCACAGCTCCTCTTACTTAAATGCTTTTTAGTTAATAGAGAGAATCGCGTTGGGTTAGTGAACCGCGAAAAATTATTTGAGCCCAAAATTCACTGGGTTTACCAGAAATGAACTCTTGCTTGGAGAAAGACACAGATCTTGGGGTTTAACTCCGTTTCTGAACCGAAATTCAGACCAGTGTTCTCCTCCAGGAAACCAACTCTCTTTTCAGGCAAGAAGCAAGCTCTTTTTCCAGCGTCTCCAATACAGCAAGAACAATGAGAATAGCCTGAAATAAATAACTATGTTTCCTACTCATACGGACCTTTTGTAGTTCAACTAGGCTGACTAAATTGATACCAAACACTTACATAATGCTTTTTTGTTAATAGAGAGAATCTTGTTGGGTTCGTGAACTGGGAAAAATCATTTGAGCCCAAAATTCACTGGGTTTTCCAGAAATGAACTTTTGCTTGTAGGAAGACACAGATCCTCAGGTTTAACTCCGTTTCTGAATGGAAATTCAGACCAGTGTTGTCATCCATGAAACACACTCTGTTTTAACTCATGAAGAAAGCTCTTCTTTCCAGTGTCTCAAATACAGCAAGAACCATGAGCATGTCCTGAAAAAAAGAACTGTGTTTCCTACTCATAGGGACCATATGTAGTTCAACTCTGGTTTTGAAACTGATACAAACCACAGCTCCTCTTACATGAATGTTCTTTAGTTAATAGTGAGAATCGCGTTGGAATCAAGAATTGTGTAAAATCATTTGAGCCCAAAATTCTCTGGGTTTACCAAAAATGAACGCTTGTTTTTAGAAAGATACAGATCCTGGGGTTTAACTCCTTTTCTGAAGCGAAAATCAGACCAGTGTTCTAATCCAGGAAACCAACACTCTTTTCACGAAAGAAGCAAGCTCTTTTTCCAGCGTCTCTAATACAGCAAGAACAATGAGAATGCCTTTAAAAAAATATCTGTGTTTCCTACTCATACGGACCGTTGTAGCTCAACTCTGCTAATGAAATTGATACAAAACACAGATCCTCTTACATAAATGCTATTTAGTTAATAGAGAGAATCTCGTTGGGTTCGTGAACTGGGAAAAATCATTTGAGCCCAAAATTCACTGGGGTTACCAGAAATGAACTCTGGCGTGTAGGAAGACACAGATCCTGGGGTTTAACTCCGTTTCTGAAGGGAAATTAAGACCAGTGTTCTCATCCTTGAAACACAATCTGTGTTAACGCTAGAAGCAAGCTCTTCTTTCCAGCGACTCCATTACAACAAGAACAATGAGAATACCCTGAAAAAAAGAACTGTGTTTCCTACTCATACAGATCATAGGTAGTTCAATTCTGCTTATGAAACTGATACAAACCACAGCTCCTCTTACATAAAGGCTCTTTAGTTAATAGTGAGAATTGCGTTGGGTCGTGAACTGTGTAAAATCATTTGAGCCGAAAATTCACTGGGTTTACCAGAAATGAACTCTTGCTTGTAGAAAGTCACACATCCTGGTGTTTAACTCCGTTTCTGAAGGGATATTCAGACCAGTGTTCTCATCAATCAAACCCACTCTGTTTTCACGCAAGAAGAAAGCTCTTCTTTCCAGCGTCTCCAATACAGCAAGAACAATGAGAATGTCCTAAAAAAAAATAACTGTGTTTCCTAATCATGTGGACCTTTTGTAGTTCAACTCTGCTTATGAAACTGATACAAAACACAGCTCCTCTTACAAAAATGCTTTTAAGTTAATAGAGAGAATCGCGTTGGGATCATGAACTGGGAAAAATGATTTGAGCCCAAAATTCACTGGGTTTACCAGAAATGAACTCTTGAGTGAAGGAAGACACAGATCCTGGGATTTAACTCCGTTTCTGAAGGGAAATTCAGAACAGTGTTCTCATCCTTGAAACACACTCTGTTTTCACGCTAGGAGCAAGCTCTTCTTTCCAGCGACTCCATTAGAGCAAGAACAATGAGCATGCCCTGAAAAAAAGGACAGTGTTTCCTACTCATACGGACCGTATGAAGTTCAATTCTGCTTATGAAACTGATACAAACCACAGCTCCTCTTACATATATGCTCTTTAGTTCATAGTGAGAATCGCGTTGGGTTCGAGAACTGTGTAAAATCATTTGAGCCCAAAATTCACTGGGTTTACCAGAAATGAACTCTTGCTTGTAGGAAGATACAGATCCTGGGGTTTAACTCCGTTTCTGAAGGGAAATTCAGACCAGAGTTCTCATCCCTGAAAAACACTCTGTTTTAAGGCAATAATCATCCTGTTCTTTCCAGCGTCTCCAATATAGTAAGAAACATGAGCATGCCCGGAAAAAAAAGAACTGTGTTTCCTGCTCATACGGACCATATGTAGTTCAACTCTGGTTTTGAAACTGATACAAACCACCGCTCCTCTTACATGAATGTTCTTTAGTTAATAGTGAAAATTGCGTTGGAATCAAGAACTGTGTAAAATCATTTGAGACCAAAATTCTCTGGGTTGACCAGAAATGAACTCTTGCTTGTAGGAAGACACAGATCCTGGGGTTTAACTCCGTTTCTGAAGGGAAATTCAGACCAGTGTTCTCATCCATGAAACAAACTCTGCTTTCACACAAGAAGCAGGCTCTTCTCTCCAGCGTCTCCAATACAACAAGAACAACGTGCAGGCCCTAAAAAAAAAGAACTGTCTTTCCTACTCCTACGGACCTTTTGTAGTTAAACTCTGCTTATAAAACTGATACAAACCACAGCTCCTCTTACGTAAATGCTTTTTAGTTAATAGAGAGAATCGCGTTGGATTCGTGAACTGCGAAAAATCATTTGAGCCCAAAATTTACTTGGTTTACCAGAAATGAACTCTTGCTTGTAGGAAGACAGAGAACTGGGGGTTTAACTCCGTTACTGAAGGGAAATTCAGACCAGTGTTCTAATCCAGGAAACCAACACTCTTTTCACGAAAGAAGCAAGCTCTTTTTCCAGCGTCTCTAATACAGCAAGAACAATGAGAATGCCTTTAAAAAAATATCTGTGTTTCCTACTCATACGGACCTTTGTAGTTCAACTCTGCTAATGAAATTGATACAAAACACAGATCCTCTTACATAAATGCTTTTTAGTTAATAGAGAGAATCTCGTTGGGTTCGTGAACTGGGAAAAATCTAATGAGCCCAAAATTCACTGGGGTTACCAGAAATGAACTCTTGCGTGTAGGAAGACACAGATCCTGGGGTTGAACTCCGTTTCTGAAGGGAAATTAAGACCAGTGTTCTCATCCTTGAAACACAATCTGTGTTAACGCTAGAAGCAAGCTCTTCTTTCCAGGGACTCCATTACAACAAGAACAATGAGAATACCCTGAAAAAAAGAACTGTGTTTCCTACTCATACAGATCATAGGTAGTTCAATTCTGCTTATGAAACTGATACAAACCACAGCTGTTCTTACATAAAGGCTCTTTAGTTAATAGTGAGAATTGCGTTGGGTCGTGAACTGTGTAAAATCATTTGAGCCGAAAATTCACTGGGTTTACCAGAAATGAACTCTTGCTTGTAGAAAGTCACACATCCTGGTGTTTAACTCCGTTTCTGAAGGGATATTCAGACCAGTGTTCTCATCAATCAAACCCACTCTGTTTTCACGCAAGAAGAAAGCTCTTCTTTCCAGCGTCTCCAATACAGCAAGAACAATGAGAATGTCCTAAAAAAAAAAATAACTGTGTTTCCTAATCATGCGGACCTTTTGTAGTTCAACTCTGCTTATGAAACTGATACAAAACACAGCTCCTCTTACAAAAATGCTTTTAAGTTAATAGAGAGAATAGCGTTGGGATCATGAACTGGGAAAAATGATTTGAGCCCAAAATTCACTGGGTTTACCAGAAATGAACTCTTGAGTGAAGGAAGACACAGATCCTGGGATTTAACTCCGTTTCTGAAGGGAAATTCAGAACAGTGTTCTCATCCTTGAAACACACTCTGTTTTCACGCTAGGAGCAAGCTCTTCTTTCCAGCGACTCCATTAGAGCAAGAACAATGAGCATGCCCTGAAAAAAAGGACAGTGTTTCCTACTCATACGGACCGTATGAAGTTCAATTCTGCTTATGAAACTGATACAAACCACAGCTCCTCTTACATATATGCTCTTTAGTTCATAGTGAGAATGGCGTTGGGTTCGTGAACTGTGTAAAATCATTTGAGCCCAAAATTCACTGGGTTTACCAGAAATGAACTCTTGCTTGTAGGAAGATACAGATCCTGGGGTTTAACTCCGTTTCTGAAGGGAAATTCAGACCAGAGTTCTCATCCCTGAAAAACACTCTGTTTTAAGGCAATAATCATCCTGTTCTTTCCAGCGTCTCCAATATAGTAAGAAACATGAGCATGCCCGGAAAAAAAAGAACTGTGTTTCCTACTCATACGGACCATATGTAGTTCAACTCTGGTTTTGAAACTGATACAAACCACCGCTCCTCTTACATGAATGTTCTTTAGTTAATAGTGAAAATTGCGTTGGAATCAAGAACTGTGTAAAATCATTTGAGACCAAAATTCTCTGGGTTGACCAGAAATGAACTCTTGCTTGTAGGAAGACACAGATCCTGGGGTTTAACTCCGTTTCTGAAGGGAAATTCAGACCAGTGTTCTCATCCATGAAACAAACTCTGTTTTCACACAAGAAGCAGGCTCTTCTCTCCAGCGTCTCCAATACAACAAGAACAAAGTGCAGACCCTAAAAAAAAAGAACTGTCTTTCCTACTCCTACGGACCTTTTGTAGTTAAACTCTGCTTATAAAACTGATACAAACCACAGCTCCTCTTACGTAAATGCTTTTTAGTTAATAGAGAGAATCGCGTTGGAATCAAGAACTGTGTAAAATCATTTGAGCCCAAAATTTACTTGGTTTACCAGAAATGAACTCTTGATTGTAGGAAGACAGAGAACCGGGGGTTTAACTCCGTTACTGAAGGGAAATTCAGACCAGTGTTCTCATCGTTGAAACACTCTCTGTTTTCACGCTAGAAGCAAGCTCTTCCTTCCACAAACTCCATTACAGCAAGAACAATGAGCATGCCCTGAATAAAATGAACTGTGTTTCCTACTCATAGAGATCTTAGGGAGTTCAATTCTGCTTATGAAACTGATACAAACAACAGCTCCTCTTACTTAAATGCTTTTTAGTTAATAGAGAGAATCGCGTTGGGTTAGTGAACTGCGAAAAATTATTTGAGCCCAAAATTCACTGGGTTTACCAGAAATGAACTCTTGCTTGTAGGAAGACAAAGATCTTGGGGTTTAACTCCGTTTCTGAACCGAAATTCAGACCAGTGTTCTCCTCCAGGAAACCCACTCTCTTTTCACGCAAGAAGCAAGCTCTTTTTCCAGCGTCTCCAATACAGCAAGAACAATGAGAATGCCCTGAAATAAATAACTATGTTTCCTACTCAAAAGGACCGTATGTAGTTCAATTCTGATTATGAAACTGATACAAACCACAGCTCCTCTTACATATATTCTGTTTAGTTAATAGTGAGAATCGCGATGGGTTCGTGAACTGTGTAAAATCACTTGAGCCCAAAATTCACTGGATTTACCAGAAATGAACTCTTGCTTGTAGGAATACAGAGAACCTTGGGTTTAACTGTGTTTCTGAAGGGTAATTCAGAACAGTGTTCTCATCCATGAAACACACTCTGTTTAAACGCAAGAAGCAAGCTCTTCTTACTAGTGTCTCCAATACAACAAGAACCATGAGCATGCCCTGAAAAAAAGAACTGTGTTTCCTACTCATACGGACCCTTTGTAGTTCAACTCTGCTTATGAAACTGATACAAACCACAGCTCCTCTTACTTAAATGCTTTTTAGTTAATAGAGAGAATCGCGTTGGGTTAGTGAACTGCGAAAAATTATTTGAGCCCAAAATTCACTGGGTTTACCAGAAATGAACTCTTGCTTGTAGAAAGACACAGATCTTGGGGTTTAACTCCGTTTCTGAACCGAAATTCAGACCAGTGTTCTCCTCCAGGAAACCAACTCTCTTTTCAGGCAAGAAGCAAGCTCTTTTTCCAGCGTCTCCAATACAGCAAGAACAATGAGAATAGCCTGAAATAAATAACTATGTTTCCTACTCATACGGACCTTTTGTAGTTCAACTAGGCTGACTAAATTGATACCAAACACTTACATAATGCTTTTTTGTTAATAGAGAGAATCTTGTTGGGTTCGTGAACTGGGAAAAATCATTTGAGCCCAAAATTCACTGGGTTTTCCAGAAATGAACTTTTGCTTGTAGGAAGACACAGATCCTCAGGTTTAACTCCGTTTCTGAATGGAAATTCAGACCAGTGTTGTCATCCATGAAACACACTCTGTTTTAACTCATGAAGAAAGCTCTTCTTTCCAGTGTCTCAAATACAGCAAGAACCATGAGCATGCCCTGAAAAAAAGAACTGTGTTTCCTACTCATAGGGACCATATGTAGTTCAACTCTGGTTTTGAAACTGATACAAACCACAGCTCCTCTTACATGAATGTTCTTTAGTTAATAGTGAGAATCGCGTTGGAATCAAGAATTGTGTAAAATCATTTGAGCCCAAAATTCTCTGGGTTTACCAAAAATGAACGCTTGTTTTTAGAAAGATACAGATCCTGGGGTTTAACTCCTTTTCTGAAGCGAAAATCAGACCAGTGTTCTAATCCAGGAAACCAACACTCTTTTCACGAAAGAAGCAAGCTCTTTTTCCAGCGTCTCTAATACAGCAAGAACAATGAGAATGCCTTTAAAAAAATATCTGTGTTTCCTACTCATACGGACCGTTGTAGTTCAACTCTGCTAATGAAATTGATACAAAACACAGATCCTCTTACATAAATGCTATTTAGTTAATAGAGAGAATGTCGTTGGGTTCGTGAACTGGGAAAAATCATTTGAGCCCAAAATTCACTGGGGTTACCAGAAATGAACTCTGGCGTGTAGGAAGACACAGATCCTGGGGTTTAACTCCGTTTCTGAAGGGAAATTAAGACCAGTGTTCTCATCCTTGAAACACAATCTGTGTTAACGCTAGAAGCAAGCTCTTCTTTCCAGCGACTCCATTACAACAAGAACAATGAGAATACCCTGAAAAAAAGAACTGTGTTTCCTACTCATACAGATCATAGGTAGTTCAATTCTGCTTATGAAACTGATACAAACCACAGCTCCTCTTACATAAAGGCTCTTTAGTTAATAGTGAGAATTGCGTTGGGTCGTGAACTGTGTAAAATCATTTGAGCCGAAAATTCACTGGGTTTACCAGAAATGAACTCTTGCTTGTAGAAAGTCACACATCCTGGTGTTTAACTCCGTTTCTGAAGGGATATTCAGACCAGTGTTCTCATCAATCAAACCCACTCTGTTTTCACGCTAGGAGCAAGCTCTTCTTTCCAGCGACTCCATTAGAGCAAGAACAATGAGCATGGCCTGAAAAAAAGGACAATGTTTCCTACTCATACGGACCGTATGTAGTTCAATTCTGCTTATGAAACTGATACAAACCACAGCTCCTCTTACATATATCCTCTTTAGTTCATAGTGAGAATCGCGTTGGGTTCGTGAACTGTGTAAAATCATTTGAGCCCAAAATTCACTGGGTTTACCAGAAATGAACTCTTGCTTGTAGGAAGATACAGATCCTGGGGTTTAACTCCGTTTCTGAAGGGAAATTCAGACCAGTGTTCTCATCCATGAAACAAACTCTGTTTTCACGCAAGAAGCAGGCTCTTCTCTCCAGCGTCTCCAATACAACAAGGACAACGTGCAGGCCCTAAAAAAAAAGAACTGTCTTTCCTACTCATACGGACCATATGTAGTTCAACTCTGCTTTTGAAACTGATACAAACCACCGCTCCTCTTACATGAATGTTCTTTAGTTAATAGTGAAAATTGCGTTGGAATCAAGAACTGTGTAAAATCATTTGAGCCCAAAATTTACTTGGTTTACCAGAAATGAACTCTTGCTTGTAGGAAGACAGAGAACCGGGGGTTTAACTCCGTTACTGAAGGGAAATTCAGACCAGTGTTCTCATCGTTGAAACACTCTCTGTTTTCACGCTAGAAGCAAGCTCTTCCTTCCACAAACTCCATTACAGCAAGAACAATGAGCATGCCCTGAATAAAATGAACTGTGTTTCCTACTCATAGAGATCTTAGGGAGTTCAATTCTGCTTATGAAACTGATACAAACAACAGCTCCTCTTACTTAAATGCTTTTTAGTTAATAGAGAGAATCGCGTTGGGTTAGTGAACTGCGAAAAATTATTTGAGCCCAAAATTCACTGGGTTTACCAGAAATGAACTCTTGCTTGTAGGAAGACACAGATCTTGGGGTTTAACTCCGTTTCTGAACCGAAATTCAGACCAGTGTTCTCCTCCAGGAAACCCACTCTCTTTTCACGCAAGAAGCAAGCTCTTTTTCCAGCGTCTCCAATACAGCAAGAACAATGAGAATGTCCTAAAAAAAAATAACTGTGTTTCCTAATCATGTGGACCTTTTGTAGTTCAACGCTGCTTATGAAACTGATACAAAACACAGCTCCTCTTACAAAAATGCTTTTAAGTTAATAGAGAGAATCGCGTTGGGATCATGAACTGGGAAAAATGATTTGAGCCCAAAATTCACTGGGTTTACCAGAAATGAACTCTTGAGTGAAGGAAGACACAGATCCTGGGATTTAACTCCGTTTCTGAAGGGAAATTCAGAACAGTGTTCTCATCCTTGAAACACACTCTGTTTTCACGCTAGGAGCAAGCTCTTCTTTCCAGCGACTCCATTAGAGCAAGAACAATGAGCATGGCCTGAAAAAAAGGACAATGTTTCCTACTCATACGGACCGTATGTAGTTCAATTCTGCTTATGAAACTGATACAAACCACAGCTCCTCTTACATATATGCTCTTTAGTTCATAGTGAGAATCGCGTTGGGTTCGTGAACTGTGTAAAATCATTAGAGCCCAAAATTCACTGGGTTTACCAGAAAAGAACTCTTGCTTGTAGGAAGGTACAGATCCTGGGGTTTAACTCCGATTCTGAAGGGAAATTCAGACCAGTGTTCTCATCCATGAAACAAACTCTGTTTTCACTCAAGAAGCAGGCTCTTCTCTCCAGCGTCTACAATACAACAAGGACATCGTGCAGGCCCTAAAAAAAAAGAACTGTCTTTCCTACTCCTACGGACCTTTTGTAGTTAAACTCTGCTTATAAAACTGATACAAACCACAGCTCCTGTTACGTAAATGCTTTTTAGTTAATAGAGAGAATCGCGTTGGGTTCGTGAACTGCGAAAAATCATTTGAGCCCAAAATTTACTTGGTTTACCAGAAATGAACTCTTGCTTGTAGGAAGACAGAGAACCGGGGGTTTAACTCCGTTACTGAAGGGAAATTCAGACCAGTGTTCTCATCGTTGAAACACTCTCTGTTTTCACGCTAGAAGCAAGCTCTTCCTTCCACAAACTCCATTACAGCAAGAACAATGAGCATGCCCTGAATAAAATGAACTGTGTTTCCTACTCATAGAGATCTTAGGGAGTTCAATTCTGCTTATGAAACTGATACAAACAACAGCTCCTCTTACTTAAATGCTTTTTAGTTAATAGAGAGAATCGCGTTGGGTTAGTGAACTGCGAAAAATTATTTGAGCCCAAAATTCACTGGGTTTACCAGAAATGAACTCTTGCTTGTAGGAAGACAAAGATCTTGGGGTTTAACTCCGTTTCTGAACCGAAATTCAGACCAGTGTTCTCCTCCAGGAAACCCACTCTCTTTTCACGCAAGAAGCAAGCTCTTTTTCCAGCGTCTCCAATACAGCAAGAACAATGAGAATGCCCTGAAATAAATAACTATGTATCCTACTCAAAAGGACCGTATGTAGTTCAATTCTGATTATGAAACTGATACAAACCACAGCTCCTCTTTCCTATATTGTGTTTAGTTCATAGTGAGAATCGCGATGGATTCGTGAACTGTGTAAAATCATTTGAGCCCAAAATTCACTGGATTTACCAGAAATGAACTCTTGCTTGTAGGAATACAGAGAACATTGGGTTTAACTGCGTTTCTGAAGGGTAATTCAGAACAGTGTTCTCATCCATGAAACACACTCTGTTTAAACGCAAGAAACAAGCTCTTCTTACTAGTGTCTCCAATACAACAAGAACCATGAGCATGCCCTGAAAAAAAGAACTGTGTTTCCTACTCATACGGACCCTTTCTAGTTCAACTCTGCTTATGAAACTGATACAAACCACAGCTCCTCTTACATGAATTTTCTTTAGTTAATAGTGAGAATTGCGTTGGAATCAAGAACTGTGTAAAATCATTTGAGCCCAAAATTCTCTGGGTTTACCAGAAATGAACTCTTGCTTGTAGGAAGATACAGATCATGGGGTTTAACTCCCTATCTGAAGCAAAATTCAGACCAGTGTTCTCATCTAGGAAACCAACTCTCTTTTCACGAAAGAATCAAGCTCTTTTTCCAGAGTCTCCAATACAGCAAGAACAATGGGAATGCCCTGAAAAAAAATAACTGTGTTTCCTACTCATAAGGACCATATATAGTTCAACTCTGCTTATGAAACTGATACAAACCACAGATTGTCTTACATATATCCTCTTTAGTTCATAGTGAGAATCGCATTGGGTTCGTGAACTGTGTAAAATCATTTGAGCCCAAAATTCACTGGTTTTACCAGAAATGAACTCTTGCTTGTAGGAAGACAGAGATCCTGGGGTTTAACTCCGTTTCTGAAGGGAAATTCAGACCAGTGTTCTCATCCATGAAACACACTCTGTTTTAACACAAGAAGCAGGCTCTTCTTTACAGAATCTCCAATACACCAAGAACCATGAGCATGCCCTGAAAAAAAGAACTATGTTACATACTCATAGGGACCTTTTGTAGTTCAACTCTGTTTATGAAATTGATACAAACCACAGATCCTTATACATAAATGCTTTTTAGTTAATGGTGAGAATCGCGTTGGGTTCGTGAACTGTGTAAAATCATTTGAGTCCAAAATTGACTTGGTTTACCAGAAATGAACTCTTGATTGTAGGAAGACAGAGAACCTGGGATTTAACTCCGTTTCTGAAGGGAAATTCAGACCATTGTTCTCATCGTTGAAACACTCTCTGTTTTCACGCTAGAAGCAAGCTCTTCTTTCCACAGACTCCATTACAGCAAGAACAATGAGCATGCCCTGAAAAAAAGAACTGTGTTTCCTACTAAAACGGACAATACGTAGTTCAACTTTGCTTATGAAACTGATACAAACCACAGCTCCTCTTACTTAAAAGCTCTTTAGTTCATAGTGAGAATCGCGTTGGGTTCGTGAACTGTGTAAAATCATTTGAGCCCAAAATTCACTGGGTTTACCAGAAATGAACTCTTGCTTGTAGGAAGATACAGATCCTGGGGTTTAACTCCGTTTCTGAAGGGAAATTCAGACCAGTGTTCTCATCCATGAAAAAAACTCTGTTTTCACGCAAGAAGCAGGCTCTTCTCTCCAGCGTCTCCAATACAACAAGGACAACGTGCAGGCCCTAAAAAAAAAGAACTGTCTTTCCTACTCATACGGACCATATGTAGTTCAACTCTGGTTTTGAAACTGATACAAACCACCGCTCCTCTTACATGAATGTTCTTTAGTTAATAGTGAAAATTGCGTTGGAATCAAGAACTGTGTAAAATCATTTGAGCCCAAAATTCTCTGGGTTTACCAGAAATGAACTCTTGCTTGTAGGAAGACACAGATCCTGGGTTTTAACTCCGTTTCTGAAGGGAAATTCAGACCAGTGTTCTCATCCATGAAACAAACTCTGTTTTCACGCAAGAAGCAGGCTCTTCTCTCCAGAGTCTCCAATACAACAAGAACAACGTGCAGGCCCTAAAAAAAAAGAACTGTCTTTCCTACTCCTACGGACCTTTTGTAGTTAAACTCTGCTTATAAAACTGATACAAACCACAGCTCCAGTTACGTAAATGCTTTTTACTTAATAGAGAGAATCGCGTTGGGTTCGTGAACTGAGAAAAATCATTTGAGCCCAAAATTTACTTGGTTTACCAGAAATGAACTCTTGCTTGTAGGAAGACAGAGAACCGGGGGTTTAACTCCGTTACTGAATGGAAATTCAGACCAGTGTTCTCATCGTTGAAACACTCTCTGTTTTCACGCTAGAAGCAAGCTCTTCCTTCCACAAACTCCATTACAGCAAGAACAATGAGCATGCCCTGAATAAAATGAACTGTGTTTCCTACTCATAGAGATCTTAGGGAGTTCAATTCTGCTTATGAAACTGATACAAACCACAGCTCCTCTTACTTAAATGCTTTTTAGTTAATAGAGAGAATCGCGTTGGGTTAGTGAACTGCGAAAAATTATATGAGCCCAAAATTCACTGGGTTTACCAGAAATGAACTCTTGCTTGTAGGAAGACACAGATCTTGGGGTTTAACTCCGTTTCTGAACCGAAATTCAGACCAGTGTTCTCCTCCAGGAAACCCACTCTCTTTTCACGCAAGAAGCAAGCTCTTTTTCCAGCGTCTCCAATACAGCAAGAACAATGAGAATGCCCTGAAATAAATAACTATGTTTCCTACTCAAAAGAACCGTATGTAGTTCAATTCTGATTATGAAACTGATACAAACCACAGCTCCTCTTACATATATTCTGTTTAGTTCATAGTGAGAATCGCGATGGGTTCGTGAACTGTGTAAAATCACTTGAGCCCAAAATTCACTGGATTTACCAGAAATGAACTCTTGCTTGTAGGAATACAGAGAACCTTGGGTTTAACTGTGTTTCTGAAGGGTAATTCAGAACAGTGTTCTCATCCATGAAACACACTCTGTTTAAACGCAAGAAGCAAGCTCTTCTTACTAGTGTCTCCAATACAACAAGAACCATGAGCATGCCCTGAAAAATAGAACTGTGTTTCCTACTCATACGGACCCTTTGTAGTTCAACTCTGCTTATGAAACTGATACAAACCACAGCTCCTCTTACTTAAATGCTTTTTAGTTAATAGAGAGAATCGCGTTGGGTTAGTGAACTGCGAAAAATTATTTGAGCCCAAAATTCACTGGTTTTACCAAAAATGAATGCTTGCTTTTAGGAAGATACAGATCCTGGGGTTTAACTCCGTTTCTGAAGCGAAAATCAGACCAGTGTTCTAATCCAGGAAACCAACACTCTTTTCACGAAAGAAGCAAGCTCTTTTTCCAGCGTCTCTAATACAGCAAGAACAATGAGAATGCCTTTAAAAAAATATCTGTGTTTCCTACTCATACGGACCGTTGTAGTTCAACTCTGCTAATGAAATTGATACAAAACACAGATCCTCTTACATAAATGCTATTTAGTTAATAGAGAGAATCTCGTTTGGTTCATGAACTGGGAAAAATCATTTGAGCCCAAAATTCACTGGGGTTACCAGAAATGAACTCATGCGTGTAGGAAGACACAGATCCTGGGGTTTAACTCCGTTTCTGAAGGGAAATTAAGACCAGTGTTCTCATCCTTGAAACACAATCTGTGTTAACGCTAGAAGCAAGCTCTTCTTTCCAGCGACTCCATTACAAGAAGAACAATGAGAATACCCTGAAAAAAAGAACTGTATTTCCTACTCATACAGATCATAGGTAGTTCAATTCTGCTTATGAAACTGATACAAACCACAGCTCCTCTTACATATATGCTCTTTAGTTCATAGTGAGAATCGCGTTGGGTTCGTGAACTGTGTAAAATCATTTGAGCTCAAAATTCACTGGGTTTACCAGAAATGAACTCTTGCTTGTAGGAAGATACACATCCTGGGGTTTAACTCCGTTTCTTAAGGCAAATTCAGACCAGAGTTCTCATCCCTGAAAAACACTCTGTTTTAAGGCAATAATCATCCTGTTCTTTCCAGCGTCTCCAAAATAGTAAGAAACATGAGCATGCCCGGAAAAAAAAGAACTGTGTTTCCTACTCATACGGACCATATGTAGTTCAACTCTGGTTTTGAAACTGATACAAACCACCGCTCCTCTTACATGAATGTTCTTTAGTTAATAGTGAAAATTGCGTTGGAATAAAGAACTGAGTAAAATCATTTGAGCCCAAAATTCTCTGGGTTTACCAGAAATGAACTCTTGCTTGTAGGAAGACACAGATCCTGGGGTTTAACTCCGTTTCTGAAGGGAAATTAAGACCAGTGTTCTCATCCTTGAAACACAATCTGTGTTAACGCTAGAAGCAAGCTCTTCTTTCCAGCGACTCCATTACAACAAGAACAATGAGAATACCCTGAAAAAAAGAACTGTGTTTCCTACTCATACAGATCATAGGTAGTTCAATTCTGCTTATGAAACTGATACAAACCACAGCTGTTCTTACATAAAGGCTCTTTAGTTAATAGTGAGAATTGCGTTGTGTCGTGAACTGTGTAAAATCATTTGAGCCGAAAATTCACTGGGTTTACCAGAAATGAACTCTTGCTTGTAGAAAGTCACACATCCTGGTGTTTAACTCCGTTTCTGAAGGGATATTCAGACCAGTGTTCTCATCAATCAAACCCACTCTGTTTTCACGCAAGAAGAAAGCTCTTCTTTCCAGCGTCTCCAATACAGCAAGAACAATGAGAATGTCCTAAATAAAAATAACTGTGTTTCCTAATCATGTGGACCTTTTGTAGTTCAACTCTGCTTATGAAACTGATACAAAACACAGCTCCTCTTACAAAAATGCTTTTAAGTTAATAGAGAGAATCACGTTGGGATCATGAACTGGGAAAAATGATTTGAGCCCAAAATTCACTGGGTTTACCAGAAATGAACTCTTGAGTGAAGGAAGACACAGATCCTGGGATTTAACTCCGTTTCTGAAGGGAAATTCAGAACAGTGTTCTCATCCTTGAAACACACTCTGTTTTCACGCTAGGAGCAAGCTCTTCTTTCCAGCGACTCCATTAGAGCAAGAACAATGAGCATGGCCTGAAAAAAAGGACAATGTTTCCTACTCATACGGACCGTATGTAGTTCAATTCTGCTTATGAAACTGATACAAACCACAGCTCCTCTTACATATATGCTCTTTAGTTCATAGTGAGAATCGCGTTGGGTTCGTGAACTGCGAAAAATCATTTGAGCCCAAAATTTACTTGGTTTACCAGAAATGAACTCTTGCTTGTAGGAAGACAGAGAACCGGGGGTTTAACTCCGTTACTGAAGGGAAATTCAGACCAGTGTTCTCATCGTTGAAACACTCTCTGTTTTCACGCTAGAAGCAAGCTCTTCCTTCCACAAACTCCATTACAGCAAGAACAATGAGCATGCCCTGAATAAAATGAACTGTGTTTCCTACTCATAGAGATCTTAGGGAGTTCAATTCTGCTTATGAAACTGATACAAACAACAGCTCCTCTTACTTAAATGCTTTTTAGTTAATAGAGAGAATCGCGTTGGGTTAGTGAACTGCGAAAAATTATTTGAGCCCAAAATTCACTGGGTTTACCAGAAATGAACTCTTGCTTGTAGGAAGACACAGATCTTGGGGTTTAACTCCGTTTCTGAACCGAAATTCAGACCAGTGTTCTCCTCCAGGAAACCCACTCTCTTTTCACGCAAGAAGCAAGCTCTTTTTCCAGCGTCTCCAATACAGCAAGAACAATGAGAATGCCCTGAAATAAATAACTATGTTTCCTACTCAAAAGGACCGTATGTAGTTCAATTCTGATTATGAAACTGATACAAACCACAGCTCCTCTTACATATATTCTGTTTAGTTCATAGTGAGAATCGCGATGGGTTCGTGAACTGTGTAAAATCACTTGAGCCCAAAATTCACTGGATTTACCAGAAATGAACTCTTGCTTGTAGGAATACAGAGAACCTTGGGTTTAACTGTGTTTCTGAAGGGTAATTCAGAACAGTGTTCTCATCCATGAAACACACTCTGTTTAAACGCAAGAAGCAAGCTCTTCTTACTAGTGTCTCCAATACAACAAGAACCATGAGCAAGCCCTGAAAAAAAGAACTGTGTTTCCTACTCATACGGACCCTTTGTAGTTCAACTCTGCTTATGAAACTGATACAAACCACAGCTCCTCTTACTTAAATGCTTTTTAGTTAATAGAGAGAATCGCGTTGGGTTAGTGAACCGCGAAAAATTATTTGAGCCCAAAATTCACTGGTTTTACCAAAAATGAACGTTTGCTTTTAGGAAGATACAGATCCTGGGGTTTAACTCCGTTTCTGAAGCGAAAATCAGACCAGTGTTCTAATCCAGGAAACCAACACTCTTTTCACGAAAGAAGCAAGCTCTTTTTCCAGCGTCTCTAATACAGCAAGAACAATGAGAATGCCTTTAAAAAAATATCTGTGTTTCCTACTCATACGGACCGTTGTAGATCAACTCTGCTAATGAAATTGATACAAAACACAGATCCTCTTACATAAATGCTATTTAGTTAATAGAGAGAATCTCGTTTGGTTCATGAACTGGGAAAAATCATTTGAGCCCAAAATTCACTGGGGTTGCCAGAAATGAACTCATGCGTGTAGGAAGACACAGATCCTGGGGTTTAACTCCGTTTCTGAAGGGAAATTAAGACCAGTGTTCTCATCCTTGAAACACAATCTGTGTTAAAGCTAGAAGCAAGCTCTTCTTTCCAGCGACTCCATTACAACAAGAACAATGAGAATACCCTGAAAAAAAGAACTGTATTTCCTACTCATACAGATCATAGGTAGTTCAATTCTGCTTATGAAACTGATACAAACCACAGCTCCTCTTACATATATGCTCTTTAGTTCATAGTGAGAATTGCGTTGGGTCGTGAACTGTGTAAAATCATTTGAGCCGAAAATTCACTGGGTTTACCAGAAATGAACTCTTGCTTGTAGAAAGTCACACATCCTGGTGTTTAACTCCGTTTCTGAAGGGATATTCAGACCAGTGTTCTCATCAATCAAACCCACTCTGTTTTCACGCAAGAAGAAAGCTCTTCTTTCCAGCGTCTCTAATACAGCAAGAACAATGAGAATGTCCTAAAAAAAAATAACTGTGTTTCCTAATCATGCGGACCTTTTGTAGTTCAACTCTGCTTATGAAACTGATACAAAACACAGCTCCTCTTACAAAAATGCTTTTAAGTTAATAGAGAGAATCGCGTTGGGATCATGAACTGGGAAAAATGATTTGAGCCCAAAATTCACTGGGTTTACCAGAAATGAACTCTTGAGTGAAGGAAGACACAGATCCTGGGATTTAACTCCGTTTCTGAAGGGAAATTCAGAACAGTGTTCTCATCCTTGAAACACACTCTGTTTTCACGCTAGGAGCAAGCTCTTCTTTCCAGCGACTCCATTAGAGCAAGAACAATGAGCATGCCCTGAAAAAAAGGACAGTGTTTCATACTCATACGGACCGTATGAAGTTCAATTCTGCTTATGAAACTGATACAAACCACAGCTCCTCTTACATATATGCTCTTTAGTTCATAGTGAGAATCGCGTTGGGTTCGTGAACTGTGTAAAATCATTTGAGCCCAAAATTCACTGGGTTTACCAGAAATGAACTCTTGCTTGTAGGAAGACACAGATCTTGGGGTTTAACTCCGTTTCTGAACCGAAATTCAGACCAGTGTTCTCCTCCAGGAAACCCACTCTCTTTTCACGCAAGAAGCAAGCTCTTTTTCCAGCGTCTCCAATACAGCAAGAACAATGAGAATGCCCTGAAATAAATAACTATGTTTCCTACTCAAAAGGACCGTATGTAGTTCAATTCTGATTATGAAACTGATACAAACCACAGCTCCTCTTACATATATTCTGTTTAGTTCATAGTGAGAATCGCGATGGGTTCGTGAACTGTGTAAAATCATTTGAGCCCAAAATTCACTGGATTTACCAGAAATGAACTCTTGCTTGTAGGAATACAGAGAACCTTGGGTTTAACTGCGTTTCTGAAGGTTAATTCAGAACAGTGTTCTCATCCATGAAACACACTCTGTTTAAACGCAAGAAGCAAGCTCTTCTTACTAGTGTCTCCAATACAACAAGAACCATGAGCATGCCCTGAAAAAAAGAACTGTGTTTCCTACTCATACGGACCCTTTGTAGTTCAACTCTGCTTATGAAACTGATACAAACCACAGCTCCTCTTACTTAAATGCTTTTTAGTTAATAGAGAGAATCGCGTTGGGTTAGTGAACTGCGAAAAATTATTTGAGCCCAAAATTCACTGGGTTTACCAGAAATGAACTCTTGCTTGTAGAAAGACACAGATCTTGGGGTTTAACTCCGTGTCTGAACCGAAATTCAGACTAGTGTTCTCCTCCAGGAAACCCACTCTCTTTTCAGGCAAGGAGCAAGCTCTTTTTCCAGCGTCTCCAATACAGCAAGAACAATGAGAATAGCCTGAAATAAATAACTATGTTTCCTACTCATACGGACCTTTTGTAGTTCAACTAGGCTGACTAAATTGATACAAAACACTTACATAATGCTTTTTTGTTAATAGAGAGAATCTTGTTGGGTTCGTGAACTGGGAAAAATCATTTGAGCCCAAAATTCACTGGGTTTTCCAGAAATGATCTTTTGCTTGTAGGAAGACACAGATCCTCAGGTTTAACTCCGTTTCTGAATGGAAATTCAGACCAGTGTTGTCATCCATGAAACACACTCTGTTTTAACGCATGAAGAAAGCTCTTCTTTCCAGTGTCTCAAATACAGCAAGAACCATGAGCATGCCCTGAAAAAAAGAACTGTGTTTCCTACTCATACGGACCATATGTAGTTCAACTCTGGTTTTGAAACTGATATAAACCACAGCTCCTCTTACATGAATGTTCTTTAGTTAATAGTGAGAATCGCGTTGGAATCAAGAATTGTGTAAAATCATTTGAGCCCAAAATTCTCTGGGTTTACCATAAATGAACGCTTGCTTTTAGGAATATACAGATCCTGGGGTTTAACTCCGATTTTGAAGCGAAAATCAGATCAGTGTTCTAATCCAGGAAACCAACACTCTTTTCACGAAAGAAGCAAGCTCTTTTTCCAGCGTCTCTAATACAGCAAGAACAATGAGAATGCCTTTAAAAAATATCTGTGTTTTCTACTCATACGGACCTTTGTAGTTCAACTCTGCTAATGAAATTGATACAAAACACAGATCCTCTTACATAAATGCTTTTTAGTTAATAGAGAGAATCTCGTTGGGTTCGTGAACTGGGAAAAATCATTTGAGCCCAAAATTCACTGGAGTTACCAGAAATGAACTCTTGCGTGTAGGAAGACACAGATCCTGGGGTTTAACTCCCATTCTTAAGGGTAATTCAGAACAGTGTTCTCATCCATGAAACACACTATGTTTTAAAGCATGAAGCAAGGTCTTCTTTCCAGTGTCTCCAATACATCAAGAACCATGAGCATGCCCTGAAAAAAAGAACTGTGTTTCCTACTTATACGGACCATATGTAGTTCAACTCTGCTTTTGAAACTTATACAAACCACAGTTCCTCTTACATGAATGTTCTTTAGTTAATAGTGAGAATCGCGTTGGAATCTAGAACTGTGTACAATCATTTGAGCCCAAAATTCACTGGGTTTACCAGAAATGAACTCTTGCTTGTAGGAAGACACAGATCGTGGGGTTTAACTCCATTTCTGAAGCGAAATTCAGACCAGTGTTCTCATCCTGGAAACCAACTCTCTTTTCACGAAAGAATCAAGCTCTTTTTCCAGAGTCTCCAATACAGCAAGAACAATGGGAATGCCCTGAAAAAAATAACTGTGTTTCCTACTCATAAGGACCATATATAGTTCAACTCTGCTTATGAAACTGATACAAACCACAGGTTGTCTTACATATATCCTCTTTAGTTCATAGTGAGAATCGCATTGGGTTCGTGAACTGTGTAAAATCATTTGAGCCCAAAATTCACTGGTTTTACCAGAAATGAACTGTTGCTTGTAGGAAGACAGAGATCCTGGGGTTTAACTCCGTTTCTGAAGGGAAATTCAGACCAGTGTTCTCATCCATGAAACACACTCTGTTTTAACGCAAGAAGCAGGCTCTTCTTTACAGAATCTCCAATACACCAAGAACCATGAGCATGCCCTGAAAAAAAGAACTGTGTTACATACTCATACGGACCTTTTGTAGTTCAACTCTGTTTATGAAATTGATACAAACCACAGCTCCTTTTACATAAATGCTTTTTAGTTAATGGTGAGAATCACGTTGGGTTCGTGAACTGTGTAAAATCATTTGAGTCCAAAATTGACTTGGTTTACCAGAAATGAACTCTTGCTTGTAGGAAGACAGAGAACCTGGGATTTAACTCCGTTTCTGAAGGGAAATTCAGACCATTGTTCTCATTGTTGAAACACTCTCTGTTTTCACGCTAGAAGCAAGCTCTTCTTTCCACAGACTCCATTACAGCAAGAACAATGAGCATGCCCTGAAAAAAAGAACTGTGTTTCCTACTAAAACGGACAATATGTAGTTCAACTTTGCTTATGAAACTGATACAAACCATAGCTCCTCTTACTTAAAAGCTCTTTAGTTAATAGTGAGAATCGCGTTGGGTTCGTGAACTGTGTAAAATCATTTGAGCCCAAAATTCACTGGGTTTACCAGAAATGAACTCTTGGTTGTAGGAAGACACAGATCCTGGGGTTTAACTCCATTTCTTAAGGGTAATTCAGAACAGTGTTCTCATCCATGAAACACACTGTTTTAACACATGAAGCAAGCTCTTCTTTCCAGTGTCTCCAATAGAGCAAGAACCATGAGCATGCCCTGAAAAAAAGAACTGTATTTCCTACTCATACGGACCATATATAGTTCAACTATGCTTTTGAAACTGATACAAACCACAGCTCCTCTTACATAAATGCTTTTTAGTTAATAGAGAGAATCGCGTTTGGTTCGTGAACTAGGAAAACTCATTTGAGCCCAAAATTCACTGGGCTTACAAGAAATGAACTGTTGCTTGTAGGAAGACACAGATCCTGGGGTTTAACTCCGTTTCTGAAGGGAAATTCAGACCAGTGTTCTCATCCATGAAACACACTCTGTTTTCATGCAAGGAGCAGGCTCTTCTCTCCAGCGTCTCCAATACAGCAAGAAGAAGGAGCAGGCCCTAAAAAAAAGAACTGTCTTTCCTACTCATTTGGACAATATGTAGTTCAACTCTGCTTTTGAAACTGAAACAAAACACAGCTCCTCTTACATGAATTTTCTTTAGTTAATAGTGAGAATCGCGTTGGAATCTAGAAGTGTGTACAATCATTTGAGCCCAAAATTCACTGGGTATACCAGAAATGAACTCTTGCTTGTAGGAAGACACAGATCGTGGGGTTTAACCTCCTTTCTGAAGCATAATTCAGACCAGTGTTCTCATCCAGGAAAACTACTCTGTTTTAATGCAAGAAGCAGGCTCTTCTTTACAGCGTCTCCAATACAGCAAGAACCATGAGCATGCCCTGAAAAAAAGAACTGTGTTTCCTACTCATACGGACCATATGTAGTTCAACTATGCTTTTGAAACTGATACAAACCACAGCTCCTCTTACATGAATGTTCTTTAGATAATAGTGAGAATCGCGTTGGAATCTAGAACTGTGTAAAATCATTTGAGCCCCAAAATTCCCTGGGTTTACCAGAAATGAACTCTTGCTTGTAGGAAGACACAGATCCTGTGGTTTAACTCTGTTTCTGAATGGAAATTCAGACCTGTGTTCTCGTCCACGAAACACACTCTGTTTTAACCTAAGAAGCAAGCTCTACTTTCCAGCGTCTCCAATACAGCAAGAACCATGAGCATGCCCTGAAAAAAAGAACTGTCTTTCCTACTCATACGGACCTTTTGTAGTTCAACTCTGCTTATGAAACCGATACAAACCACAGCTCCCCTTACATGAATGTTCTTTAGTAAATAGTGAGAATCGCGGTGGGTTCGTGAACTGGGAAAAATCATTTGAGCCCAAAAATTCACTGGGTTTACCAGATATGAACTCTTCCTTGTAGGAAGACACAGATCCTGGGATTTAACTCCGCTTATGAAGGGAAATTCAGAACAGTGTTCTCATACTTGAAACACACTCTGTTTTACCGCTTGAAGCAAGCTCTTCTTTCTAGCGACTCTGTTACAGCAAGAACAGTGAGCATGCCCTGAAAAAAAGGACAGTGTTTCCTACTCTTACGGACCATATGTAGTTCAATTCTGCTTATGAAACTGACAAATCACAGCTCCTCTTACATATACGCTCTTTAGTTCATAGTGAGAATCGTGTTGGGTTCGTGAACTGTGTAAAATCATTTGAGCCCAAAATTCACTTTGTTTACCAGTAATGAACTCTTGCTTGTAGGAAGACAAAGATCCTGGGGTTTAACACTGGTTCTTAAGGGTAATTCAGAACACTGTTCTCATCCATGAAACACACTCTGTTTTAACGCATGAAGCAAGCTCTTCTTTCCAGTGTCTCAAATACAGCAAGAACAATGAGCATGCACTGAAAAGAAGAACTGTGTTTCCTACTCATACGGACCTTTGGTAGTTCAACTCTGCTTATAAAATTGATACAAAACACAGCTCCTCTTACATAAATGCTTTTTAGTTAATAGAGAGAATCGCGTTTGGTTCGTGAACTAGGAAAAATCATTTGAGCCCAAAATTCAATGGGCTTACAAGAAATGAACTCTTGCTTGTAGGAAGACACAGATCCTGGGGTTTAACTCCGTTTCTGAAGGGAAATTCAGACGAGTGTTCTCATCCATGAAACACACTCTGTTTTCACGCAAGAAGCAGGCTCTTCTCTCCAGTGTCTCCAATACAGCAAGAACAAGGAGCAGGCCCTAAAAAAAAAGAACTGTCTTTCCTACTCATACTGACCTTTTGTAGTTAAACTCTGCTTATAAAACTGATACAAACCACAGCTCCACTTACGTAAATGCTTTTTAGTTAATAGAGAGAATCGCGTTTGGTTCGTGAACTAGGAAAAATCATTTGAGCCCAAAATTCACTGGGCTTACAAGAAATGAACTCTTGCTTGTAGGAAGACACAGATAATGGGGTTTAACTCCGCTTCTGAAGGGAAATTCAGACGAGTGTTCTCATCCATGAAACATACTCTGTTTTCACGCAAGAAGCAGGCTCTTCTCTCCAGTGTCTCCAATACAGCAAGAACAAGGAGCAGGCCCTAAAAAAAAGAACTGTCTTTCCTACTCATACGGACAATATGTAGTTCAACTCTGCTTTTGAAAGTGAAAAAAACACAGCTCCTCTTACATGAATTTTCTTTAGTTAATAGTGAGAATCGCGTTGGAATCTAGAAGTGTGTACAATCATTTGAGCCCAAAATTCACTGGGTTTACCAGAAATGAACTCTTGGTTGTAGGAAGACACAGATCCTGGGGATTAACTCCGTTTCTGAAGGGAAATTCAGACCAGTGTTCTCATCCATGAAACACACTCTGTTTTCATGCAAGAAGCAGGCTCTTCTCTCCAGCGTCTCCAATACAGCAAGAAGAAGGAGCAGGCCCTAAAAAAAAGAACTGTCTTTCCTACTCATTTGGACAATATGTACTTCAACTCTGCTTTTGAAACTGAAACAAAACACAGCTCCTCTTACATGAATTTTCTTTAGTTAATAGTGAGAATCGCGTTGGAATCTAGAAGTGTGTACAATCATTTGACCCCAAAATTCACTGGGTTTACCAGAAATGAACTCTTGGTTGTAGGAAGACACAGATCCTGGGGATTAACTCCGTTTCTGAAGCATAATTCAGACCAGTGTTCTCATCCAGGAAACCTACTCTGTTTTAATGCAAGAAGCAGGCTCTTCTTTACAGCGTCTCCAATACAGCAAGAACCATGAGCATGCCCTGAAAAAAAGAACTGTGTTTCCTACTCATACGGACCATATGTAGTTCAACTATGCTTTTGAAACTGATACAAACCACAGCTCCTCTTACATGAATGTTCTTTAGATAATAGTGAGAATCGCGTTGGAATCTAGAACTGTGTAAAATCATTTGAGCCCAAAATTCCCTGGGTTTACCAGAAATGAACTCTTGCTTGTAGGAAGACACAGAAACTGGGGTTTAACTCTGTTTCTGAAAGGAAATTCAGACCTGTGTTCTCGTCCATGAAACACACTCTGTTTTAACGAAAGAAGCAAGCTCTTCTTTACAGCGTCTCCAATACAGCAAGAACAATGAGCATGCACTGAAAAAAAGAACTATGTTTCCTACTCATACGGACCTTTGGTAGTTCAACTCTGCTTATGAAATTGATACAAAACACAGCTCCTCTTACATAAATGCTTTTTAGTTAATAGAGAGAATCGCGTTTGGTTCGTGAACTAGGAAAAATCATTTGAGCCCAAAATTCACTGGGCTTACAAGAAATGAACTCTTGCTTGTAGGAAGACACAGATCCTGGGGTTTAACTCCATTTCTTTAGGGTAATTCAGACGAGTGTTCTCATTCATGGAACACACTCTGTTTTCACGCAAGAAGCAGGCTCTTCTCTCCAGTGTCTCCAATATAGCAAGAACAAGGAGCAGGCCCTAAAAAAAAGAACTGTCTTTCCTACTCATACGGACAATATGTAGTTCAACTCTGCTTTTGAAAGTGAAAAAAACACAGCTCCTCTTACATGAATTTTCTTTAGTTAATAGTGAGAATCGCGTTGGAATCTAGAAGTGTGTACAATCATTTGAGCCCAAAATTCACTGGGTTTACCAGAAATGAACTCTTGCTTGTAGGAAGACACAGATCCTGGGGTTTAACTCCATTTCTTTAGGGTAATTCAGACGAGTGTTCTCATCCATGAAACACACTCTGTTTTCACCCAAGAAGCAGGCTCTTCTCTCCAGTGTCTCCAATACAGCAAGAACAAGGAGCAGGCCCTAAAAAAAAGAACTGTCTTTCCTACTCATACGGACAATATGTAGTTCAACTCTGCTTTTGAAAGTGAAAAAAACACAGCTCCTCTTACATGAATTTTCTTTAGTTAATAGTGAGAATCGCGTTGGAATCTAGAAGTGTGTACAATCATTTGAGCCCAAAATTCACTGGGTTTACCAGAAATGAACTCTTGGTTGTAGGAAGACACAGATCCTGGGGTTTAACTCCATTTCTTTAGGGTAATTCAGAACAGTGTTCTCATCCATGAAAAACACTCTGTTTTAACACAAGAAGCAAGCTCTTCTTTCCAGGGTCTCAAATACAGCAAGAACCATGAGCATGCCCTGAAAAAAAGAACTGTGTTTCCTACTCATAGGGACGATAAGTAGTTCAACTATGCTTTTGAAACTGATACAAAGCACAGCTCCTCTTACATGAATGTTCATTAGATAATAGTGAGAATCGCGTTGGAATCTAGAACTGTGTAAAATCATTTGAGCCCAAAATTCCCTGGGTTTACCAGAAATGAACACTTGCTTGTAGGAAGACACAGATCCTGGGGTTTAACTCTGTTTCTGAAAGGAAATTCAGACCTGTGTTCTCGTCCATGAAACACACTCTGTTTTAACGAAAGAAGCAAGCTCTTCTTTCCAGCGTCTCCAATACAGCAAGAACAATGAGAATGCCCTAAAAAAAAAAAAATAACTGCGTTTCCTACTCATACGGACTTTTGGAGTTCAACAATGCTTAAGAAACTGATACAAACCACAGGTACTCTTACATAAATGCTTTTTAGTTCATAGAGAGAATCGCGTTGGGTTCCTGAACTGCGATAAATAATTTGAGCCCAAAATTCACTGGGTTTACCAGAAATGTACTCTTGCTTGTAGGAAGATACAGATCCTGGGGTTTAACTCCGTTTCTGAAGGGAAATTAAGACCAGTGTTCTCATCCATGAAACACACTCTGTTTTAACGCAAAAGCATGCTCTTCTTTACAGCGTCTCCAATACAGCAAGAACCATGAGCATGCCCTGAAAAAAAGAACTGTCTTTCCTACTCCTACGGACCTTTTGTAGTTCAACTCTGCTTATGAAACTGATACAAACCACAGCTCCTCTTTGATGAATGTTCTTTAGTTAATAGTGAGAATCGCGTTGGGTTCGTGAAATGTATAAAATCATTTGAGCCCAAAATTCACTTGGTTTACCAGAAATGAACTCTTGGTTGTAGGAAGACACAGATCCTGGGGTTTAACTCCGGTTCTTAAGGGTAATTCAGAACACTGTTCTCATCCATGAAACATACTCTGTTTTAACGCATGAAGCAAGCTCTTCTTTCCAGTGTCTCAAATACAGCAAGAACAATGAGCATGCACTTAAAAAAAAGAACTGTGTTTCCTACTCATACGGAACTTTTGTAGTTCAACTCTTCTTATGAAATTGATACAAAACACAGCTCCTCTTACATAAATGCTTTTTAGTTAATAGAGAGAATCGCGTTTGGTTCCTGAACTAGGAAAAATCATTTGATCCCAAAATTCACTGGGCTTACAAGAAATGAACTGTTGCTTGTAGAAAGACACAGATCCTGGGGTTTAACTTCATTTCTTAAGGGTAATTCAGAACAGTGTTCTCATGCATGAAACACACTCTGTTTTAACACATGAAGCAAGCTCTTCTTTCCAGTGTCTCCAATACAGCAAGAACCATGAGCATGCCCTGAAGAAAAGAACTGTGTTTCCTACTCATACGGACCATATGTAGTTCAACTATGCTTTTGAAACTGATACAAACCACAGCTCCTCTTACATGAATGTTCTTTAGATAATAGTGAGAATCGCGTTGGAATCTAGAAATGTGTAAAATCATTTGAGCCCAAAATTCCCTGGGTTTACCAGAAATGAACTCTTGCTTGTAGGAAGACACAGAAACTGGGGTTTAACTCTGTTTCTGAAAGGAAATTCAGACCTGTGTTCTCGTCCATGAAACACACTCTGTTTTAACGAAAGAAGCAAGCTCTTCTTTACAGCGTCTCCAATACAGCAAGAACAATGAGCATGCACTGAAAAAAAGAACTATGTTTCCTACTCATACGGACCTTTGGTAGTTCAACTCTGCTTATGAAATTGATACAAAACACAGCTCCTCTTACATAAATGCTTTTTAGTTAATAGAGAGAATCGCGTTTGGTTCGTGAACTAGGAAAAATCATTTGAGCCCAAAATTCACTGGGCTTACAAGAAATGAACTCTTGCTTGTAGGAAGACACAGATCCTGGGGTTTAACTCCATTTCTTTAGGGTAATTCAGACGAGTGTTCTCATTCATGAAACACACTCTGTTTTCACGCAAGAAGCAGGCTCTTCTCTCCAGTGTCTCCAATATAGCAAGAACAAGGAGCAGGCCCTAAAAAAAAGAACTGTCTTTCCTACTCATACGGACAATATGTAGTTCAACTCTGCTTTTGAAAGTGAAAAAAACACAGCTCCTCTTACATGAATTTTCTTTAGTTAATAGTGAGAATCGCGTTGGAATCTAGAAGTGTGTACAATCATTTGAGCCCAAAATTCACTGGGTTTACCAGAAATGAACTCTTGCTTGTAGGAAGACACAGATCCTGGGGTTTAACTCCATTTCTTTAGGGTAATTCAGACGAGTGTTCTCATCCATGAAACACACTCTGTTTTCACCCAAGAAGCAGGCTCTTCTCTCCAGTGTCTCCAATACAGCAAGAACAAGGAGCAGGCCCTAAAAAAAAGAACTGTCTTTCCTACTCATACGGACAATATGTAGTTCAACTCTGCTTTTGAAAGTGAAAAAAACACAGCTCCTCTTACATGAATTTTCTTTAGTTAATAGTGAGAATCGCGTTGGAATCTAGAAGTGTGTACAATCATTTGAGCCCAAAATTCACTGGGTTTACCAGAAATGAACTCTTGGTTGTAGGAAGACACAGATCCTGGGGTTTAACTCCATTTCTTTAGGGTAATTCAGAACAGTGTTCTCATCCATGAAAAACACTCTGTTTTAACACAAGAAGCAAGCTCTTCTTTCCAGGGTCTCAAATACAGCAAGAACCATGAGCATGCCCTGAAAAAAAGAACTGTGTTTCCTACTCATAGGGACGATAAGTAGTTCAACTATGCTTTTGAAACTGATACAAAGCACAGCTCCTCTTACATGAATGTTCATTAGATAATAGTGAGAATCGCGTTGGAATCTAGAACTGTGTAAAATCATTTGAGCCCAAAATTCCCTGGGTTTACCAGAAATGAACACTTGCTTGTAGGAAGACACAGATCCTGGGGTTTAACTCTGTTTCTGAAAGGAAATTCAGACCTGTGTTCTCGTCCATGAAACACACTCTGTTTTAACGAAAGAAGCAAGCTCTTCTTTCCAGCGTCTCCAATACAGCAAGAACAATGAGAATGCCCTAAAAAAAAAAAAAATAACTGCGTTTCCTACTCATACGGACTTTTTGTAGTTCAACAATGCTTAAGAAACTGATACAAACCACAGGTACTCTTACATAAATGCTTTTTAGTTCATAGAGAGAATCGTGTTGGGTTCGTGAACTGCGATAAATAATTTGAGCCCAAAATTCACTGGGTTTACCAGAAATGTACTCTTGCTTGTAGGAAGATACAGATCCTGGGGTTTAACTCCGTTTCTGAAGGGAAATTAAGACCAGTGTTCTCATCCATGAAACACACTCTGTTTTAACGCAAAAGCATGCTCTTCTTTACAGCGTCTCCAATACAGCAAGAACCATGAGCATGCCCTGAAAAAAAGAACTGTCTTTCCTACTCATACGGACCTTTTGTAGTTCAACTCTGCTTATGAAACTGATACAAACCACAGCTCCTCTTTGATGAATGTTCTTTAGTTAATAGTGAGAATCGCGTTGGGTTCGTGAAATGTGTAAAATCATTTGAGCCCAAAATTCACTTGGTTTACCAGAAATGAACTCTTGGTTGTAGGAAGACACAGATCCTGGGGTTTAACTCCGGTTCTTAAGGGTAATTCAGAACACTGTTCTCATCCATGAAACATACTCTGTTTTAACGCATGAAGCAAGCTCTTCTTTCCAGTGTCTCAAATACAGCAAGAACAATGAGCATGCACTTAAAAAAAAGAACTGTGTTTCCTACTCATACGGAACTTTTGTAGTTCAACTCTTCTTATGAAATTGATACAAAACACAGCTCCTCTTACATAAATGCTTTTTAGTTAATAGAGAGAATCGCGTTTGGTTCCTGAACTAGGAAAAATCATTTGATCCCAAAATTCACTGGGCTTACAAGAAATGAACTGTTGCTTGTAGAAAGACACAGATCCTGGGGTTTAACTTCATTTCTTAAGGGTAATTCAGAACAGTGTTCTCATGCATGAAACACACTCTGTTTTAACACATGAAGCAAGCTCTTCTTTCCAGTGTCTCCAATACAGCAAGAACCATGAGCATGCCCTGAAGAAAAGAACTGTGTTTCCTACTCATACGGACCATATGTAGTTCAACTATGCTTTTGAAACTGATACAAACCACAGCTCCTCTTACATGAATGTTCTTTAGATTATAGTGAGAATCGCGTTGGAATCTAGAAATGTGTAAAATCATTTGAGCCCAAAATTCCCTGGGTTTACCAGAAATGAACTCTTGCTTGTAGGAAGACACAGAAACTGGGGTTTAACTCTGTTTCTGAAAGGAAATTCAGACCTGTGTTCTCGTCCATGAAACACACCCTGTTTTAACTAAAGAAGCAAGCTCTTCTTTACAGCGTCTCCAATACAGCAAGAACCATGAGCATGCCCTGAAAAAAAGAACTGTGTTTCCTACTCATACGGACCTTTTGTAGTTCAACTCTGCTTATGAAATTGATACAAAACACATCTCCTCTTACATAAATGCTTTTTAGTTAGTAGAGAGAATCGTGTTGGGTTGGTGAACTGGGAAAAATCATTTGAGACCAAAATTCACTGGGTTTACCAGATATGAACTCTTCCTTGTAGGAAGACACAGATCCTGGGATTTAACTCCGTTTATGAAGGGAAATTCAGAACAGTGTTCTCATCCTTGAAACACACTCTGTTTTACTGCTTGAAGCAAGCTCTTCTTTCTAGCGACTCCCTTACAGCAAGAACAATGAGCAGGCCCTGAAAAAAAGGACAGTGTTTCCTACTCATATGGACCATATGTAGTTCAATTCTGCTTATGAAACTGATACAAATCACAGCTCCACTTACATATATGCTCTTTAGCTCATAGTGAGAATCGCGTTGGGTTCGTGAAATGTGTAAAATCATTTGAGCCCAAAATTCACTGGGTTTACCAGAAATGAACTCTTGCTTGTAGGAAGACACAGATCGTGGGGTTTAACTCCCTTTTTGAAGCAAAATTCAGACCAGTGTTGTCATCCAGGAAACCAACTCTCTTTTCACAAAAGAAGCAAGCTCTTTTTCCAGAGTCTCCAATATAGCAAGAACAATGGGAATGCCCTGAAAAAAATAACTGTGTTTCCTACTCATACGGACCATATATAGTTCAATTCTGCTTATGAAACTGATACAAACCACAGCTCCTCTTACATATATCCTCTTTAGTTCATAGTGAGAATCGCGTTGGGTTCGTGAAATGTGTAAAATCATTTGAGCCCAAAATTCACTGGTTTTACCAGAAATGAACTGTTGCTTGTAGGAAGACAGAGATCCTGGGGTTTAACTCCGTTTCTGAAGGGAAATTCAGACCAGTGTTCTCATCTATGAAACACTCTGTTTTAACGCAAGAAGCAGCCTCTTCTTTACAGCGTCTCCAATACAGCAAGAACCATGAGCATGCCCTGAAAAAAAGAACTGTGTTACATACTCATTCGGACCTTTTGTAGTTCAACTCTGCTTATGAAACTGATACAAACCACAGCTCCTCTTACATAAATGCTCTTTAGTTAAATGCTTTTTAGTTAATAGAGAGAATCGCATTGGGTTAGTGAACTGCGAAAAATTATTTGAGCCCAAAATTCACTGGGTTTACCAGAAATGAACTCTTGCTTGTTTGAAGACACAGATCGTGGGGTTTAACTCCATTTCTGAAGCGAAATTCAGACCAGTATTCTCATCCAGAAAACCAACTCTCTTTTCATGACAGAAGCAAGCTCTTTTTCCAGTGTCTCTATTACAGCAAGAACAATGAGAATGCCTTTAAAAAAATATCTTTGTTTCCTACTCATACGGACCTTTGTAGTTCAACTCTGCTAATGAAATTGATACAAAACCCAGATCCTCTTACATAAATGCTTTTTAGTTAATAGAGAGAATCTCATTGGTTTCGTGAACTGGGAAAAATCATTTGAGCCCAAAATTCATTGGGGTTACCAGAAATGAACTCTTGCCTGTAGGAAGACACAGATCCTAGGGTTTAACTCCGTTTCTGAAGGAAAATTAAGACCAGTGTTCTCATCCTTGAAACACAATCTGTGTTAACGCTAGAAGCAAGCTCTTCTTTCCAGCGACTCCATTACAACAAGAACAATGAGAATACCCTGAAAAAAAGAACTGTGTTTCCTACTCATACAGATCATACGTAGGTCAATTCTGCTTATGAAACTGATACAAACCACAGCTCCTCTTACATATATGCTCTTTAGTTCATAGTGAGAATCACGTTGGGTTCGTGAACTGTGTAAAATCATTTGAGCCCAAAATTCACTGGCTTTACCAGAAATGAACTCTTGCTTGTAGGAAGATACAGATCCTGGGGTTTAACTCCGTTTCTTAAGGCCAATTCAGACCAGAGTTCTCATCCCTGAAAAACACACTGTTTTAAGGCAATAATCATCCTGTTCTTTCCAGCGTCTCCAATATAGTAAGAAACATGAGCATGCCCGGAAAAAAAAGAACTGTGTTTCTACTCATATGGACCATATGTAGTTCAACTCTGGTTTTGAAACTGATACAAACCACCGCTCCTCTTACATGAATGTTCTTTAGTTAATAGTGAAAATTGCGTTGGAATCAAGAACTGTGTAAAATCATTTGAGCCCAAAATTCTCTGGGTTTACCAGAAATGAACTCTTGCTCGTAGGAAGACACAGATCCTGGGGTTTAACTCCGTTTCTGAAGGGAAATTCAGACCAGTGTTCTCATCCATGAAACAAACTCTGTTTTCACGCAAGAAGCAGGCTCTTCTCTCCAGCGTCTCCAATACAACAAGAACAACGTGCAGGCCCTAAAAAAAAAGAACTGTCTTTACTACTCCTACGGACCTTTTGTAGTTCAACTCTGCTTATGATACTGATACAAACCACAGCTGCTCTTACGTAAATGCTTTTTAGTTAATAGTGAGAATCGCGTTGGGTTTGTGAACTGCGAAAAATCATTTGAGCCCAAAATTCACTGGGTTTACCAGAAATGATCTCTTGCTTGTAGGAAGACAGAGAACCTGGGGTTTAACTGCCTTTCTGAAGGGTAATTCAGAACCGTGTTCTCATCCATGAAACACACTCTGTTTTAACGCAAAGAGAAGCTCTTCTTACCAGTGTCTCCAATACAACAAGAACCAGGAGCATGCCCTGAAAAAAAGAACTGAGTTTTCTACTCATACGGAACTTTTGTAGTTCAACTCTGCTTATGAAACTGATACAAACCACAGCTGCTCTTACATAAATGCTTTTTAGTTAATAGAGGGAATCGTGTTGGGTTAGTGAACTGTGAAAAAATTTTTGATCCCAAAATTCTCTGGGTTTACCAGAAATGAACTCTTGCTTGTAGGAAGACACAGATCCTGGGGTTTAACTCCATTTCTTAAGGGTAATTCAGAACAGTGTTGTCATCCATGAAACACACTCTGTTTTAACGAATGAAGAAAGCTCTTAGTTCCAGTGTCTCAAATAGAGCAAGAACCATGAGCATGCCCTGATAAAAAGAACTGTGTTTCCTACTCATAAGGACCATATGTAGTTCAACTCTGGTTTTGAAACTGATACCAACCACCGCTCCTCTTACATGAATTTTCTTTAGTTAATAGTGAGAATTTTGTTGGAATCAAGAACTGTGTAAAATCATTTGAGCCCAAAATTCTCTGGGTTTACCAGAAATGAACTCTTGCTTTTAGGAAGATACAGATCCTGGGGTTTAACTCAGTTTTTGAAGGGAAATTCAGAGCAGTGTTCTCATCCATGAAACACACTCTGTTTTAACGCAGGAAGCAAGCTCTTCTTTCTAGTGTCTACAATACAGCAAGAATAATTAGAATGCCCTAAAAAAATAACTGTGTTTCCTACTCATACGGACCTTTTGTAGTTCAAATCTGCTTATGAAACTGATACAAACCACAACTCCTCTTACATAAATGCTTTTTAGTTAATAGAGGTAATCGCGTTGGGATCGTGAACTGGGAAAAATCATTTGAGCCCAAAATTCACTGGGTTTACCAGAAATGAACTCTTGAGTGTAGGAAGACACAGATCCTGGGATTTAATTCCGTTTTTGAAGGGAAATTCAGAACAGTGTTCTCATCCTTGAAACACCCTCTGTATTAACGCTAGAGGCAAGTTCTTCTTTCCAGCACCTCCATTACAGCAAGAACAATGAGCATGCCCTGAAAAAAAGGACAGTGTTTCCTACTCATAGAGATTGTAGGGAGTTCAATTCTGCTTATGAAACTGATACAAACAACAGCTCCTCTTACTAAAAGCTCTTTAGTTAATAGTGAGAATCGCGATGGCTTCGTGAACTGTGTAAAATCATTTGAGCCCAAAATTCACTGGGTTTTTCAGAAATGAACTCTTGCTTTTAAGAAGACAGAGAACCTGGGGTTTAACTGCGTTTCTGAAGGGTAATTCAGAACCGTGTTCTCATCCATGAAACACACTCTGTTTTAACGCAAAGAGAAGCTCTTCTTACCAGTGTCTCCAATACAACAAGAACCATGAGCATGCACTGAAAAAAAGAACTGTTTCCTGCTCATATGGAACCATATGTAGTTCAACTCTGCTTATGAAACTGATACAAACCACAGCTCCTCTTACATAAATGCTTTTTAGTAATAGAGGGAATCGCGTTGGGTTAGTGAACTGCGAAACATCATTTGAGCCCAAAATTCACTGGGTTTACCAGAAATGAACTCTTGCTTGTAGGAAGATACAGATCCTGGGGTTTAACTCCGTTTCTTAAGGCAAATTCAGACCAGAGTTCTCATCCCTGAAAAACACTCTGTTTTAAGGCAATAATCATCCTGTTCTTTCCAGCGTCTCCAATATAGTAAGAAACATGAGCATGCCCGGAAAAAAAAGAACTGTGTTTCCTACTCATACGGACCATATGTAGTTCAACTCTGGTTTTGAAACTGATACAAACCACTGCTCCTCTTACATGAATTTTCTTTAGTTAATAGTGAAAATTGCGTTGGAATCAAGAACTGTGTAAAATCATTTGAGCGCAAAATTCACTGGGTTTACCAGAAATAAACTCTTGCTTGTAGGAAGACACAGATCGTGGGGTTTAACTCCATTTCTGAAGCGAAATTCAGACCAGTGTTCTCATCCAGGAAACCAACTCTCTTTTCACGAAAGAAGCAAGCTCTTTTTCCAGCGTCTCCAATACAGCAAAAACAATGAGAATGCCCTTAAGAAAATATCTGTGTTTCCTACTCATACGGACCTTTGTAGTTCAACTCTGCTTATGAAATTGATATAAAACACAGATCCTCTTACATAAATGCTTTTTAGTTGATAGAGAGAATCTCATTGGGTTCCTGAACTGGGAAAAATCATTTGAGCCCAAAATTCACTGGGTTTACCAGAAATGAATTCTTGCGTGTTGGAAGACACAGATCCTGGGGTTTAACTCCGTTTCTGAAGGGAAATTAAGACCAGTGTTCTCGTCCTTGAAACACAATCTGTGTTAATGCTAGAAGAAAGCTCTTCTTTCCAGCGACTCCATTACAACAAGAACAATGAGAATACCCTGAAAAAATGATCTGTGTTTCCTACTCATAAGGACCATATGTAGTGCAACTCTGCTTATGAAACTGATACAAACCACAGTTCCTCTTACATAAATGCCCTTTAGTTAATAGTGAGAATCATGTTTGGTTTGTGAACTGCAAAATATCATTTGTGCCCAAAATTCACTGGGTTTACCAGAAATGAACTCTTGCTTGTAGGAAGACAGAGAACCTGGGGTTTAACTGCCTTTCTGAAGGGTAATTCAGAACCGTGTTCTCATCCATGAAACACACTCTGTTTTAACGCAAAGAGAAGCTCTTCTTACCAGTGTCTCCAATACAACAAGAACCAGGAGCATGCCCTAAAAAAAAGAACTGAGTTTTCTACTCATACAGAACTTTTGTAGTTCAACTCTGCTTATGAAACTGATACAAACCACAGTTCCTCTTACATAAATGCCCTTTAGTTAATAGTGAGAATCATGTTTGGTTTGTGAACTGCAAAATATCATTTGTGCCCAAAATTCACTGGGTTTACCAGAAATGAACTCTTTCCTCTAGGAAGACACAGACCCTGGGGTTTAACCCCGCTTCTACAGGGAAATTCAGACAAGAGTTCTCATCCCTGAAACACACTCTGTTTAAACGAAGAAGGAAGATCTTCTTTCCAGAGTCTAAAAAACAGCAGAACCATGAGCATGGCCTGAAAAAAAGAACTGTGTTTCCTATACATTCGGACCATAAGTACTTCAACTATGCATATGAAACTGATACAGACCACACCTCCTCTTACATAAATGCTCTTTCATTAATAGTGAGAATTGCGTTGGGTTCCTGAACTGCGAAAAATCATTTGAGCCCAAAAATTCACTGGGTTTACTAGAACTGAACTCTTGTTTGTAGGAAGACACAGATCCTGGGGTTTAACTCCGTTTCTGAAGGGAAATTCAGACCAGTGTTCTCATCGTTGAAACACTCTCTGTTTTCACGCTAGAAGCAAGCTCTTCCATCCACAGACTCCATTACAGCAAGAACAATGAGCATGCCCTGAATAAAATGAACTGTGTTTCCTACTCATAGAGATCGTAGGGAGTTCAATTCTGCTTATGAAACTGATACAAACAACACCTCCTCTTACTTAAAAGCTCTTTAGTTAATAGTGAGAATCGCGATGGGTTCCTGAACTGTGTAAAATCATTTCAGCCCAAAATTCACTAGGTTTACCAGAAATGAACTCTTGCTTGTAGGAAGACAGAGAACCTGGGGTTTAACTGCGTTTCTGAAGGGTAATTCAGAACCGTGTTCTCATCCATGAAACACACTCTGTTTTAACGCAAAGAGAAGCTCTTCTTACCAGTGTCTCCAATACAACAAGAACCAGGAGCATGCCCTGAAAAAAAGAACTGAGTTTCCTACTCATACGGAACTTTTGTAGTTCAACTCTGCTTATGAAACTGATACAAACCACAGCTCCTCTTACATAAATGCTTTTTAGTAATAGAGGGAATCGCGTTGGGTTAGTGAACTGCCAAAAATCATTTGAGTCGAAAATTCACTGGGTTTACCAGAAATGAACTCTTGCTTGTAGGAAGACACAGATCCTGTGGTTTAACTCCAGTTCTTAAGGGTAATTCAGAACAACGTTCTCATCCAGAAACACACTCTGTTTTAACGCATGAAGCAAGCTCTTCTTTCCAGTTTCTCCAATACAGCAAGAACCATGAGCATGCACTGAAAAAAAGAACTGTTTCCTGCTCATACGGAACCATATGTAGTTCAACTCTGCTTTTGAAACTAATACAAACCACAGCTCCTCTTACATGAATGTTCTTTAGTTAATAGTGAGAATCGCGTTGGAATCTAGAACTGTGTACAATCATTTGAGCCCAAAATTCACTGGGTTTACCAGAAATGAATTCTTGCTTGTAGGAAGACACAGATCGTGGGGTTTAACTCCATTTCTGAAGCGAAATTCAGACCAGTGTTCTCATCCTGGAAACCAACTCTCTTTTCACGAAAGTAGGAAGCTCTTTTTCCAGCGTCTCCAATAGAGCACGAACAATGAGAATGCCCTGAAAAGAAGAACTGTGTTTCCTACTCATACAGTCCATATGTATCTCAACTCTGCTTATGAAACTGATACAAACCACAGCTCCTCTTACATAAATCCTCTTTAGTTAATCGTGAGAATTGCGTAGGGTTCGTGAACTGTGAAAAATCTTTTGAGCCCAAAATTCACAGGGTTAACCAGAAATACACTCTTGCTTGTAGGAAGACACTGATCCTGGGGTTTAACTTCGTTTCTGAAAGGAAATTGAGACCAGAGTTCTCATCCCTGAAAAACACTCTGTTTTAACGCAAGAAACAAGCTCTTCTTTCCAGTTTCTAAAATACATCAAGAACCATGAGCATGCCCTAAAAATAAGAACTGTGTTTCCTACTCATACGGACCATATGTAGTTCAACTCTGCTTTTGAAGCTGATACAAACCACTGCTCCTCTTACATAAATGCTCTTTAGTTAATAGTGAGAATCATGTTGGGTTGGTGAACTGCAAAAAATCATTTGAGCTCAAAAATCACTGGGTTTACCAGAAATGAACTCTTGCTTGTAGGAAGACACATATCCTGGGGTTTAACTCTGTTTCTGTAGGGAAATACAGACCAGAGTTCGCATCACTGAAACACACTCTGTTTAAATGATGAAGCAAGCTCTTCTTTCCATAGTCTAAAATACAGCAAGAACAATGAGCATGGCCTGAAAAATGAACTGTGTTTCCTATTCATACTGACCATATTTAGTTCAACTCTGCTTATGAAAGTGATTCAGACCATACCTCCTCTTACATAAATGCTATTTAGTTAATAGTGAAAATCGCGTTTTGTTTGTGAACTGGGAAAAATCATTTGAGCCCAAAATTCACTGGGTTTACCAGAACTGAACTCTTGCTTGTAGGAAGACACAGAACCTGGGGTACAACTCCGTTTCTGCAGGGAAATTCAGACCAGAGTTCTCATCCCTGAAACACACTCTGTTTTAAGGCAAGAATCATCCTCTTCTTTCCAGCGTCTCCAATACATTAAGAACCATGAGCATGACCAGAAAAAAAGAACTGTGTTTCCTACTCATACAGAACATATGTAGTCCAACTCTGCTTATGAAACTGATACAAACCACAGCTCCTCTTATATAAATCCTCTTTAGTTAATAGTGAGAATAGCATTGGGTTGGTGAACTGCGAAAAATCATTTTAGCCCAAAATTCACTGGGTTTACCAGAAATGAACTCTTGCTTGTAGGAAGACACAGATCCGGGGGTTTAACTACGTTTATGAAGGGAAATTGAGACAAGAGTTCTCATCCATGAAACACACTATGTATTAATGCAAGAAGCAAGCTCTTCTTTCCACAGTCTAAAATACAGCAATAACCATGAGCATGGCCTGAAAAAAAGAACTTTGTTTCCTATTCATATGGACCATATGTAGTTCAACTCTGTGTAGGAAACTGATACTAACCACAGCTACTCTTACATAAATGCTCTTTAGTTAATAGTGAGAATAGAGTTGGTTCGTGAACTGCCAAAAATCATTTGAGCCCAAAATTCACTTGGTTTACCAGAAATGATCTCTTGCTTGTAGGAAGACAAGGATCCTGGGGTTTAACTCCATTTATGAAGCGAAATTCCCTGAAACACACTCTGTTTTAATGCAAGAAGCAAGCTCTTCTTTCCAGAATCTAAAATATAGCAAGAATCATGAGCATACCCTAAAAAAAGGACTGAGTTTCCTACTCATACCAACCATGTGTAGTTCAACACTGCTTATGAAACTGATACAAACGACAGCTCCTCTTACATAAATCCTCTTTTGTTAATAGTGAGAATAGGGTAGGGTTCGTGAACTGTGAAAAATCATTTGAGCCCAAAATTCACTGGGTTTACCAGAAATGAACTCTTGCTTGTAGGAAGACGCAGATCCTGGGGTTTAACTCCGTTTCTGCAGGGAAATTCAGACCAGAGTTCTCATCCCTGAAACACACTCTGTTTTAAGGCAAGAATCATCCTCTTCTTTCCAGCGTCTCCAATACATTAAGAACCATGAGCATGCCCAGAAAAAAAGAACTGTGTTTCCTACTCATACAGAACATATGTAGTTCAACTCTGCTTATGAAATGATACAGACCACATCTCCTCTTACTTAAATGCTCTTTAGTTAATAGTGAAAATCGCGTTGGGTTCTAGAACTGTGTAAAGTCATTTGAGCCGAAAATTCACTTGGTTTACCAGAAATGAACTCTTGCTTGTAGGAAGACGCAGATCCTGGTGTTTAACTCTGTTTCTGTAGGGAAATTCATACCAGAGGTCTCATCCATGAAACATACCCTGTTTTAATGCAAGAAGCAAGCTCTTCTTTCCAGTGTCACCAATACAGCAAGAACCTTGGGCATGCCCAGAATTAAAGAACTGTGTTTCCTACTCATACGGACCATATGTATTTCAACTCTGCTTATGAAATGATACAGACCACAGCTACTCTTGCATAAATGCTCCTAAGTTAATAGTGAGAATCATGTTTGTTTCGTGAATTGCCAAAAATCCTTTGAGACCAAAATTCACTGGGTTTCCCAGAAATATACTCTTGCCTGTAGGAAGACACATTTCCTGGGGTACAACTCCATTTCTTCAGGGAAATTCAGACCAGAATTCTCATCCATGAAACACACTCTGTTTTATTGAAGAAGCAAGCTCTTCTTTCCAGAGTCTAAAATACAGTAAGAACCATGAGCATGGCCTGAAAAAAAGAACTGTGTTTCCTACTCATACAGAACATATGTAGTTCAACTCTGCTTATGAAACTGATACAAACCACAGCTCCTCTTACATAAATGCTTTTTAGTAATAGAGGGAATCGCGTTGGGTTAGTGAACTGCCAAAAATCATTTGAGTCGAAAATTGACTGGGTTTACCAGAAATGAACTCTTGCTTGTAGGAAGACACAGATCCTGGGGTTTAACTCCAGTTCTTAAGGGTAATTCAGAACAATGTTCTCATCCAGAAACACACTCTGTTTTAACGCATGAAGCAAGCTCTTCTTTCCAGTTTCTCCAATACAGCAAGAACCATGAGCATGCACTGAAAAAAAGAACTGTTTCCTGCTCATACGGAACCATATGTAGTTCAACTCTGCTTTTGAAACTGATACAAACCACAGCTCCTCTTACATGAATGTTCTTTAGTTAATAGTGAGAATCGCGTTAGAATCTAGAACTGTGTACAATCATTTGAGCCCAAAATTCACTGGGTTTACCAGAAATGAACTCTTGCTTGTAGGAAGACACAGATCGTGGGGTTTAACTCCGTTTCTGAATGGAAATTCAGACCAGTGTTCTCATCCTGGAAACCAACTCTCTTTTCACGAAAGTAGCAAGCTCTTTTTCCAGCGTCTCCAATAGAGCAAGAACAATGAGAATGCCCTGAAAAGAAGAACTGTGTTTCCTACTCATACAGTCCATATGTATCTCAACTCTGCTTATGAAACTGATACAAAACACAGCTCCTCTTACATAAATCCTCTTTAGTTAATCGTAAGAATTGCGTAGGGTTCGTGAACTGTGAAAAATCTTTTGAGCCCAAAATTCACTGGGTTAACCAGAAATACACTCTTGCTTGTAGGAAGACACTGATCCTGGGGTTTAACTTCGTTTCTGAAAGGAAATTGAGACCAGAGTTCTCATCCCTGAAAAACACTCTGTTTTAACGCAAGAAACAAGCTCTTCTTTCCAGTTTCTAAAATACATCAAGAACCATGAGCATGCCCTAAAAATAAGAACTGTGTTTCCTACTCATACGGACCATATGTAGTTCAACTCTGCTTTTGAAGCTGATACAAACCACTGCTCCTCTTACATAAATGCTCTTTAGTTAATAGTGAGAATCATGTTGGGTTGGTGAACTGCAAAAAATCATTTGAGCTCAAAAATCACTGGGTTTACCAGAAATGAACTCTTGCTTGTAGGAAGACACATATCGTGGGGTTTAACTCTGTTTCTGTAGGGAAATTCAGACCAGAGTTCGCATCACTGAAACACACTCTGTTTAAATGATGAAGCAAGCTCTTCTTTCCATAGTCTAAAATACAGCAAGAACAATGAGCATGGCCTGAAAAATGAACTGTGTTTCCTATTCATACTGACCATATTTAGTTCAACTCTGCTTATGAAAGAGATTCAGACCACACCTCCTCTTACATAAATGCTATTTAGTTAATAGTGAAAATCGCGTTTTGTTTGTGAACTGGGAAAAATCATTTGAGCCCAAAATTCACTGGGTTTACCAGAACTGAACTCTTGCTTGTAGGAAGACACAGAACCTGGGGTTTAACTACGTTTATGAAGGGAAATTGAGACAAGAGTTCTCATCCATGAAACACACTATGTATTAATGCAAGAAGCAAGCTCTTCTTTCCACAGTCTAAAATACAGCAATAACCATGAGCATGGCCTGAAAAAAAGAACTTTGTTTCCTATTCATACGGACCATATGTAGTCCAACTCTGCTTATGAAACTGATACAAACCACAGCTCCTCTTATATAAATCCTCTTTAGTTAATAGTGAGAATAGCATTGGGTTGGTGAACTGCGAAAAATCATTTTAGCCCAAAATTCACTGGGGTTACCAGAAATGAAATCTTGCTTGTAGGAAGACACAGATCCTGGGGTTTAACTACGTTTATGAAGGGAAATTGAGACAAGAGTTCTCATCCATGAAACACACTATGTATTAATGCAAGAAGCAAGCTCTTCTTTCCACAGTCTAAAATACAGCAATAACCATGAGCATGGCCTGAAAAAAAGAACTTTGTTTCCTATTCATACGGACCATATGTAGTTCAACTCTGTGTAGGAAACTGGTACTAACCACAGCTACTCTTACATAAATGCTCTTTAGTTAATAGTGAGAATAGAGTTGGTTCGTGAACTGCCAAAAATCATTTGAGCCCAAAATTCACTTGGTTTACCAGAAATGATCTCTTGCTTGTAGGAAGACAAGGATCCTGGGGTTTAACTCCATTTATGAAGCGAAATTCCCTGAAACACACTCTGTTTTAATGCAAGAAGCAAGCTCTTCTTTCCAGAATCTAAAATATAGCAAGAATCATGAGCATACCCTAAAAAAAGGACTGAGTTTCCTACTCATACCAACCATGTGTAGTTCAACACTGCTTATGAAACTGATACAAACGACAGCTCCGCTTACATAAATCCTCTTTTGTTAATAGTGAGAATAGGGTAGGGTTCGTGAACTGTGAAAAATCATTTGAGCCCAAAATTCACTGGGTTTACCAGAAATGAACTCTTGCTCGTAGGAAGACGCAGATCCTGGGGTTTAACTCCGTTTCTGCAGGGAAATTCAGACCAGAGTTCTCATCCCTGAAACACACTCTGTTTTAAGGCAAGAATCATCCTCTTCTTTCCAGCGTCTCCAATACATTAAGAACCATGAGCATGCCCAGAAAAAAAGAACTGTGTTTCCTACTCATACAGAACATATGTAGTTCAACTCTGCTTATGAAATGATACAGACCACATCTCCTCTTACTTAAATGCTCTTTAGTTAATAGTGAAAATCGCGTTGGGTTCTAGAACTGTGTAAAGTCATTTGAGCCGAAAATTCACTTGGTTTACACGAAATGAACTCTTGCTTGTAGGAAGACGCAGATCCTGGTGTTTAACTCTGTTTCTGTAGGGAAATTCATACCAGAGGTCTCATCCATGAAACATACCCTGTTTTAATGCAAGAAGCAAGCTCTTCTTTCCAGTGTCACCAATACAGCAAGAACCTTGGGCATGCCCAGAATTAAAGAACTGTGTTTCCTACTCATACGGACCATATGTAGTTCAACTCTGCTTATGAAATGATACAGACCACAGCTACTCTTGCATAAATGCTCCTAAGTTAATAGTGAGAATCATGTTTGTTTCGTGAATTGCGAAAAATCCTTTGAGACAAAAATTCACTGGTTTTCCCAGAAATATACTCTTGCCTGTAGGAAGACACAGTTCCTGGGGTACAACTCCATTTCCTCAGGGAAATTCAGACCAGAATTCTCATCCCTGAAACACACTCTGTTTTATTGAAGAAGCAAGCTCTTCTTTCCAGAGTCTAAAATACAGTAAGAACCATGAGCATGGCCTGAAAAAAAGAACTGTGTTTCCTACTCATACAGAACATATGTAGTTCAACTCTGCTTATGAAATGATACAGACCACATCTCCTCTTACATAAATCCTCTTTTGTTAATAGTGAGAATAGCATTGGGTTCCTGAACTGTGAAAAATCATTTGAGCCCAAAATTCACTGGGTTTACCAGAAATGAACTCTTGCTTGTAGGAAGACGCAGATCCTGGGGTTTAACTCCATTTCTGCAGGGAAATTCAGACCAGAGTTCTCATCCCTGAAACACACTCTGTTTTAAGACAAGAATCATCCTCTTCTTTCCAGTGTCTCCAATATAGTAAGAAACATGAGCATGCCCATAAAACAAGAACTGTGTTTCCTACTCATACAGTCCATATGTATCTCAACTCTGCTTATGAAACTGATACAAACCACAGCTCCTCTGACATAAATCCTCTTTCGTTAATAGTGAGAATAGGGTAGGGTTTGTGAACTGCGAAAAATCATTTGAGCCCAAAAATCACTGGGTTTACCAGAAATGAACTCTTGCTTGTAGGAAGACGCAGATCCTGGGGGTTAACTCCGTTTCTGTAGGGAAATTCAGACCAGAGTTTTCATCCATGAAACACACTCTGATTTAATGCAAAAAGCAAGCTCTTCTTTTCAGCCTCTCCAATAAGCAAGAACCATGAGAATGCCCAGAAAAAAATAACTGTGTTTCCTACTCATACGGACCATATATAGTTCAACTCTGCTTATGAAATGATACCGACCACAGCTCCTCTTACATAAATGCTCTTTAGTTAATAGTGATAATCGCGTTGGGTTCTACAGCTGTGTAAAGTCATTATAGCCTAAAATTCACTTGGTTTACCAGAAATGAACTCTTGCTTGTAGGAAGACAGAGATCCTGGTGTTTATCTCTGTTTCTGTAGACAAATTCAGACCAGAATTCTCAACCCTGAAAAACACTCTCTTTTAAGGCAAGAAGCAAGCTCTTCTTTCCAGCGTCTCCAATACAACAAGAACCATGAGCATGCCCTGAAAAAAAGAACTGTGTTTCCTACTCATACGGACCATATGTACTGCAACTCTACTTATGAAACTGATACAAACCACGGTTCCTCTTACATAAATGCACTTTAGTTAATAGTGAGAATCATGTTTGGTTTGTGAACTGCGAAAAATCATTTCTGCCCAAAATTAACTGGGTTTACCAGAACTGAACTCTTGCTTGTAGGAAGACACAGAACCTCGGGTTTAACTCCGTTTCTGAATATAAATTCAGACCAGAATTCTCAACCTGGAAAAACACTCTGTTTTTAGGCAAGAATCATCCTCTTCTTTCCAGAGTCTTCAATATAGTAAGAAACATGAGCATGCCCAGAAAAAAAGAACCGTGTTTCCTACTCATACAGACCATATGTATCTCAACTCTGCTTATGAAACTGATACAAACCACAGCTCCTCTGACATAAAACCTCTTTCGTTAATAGTGAGAATAGGGTAGGGTTCATGAACTGCGAAAAATCATTTGAGCCCAAAATTCACTGGGTTTACCATAAATGAACTCTTGCTTGTAGGAAGACGCAGATCCTGGGGTTTAACTCCGTTTCTGTAGGGAAATTCAGACCAGAGGTCTCATCCATGAAACATACCCTGTTTTAATGCAAGAGGCAAGCTCTTCTTTCCAGTGTCACCAATACAGCAAAAACCATGAGCTTGCCCTGAATTAAAGAACTGTTTTTCCTACTCATACGGACCATATGTAGTTCAACTCTGTTTATGAAACAGATACAAACCACAGCTCCTCTTACATAAATGCTCTTTAGTTAATAGTGAGAATCATATTGGGTTCGTGAACTGTGAAAAATCATTTGAGCCCAAAAATCACTGGGTTTACCAGAAATGAACTCTTGCATCTAGGAAGAAACTGATCCTGGGGTTTAACTCCGTTTCTGAAGACAAATTCAGACCAGAGTTCTCATCCCAGAAAAACACTCTGTTTTAAGGCAAGAATCATTCTCTTCTTTCCAGCGTTTCCAATATAGTAAGAAACATGAGCAAGCCCAGAAAAAGAACCGAGTTTCCTACTCATACAGTCCATATGTATCTCAACTCTGCTTATGAAACTGATACAAACCACAGCTCCTCTGACTTAAATCCTCTTTCGTTAATAGTGAGAATAGGGTAGGGTTCCTGTACTGCGAAAAATCATTTGAGCCCAAAATTCACTGGGTTTACCAGAAATGAACTCTTGCTTGTAGTAAGACGCAGATCCTGGGGTTTAACTCCGTTTCTGCAGGGAAATTCAGACCAGAGTTCTCATCCCTGAAACACACTCTGTTTAAATGAAGAAGCAAGCTCTTCTTTCCAGAGTCTTAATTACAGCAATAACCATGAGCATGGCCAGAAAAAGAACTGTGTTTCCTACTCATAAGGACCATATGTAGTTCCATTCTGCTTATGAAACTGATACAAACCACGGTTCCTCTTACATAAATGCACTTTAGTTAATAGTGAGAATCATGTTTGGTTTATGACCTGCGAAAAATCATTTCTGCCCAAAATTAACTGGGTTTACCAGGACTGAACTCTTGCTTGTAGGAAGACACAGAACCTGGGGTTTAACTCCGTTTCTGAATATAAATTAAGACCAGAATTCTCAACCTTGAAAAAAACTCTGTTTTAAGGCAAGAATCAACCTCTTCTTTCCAGAGTCTCCAATATAGTAAGAAACATGAGCATGCCCAGAAAAAAAGAACCGTGTTTCCTACTCATACAGTCCATATGTATCTCAACTCTGCTTATGAAACTGATACAAACCACAGCTCCTCTGACATAAAACCTCTTTCGTTAATAGTGAGAATAGGGTAGGGTTCATGAACTGCGAAAAATCATTTGAGCCCAAAATTCACTGGGTTTACCATAAATGAACTCTTGCTTGTAGGAAGACGCAGATCCTGGGGTTTAACTCCGTTTCTGTAGGGAAATTCAGACCAGAGGTCTCATCCATGACACATACCCTGTCTTAATGCAAGAGGCAAGCTCTTCTTTCCAGTGTCACCAGTACAGCAAGAACCATGAGCATGCCCTGAATAACAGAACTGTTTTTCCTACTCATACGGACCATATGTAGTTCAACTCTGCTTATGAAACAGATACAAACCACAGCTCCTCTTACATAAATGCTCTTTAGTTAATAGTGAGAATCATATTGGGTTCGTGAACTGCGAAAAATCATTTGAGCCCAAAAATCACTGGGTTTACCAGAAATGAACTCTTGCTTGTAGTAAGACGCAGATCCTGGGGTTTAACTCCGTTTCTGCAGGGTAAATCAGACCAGAGTTCTCATCCATGAAACACAATCTGTTTTAATGCAAGAAGCAAGCTCCTCTTTCCAGCGTCTCCAATACAGCAAGAACCATGAGAATGCCCAGAAAAAAAGAACTGTGTTTCCTACTAATATGGACCATATGTAGTTCAACTCTGCTTTGAAATGATACAGACCACAGCTCCTCTTACATAAATGCTCTTTAGATAATAGTGATGATCGCGTTGGGTTCTTGAACTGTGTAAAGTCATTTTAGCCGAAAATTCACTTGGTTTAGAAGAAAAGAACTCTTGCTTGTAGGAAGACAGAGATCCTGGTGTTTATTTCCGTTTCTGAAGACAAATTCAGACCAGAATTCTCAACCCTGAAAAACACTCTCTTTTAAGGCAAGAAGCAAGCTCTTCTTTCCAGCGTCTCCAATACAACAAGAACCATGAGCATGCCCTGAAAAAAAGAACTGTGTTTCCTACTCATACGGACCATATGTAGTTCAACTCTGCTTATGAAACTGATACAAACCACAGCTCCTCTCACATATATCCTTTTTCGTTAATAGTGAGAATAGGGTAGGGTTCATGAACTGCGAAAAATCATTTGAGCCCAAAATTCACTGGGTTTACCATAAATGAACTCTTGCTTGTAGGAAGACGCAGATCCTGGGGTTTAACTCCGTTTCTGTAGGGAAATTCAGACCAGAGGTCTCATCCATGAAACATACCCTGTTTTAATGCAAGAGGCAAGCTCTTCTTTCCAGTGTCACCAATACAGCAGGAACCATGAGCATGCCCGGAATAAAAGAACTGTTTTTCCTACTCATACGGACCATATGTAGTTCAACTCTGCTTATGAAACTGATACAAAGCACAGTGCCAGTTACATAAATCCTCTTTAGTTAAAAATTAGAATAGCATAGGGTTCTTGAGCTGCGAAAAATCATTTGAGCCCAATATTCAGTGGGTTAACCAGAAATGAACTCTTTCTTCTAGGAAGACACAGTTCCTGGGGTAAAACTCCGTTTCTGCAGGGAAATTCAGACCAGAATTCTCATCCCTGAAAAACACTCTGTTTTAAGGCATGAATCATCTTCTTCTGTCCAGGGTCTCCGATACAGTAAGAACCAGGAGCATTGCAAGAAAATAAGAACTGTGTTTCCTACTCATAGACAAAATATGAAGTCCAACTCTGATTAGGAAACTGATACAAACCACAGCACCTATTACATAAATCCTCTTTAGTTAATAGTGAGAATAGCGTAGGGTTCGGGAACTGCGAAAAATCATTTGAGCCCAAAATTCACTGGGTTTACCAGAAATGAACTCTTGCTTGTAGGAAGACACAGATCCTGGGGTTTAACTCCATTTCAGAAGGGAAATTCAAACGAGAGTTCTCATCCCTGAAACACACTCTGTTTTAATGAAGAAGCAAGGTCTTCTTTCCAGAGTCTAAAATACAGCAAGAACAATTTGCATGGCCTGAAAAAAAGAACTGCTTTTCCTATTCATACGGACCATAAGTATTTCAACTCTGCTTATGAAACTGATATGGACCACACCTCCACTTAGATAAATGCTCTTTAGTTAATAGTGAGAATAGCGTTGGGTTTGTGAACTGAGAAAAATCATTTGAGCACAAAATTCACTGGGTTTACCAGAAATGATCTCTTGATGTAGGAAGACACAGATCCTGGGGTTTAACACCATTTCTGAAGGGAAATTCAGACCAGAGTTCTCATCCATGAAACACACTATGAATTAATGCAAGAAGCAAGGTCTTCTTTCCAGCCTCTCTAATACAGCAAGAACCATGAGAATGCCCAGAACAAAAGAACTGTGTTTCCTACTCATACGGACCATATAAATTCAACTCTGTTCATGAAACTGATACAAACCCCAGCTTCTCTTACATAAATGCTCTTAAGTTAATAGTGGGAATAGCGTTGGGTGAGTGAACTGCGAAAATCATTTGAGCACAAAATTCACTGGGTTAACCAGAAATGAACTCTTGCTTGGAGGAAGACACAGATCCTGGGGTTTAACTCCGTTTTTGAAGGGAAATTCGGACCAGAATTCTCATCCCTGAAACACACTCTGTTTGAACGAAGAAGCAAGCCCTTCTTTCCAGAGTCTACAATACAGCAAGAAACATGAGCATGGCCTGAAAAAAAGAACTGTGTTTGCTATTCATACGGACCATATTTAGTTCAATTCTGCCTATGAAACTGATACAGACCACACCTGCTCTTACATAAATTCTGTTTAGTTAATAGTGAGAATCATGTTGGGTTCGTGAACTGCGAAAAATCTTTTGAGCCCAATATTCACTTGGTTTTCAAGAAATGAACTCTTGCTTTTAGGAAGACACAGATCATGGGGTTTAACTCTGTTACTGAGGGAAATTCAGACCAGAGTTCTCATCCCTGAAAATCACTCTGTTTTATGGCAAGAATCATCCTCTTCTGCCCAGGGTCTCCAATACAGTAAGAACCATGAGCATGCCAAGAAAAAAAGAACTGTGTTTCGTACTCATACAGACCATAGGTAGTTCAACACTGCTTATGAAACTGATACAAACCACAACCCCTCTTACATAAATCCTCTTTAGTTAATAGTGAGAATTGTGTAGGGTTCGTGAAATGCGAAAAATCATTTGAACCCAAAATTCACTGGGTTTACCAGAAATGAACTCTTGCTTGTAGGAAGACTCAGATCCTGGGGTTTAACTCCATTTCGGAAGGGAAATTCAAACGAGAGTTCTCATCCCTGAAACACACTCTGTTTTAATGATAAGCAAGCTCATCTTTCCAGAGTCTAAAATACAGCAAGAACCCTGAGCATGGCCTGAAAAAGAACAGTGTTTCCTATTCATACGGCCCATATGAAGTTCAACTCTGCTTATGAAACTGGTACAGACCACACCTCCACTTACATAAATGCTCTTTAGTTAATAGGGAGAATAGCGTTGGGTTTGTGAAGAGCGAAAAATCATTTCAGCACAAAATTCACTGGGTTTACCAATGAACTCTTGCCTGTAAGAAGACACAGTTCCTGGGGTTCAACTCCTTTTCTGAAGGGAAATTAAGACCAGAATTCTCATCACTGAAAATCACTCTGTTTTAAGGCATGAATCATCCTCTTCTGCCCAGGGTCTCCAATACAGTAAGAACCATGAGTATGCCAAGAAAAAAAGAACTGTGTTTCCTACTCATACGGACCATATCTAGTTCAACTCTCCTTATGAAACTGATTCAAACCACAGCTCCTCTTACATAAATCCTCTTTAGTTAATAGTGAAATTCTCGTTGGGTTCGAGAACTGCGAAAATCATTTGAGCACAAAATTCACTGGGTTAACCAGAGAGGAATTCTTGCTTGTACGAAGACACAGATCATGGGGTTTAACTCCGTTTCTGAAGGGAAATTCAGACCAGAGTTCTCATCTCTGAAACACACTCTGTTTAAACGAAGAAGCAAGCTCTTCTTTACAGAGTCTACAATACGGCAAGAAACATGAGCTTGCCCTGAAAACAAGAACTGTGTTTCCTATTCATACGGACCATATGTAGTTCAACTCTGCCTATGAAACAGATACAAACCACAACTCCTCTTACATAAATCCTCTTTAGTTAATAGTGAGAATTGCGTAGGGTTCGTGAACTGCGAAAAATCATTTAGCCCAAAATTCACTGGGTTTACCAGAAATGAACTCTTGCTTGTAGGAAGACACAGATCCTGGGGTTTAACTCCATTTCGGAAGGGAAATTCAAACGAGAGTTCTTATCCCTGAAACACACACTGTTTTAATGAAGAAGCAAGCTCTTCTTTCCAGAGTCTAAAATACAGCAAGAACCATGAGCATGGCCTGAAAAAAAGAACTGTGTTTCCTATTCATACGGACCATAAGTATTTCAACACTGCTTACGAAACTGATACAGACCACACCTCAACTTAGATAAATACTCTTTAGTTAATAGTGAGAATAGCGTTGGGTTTGTGAAACGTGAAAAATCATTTGAGCCCAAAATTCACTGGGTTTACCAGAAATGATCTCTTGCTTGTAGGAAGACACAGATCCTGGGGTTTAACTCCGTTTCTGAAGGGAAATTCAGACCAGAGTTCTCATCCATGAAACACACTATGTATTAATGCAAGAAGCAAGCTCTTCTTTCCAGCGTCTCCAATACAGCAAGAACCATGAGAATGCCCAGAAAAAAAGAACTGTTTTTCCTACTCATATGGACCATATGTAGTTCAACTCTGCTTATGCAACTGATACAAACCACAGCTTCTCTTATATAAATGCTCTTTATTTAATAGTGAGAATAACATCGGGTTCGTGAACTCTGAAAATCATTTGAGCACAAAATTCATTGGGTTAACCAGAAATGAACTCTTGCTTTTAGGAAGACATAGATCCTGGGGTTTAACTCCATTTCTGAAGGGAAATTCAGACCATAGTTCTCATCCCTGAAACACCCTCTGTTTTAACGAAGAAGCAAGCTCTTCTTTCCAGAGCCTAAATTACAGCAAGAACAATGAGCATGGCCTGAATAAAAGAACAGTGCTTCCTATTCCTAAGGACCATAAATAGTTCAACTCTGCTTATGAAACTGATACAGACCACACCTCCTATTAGATAAATGCTCTTTAGTTAATAGTGATAATCGCGTTGGGTTGTAGAACTGTGTAAATCATTTGATCCGAAAATTCACTTTGTTTACCAGAAATGAACTCTTGCTGGTAGGAAGACACAGATCCTGGGGTTTAACTCCGTTTCTGAAGGGAAATTCAGACCAGAGTTCTCATCCATGAAACACACTCTGTTTTAATGCAAGAAGCAAGCTCTTCTTTCCAGCGTCTCCAATATAGTAAGAAACATGAGCATGCCCAGAAAAAAAGAACTGTGTTTCCTACTCATACAGACCATATGTAGTTCAACTGTGCTTATGAAACTGATACAAACCACAGCTCCTCTTACATAAATCCTCTTTAGATAATAGTGAGAATAACGTAGGGTTCGTGAACTGTGAAAAATCATTTGAGCCCAAAATTCACTGGGTTTACCAGAAATGAACACTTGCTTATAGGAAGACACAGATCTTGGGGTTTAACACCATTTATGAAGGAAATTCAAACGAGAGTTCTCATCCCTGAAACACACTCTGTTTTAATGAAGAAGCAAGCTCATCTTTCCAGAGTCTAAAATACAGTAAGAACCATGAGCATGGCCTGAAAAAAAGAACAGTGTTTCCTAATCATATGGACCATATGAAGTTCAACTCTGCTTATGAAACTGGTACAGACCACACCTCCTCTTACATAAATGCTCTTTAGTTAATAGTGAGAATAGCGTTGGGTTCGTGAAATGTGAAAAATCATTTGAGCCCAAAATTCACTGGGTTTACCAGAAATGATCTCTTGCTTTTAGGAAGACACAGATCCTGGGGTTTAACTCCGTTTCTGAAGGGAAATTCAGACCAGAGTTCTCATCCATGAAACACACTATGCATTAATGCAAGAAGCAAGCTCTTCTTTCCAGCATCTCCAATACAGCAAGAACCATGAGAATGCCCAGAAAAAAAGAACTGTTTTTCCTACTCATATGGACCATATGTAGTTCAACTCTGCTTATGCAACTGATACAAACCACAGCTTCTCTTATATAAATGCTCTTTATTTAATACTGAGAATAACATCGGGTTCGTGAACTCTGAAAATCATTTGAGCACAAAATTCATTGGGTTAACCAGAAATGAACTCTTGCTTTTAGGAAGACACAGATCCTGGGGTTTAACTCCGTTTCTGAAGGGAAATTCAGACCATAGTTCTCATCCCTGAAACACCCTCTGTTTTAACGAAGAAGCAAGCTCTTCTTTCCAGAGCCTAAATTACAGCAAGAACCATGAGCATGGCCTGAAAAAAAGAACTGTGTTTCCTATTCATACGGACCATAAGTGTTTCAACACAGCTTACGAAACTGATACAGACCACACCTCGACTTAGATAAATGCTTTTTAGTTAATAGTGAGAATAGCGTTGGGTTCATGAAATGTGAAAAATCATTTGAGCCCAAAATTCACTGGGTTTACCAGAAATGATCTCTTGCTTTTAGGAAGACACAGATCCTGGGGTTTAACTCCGTTTCTGAAGGGAAATTCAGACCAGAGTTCTCATCCATGAAACACACTATGTATTAATGCAAGAAGCAAGCTCTTCTTTCCAGCGTCTCCAATACAGCAAGAACCATGAGAATGCCCAGAAAAAAAGAACTTTGTTTCCTAGTCATATGGACCATATGTACTTCAACTCTGCTTATGCAACTGATACAAACCACAGCCTCTCTTACATAAATGCACTTGAGGTATTAGTGAGAATAGCGTTGGGTTCGTGAACTGCGAAAAAATCATTTCAGCACAAAATTCACTGGGTTGACCAGAAATGAACTCTTGCTTGTAGGAAGGCACAGATCCTGGGGTTTAACTCCGTTTCTGAAGGGAAATTCAGACCAGAATTCTCATCCCTGAAAAACACTCTGTTTAAAGGCATGAATCATCCTCTTCTCTCCAGGGTCTCCAATACACTAAGAACCATGAGTATGCCAAGAAAAAAGAACTGTGTTACCTACTCATACAGATCATATGTAGTCCAACTCTGGTTATGAAACTGATACAAACCACAGCTCCTCTTACATAAATGCTCTTTAGTTATTAGTGAGAATAGTGTGGGGTTTGTGAACTGTGAAAAATCATTTGAGCCCAAAATTCACTGGGTTTACCAGAAATGAACTCTTGCTTGTAGGAAGACACAGATCCTGGGGTTTAACTCCATTTATGAAGGGAAACTCAAACGAGAGTTCTCATCCCTGAAACACACTCTGTTTTAATGAAGAAGCAAGCTCATCTTTCCAGAGTCTAAAATACAGTAAGAACCATGAGCATGGCCTGAAAAAAAGAACAGTGTTTCCTATTCATATGGACCATATGTAGTTCAACTCTGCTTATGAAACTGGTATAGACCACACCTCCTCTTACATAAATGCTCTTTTGTTAATAGGGATAATAGCGTAGGGTTTGTGAAGAGCGAAAAATCATTTGAGCACAAAATTCACTGAGTTTACCAATGAACTCTTGCCTGTATGAAGGCACAGTTCCTGGGGTTCAACTCCGTTTATGAAGGGAAATTAAGACCAGAATTCTCATCACTGAAAATCACTCTGTTTTAAGGCATGAATCATCCTCTTCTGTCCAGGGTCTCCAATACTGTAAGAACCATGAGTATGCCAAGAAAAAATGAACTGTGTTTCCTACTCATACGGACCATATCTAGTTCAACTCTCCTTATGAAACTGATTCAAACCACAGCTCCTCTTACATAAATCCTCTTTAGTTAATAGTGAAAATCGTGTTGGGTTCGTGAACTGCGAAAATCATTTGAGCACAAAATTCACTGGGTTAACTAGAAATGAATTCTTGCTTGTACGAAGACACAGATCCTGGGGTTTAACTCCGTTTCTGGAGGGAAATTCAGACCAGAGTTCTCATCTCTGAAACACACTCTGTTTAAACGAAGAAGCAAGCTCTTCTTTACAGAGTCTACAATACGGCAAGAAACATGAGCTTGCCCTGAAAACAAGAACTGTGTTTCCTATTCATACGGACCATATGTAGTTCAACTCTGCCTATGAAACTGATACAAACCACAACTCCTCTTACATAAATCCTCTTTAGTTAATAGTGAGAATTGCGTAGGGTTCGTGAACTGCGAAAAATCATTTGAGCCCCAAATTCACTGGGTTTACCAGAAATGAACTCTTGCTTGTAGGAAGACACAGATCCTGGGGTTTAACTCCATTTCGGAAGGGAAATTCAAACGAGAGTTCTCATCCCTGAAACACACACTGTTTTAATGAAGAAGCAAGCTCTTCTTTCTAGAGTCTAAAATACAGCAAGAACCATGAGCATGGCCTGAAAAAAAGAACTGTGTTTCCTATTCACACGGACCATAAGTGTTTCAACACAGCTTACGAAACTGATACAGACCACACCTCGACTTATATAAATGCTCTTTAGTTAATAGTGAGAATAGCGTTGGGTTCGTGAAATGTGAAAAATCATTTGAGCCCAAAATTCACTGGGTTTACCAGAAATGATCTCTTGCTTTTAGGAAGACACAGATCCTGGGGTTTAACTCCGTTTCTGAAGGGAAATTCAGACCAGAGTTCTCATCCATGAAACACACTATGTATTAATGCAAGAAGCAAGCTCTTCTTTCCAGCGTCTCCAATATATTAAGAAACCTGAGCATGCACAGAAAAAAAGAACTGTTTTTCCTACTCATACAGACCATATGTAGTCCAACTCTGGTTATGAAACTGATACAAACCACAGCTCCTCTTACATAAATCCTCTTTAGTTAATAGTGAGAATAGCATAGGGTTCATGAACTGCGTAAAATCATTTGAGCCCAAAATTCACTGGTTTTACGAGAAATGAACTCTTGCTTGTAGGAAGACACAGATCCTGGGGTTTAACTGCATTTCTGCAGGAAAATTCAGACCAGAGTTCTCATCCCTGAAACACACTCTGTTATAACGCAAGAAGCAAGCTCTTCTTTACAGAGTCTACAATACGGCAAGAAACATGAGCTTGCCCTGAAAACAAGAACTGTGTTTCCTATTCATACGGACCATATGTAGTTCAACTCTGCCTATGAAACTGACACAAACCACAACTCCTCTTACATAAATCCTCTTTAGTTAATAGTGAGAATTGCGTAGGGTTCGTGAACTGCGAAAAATCATTTGTGCCCAAAATTCACTGGGTTTACCAGAAATGAACTCTTGCTTGTAGGAAGACACAGATCCTGGGGTTTAACTCCATTTCGGAAGGGAAATTCAAACGAGAGTTCTCATCCCTGAAACACACACTGTTTTAATGAAGAAGCAAGCTCTTCTTTCCAGATTCTAAAATACTGCAAGAACAATGAGCATGGTCTGAAAAATAGCACTGTGTTTCCTATTCATACAGACCATATGTAGTTCAACTCTGCTTATGGAACTGATACAGACCATACCTCCTCTTACTCAAATGCTCTTTAGTTAATAGTGAGTATCATATTGGGTTCGTGAACTGTGAAAAATCATGTGAGCCCAAAATTCACTGGGTTTACCAGAACTGAACGCTTGCTTATAGGAGGACACAGATCCTGGGGTTTAACTCCGTTTATGAAGGGAAATTCACACCAGAGTTCTCATCCATGAAACACACTCTGCTTTAATGCAAGAAGCAAGCTCTTCTTTCCAGTGTCTCCAATACAGCAAGAACCATGAGCATGCCAAGAAAAAAAGAACTGTGTTTCCTACTCATACAGACCATATGTACTTCAACTCTGCTTATGAAACTGATACAAACCACAGCTCCTCTTACATACATACTCTTTAGTTAATAGTGAGAATCATGTTTAGCTTGTGAACTGCGAGTAATCATTTGAGCACAAAATTGACTGGGTTTACCAGAAATGAACTCTTCCTTGTAGGAAGACACTGATCCTGGGGTTTAACTCCGTTTCTGAAGGCAAATTCAGACCAGAGTTCTCATCCCTGAAAAACACTCTGTTTTAAAGCAGGAATCATCCTCTTCTATCCAGGGTCTCCAATACAGCAAGAACCATGAGCATGCCCTGAAAAAAAGAACTGCGTTTCCTACTCATATGGACCATATGTAGTTCAACTCTGCTTATGAAACTAATACAAACCACGGCTCCTTTTACATAAATGCTCTTTAGTTAATAGTGAGAATCATGTTGTGTTAGTGAGCTGCGAAAAATGATTTGAGCCCAAAATTCACTGGGTTTACCAGAAATGAACTCTTGCTTGTAAGAAGACACTTATCTTGTGGTTTAACTCCGTTTCTGAAGGGAAATTCAGACCAGAGTTCTCATCCCTGAAAAACATTCTGTTTTAAGGTAAGAATCATCCTCTTCTTTCCAGCATCTCCAATATAGTAAGAAACATGAGCATGCACAGAAAAAAAGAACTGTGTTTCCTACTCATACAGACCCTATGTAGTTAAGTCTGCTTATGAAACTGATACAAACCCCAGCTCCTCTTACATAAATCCTCTTTAGTTAATAGTGAGAATACCATAGGGTTCTTGAACTGTGAAAAATCTTTTGAGCCCAAAATTCACTGGGTTTACCAGAAATGAAATTTGCTTGTAGGAAGACACAGATCCTGGGGTTTAACTCCGTTTCGGAAGGCAATTCAGACCAGAGTTCTCATCCCTGAAAAACACTCTGTTTTAAATCAGGAGTCATCCTCTTCTATCCAGGTTCTCCAATACAGCAAGAACCATGAGGATGCCCTGAAAAAAAGAACTGCGTTTCCTACTCATATGGACCATATGTAGTTCAACTCTGCTTATGAAACTAATACAAACCACGGCTCCTTTTACATAAATGCTCTTTAGTTCATAGTGAGAATCATGTTGTGTTTGTGAGCTGCGAAAAATGATTTGAGCCCAAAATTCACTGTGTTTACCAGAAATGCACTCTTGCTTGTAGGAAGACACTTATCCTGGGGTTTAACTCCGTTTCTGAAGGGAAATTCAGACCAGAGTTCTCATCCCTGAAAAACACTCTGTTTCAAGGCAAGAATCATCCTCTTCTTTCCAGCATTTCCAATATAGTAAGAAACATGAGCATGCCCAGAAAAAAAGAACTGTGTTTCCTACTCATACAGACCCTATGTAGTTAAGTCTGCTTATGAAACTGATACAAACCCCAGCTCCTCTTACATAAATCCTCTTTAGTTAATAGTGAGAATAGCGTTGGGTTCCTGAACTGCGAAAAATCATTTGAGCCCAAAATTCACTGGGTTTACCAGAAATGAACTCTTGCTTGTAGGAAGACACAGATCCTGGGATTTAACTCTGTTTCTGAAGGGAAATTCAGACCAGAGTTCTCATCCCTGAAACACACTCTGTTTTAACGCAAGAAGCAAGCTCTTCTTTCCAGAGTCTAAAATACAGCAAGAACCATGAGCATGCCCTGAATAAAAGAACTGTGTTTCCTACTCATACGGACCATATGTAGTTCAACTTTGCTTATGAAATGATACAGACCACAGCTACTCTTACTTAAATGCTCTTTAGTTAATAGTGAAAATCGCCTTGGGTTCTAGAACTGTGTAAAGTCTTTTGAGCCAAAAAATCACTTGGTTTACCAGAAATGAACTCTTGCTTGTAGGAAGACACAGATCCAGGGGTTTAACTCCGTTTCTGCAGGGAAATTCAGACCAGAGTTCTCATCCCTGAAACACACTCTGTTTTAATGCAAGAATCATTCTCTTCTCTCCAGCGTCTCCAATATAATAAGAAACATGAGCTTGCCCTGAAAAAAAGAACTGTGTCTCCTACTCATACAGACCATATATAGTTCAACTCTGCTTATGAAACTGATAGAAACCACACCTTCTCTTATATAAATGCTCTTTTGTTAATAGTGAGAATAGCGTTGGGTTCGTGAACTGCAAAAAATCCTTTGAGCACAAAATTCACTGGGTTTACCAGAAATGAACTCTTGCTTGTAGGAAGACACTTATCCTGGGGTTTAACTCCGTTTCTGAAGGGAAATTCAGACCAGAGTTCTCATCCCTGAAAAACACTCTGTTTTAAGGCAAGAATCATCCTCTTCTTTCCAGCATCTCCAATATAGTAAGAAACATGAGCATGCCCAGAAAAAAAGAACTGTGTTTCCTACTCATACAGACCCTATGTAGTTAAGTCTGCTTATGAAACTGATACAAACCCCAGCTCCTCTTACATAAATCCTCTTTTGTTAATAGTGAGAATAGCATAGGGTTCGTGAACTGCGAAAAATCATTTGAGCCCAAAATTCACTGGTTTTATGAGAAATGAACTCTTGCTTGTAGGAAGACACAGATCCTGGGGTTTAACTGCATTTCTGCAGGAAAATTCAGACCAGAGTTCTCATCCCTGAAACACACTCTGTTATAACGCAAGAAGCAAGCTCTTCTTTCCAGTGGCTCCAATACATCAAGAAACATGAGCATGCCCAGAAAAAAAGAACAGTATTTCCTACTCAAGCAGACCATATGTAGTTCAACTCTGCTTATGAAACTGATAAAAACCACAGCTCCTCTTACATAAATCCTCTTTAGTTAATAGTGAGAATAGCGTAGGATTCGTGAATGCGAATAATCATTTGAGCCCAAATTTTTCTTGGTTTACTAGAAATGAACTCTTGCTTGTAGGAAGACACAGATCCTGGGGTTTAACTCCGTTTCTGAAGGGAAATTCAGACCATAGTTCTCATCCCTGAAAAACACTCGGTTTTATGGCAAGAATCATCCTCTTCTGTCCAGGTTCTCCAATACAGTAAGAACCATGAGCATGCCAAGAAAAAAAGAACTGTGTTTCGTACTCATACAGACCATATGTAGTTCAACTCTGCTTGTGAAACTGATACAAACCACAGCTCCTCTTACATAAATGCTCTTTTGTTAATAGTGAGAATCATGTTTGGTTCGTGAACTGCCAAAAATCATTTGAGCCCAAAATTCACTGGGTTTACCAGAAATGAACTCTTGCTTGTAGGAAGACACAGATCCAGGGGTTTAACTCTGATTCCGAAGGCAAATTCAGACCAGAGTTCCCATCCCTGAATAAAACTCTGTTTTAAGGCAAGAATCATCCTATTCTTTCCAGAGTCTCCAATATAGTAAGAAACATGAGCCTGCCCAGAAAAAAAGAACTGTGTTTCCTACTCATACAGACCATATGTAGTTCAACTCTGCTTATGAAATTGATACAAACCACACCTCCTCTTACACAAATGCTCTTTAGTTAAGAGTGAGAATAGCGTTGTGTTCGTGAAGTGCGAAAAAACATTTGAGCTCAAAATTCACTGGGTTTACCAGAAATGAACTCTTGCCTATAGGAAGACACAGTTCCTGGGGTTCAACTTTATTTCTGATGGGAAATTCAGACCAGAATTCTCATTCCTGAAAAACACTCTGTTTTAAGGCATGAATCATCCTCTTCTGTCCAGGGTCTCCAATACAGTAAGAACCATTAGCATGCCAAGAAAAAAAGAACTGTGTTTCCTACTCGTACAGACCATATGTGGTCCAACACTGGTTATGAAACTGATACAAACCACAGCTTCTCTTACATAAATCCTCTTTAGTTATTAGTGAGAATAGCGTGGGTTTTGTGAACTGTGAAAAATAATTTGAGCCCAAAATTCACTGGGTTTACCAGAAATGAATCTTGCTTGTAGGAAGACACAGATCCTGTGGTTTAACTCCATTTCGGAAGGTAAATTCAAACGAGAGTTCTCATCCCTGAAACACACTCTGTTTTAATGAAGAAGCAAGCTCTTCTTTTCAGAGTCTAAAATACAGCAAGAACCATGAGCATGGCCTGAAAAAAAGAACTGTGTTTCCTATTCATATGGACCATATGTACTTCAACTCTGCTTATGAAACTAATACAAACCACGGCTCCTTTTACATAAATGCTCTTTAGTTAATAGTGAGAATCATGTTGGGTTTGTGAGCTGCGAAATATGATTTGAGCCCAAAATTCACTGGGTTTACCAGAAATGAACGCTTGCTTGTAGGAAGACACTGATCCTGGGGTTTAACTCCGTTTCTGAAGGCAAATTCAGACCTGAGTTCTCATCCCTGAAAAACACTCTATTTTAAGGCAAGAATCCTCCTCCTCTTTCCAGCGTCTCCAATATATTAAGAAACCTGAGCATGCACAGAAAAAAAGAACTGTTTTTCCTACTCATACAGACCATATGTAGTCCAACTCTGGTTATGAAACTGATACAAACCACAGCTCCTCTTACATAAATCCTCTTTAGTTAATAGTGAGAATAGCATAGGGTTCATGAACTGCGTAAAATCATTTGAGCCCAAAATTCACTGGTTTTACGAGAAATGAACTCTTGCTTGTAGGAAGACACAGATCCTGGGGTTTAACTGCATTTCTGCAGGAAAATTCAGACCAGAGTTCTCATCCCTGAAACACACTCTGTTATAACGCAAGAAGCAAGCTCTTCTTTACAGAGTCTACAATACGGCAAGAAACATGAGCTTGCCCTGAAAACAAGAACTGTGTTTCCTATTCATACGGACCATATGTAGTTCAACTCTGCCTATGAAACTGACACAAACCACAACTCCTCTTACATAAATCCTCTTTAGTTAATAGTGAGAATTGCGTAGGGTTCGTGAACTGCGAAAAATCATTTGTGCCCAAAATTCACTGGGTTTACCAGAAATGAACTCTTGCTTGTAGGAAGACACAGATCCTGGGGTTTAACTCCATTTCGGAAGGGAAATTCAAACGAGAGTTCTCATCCCTGAAACACACACTGTTTTAATGAAGAAGCAAGCTCTTCTTTCCAGATTCTAAAATACTGCAAGAACAATGAGCATGGTCTGAAAAATAGCACTGTGTTTCCTATTCATACAGACCATATGTAGTTCAACTCTGCTTATGGAACTGATACAGACCATACCTCCTCTTACTCAAATGCTCTTTAGTTAATAGTGAGTATCATATTGGGTTCGTGAACTGTGAAAAATCATGTGAGCCCAAAATTCACTGGGTTTACCAGAACTGAACGCTTGCTTATAGGAGGACACAGATCCTGGGGTTTAACTCCGTTTATGAAGGGAAATTCACACCAGAGTTCTCATCCATGAAACACACTCTGCTTTAATGCAAGAAGCAAGCTCTTCTTTCCAGTGTCTCCAATACAGCAAGAACCATGAGCATGCCAAGAAAAAAAGAACTGTGTTTCCTACTCATACAGACCATATGTACTTCAACTCTGCTTATGAAACTGATACAAACCACAGCTCCTCTTACATACATACTCTTTAGTTAATAGTGAGAATCATGTTTAGCTTGTGAACTGCGAGTAATCATTTGAGCACAAAATTGACTGGGTTTACCAGAAATGAACTCTTCCTTGTAGGAAGACACTGATCCTGGGGTTTAACTCCGTTTCTGAAGGCAAATTCAGACCAGAGTTCTCATCCCTGAAAAACACTCTGTTTTAAAGCAGGAATCATCCTCTTCTATCCAGGGTCTCCAATACAGCAAGAACCATGAGCATGCCCTGAAAAAAAGAACTGCGTTTCCTACTCATATGGACCATATGTAGTTCAACTCTGCTTATGAAACTAATACAAACCACGGCTCCTTTTACATAAATGCTCTTTAGTTAATAGTGAGAATCATGTTGTGTTAGTGAGCTGCGAAAAATGATTTGAGCCCAAAATTCACTGGGTTTACCAGAAATGAACTCTTGCTTGTAAGAAGACACTTATCTTGTGGTTTAACTCCGTTTCTGAAGGGAAATTCAGACCAGAGTTCTCATCCCTGAAAAACATTCTGTTTTAAGGTAAGAATCATCCTCTTCTTTCCAGCATCTCCAATATAGTAAGAAACATGAGCATGCACAGAAAAAAAGAACTGTGTTTCCTACTCATACAGACCCTATGTAGTTAAGTCTGCTTATGAAACTGATACAAACCCCAGCTCCTCTTACATAAATCCTCTTTAGTTAATAGTGAGAATACCATAGGGTTCTTGAACTGTGAAAAATCTTTTGAGCCCAAAATTCACTGGGTTTACCAGAAATGAACTTTGCTTGTAGGAAGACACAGATCCTGGGGTTTAACTCCGTTTTGGAAGGCAAATTCAGACCAGAGTTCTCATCCCTGAAAAACACTCTGTTTTAAATCAGGAGTCATCCTCTTCTATCCAGGTTCTCCAATACAGCAAGAACCATGAGGATGCCCTGAAAAAAAGAACTGCGTTTCCTACTCATATGGACCATATGTAGTTCAACTCTGCTTATGAAACTAATACAAACCACGGCTCCTTTTACATAAATGCTCTTTAGTTAATAGTGAGAATCATGTTGTGTTTGTGAGCTGCGAAAAATGATTTGAGCCCAAAATTCACTGTGTTTACCAGAAATGAACTCTTGCTTGTAGGAAGACACTTATCCTGGGGTTTAACTCCGTTTCTGAAGGGAAATTCAGACCAGAGTTCTCATCCCTGAAAAACACTCTGTTTCAAGGCAAGAATCATCCTCTTCTTTCCAGCATTTCCAATATAGTAAGAAACATGAGCATGCCCAGAAAAAAAAAACTGTGTTTCCTACTCATACAGACCCTATGTAGTTAAGTCTGCTTATGAAACTGATACAAACCCCAGCTCCTCTTACATAAATCCTCTTTAGTTAATAGTGAGAATAGCGTTGGGTTCCTGAACTGCGAAAAATCATTTGAGCCCAAAATTCACTGGGTTTACCAGAAATGAACTCTTGCTTGTAGGAAGACACAGATCCTGGGATTTAACTCTGTTTCTGAAGGGAAATTCAGACCAGAGTTCTCATCCCTGAAACACACTCTGTTTTAACGCAAGAAGCAAGCTCTTCTTTCCAGAGTCTAAAATACAGCAAGAACCATGAGCATGCCCTGAAAAAAAGAACTGTGTTTCCTACTCATACGGACCATATGTAGTTCAACTTTGCTTATGAAATGATACAGACCACAGCTACTCTTACTTAAATGCTCTTTAGTTAATAGTGAAAATCGCCTTGGGTTCTAGAACTGTGTAAAGTCTTTTGAGCCAAAAAATCACTTGGTTTACCAGAAATGAACTCTTGCTTGTAGGAAGACACAGATCCAGGGGTTTAACTCCGTTTCTGCAGGGAAATTCAGACCAGAGTTCTCATCCCTGAAACACACTCTGTTTTAATGCAAGAATCATTCTCTTCTCTCCAGCGTCTCCAATATAATAAGAAACATGAGCTTGCCCTGAAAAAAAGAACTGTGTCTCCTACTCATACAGACCATATATAGTTCAACTCTGCTTATGAAACTGATAGAAACCACACCTTCTCTTACATAAATGCTCTTTTGTTAATAGTGAGAATAGCGTTGGGTTCGTGAACTGCAAAAAATCCTTTGAGCACAAAATTCACTGGGTTTACCAGAAATGAACACTTGCTTGTAGGAAGACTCAGATCCTGGGGTTCAACTCCGTTTCTGAAGGGAAATTCAGACCAGAATTCTCATCCCTGAAACACACTCTGTTTTAAGGCATGAATCATCCTCTTCTGTCCAGTGTCTCCAATACATTAAGAAAAATGAGCATGCCAAGAAAATAGAACTGTGTTTCCTACTCATACGGACCATATGTAGTCCAACTCTGCTTATGAAACTGATACAACCCACATCTCTTGTTACATAAATGTTCGTTAGTTAATAGTGATAATCGTGTTCGGTTCTAGAACTCTGTAAAAACATTTGAGGCCAAAATTCTGGCGGTTTACCAGAAATGAACCCTTGCTTGTAGGAAGACACAGATCATGGGGTTTAACTCCATTTCTGAAGTGAAATTCAGACCAGAGTTCTCTTCCCTGAAAAACACTCTGTTTTAATGATGAAGCAAGCTGTTTTTTCAAGAGTCTAAAATACAGCAAGAACAATGAACATGGTCTGAAAAATAGCACTGTGTTTCCTATTCATACAGACCATATGTAGTTCAACTCTGCTTATGAAACTGATACAAACCACAGCTCCTCTTACATAAATCCTCTTTAGTTAATAGTGAGAATAGCATAGGGTTCTTGAACTGCGAAAAATCTTTTGAGCCCAAAATTCACTGGGTTTACCAGAAATGAACCCTTGCTTGTAGGAAGACACAGATCCTGGGGTTTAACTCCGTTTATGAAGGGAAATTCACACCAGAGTTCTCATCCATGAAACACACTCTGCTTTAATGATGAAGCAAGCTCTTCTTTCCAGTGTCTCCAATACAGCAAGAACCATGAGCATGCCAAGAAAAAAAGAACTGTGTTTCCTACTCATACAGACCATATGTACTTCAACTCTGCTTATGAAACTGATACAAACCACAGCTCCTCTTACATACATACTCTTTAGTTAATAGTGAGAATCATGTTTAGCTTGTGAACTGCGAGTAATCATTTGAGCACAAAATTGACTGGGTTTACCAGAAATGAACTCTTGCTTGTAGGAAGACACTGATCCTGGGATTTAACTCCGTTTCTGAAGGCAAATTCAGACCAGAGTTCTCATCCCTGAAAAACACTCTGTTTTAAAGCAGGAATCATCCTCTTCTATCCAGGGTCTCCAATACATCAAGAAACATGAGCATGCCCAGAATAAATAACTGCATTTCCTACTCAAGCAGACCATATGTAGTTCAACTCTGCTTATGAAACTAATACAAACCACGGCTCCTTTTACATAAATGCTCTTTAGTTAATAGTGAGAATCATGTTGTGTTTGTGAGCTGCGAAAAATGATTTGAGCCCAAAATTCACTGGGTTTACCAGAAATGAACTCTTGCTTGTAGGAAGACACTTATCCTGGGGTTTAACTCCGTTTCTGAAGGGAAATTCAGACCAGAGTTCTCATCCCTGAAAAACATTCTGTTTTAAGGTAAGAATCCTCCTCTTCTTTCCAGCATCTCCAATATAGTAAGAAACATGAGCATGCACAGAAAAAAAGAACTGTGTTTCCTACTCATACAGACCATATGTACTTCAACTCTGCTTATGAAACTGATACAAACCACAGCTCCTCTTACATACATACTCTTTAGTTAATAGTGAGAATCATGTTTAGCTTGTGAACTGCGAGTAATCATTTGAGCACAAAATTGACTGGGTTTACCAGAAATGAACTCTTCCTTGTAGGAAGACACTGATCCTGGGGTTTAACTCCGTTTCTGAAGGCAAATTCAGACCAGAGTTCTCATCCCTGAAAAACACTCTGTTTTAAAGCAGGAATCATCCTCTTCTATCCAGGGTCTCCAATACAGCAAGAACCATGAGCATGCCCTGAAAAAAAGAACTGCGTTTCCTACTCATATGGACCATATGTAGTTCAACTCTGCTTATGAAACTAATACAAACCACGGCTCCTTTTACATAAATGCTCTTTAGTTAATAGTGAGAATCATGTTGTGTTAGTGAGCTGCGAAAAATGATTTGAGCCCAAAATTCACTGGGTTTACCAGAAATGAACTCTTGCTTGTAAGAAGACACTTATCTTGTGGTTTAACTCCGTTTCTGAAGGGAAATTCAGACCAGAGTTCTCATCCCTGAAAAACATTCTGTTTTAAGGTAAGAATCATCCTCTTCTTTCCAGCATCTCCAATATAGTAAGAAACATGAGCATGCACAGAAAAAAAGAACTGTGTTTCCTACTCATACAGACCCTATGTAGTTAAGTCTGCTTATGAAACTGATACAAACCCCAGCTCCTCTTACATAAATCCTCTTTAGTTAATAGTGAGAATACCATAGGGTTCTTGAACTGTGAAAAATCTTTTGAGCCCAAAATTCACTGGGTTTACCAGAAATGAACTTTGCTTGTAGGAAGACACAGATCCTGGGGTTTAACTCCGTTTTGGAAGGCAAATTCAGACCAGAGTTCTCATCCCTGAAACACACTCTGTTATAACGCAAGAAGCAAGCTCTTCTTTCCAGCGGCTCCAATACATCAAGAAACATGAGCATGCCCAGAAAAAAAGAACAGTATTTCCTACTCAAGCAGACCTTATGTAGTTCAACTCTGCTTATGAAACTGATAAAAACCACAGCTCTTCTTACATAAATGCTCTTTAGTTAATAGTTAGAATCGGCTTGGTTTGGTGAACTGCGAAAAATAATTTGAGCCCAAAATTCTCTTGGTTTACCAGAAATGAACGCTTGCTTGTAGGAAGACACTGATCCTGGGGATTAACTCCGTTTCTGAAGGGAAATTCAGACCTGAGTTCTCATCCCTGAAAAACAATCTGTTTTAAGGCAAGAATCCTCCTCTTCTTTCCAGCGTCTCCAATATATTAAGAAACATGAGCATGCACAGAAAAAAAGAACTGTTTTTCCTACTCATACAGACCATATCTAATTTAGCTCTGCTTATGAAACTGATACAAACCCCAGCTCCTCTTACATAAATCATCTTTAGTTAATAGTGAGAATAGCATAGGGTTCGTGAACTGTGAAAAATCATTTGAGCCCAAAATTCACTGGTTTTATGAGAAATGAACTCTTGCTTGTAGCAAGACACAGATCCTGGGGTTTAACTGCATTTCTGCAGGAAAATTCAGACCAGAGTTCTCATCCCTGAAACACACTCTGTTATAACGCAAGAAGCAAGCTCTTCTTTCCAGCGGCTCCAATACATCAAGAAACATGAGCATGCCCAGAAAAAAAGAACAGTATTTCCTACTCAAGCATACCATATGTAGTTCAACTCTGCTTATGAAACTGATAAAAACCACAGCTCTTCTTACATAAATGCTCTTTAGTTAATAGGTAGAATCGGCTTGGTTTTGTGAACTGCGAAAAATCATTTGAGCCCAAAATTCTCTTGGTTTACCAGAAATGAACGCTTGCTTGTAGGAAGACACTGATCCTGGGGTTTAACTCCGTTTCTGAAGGCAAATTCAGACCAGAGTTCTCATCCCTGAAAAACATTCTGTTTTAAGGTAAGAATCCTCCTCTTCTTTCCAGCATCTCCAATATAGTAAGAAACATGAGCGTGCACAGAAAAAAAGAACTGTTTTTCCTACTCATACAGACCCTATGTAGTTAAGTCTGCTTATGAAACTGATACAAACCCCAGCTCCTCTTACAAAAATTCTCTTTAGTTAATAGTGAGAATACCATAGGGTTCTTGAACTGCGAAAAATCTTTTGAGCCCAAAATTCACTGGGTTTACCAGAAATGAACTCTTGCTTGTAGGAAGACACAGATCCTGGGGTTTAACTCCGTTTCTGAAGGCAAATTCAGACCAGAGTTCTCATCCCTGAAAAACACTCTGTTTTAAATCAGGAGTCATCCTCTTCTATCCAGGTTCTACAATACAGCAAGAACCATGAGCATGCCCTGACAAAAATAACTGCGTTTCCTACTCATATGGACCATATGTAGTTCAACTCTGCTTATGAAACTAATACAAACCACGGCTCCTTTTACATAAATGCTCTTTAGTTAATAGTGAGAATCATGTTGGGTTCGTGAGCTGCAAAAAATGATTTGAGCCCCAAATTCACTGGGTTTACCAGAAATGAACTCCTGCTTGTAGGAAGACACTTATCCTGGGGTTTAACTCCGTTTCTGAAGGGAAATTCAGACCATAGTTCTCATCCCTGAAAAACACTCGGTTTTATGGCAAGAATCATCCTCTTCTGTCCAGGTTCTCCAATACAGTAAGAACCATGAGCATGCCAAGAAAAAAAGAACTGTGTTTCGTACTCATACAGACCATATGTAGTTCAACTCTGCTTGTGAAACTGATACAAACCACAGCTCCTCTTACATAAATGCTCTTTTGTTAATAGTGAGAATCATGTTTGGTTCGTGAACTGCCAAAAATCATTTGAGCCCAAAATTCACTGGGTTTACCAGAAATGAACTCTTGCTTGTAGGAAGACACAGATCCAGGGGTTTAACTCTGATTCCGAAGGCAAATTCAGACCAGAGTTCCCATCCCTGAATAAAACTCTGTTTTAAGGCAAGAATCATCCTATTCTTTCCAGAGTCTCCAATATAGTAAGAAACATGAGCCTGCCCAGAAAAAAAGAACTGTGTTTCCTACTCATACAGACCATATGTAGTTCAACTCTGCTTATGAAATTGATACAAACCACACCTCCTCTTACACAAATGCTCTTTAGTTAAGAGTGAGAATAGCGTTGTGTTCGTGAAGTGCGAAAAAACATTTGAGCTCAAAATTCACTGGGTTTACCAGAAATGAACTCTTGCCTATAGGAAGACACAGTTCCTGGGGTTCAACTTTATTTCTGATGGGAAATTCAGACCAGAATTCTCATTCCTGAAAAACACTCTGTTTTAAGGCATGAATCATCCTCTTCTGTCCAGGGTCTCCAATACAGTAAGAACCATTAGCATGCCAAGAAAAAAAGAACTGTGTTTCCTACTCGTACAGACCATATGTGGTCCAACACTGGTTATGAAACTGATACAAACCACAGCTTCTCTTACATAAATCCTCTTTAGTTATTAGTGAGAATAGCGTGGGTTTTGTGAACTGTGAAAAATAATTTGAGCCCAAAATTCACTGGGTTTACCAGAAATGAATCTTGCTTGTAGGAAGACACAGATCCTGTGGTTTAACTCCATTTCGGAAGGTAAATTCAAACGAGAGTTCTCATCCCTGAAACACACTCTGTTTTAATGAAGAAGCAAGCTCTTCTTTTCAGAGTCTAAAATACAGCAAGAACCATGAGCATGGCCTGAAAAAAAGAACTGTGTTTCCTATTCATACGGACCATATGTACTTCAACTCTGCTTATGAAACTAATACAAACCACGGCTCCTTTTACATAAATGCTCTTTAGTTAATAGTGAGAATCATGTTGGGTTTGTGAGCTGCGAAATATGATTTGAGCCCAAAATTCACTGGGTTTACCAGAAATGAACGCTTGCTTGTAGGAAGACACTGATCCTGGGGTTTAACTCCGTTTCTGAAGGCAAATTCAGACCTGAGTTCTCATCCCTGAAAAACACTCTGTTTTAAGGCAAGAATCCTCCTCCTCTTTCCAGCGTCTCCAATATATTAAGAAACCTGAGCATGCACAGAAAAAAAGAACTGTTTTTCCTACTCATACAGACCATATGTAGTCCAACTCTGGTTATGAAACTGATACAAACCACAGCTCCTCTTACATAAATCCTCTTTAGTTAATAGTGAGAATAGCATAGGGTTCGTGAACTGCGTAAAATCATTTGAGCCCAAAATTCACTGGTTTTACGAGAAATGAACTCTTGCTTGTAGGAAGACACAGATCCTGGGGTTTAACTGCATTTCTGCAGGAAAATTCAGACCAGAGTTCTCATCCCTGAAAAACACTCTGTTTTAAGGCAAGAATCATCCTCTTCTTTCCAGCATCTCCAATATAGTAAGAAACATGAGCATGCCCAGAAAAAAAGAACTGTGTTTCCTACTCATACAGACCCTATGTAGTTAAGTCTGCTTATGAAACTGATACAAACCCCAGCTCCTCTTACATAAATCCTCTTTAGTTAATAGTGAGAATATCATAGGGTTGGTGAACTGCGAAAAATCATTTGAGCCCAAAATTCACTGGTTTTACGAGAAATGAACTCTTGCTTGTAGGAAGACACAGATCCTGGGGGTTAACTGCATTTCTGCAGGAAAATTCAGACCAGAGTTCTCATCCCTGAAACACACTCTGTTATAACGCAAGAAGCAAGCTCTTCTTTACAGAGTCTACAATACGGCAAGAAACATGAGCTTGCCCTGAAAACAAGAACTGTGTTTCCTATTCATACGGACCATATGTAGTTCAACTCTGCCTATGAAACTGACACAAACCACAACTCCTCTTACATAAATCCTCTTTAGTTAATAGTGAGAATTGCGTAGGGTTCGTGAACTGCGAAAAATCATTTGTGCCCAAAATTCACTGGGTTTACCAGAAATGAACTCTTGCTTGTAGGAAGACACAGATCCTGGGGTTTAACTCCATTTCGGAAGGGAAATTCAAACGAGAGTTCTCATCCCTGAAACACACACTGTTTTAATGAAGAAGCAAGCTCTTCTTTCCAGATTCTAAAATACTGCAAGAACAATGAGCATGGTCTGAAAAATAGCACTGTGTTTCCTATTCATACAGACCATATGTAGTTCAACTCTGCTTATGGAACTGATACAGACCATACCTCCTCTTACTCAAAGGCTCTTTAGTTAATAGTGAGTATCATATTGGGTTCGTGAACTGTGAAAAATCATGTGAGCCCAAAATTCACTGGGTTTACCAGAACTGAACGCTTGCTTATAGGAGGACACAGATCCTGGGGTTTAACTCCGTTTATGAAGGGAAATTCACACCAGAGTTCTCATCCATGAAACACACTCTGCTTTAATGCAAGAAGCAAGCTCTTCTTTCCAGTGTCTCCAATACAGCAAGAACCATGAGCATGCCAAGAAAAAAAGAACTGTGTTTCCTACTCATACAGACCATATGTACTTCAACTCTGCTTATGAAACTGATACAAACCACAGCTCCTCTTACATACATACTCTTTAGTTAATAGTGAGAATCATGTTTAGCTTGTGAACTGCGAGTAATCATTTGAGCACAAAATTGACTGGGTTTACCAGAAATGAACTCTTCCTTGTAGGAAGACACTGATCCTGGGGTTTAACTCCGTTTCTGAAGGCAAATTCAGACCAGAGTTCTCATCCCTGAAAAACACTCTGTTTTAAAGCAGGAATCATCCTCTTCTATCCAGGGTCTCCAATACAGCAAGAACCATGAGCATGCCCTGAAAAAAAGAACTGCGTTTCCTACTCATATGGACCATATGTAGTTCAACTCTGCTTATGAAACTAATACAAACCACGGCTCCTTTTACATAAATGCTCTTTAGTTAATAGTGAGAATCATGTTGTGTTAGTGAGCTGCGAAAAATGATTTGAGCCCAAAATTCACTGGGTTTACCAGAAATGAACTCTTGCTTGTAAGAAGACACTTATCTTGTGGTTTAACTCCGTTTCTGAAGGGAAATTCAGACCAGAGTTCTCATCCCTGAAAAACATTCTGTTTTAAGGTAAGAATCCTCCTCTTCTTTCCAGCATCTCCAATATAGTAAGAAACATGAGCATGCACAGAAAAAAAGAACTGTGTTTCCTACTCATACAGACCCTATGTAGTTAAGTCTGCTTATGAAACTGATACAAACCCCAGCTCCTCTTACATAAATCCTCTTTAGTTAATAGTGAGAATACCATAGGGTTCTTGAACTGTGAAAAATCTTTTGAGCCCAAAATTCACTGGGTTTACCAGAAATGAACTTTGCTTGTAGGAAGACACAGATCCTGGGGTTTAACTCCGTTTTGGAAGGCAAATTCAGACCAGAGTTCTCATCCCTGAAACACACTCTGTTATAACGCAAGAAGCAAGCTCTTCTTTCCAGCGGCTCCAATACATCAAGAAACATGAGCATGCCCAGAAAAAAAGAACAGTATTTCCTACTCAAGCAGACCTTATGTAGTTCAACTCTGCTTATGAAACTGATAAAAACCACAGCTCTTCTTACATAAATGCTCTTTAGTTAATAGTTAGAATCGGCTTGGTTTGGTGAACTGCGAAAAATAATTTGAGCCCAAAATTCTCTTGGTTTACCAGAAATGAACGCTTGCTTGTAGGAAGACACTGATCCTGGGGATTAACTCCGTTTCTGAAGGCAAATTCAGACCTGAGTTCTCATCCCTGAAAAACAATCTGTTTTAAGGCAAGAATCCTCCTCTTCTTTCCAGCGTCTCCAATATATTAAGAAACATGAGCATGCACAGAAAAAAAGAACTGTTTTTCCTACTCATACAGACCATATCTAATTTAGCTCTGCTTATGAAACTGATACAAACCCCAGCTCCTCTTACATAAATCATCTTTAGTTAATAGTGAGAATAGCATAGGGTTCGTGAACTGTGAAAAATCATTTGAGCCCAAAATTCACTGGTTTTATGAGAAATGAACTCTTGCTTGTAGCAAGACACAGATCCTGGGGTTTAACTGCATTTCTGCAGGAAAATTCAGACCAGAGTTCTCATCCCTGAAACACACTCTGTTATAACGCAAGAAGCAAGCTCTTCTTTCCAGCGGCTCCAATACATCAAGAAACATGAGCATGCCCAGAAAAAAAGAACAGTATTTCCTACTCAAGCATACCATATGTAGTTCAACTCTGCTTATGAAACTGATAAAAACCACAGCTCTTCTTACATAAATGCTCTTTAGTTAATAGGTAGAATCGGCTTGGTTTTGTGAACTGCGAAAAATCATTTGAGCCCAAAATTCTCTTGGTTTACCAGAAATGAACGCTTGCTTGTAGGAAGACACTGATCCTGGGGTTTAACTCCGTTTCTGAAGGCAAATTCAGACCAGAGTTCTCATCCCTGAAAAACATTCTGTTTTAAGGTAAGAATCCTCCTCTTCTTTCCAGCATCTCCAATATAGTAAGAAACATGAGCGTGCACAGAAAAAAAGAACTGTTTTTCCTACTCATACAGACCCTATGTAGTTAAGTCTGCTTATGAAACTGATACAAACCCCAGCTCCTCTTACAAAAATTCTCTTTAGTTAATAGTGAGAATACCATAGGGTTCTTGAACTGCGAAAAATCTTTTGAGCCCAAAATTCACTGGGTTTACCAGAAATGAACTCTTGCTTGTAGGAAGACACAGATCCTGGGGTTTAACTCCGTTTCTGAAGGCAAATTCAGACCAGAGTTCTCATCCCTGAAAAACACTCTGTTTTAAATCAGGAGTCATCCTCTTCTATCCAGGTTCTACAATACAGCAAGAACCATGAGCATGCCCTGACAAAAATAACTGCGTTTCCTACTCATATGGACCATATGTAGTTCAACTCTGCTTATGAAACTAATACAAACCACGGCTCCTTTTACATAAATGCTCTTTAGTTAATAGTGAGAATCATGTTGGGTTCGTGAGCTGCAAAAAATGATTTGAGCCCCAAATTCACTGGGTTTACCAGAAATGAACTCCTGCTTGTAGGAAGACACTTATCCTGGGGTTTAACTCCATTTCTGAAGGGAAATTCAGACCATAGTTCTCATCCCTGAAAAACACTCGGTTTTATGGCAAGAATCATCCTCTTCTGTCCAGGTTCTCCAATACAGTAAGAACCATGAGCATGCCAAGAAAAAAAGAACTGTGTTTCGTACTCATACAGACCATATGTAGTTCAACTCTGCTTGTGAAACTGATACAAACCACAGCTCCTCTTACATAAATGCTCTTTTGTTAATAGTGAGAATCATGTTTGGTTCGTGAACTGCCAAAAATCATTTGAGCCCAAAATTCACTGGGTTTACCAGAAATGAACTCTTGCTTGTAGGAAGACACAGATCCAGGGGTTTAACTCTGATTCCGAAGGCAAATTCAGACCAGAGTTCCCATCCCTGAATAAAACTCTGTTTTAAGGCAAGAATCATCCTATTCTTTCCAGAGTCTCCAATATAGTAAGAAACATGAGCCTGCCCAGAAAAAAAGAACTGTGTTTCCTACTCATACAGACCATATGTAGTTCAACTCTGCTTATGAAATTGATACAAACCACACCTCCTCTTACACAAATGCTCTTTAGTTAAGAGTGAGAATAGCGTTGTGTTCGTGAAGTGCGAAAAAACATTTGAGCTCAAAATTCACTGGGTTTACCAGAAATGAACTCTTGCCTATAGGAAGACACAGTTCCTGGGGTTCAACTTTATTTCTGATGGGAAATTCAGACCAGAATTCTCATTCCTGAAAAACACTCTGTTTTAAGGCATGAATCATCCTCTTCTGTCCAGGGTCTCCAATACAGTAAGAACCATTAGCATGCCAAGAAAAAAAGAACTGTGTTTCCTACTCGTACAGACCATATGTGGTCCAACACTGGTTATGAAACTGATACAAACCACAGCTTCTCTTACATAAATCCTCTTTAGTTATTAGTGAGAATAGCGTGGGTTTTGTGAACTGTGAAAAATAATTTGAGCCCAAAATTCACTGGGTTTACCAGAAATGAATCTTGCTTGTAGGAAGACACAGATCCTGTGGTTTAACTCCATTTCGGAAGGTAAATTCAAACGAGAGTTCTCATCCCTGAAACACACTCTGTTTTAATGAAGAAGCAAGCTCTTCTTTTCAGAGTCTAAAATACAGCAAGAACCATGAGCATGGCCTGAAAAAAAGAACTGTGTTTCCTATTCATACGGACCATATGTACTTCAACTCTGCTTATGAAACTAATACAAACCACGGCTCCTTTTACATAAATGCTCTTTAGTTAATAGTGAGAATCATGTTGGGTTTGTGAGCTGCGAAATATGATTTGAGCCCAAAATTCACTGGGTTTACCAGAAATGAACGCTTGCTTGTAGGAAGACACTGATCCTGGGGTTTAACTCCGTTTCTGAAGGCAAATTCAGACCTGAGTTCTCATCCCTGAAAAACACTCTGTTTTAAGGCAAGAATCCTCCTCCTCTTTCCAGCGTCTCCAATATATTAAGAAACCTGAGCATGCACAGAAAAAAAGAACTGTTTTTCCTACTCATACAGACCATATGTAGTCCAACTCTGGTTATGAAACTGATACAAACCACAGCTCCTCTTACATAAATCCTCTTTAGTTAATAGTGAGAATAGCATAGGGTTCGTGAACTGCGTAAAATCATTTGAGCCCAAAATTCACTGGTTTTACGAGAAATGAACTCTTGCTTGTAGGAAGACACAGATCCTGGGGTTTAACTGCATTTCTGCAGGAAAATTCAGACCAGAGTTCTCATCCCTGAAAAACACTCTGTTTTAAGGCAAGAATCATCCTCTTCTTTCCAGCATCTCCAATATAGTAAGAAACATGAGCATGCCCAGAAAAAAAGAACTGTGTTTCCTACTCATACAGACCCTATGTAGTTAAGTCTGCTTATGAAACTGATACAAACCCCAGCTCCTCTTACATAAATCCTCTTTAGTTAATAGTGAGAATATCATAGGGTTGGTGAACTGCGAAAAATCATTTGAGCCCAAAATTCACTGGTTTTACGAGAAATGAACTCTTGCTTGTAGGAAGACACAGATCCTGGGGTTTAACTGCATTTCTGCAGGAAAATTCAGACCAGAGTTCTCATCCCTGAAACACACTCTGTTATAACGCAAGAAGCAAGCTCTTCTTTACAGAGTCTACAATACGGCAAGAAACATGAGCTTGCCCTGAAAACAAGAACTGTGTTTCCTATTCATACGGACCATATGTAGTTCAACTCTGCCTATGAAACTGACACAAACCACAACTCCTCTTACATAAATCCTCTTTAGTTAATAGTGAGAATTGCGTAGGGTTCGTGAACTGCGAAAAATCATTTGTGCCCAAAATTCACTGGGTTTACCAGAAATGAACTCTTGCTTGTAGGAAGACACAGATCCTGGGGTTTAACTCCATTTCGGAAGGGAAATTCAAACGAGAGTTCTCATCCCTGAAACACACACTGTTTTAATGAAGAAGCAAGCTCTTCTTTCCAGATTCTAAAATACTGCAAGAACAATGAGCATGGTCTGAAAAATAGCACTGTGTTTCCTATTCATACAGACCATATGTAGTTCAACTCTGCTTATGGAACTGATACAGACCATACCTCCTCTTACTCAAATGCTCTTTAGTTAATAGTGAGTATCATATTGGGTTCGTGAACTGTGAAAAATCATGTGAGCCCAAAATTCACTGGGTTTACCAGAACTGAACGCTTGCTTATAGGAGGACACAGATCCTGGGGTTTAACTCCGTTTATGAAGGGAAATTCACACCAGAGTTCTCATCCATGAAACACACTCTGCTTTAATGCAAGAAGCAAGCTCTTCTTTCCAGTGTCTCCAATACAGCAAGAACCATGAGCATGCCAAGAAAAAAAGAACTGTGTTTCCTACTCATACAGACCATATGTACTTCAACTCTGCTTATGAAACTGATACAAACCACAGCTCCTCTTACATACATACTCTTTAGTTAATAGTGAGAATCATGTTTAGCTTGTGAACTGCGAGTAATCATTTGAGCACAAAATTGACTGGGTTTACCAGAAATGAACTCTTCCTTGTAGGAAGACACTGATCCTGGGGTTTAACTCCGTTTCTGAAGGCAAATTCAGACCAGAGTTCTCATCCCTGAAAAACACTCTGTTTTAAAGCAGGAATCATCCTCTTCTATCCAGGGTCTCCAATACAGCAAGAACCATGAGCATGCCCTGAAAAAAAGAACTGCGTTTCCTACTCATATGGACCATATGTAGTTCAACTCTGCTTATGAAACTAATACAAACCACGGCTCCTTTTACATAAATGCTCTTTAGTTAATAGTGAGAATCATGTTGTGTTAGTGAGCTGCGAAAAATGATTTGAGCCCAAAATTCACTGGGTTTACCAGAAATGAACTCTTGCTTGTAAGAAGACACTTATCTTGTGGTTTAACTCCGTTTCTGAAGGGAAATTCAGACCAGAGTTCTCATCCCTGAAAAACATTCTGTTTTAAGGTAAGAATCATCCTCTTCTTTCCAGCATCTCCAATATAGTAAGAAACATGAGCATGCACAGAAAAAAAGAACTGTGTTTCCTACTCATACAGACCCTATGTAGTTAAGTCTGCTTATGAAACTGATACAAACCCCAGCTCCTCTTACATAAATCATCTTTAGTTAATAGTGAGAATACCATAGGGTTCTTGAACTGTGAAAAATCTTTTGAGCCCAAAATTCACTGGGTTTACCAGAAATGAACTTTGCTTGTAGGAAGACACAGATCCTGGGGTTTAACTCCGTTTTGGAAGGCAAATTCAGACCAGAGTTCTCATCCCTGAAAAACACTCTGTTTTAAATCAGGAGTCATCCTCTTCTATCCAGGTTCTCCAATACAGCAAGAACCATGAGGATGCCCTGAAAAAAAGAACTGCGTTTCCTACTCATATGGACCATATGTAGTTCAACTCTGCTTATGAAACTAATACAAACCACGGCTCCTTTTACATAAATGCTCTTTAGTTAATAGTGAGAATCAAGTTGTGTTTGTGAGCTGCGAAAAATGATTTGAGCCCAAAATTCACTGGGTTTACCAGAAATGAACTCTTGCTTGTAGGAAGACACTTATCCTGGGGTTTAACTCCGTTTCTGAAGGGAAATTCATACCAGAGTTCTCATCCCTGAAAAACACTCTGTTTCAAGGCAAGAATCATCCTCTTCTTTCCAGCATTTCCAATATAGTAAGAAACATGAGCATGCCCAGAAAAAAAGAACTGTGTTTCCTACTCATACAGACCCTATGTAGTTAAGTCTGCTTATGAAACTGATACAAACCCCAGCTCCTCTTACATAAATCCTCTTTAGTTAATAGTGAGAATAGCGTTGGGTTCCTGAACTGCGAAAAATCATTTGAGCCCAAAATTCACTGGGTTTACCAGAAATGAACTCTTGCTTGTAGGAAGACACAGATCCTGGGATTTAACTCTGTTTCTGAAGGGAAATTCAGACCAGAGTTCTCATCCATGAAACACACTCTGTTTTAACGCAAGAAGCAAGCTCTTCTTTCCAGAGTCTAAAATACAGCAAGAACCATGAGCATGCCCTGAAAAAAAGAACTGTGTTTCCTACTCATACGGACCATATGTAGTTCAACTTTGCTTATGAAATGATACAGACCACAGCTACTCTTACTTAAATGCTCTTTAGTTAATAGTGAAAATCGCCTTGGGTTCTAGAACTGTGTAAAGTCTTTTGAGCCAAAAAATCACTTGGTTTACCAGAAATGAACTCTTGCTTGTAGGAAGACACAGATCCAGGGGTTTAACTCCGTTTCTGCAGGGAAATTCAGACCAGAGTTCTCATCCCTGAAACACACTCTGTTTTAATGCAAGAATCATTCTCTTCTCTCCAGCGTCTCCAATATAATAAGAAACATGAGCTTGCCCTGAAAAAAAGAACTGTGTCTCCTACTCATACAGACCATATATAGTTCAACTCTGGTTATGAAACTGATAGAAACCACACCTTCTCTTACATAAATGCTCTTTTGTTAATAGTGAGAATAGCGTTGGGTTCGTGAACTGCAAAAAATCCTTTGAGCACAAAATTCACTGGGTTTACCAGAAATGAACTCTTGCTTGTAGGAAGACTCAGATCCTGGGGTTCAACTCCGTTTCTGAAGGGAAATTCAGACCAGAATTCTCATCCCTGAAACACACTCTGTTTTAAGGCATGAATCATCCTCTTCTGTCCAGTGTCTCCAATACATTAAGAAAAATGAGCATGCCAAGAAAATAGAACTGTGTTTCCTACTCATACGGACCATATGTAGTCCAACTCTGCTTATGAAACTGATACAACCCACATCTCTTGTTACATAAATGTTCGTTAGTTAATAGTGATAATCGTGTTCGGTTCTAGAACTCTGTAAAAACATTTGAGGCCAAAATTCTGGCGGTTTACCAGAAATGAACCCTTGCTTGTAGGAAGACACAGATCATGGGGTTTAACTCCATTTCTGAAGTGAAATTCAGACCAGAGTTCTCTTCCCTGAAAAACACTCTGTTTTAATGATGAAGCAAGCTGTTTTTTCAAGAGTCTAAAATACAGCAAGAACAATGAACATGGTCTGAAAAATAGCACTGTGTTTCCTATTCATACAGACCATATGTAGTTCAACTCTGCTTATGAAACTGATACAAACCCCAGCTCCTCTTACATAAATCCTCTTTAGTTAATAGTGAGAATAGCATAGGGTTCTTGAACTGCGAAAAATCTTTTGAGCCCAAAATTCACTGGGTTTACCAGAAATGAACCCTTGCTTGTAGGAAGACACAGATCCTGGGGTTTAACTCCGTTTATGAAGGGAAATTCACACCAGAGTTCTCATCCATGAAACACACTCTGCTTTAATGATGAAGCAAGCTCTTCTTTCCAGTGTCTCCAATACAGCAAGAACCATGAGCATGCCAAGAAAAAAAGAACTGTGTTTCCTACTCATACAGACCATATGTACTTCAACTCTGCTTATGAAACTGATACAAACCACAGCTCCTCTTACATACATACTCTTCAGTTAATAGTGAGAATCATGTTTAGCTTGTGAACTGCGAGTAATCATTTGAGCACAAAATTGACTGGGTTTACCAGAAATGAACTCTTGCTTGTAGGAAGACACTGATCCTGGGATTTAACTCCGTTTCTGAAGGCAAATTCAGACCAGAGTTCTCATCCCTGAAAAACACTCTGTTTTAAAGCAGGAATCATCCTCTTCTATCCAGGGTCTCCAATACATCAAGAAACATGAGCATGCCCAGAATAAATAACTGCATTTCCTACTCAAGCAGACCATATGTAGTTCAACTCTGCTTATGAAACTAATACAAACCACGGCTCCTTTTACATAAATGCTCTTTAGTTAATAGTGAGAATCATGTTGTGTTTGTGAGCTGCGAAAAATGATTTGAGCCCAAAATTCACTGGGTTTACCAGAAATGAACTCTTGCTTGTAGGAAGACACTTATCCTGGGGTTTAACTCCGTTTCTGAAGGGAAATTCAGACCAGAGTTCTCATCCCTGAAAAACATTCTGTTTTAAGGTAAGAATCCTCCTCTTCTTTCCAGCATCTCCAATATAGTAAGAAACATGAGCATGCACAGAAAAAAAGAACTGTGTTTCCTACTCATACAGACCCTATGTAGTTAAGTCTGCTTATGAAACTGATACAAACCCCAGCTCCTCTTACAAAAATCCTCTTTAGTTAATAGTGAGAATACCATAGGGTTCTTGAACTGCGAAAAATCTTTTGAGCCCAAAATTCACTGGGTTTACCAGAAATGAACTCTTGCTTGTAGGAAGACACAGATCCTGGGGTTTAACTCCGTTTCTGAAGGCAAATTCAGACCAGAGTTCTCATCCCTGAAAAACACTCTGTTTTAAATCAGGAGTCATCCTCTTCTATCCAGGTTCTACAATACAGCAAGAACCATGAGCATGCCCTGAAAAAAAGAACTGCGTTTCCTACTCATATGGACCATATGTAGTTCAACTCTGCTTATGAAACTAATACAAACCACGGCTCCTTTTACATAAATGCTCTTTAGTTAATAGTGAGAATCATGTTGGGTTCGTGAGCTGCAAAAAATGATTTGAGCCCCAAATTCACTGGGTTTACCAGAAATGAACTCCTGCTTGTAGGAAGACACTTATCCTGGGGTTTAACTCCGTTTCTGAAGGGAAATTCAGACCAGAGTTCTCATCCCTGAAAAACACTCTGTTTTAAGGCAAGAATCATCCTCTTCTTTCCAGCTTCTCCAATATAGTAAGAAACATGAGCATGCCCAGATAAAAAGAACTGTGTTTCCTAGTCATACAGACCCTATGTAGTTAAGTCTGCTTGTGAAACTGATACAAACCCCAGCTCCTCTTTCATAAATCCTCTTTAGTTAATAGTGAGAATAGCATAGGGTTCTTGAACTGCGAAAAATCTTTTGAGCCCAAAATTCACTGGGTTTACCAGAAATGAACCCTTGCTTGTAGGAAGACACAGATCCTGGGGTTTAACTCCGTTTATGAAGGGAAATTCACACCAGAGTTCTCATCCATGAAACACACTCTGCTTTAATGATGAAGCAAGCTCTTCTTTCCAGTGTCTCCAATACAGCAAGAACCATGAGCATGCCAAGAAAAAAAGAACTGTGTTTCCTACTCATACAGACCATATGTACTTCAACTCTGCTTATGAAACTGATACAAACCACAGCTCCTCTTACATACATACTCTTCAGTTAATAGTGAGAATCATGTTTAGCTTGTGAACTGCGAGTAATCATTTGAGCACAAAATTGACTGGGTTTACCAGAAATGAACTCTTGCTTGTAGGAAGACACTGATCCTGGGATTTAACTCCGTTTCTGAAGGCAAATTCAGACCAGAGTTCTCATCCCTGAAAAACACTCTGTTTTAAAGCAGGAATCATCCTCTTCTATCCAGGGTCTCCAATACATCAAGAAACATGAGCATGCCCAGAATAAATAACTGCATTTCCTACTCAAGCAGACCATATGTAGTTCAACTCTGCTTATGAAACTAATACAAACCACGGCTCCTTTTACATAAATGCTCTTTAGTTAATAGTGAGAATCATGTTGTGTTTGTGAGCTGCGAAAAATGATTTGAGCCCAAAATTCACTGGGTTTACCAGAAATGAACTCTTGCTTGTAGGAAGACACTTATCCTGGGGTTTAACTCCGTTTCTGAAGGGAAATTCAGACCAGAGTTCTCATCCCTGAAAAACATTCTGTTTTAAGGTAAGAATCCTCCTCTTCTTTCCAGCATCTCCAATATAGTAAGAAACATGAGCATGCACAGAAAAAAAGAACTGTGTTTCCTACTCATACAGACCCTATGTAGTTAAGTCTGCTTATGAAACTGATACAAACCCCAGCTCCTCTTACAAAAATCCTCTTTAGTTAATAGTGAGAATACCATAGGGTTCTTGAACTGCGAAAAATCTTTTGAGCCCAAAATTCACTGGGTTTACCAGAAATGAACTCTTGCTTGTAGGAAGACACAGATCCTGGGGTTTAACTCCGTTTCTGAAGGCAAATTCAGACCAGAGTTCTCATCCCTGAAAAACACTCTGTTTTAAATCAGGAGTCATCCTCTTCTATCCAGGTTCTACAATACAGCAAGAACCATGAGCATGCCCTGAAAAAAAGAACTGCGTTTCCTACTCATATGGACCATATGTAGTTCAACTCTGCTTATGAAACTAATACAAACCACGGCTCCTTTTACATAAATGCTCTTTAGTTAATAGTGAGAATCATGTTGGGTTCGTGAGCTGCAAAAAATGATTTGAGCCCCAAATTCACTGGGTTTACCAGAAATGAACTCCTGCTTGTAGGAAGACACTTATCCTGGGGTTTAACTCCGTTTCTGAAGGGAAATTCAGACCAGAGTTCTCATCCCTGAAAAACACTCTGTTTTAAGGCAAGAATCATCCTCTTCTTTCCAGCTTCTCCAATATAGTAAGAAACATGAGCATGCCCAGATAAAAAGAACTGTGTTTCCTAGTCATACAGACCCTATGTAGTTAAGTCTGCTTGTGAAACTGATACAAACCCCAGCTCCTCTTTCATAAATCATCTTTAGTTAATAGTGAGAATAGCATTGGGTTCGTGAACTGCGAAAAATCATTTGTGCCCAAAATTCACTGGTTTTACGAGAAATGAACTCTTGCTTGTAGGAAGACACAGATCCTGGGGTTTAACTGCATTTCTGCAGGAAAATTCAGACCAGAGTTCTCATCCCTGAAACACACTCTGTTATAACGCAAGAAGCAAGCTCTTCTTTCCAGCGGCTCCAATACATCAAGAAACATGAGCATGCCCAGAAAAAAAGAACAGTATTTCCTACTCAAGCAGACCTTATGTAGTTCAACTCTGCTTATGAAACTGATAAAAACCACAGCTCTTCTTACATAAATGCTCTTTAGTTAATAGTTAGAATCGGCTTGGTTTGGTGAACCGCGAAAAATAATTTGAGCCCAAAATTCTCTTGGTTTACCAGAAATGAACGCTTGCTTGTAGGAAGACACTGATCCTGGGGATTAACTCCGTTTCTGAAGGCATATTCAGACCTAAGTTCTCATCCCTGAAAAACAATCTGTTTTAAGGCAAGAATCCTCCTCTTCTTTCCAGCGTCTCCAATATATTAAGAAACATGAGCATGCACAGAAAAAAAGAACTGTTTTTCCTACTCATACAGACCATATCTAATTTAGCTCTGCTTATGAAACTGATACAAACCCCAGCTCCTCTTACATAAATCATCTTTAGTTAATAGTGAGAATACCATAGGGTTCTTGAACTGTGAAAAATCTTTTGAGCCCAAAATTCACTGGGTTTACCAGAAATGAAATTTGCTTGTAGGAAGACACAGATCCTGGGGTTTAACTCCGTTTCGGAAGGCAATTCAGACCAGAGTTCTCATCCCTGAAAAACACTCTGTTTTAAATCAGGAGTCATCCTCTTCTATCCAGGTTCTCCAATACAGCAAGAACCATGAGGATGCCCTGAAAAAAAGAACTGCGTTTCCTACTCATATGGACCATATGTAGTTCAACTCTGCTTATGAAACTAATACAAACCACGGCTCCTTTTACATAAATGCTCTTTAGTTCATAGTGAGAATCATGTTGTGTTTGTGAGCTGCGAAAAATGATTTGAGCCCAAAATTCACTGGGTTTACCAGAAATGAACTCTTGCTTGTAGGAAGACACTTATCCTGGGGTTTAACTCCGTTTCTGAAGGGAAATTCATACCAGAGTTCTCATCCCTGAAAAACACTCTGTTTCAAGGCAAGAATCATCCTCTTCTTTCCAGCATTTCCAATATAGTAAGAAACATGAGCATGCCCAGAAAAAAAGAACTGTGTTTCCTACTCATACAGACCCTATGTAGTTAAGTCTGCTTATGAAACTGATACAAACCCCAGCTCCTCTTACATAAATCCTCTTTAGTTAATAGTGAGAATAGCGTTGGGTTCCTGAACTGCGAAAAATCATTTGAGCCCAAAATTCACTGGGTTTACCAGAAATGAACTCTTGCTTGTAGGAAGACACAGATCCTGGGATTTAACTCTGTTTCTGAAGGGAAATTCAGACCAGAGTTCTCATCCCTGAAACACACTCTGTTTTAACGCAAGAAGCAAGCTCTTCTTTCCAGAGTCTAAAATACAGCAAGAACCATGAGCATGCCCTGAAAAAAAGAACTGTGTTTCCTACTCATACGGACCATATGTAGTTCAACTTTGCTTATGAAATGATACAGACCACAGCTACTCTTACTTAAATGCTCTTTAGTTAATAGTGAAAATCGCCTTGGGTTCTAGAACTGTGTAAAGTCTTTTGAGCCAAAAAATCACTTGGTTTACCAGAAATGAACTCTTGCTTGTAGGAAGACACAGATCCAGGGGTTTAACTCCGTTTCTGCAGGGAAATTCAGACCAGAGTTCTCATCCCTGAAACACACTCTGTTTTAATGCAAGAATCATTCTCTTCTCTCCAGCGTCTCCAATATAATAAGAAACATGAGCTTGCCCTGAAAAAAAGAACTGTGTCTCCTACTCATACAGACCATATATAGTTCAACTCTGCTTATGAAACTGATAGAAACCACACCTTCTCTTACATAAATGCTCTTTTGTTAATAGTGAGAATAGCGTTGGGTTCGTGAACTGCAAAAAATCCTTTGAGCACAAAATTCACTGGGTTTACCAGAAATGAACTCTTGCTTGTAGGAAGACTCAGATCCTGGGGTTCAACTCCGTTTCTGAAGGGAAATTCAGACCAGAATTCTCATCCCTGAAACACACTCTGTTTTAAGGCATGAATCATCCTCTTCTGTCCAGTGTCTCCAATACATTAAGAAAAATGAGCATGCCAAGAAAATAGAACTGTGTTTCCTACTCATACGGACCATATGTAGTCCAACTCTGCTTATGAAACTGATACAACCCACATCTCTTGTTACATAAATGTTCGTTAGTTAATAGTGATAATCGTGTTCGGTTCTAGAACTCTGTAAAAACATTTGAGGCCAAAATTCTGGCGGTTTACCAGAAATGAACCCTTGCTTGTAGGAAGACACAGATCATGGGGTTTAACTCCATTTCTGAAGTGAAATTCAGACCAGAGTTCTCTTCCCTGAAAAACACTCTGTTTTAATGATGAAGCAAGCTGTTTTTTCAAGAGTCTAAAATACAGCAAGAACAATGAACATGGTCTGAAAAATAGCACTGTGTTTCCTATTCATACAGACCATATGTAGTTCAACTCTGCTTATGAAACTGATACAAACCCCAGCTCCTCTTACATAAATCCTCTTTAGTTAATAGTGAGAATAGCATAGGGTTCTTGAACTGCGAAAAATCTTTTGAGCCCAAAATTCACTGGGTTTACCAGAAATGAACCCTTGCTTGTAGGAAGACACAGATCCTGGGGTTTAACTCCGTTTATGAAGGGAAATTCACACCAGAGTTCTCATCCATGAAACACACTCTGCTTTAATGATGAAGCAAGCTCTTCTTTCCAGTGTCTCCAATACAGCAAGAACCATGAGCATGCCAAGAAAAAAAGAACTGTGTTTCCTACTCATACAGACCATATGTACTTCAACTCTGCTTATGAAACTGATACAAACCACAGCTCCTCTTACATACATACTCTTTAGTTAATAGTGAGAATCATGTTTAGCTTGTGAACTGCGAGTAATCATTTGAGCACAAAATTGACTGGGTTTACCAGAAATGAACTCTTGCTTGTAGGAAGACACTGATCCTGGGATTTAACTCCGTTTCTGAAGGCAAATTCAGACCAGAGTTCTCATCCCTGAAAAACACTCTGTTTTAAAGCAGGAATCATCCTCTTCTATCCAGGGTCTCCAATACATCAAGAAACATGAGCATGCCCAGAATAAATAACTGCATTTCCTACTCAAGCAGACCATATGTAGTTCAACTCTGCTTATGAAACTAATACAAACCACGGCTCCTTTTACATAAATGCTCTTTAGTTAATAGTGAGAATCATGTTGTGTTTGTGAGCTGCGAAAAATGATTTGAGCCCAAAATTCACTGGGTTTACCAGAAATGAACTCTTGCTTGTAGGAAGACACTGATCCTGGGGTTTAACTCCGTTTCTGAAGGCAAATTCAGACCAGAGCTCTCATCCATGAAACTTACCCTGTTTTATTTCCAGCGTCACCAATACAGAAAGAACCATGTGCATTTCTGAAAAAATGAACTGTGTTTCCTACTCATACAGGCCATATGTAGTTCTACTCTGCTTATGAAACTGATACAAACCACAGCTCCCCTTACATAAATCCTCTTTAGTAAATAGTGAGCACAGCATAGGGTTCGTGAACTGCGAAAAATCATTTGAGCCCAAAATTCACTAGGTTTACCAGAAATGAACTCTAGCTTGTAGGAAGACGCAGATCCTGGGGTTTAACTCTGTTTCAGCAGGGAAATTCTGACCAGAGTTCTCATCCCTGAAATACACTCTGTTTTAACGCAAGAAGCAATGTCTTCTTTCCAGAGTCTAAATTACAGCAAGCACCATGAGCATGCCCTGAAAAAAAGAACTGTGTTTCCTATTCATGCGGACCATATGTAGTTCAACTCTGCTTATGAAATGATACAGACCACAGCTCCTCTTACATAAATGCTCTTTAGTTAATAGTGAGAATCATGTTGGGTTCCTGAACTGCGAAAATCATTTGAGTCCAAAATTCACTGGGTTTACCAGAAATGAACTCTTGCTTTTAGGAAGACACATATCCTGGGGTTTAACTCCGTTTCTGAATGCATATTCAGACCAGAGTTCTCATCCCTGAAAAACACTCTGTTTTAAGGCAAGAATCATCCTCTTCTTTCCATTGTCTCCAATATAGTAAGAAACATGAGCATGCCCAGAAAAAAATAACTGTGTTTCCTACTCAAACGGACCATATGTAGTTCAACTCTGCTTATGAAACTGATACAAAACACAGCTCCTCTTACATTAATTCTCTTTAGTTAAAATGAGAATCAGTTTGGGATGGTGAACTGCGAAAAATCATTTGAGACCAAATTTCTCTTGGTTTACCAGAAATGAACTCTTGCTTGTAGGAAGACACAGATCCTGGGGTTTAACTCCGTTTCTGAAGGGAAATTCAGACCAGAGTTCTCATCCAAGAAACAAACTCTGTTTTAATGCAAGAAGCAAGCTCTTCTTTCCATAGTCTAAAATACAGCAAGAACCGTGTGAATGCCCAGAAAAAAAGAACTGTGTTTCCTACTCATATGGACCATTTGTAGTTCAACTCTGCTTATGAAATGATACAGACCACAGCTCCTCTTACATAAATGCTCTTAAGTTAATAGTGATAATCGCGTTGGGTTCTAGAACTGTGTAAAGTCATTTGAGGCAAAAATTCACTTGGTTTACCAGAAATGATCTCTTGCTGTAGGAAGACACAGATCATTGTGTTTAACTCCGTTTCTGCAGGGAAATTCAGACCAGAGTTCTCATCCATGAAACACACGCTGTTTTAAGGCAGGAATAATCCTCTTCTTCCAGCATCTCCAGTATAGTTAGAAACATGAGCATACCCTGATAAAATGAACTGTGTTTCCTACTCATACGGACCATATGTAGTTCAACTCTGCTCATGAAACTGATACAAACCACAGTTCCTCTTACATAAATGCTCTTTACTTAATAGTGAGAATCGCATTTGGTTCGTGAAATTAGAAAAATCATTTGAGCCCAAAATTCACTGGGTTAACCAGAAATGATCTCTTTCTTTTAGGAAGTCACAGATCCTGGGGTCTAACTCCGTTTCTGTAGGGAAATTCAGACCAGAGTTCTCATCCCTGAAACATACTCTGTTATAACGCAAGAAGCAAGCTCTTCTTTCCAGAGTCTAAAATACAGCAAGAAACATGAGCTTGCCCAGAAAAAAAGAACTGTGTTTCCTACTCTTACAGATCATATGTAGTTCAACTCTGCTCATGAAACTGATACAAACCACAGCTCCTCTTACGTAAATGCTCTTTACTTAATATTGAGAATCGGGTTTGGTTCGTGAAATTGGAAAAATCATTTGAGCCCAAAATTCACTGGGTTAACCAGAAATGAACTCTTTCCTGTAGGAAGACACAGATCCTGGGGTTTAACTCCGTTTCTGTAGGGAAATTCAGACCAGAGTTCTCATCCCTGAAACACACTCTGTCATAACGCAAGAAGCAAGCTCTTCTTTCCAGAATCTAAAATACAGCAAGAAACATGAGCATGCCCAGAAAAAAAGAACTGTGTTTCCTACTCATACAGACCCAATTTAGTTCAACTCTGCTTATGAAACTGATACAAACCACAGCTCCTCTTACATAAATCCTCTTTAGTTAATAGTGAGAATAGCATAGGGTTCTTGAACAGCGAAAAATCATTTGTGCCCAAAATTCACTGGGTTTACCGGAAATGAACTCTTGCTTGTAGGAAGACACAGATCCAGGGGTTTAACTCCGTTTCTGCAGGGAAATTCAGACGAGAGTTCTCATCCATGAAACACACTCTGTTGAAGCGCAAGAAGCAAGCTCTTCTTTCTAGAGTTGAAAATACACCAAGAGCCATGAGCATGCCCTGAAAAAAAGAACTGTGTTTCCTACTCATAAGGACCATATGTAGTTCAACTCTGCTTATGAAAGTGATACAAACCACGGCTCCTCTTACATAAATGCACTCTAGTTAATAGTGAGAATCATGTTGGGTTCGTGAACTGCGAAAAATCATTTGAGCCCAAAATTCACTGCGTTTACCAGAAATGATCTCTTGCCTGTAGGAAGACACAGATCCAGGGGTTTAACTCCGTTTCTGCAGGGAAATTCAGACCAGAGTTCTCATCCCTGAAACACCCTCTGTTTTAATGAAGAAGGAAGCTCTTCTTTCCAGAGACTAAAATACAGCAAGAACCATGAGCATGGCCTGAAAAAAAGAACTGTGTTTCCTATTCATAGGGACCATATGTAGTTCAACTCTGCTTATGAAACTAATACAGACCACACCTCGTCTTACATAAATGCTCTTTAGTTAATAGTGAGAATCGCATTTGGTTCATGAACTGCGAAAAATCATTTGAGCACAAAATACACTGGGTTTACCAGAAATGAACTCTTGCTTGCAGGAAGACACTGATCCTGGTGTTTAACTCCGTTTCTGAATGGAAATTCAGACCACAGTTCTCATCCCTGAAACACACTCTGTTATAACGCAAGAGGCAAGCTCTTCTTTCCACAATCTAAAATACAGCAAGAACTTTGAGCATGCCCTGAAAAAAAGAACAGTGTTTCCTACTAATATGGACCATATGTAGATCAACTCTGCTCATGAAACTGATACAAACCACAGCTCCTCTTACATAAATGCTCTTAACTCAATAGTGAGAATCGCGTTGGTTTTGTGAAGTTCGAACAATCATTTCAGCCCAAAATTCACTGGGTAAACCAGAAATGAATTCTTGCTTGTAGGAAGACACAGATCCAGGGGTTTAACTCCGTTTCTGCAGGGAAATTCAGACGAGAGTTCTCATCCCTGAAACACACTCTTTTGAAGCGCAAGAAGCAAGCTCTTCTTTCCAGAGTCTAAAATACACCAAGAGCCATGAGCATGCCCTGAAAAAAAGAACTGTGTTTCCTACTCACAAGGACCATATGTAGTTCAACTCTGCTTATGAAAGTGATACAAACCTCGGCTCCTCTTACATAAATGCACTCTAGTAAATAGTGAGAATCATGTTGGGTTCGTGAACTGCGAAAAATCATTTGAGCCCAAAATTCACTGGGTTAACCAGAAATGAACTCTTGCTTGTAGGAAAACACAGATCCAGGGGTTTAACTCCGTTTCTGAAGGCAAATTCAGACCAGAGTTCTCATCCCTGAAAAACACTCTGTTTTAAGGCAAGAATCATCCTCTTCATTCCAGGATCTTCAATATAGTAAGGAACATGAGCATGCCCAGAAAAAAAGAACTGTGATTCCTACTCATACAGACCATATGTAGTTCAACTCTGCTTATGAACCTTATACAAACCACAGCTCCTCTTACATAAATCCTTTTTAGTTAATAGTGAGAATAGCATAGGGTTCTTGAACTGTGAAAAATCACTTGAGCCCAAAATTCACTGCCTTTACCAGAAATGATCTCTTGCCTGTAGGAAGACACAGATCCAGGGGTTTAACTCCGTTTCTGCAGGGAAATTCAGACCAGAGTTCTCATCCCTGAAACACCCTCTGTTTAAATGAAGAAGGAAGCTCTTCTTTCCAGAGACTAAAATACAGCAAGAACCATGAGCATGGCCTGAAAAAAAGAACTGTGTTTCCTATTCGTATGGACCATATGTAGTTCAACTCTGCTTATGAAACTGATACACACCACAGCTCCTCTTACATAAATGCTCTTTAGTGAACAGTAATAATCGCTTTGGGAACTAGAACTGTGTTAAATCATTTGAGCCGAAAATTCTCTTGGTTTACCAGAAATGAACTCTTGCTTGTAGGTAGACACAGATCCTGGGGTTTAACTCAGTCTCTGAAGTGAAATTCAGACCAGATTTCTCATTCCTGAAACACACTCTGTTTTGAAGCAAGAAGCAAGCTCTTTTCTCCAGAGTCTGCAATACAGCAAGAACCATGAGCATGCCCTGAAAAAAAGAACTGTGTTTCCTACTTATAGGGACCATACGTAGTTCCACTCTGCTTATGAAACTGATGCAAACCAGAGCTCCTCTTACATAAATGCTCTTTAGATAATATTGAGAATCGCTTTGGGTTCCTGAACTGCGAAAAATCATTTGAGCCCAAAATTCACTGGTTTTAACAGAAATGAACTCTTGCTTGTAGGAAGACACAGATCCTGTGGTTTAACCCCGTTTCTGAAGGGAAATTCAGACCAGAGTTCTCATCCTTGAAAAACACTCTGTTTTAAGGCAAGAATCATCCTCTTCTTTCCAGCATCTCCTATACAGCAAGAACCATGACCATGCCCTCAAAAAAGAACTGTGTTTCCTACACATACGGATCATATGTAGTTCAACTCTGCTTATGAAACTGATACAGAGCACAGATCCTCTTACATAAATGCCCTTTAGTTAATAGTGAGAATCGTCTTGGGTTCGTGAAGAGCGAAAAATCTTTTGAGCCCAAAATTCACTGTGTTTACCAGAAATGATCTCTTGCTTGTAGGAAGACACAGATCCTGTGGTTTAACTCCGTTTCTGAAAGGAAATTCAGACCAGAGTTCTCATCCCTGAAACACACTCTGTTTTAACACAAGAAGCAAGCTCTTCTTTCCAGCGTCTCCAATACAGCAAGGACAATGAGCAAGCCCAGAAAAAAAAAACTGTGTTTCCTACTCATACGGAACATATCTAGTTCAACTCTGCTTATGAAACTGATGCAAACCACATCATCTCTTCCATAGATGCTCTTTATTTAATAGTGAAAATCGTATTGGTTTCGTGAACTGTGTAAATTCATTTGAGCAAAAAATAACGGGGTTTACCGGAAATGAACTCTTGCTTGTAGGAAGACACAGAGCATGGAGTTTAACTCCGATTCTAAAGGGAAATTCAGAAAACTGTTCTCATCCATGAAACACAGTCTGTTTTAAAGCAAGAAGCATGCTCTTCTTTCCAGCATCTACAATACAGCAAGGAACATGAGCATGTCCAGAAAACAAGAACTGTGTTTCCTAATCATAGGGACTATATCAGGTTCACCTCTGCTCATGAAACTGATACAAATGATATCATCTCTTACATAGATGCTCTTTAGTTAATAGTGAAAATCGTATTGGTTTTGTGAACTTTGTAAAATCATTTGAGCAGAAAAATAACTGGGTTTACAGGAAATGAACTCTTACTTGTAGGAAGACACAGAGCCTTTGGTTTAACTCACTTTCTGAAGTGAAATTCAGACCTGTGTTCTCATCCATGAAGCACACTCTGTTCTTACACAAGAAGCATGCTCTTCTATCCAGCTTTGCAATACAGCAAGGAACATGAGCATGCCCAGAAAAAAAGAACTGTGTCTCCTACTCATATGGACCTTATCTCGTTCCACACTGCTTATGAAACTGATACACACCACAGCATCTCTTACATAGATGCTCTTTAGTTAATAGAGAAAATTGTGTGGTTTCGTGAACTGTGTAAATTCATTTGGCACCAAAAATTCACTGCGTTTACCAGAAATGAACTCTTGCTTGTAGGACAACACAGAGCATGGAGTTTAACTCCGATTCTAAATGGAAATTGAGCAGAGTGTGCTCCTCCATGAAACACAGTCTGTTTTAACGCAAGAAGCATCCTCTTCATTCCAGCATCTGCAAAACAGCAAGAAACATGAGCATGGACAGAAAAAAAGAACTGAGTTTCCGACTCATACAGACCATATCTAGTTCAACTCTGCTTATGAAACTGATATAAACCACAGCATTGCTTACATATACGCTCTTTATTTAATAGTGAAAATCGTGTTGGTTTTGTGAACTGTGTAAATTCATTTGGCCGAAAATTCACTGCTCTTACCAAAAATGTACTCTTGATTGTAGGAAGACACAAAGCATTTGGTTTAACTCCATTTCTGAAGGGAATTTCAGACCAGTGTTCTCATCCACGAAACACACTCTGTTTTAACACAAATAGCACGCTCTCATTTCCAGCGTGTGCAATACAGCAAGGAACATGAGCATGCCCAGAAAAAAAGAACTGTGTTTCCTACTCATATGGAACATATCTAGTTCAACTCTGATTATGAAACTGATGCAAACCACATCATCTCTTCCATAGATGCTCTTTATTTAATAGTGAAAATCGTATTGGTTTTGTGAACTGTGTAAAAGCATTTGAGCCGAAAAATAACTGGGTTTACAGGAAATGAACTCTTGCTTGTAGGAAGACACAGAGCCTTTGGTTAAACTCAGTTTCTGAAGGGAAATTCAGACCAGTGTTCTCATCCATGAAACACACTCCGTTTTAACCGCAGAAGCATGCTCTTCTTTTCAGCGTCTGCAATACAGCAAGGAACATGAGCATGCCTTGAAAAAAAGAATTCTGTTTCCTACTCATACAGACCCTATCTAGTTCAACTCTGCTTATGAAACTGATACAAACCACATCATCTCTTACATTGATGCTCTTTAGTTAATAGTGAAAATCGTATTGGTTTCGTGAACTGTGTAAATTCATTTGATCCGAAAAACAACTGGGTTTCCCGGAAATTACCTCTTGCTTGTAGGATGACACAAGGCATGGAGTTTAACTCCATTTCTGAAGGGAAATTCAGAAGAGTGTTCTCATCCATGAAACAAAGTCTGTTTTAACGCAAGAAGCATCCTCTTCATTCCAGCTTCAACAATACGGCAAGAAACATGAGCATGCCCAGAAAAAAAGAACTGTGTTTCCGACTCATACGGAACATATCTAGTTCAAATCTGCTTATGAAACTGATGCAAACCACATCATCTCTTACATAGATGCTCTTTAATTAATAGTGAAAATCGTATTGGTTTCCTGAACTGTGTAAATTCATTTGAGCAGAAAATAAATGGGTTTACCGGAAATGTACTCTTGCTTGTAGGATGACACAGAGCATGGAGTTTAACTCCATTTCTGAAGGGAAATTCAGGAGAGTGTTCTCATCCATGAAACACTCTCCGTTTTAACGCAAATAGCATGCTCTTCTTTTCAGCGTCTTCAGTACAGCAAGGATCATGAGAATGTCCAGAAAAAAGGAACTGTGTGTCCTACTCATACGGACCATATCTAGTTCAACACTGCTTATGAAACTGATACAAACCACATCATCTCTTACATAGACGCTCTTTAGTTAATATTGAAAATAGTATTGGTTTCATGAACTGTGTAAATTCATTTGAGCCGAAAAATAACTGGGTTTACCGGAAATGAACTCTTGCTTGTAGGAAGACACATAGCATGGAGTTTAACTCCGAATCTAATTGGAAATTCAGAAAAGTGTTCTCATCCATGAAACACAATCTGTTTTAACGCAAGAAGCATGCTGTTCTTTCCAGCATCTGCAATACAGCAAGGAACATGAGCATGTCCAGAAAACAAGAACTGTGTTTCCTAATCATAGGGACCATATCTCGTTCAACTCTGCTCATGAAACTGATACAAACCACATCATCTCTTACATAGATGCTCTTTAGTTAATAGTGAAAATCGTATTGGTTTCATGAACTATGTGAAATCATTTGAGCCGAAAAATAACTTGGTTTACAGGAAATGAATTCTTGCTTGTAGGAAGACACAGAGCCATTGGCTTAACTCACTTTCTGAATGGAAATTCAGACCTGAGTTCTCATCCATGAAACACACTATGTTCTTACGCAAGAAGCATGCTCTTCAATCCAGCTTTGCAATATAGCAAGGAACATGAGCATGCCCAGAAAAAAAGAACTGTGTCTCCTACTCATATGGACCATATCTATTTCAACTCTGCTTATGAAACTGATACAAACCACATCATCTCTTACATAGATGCTCTTCAGTTAATAGTGAAAATCGTATTGATTTCGTGAACAGTGTAAATTCATTTGAGCCAAAAAATAACTGGGTTTACCGGAAATGAACTCTTGCTTGTAGGAAGACACAGAGCATGGCGTTAAACTCAGATTCTAAAGGGAAATTCAGAAGAGTGTTTTCCTCAAAGAAACTCCATCTTTTTTAATGCAAGAAGCATGCTCTTTTTCCACCATCTGCAATACAGCAAGAAACATGAGCATGGCCAGAAAAAGAGAATTGGGTTTCCTACTCATAGGGACCATATCTCGTTCAACACTGCTTATGAAACTGATACAAACCACAGCATGTCTTACATAGATGCTCTTTAGTTATTAGAGAAAATTGTGTTGGTTTCGTGAACTGTGTAAATTCATTTGGCACCGAAAGTTCACTGCGTTTACCAGAAATCAACTCTTGATTGTAGGACAACACAGAGCATGGAGTTTAACTCCGATTCTAAATGGAAATTCAGCAGAGTGTTCTCCTCCATGAAACGCAGTCTGTTTTAATACAAGATGCATGGTCTTCTTTCCAGCATCTGCAATAAAGCAAGAAACACGAGCTTGGCTAGAATAGAAGAACTGTGTTTCCTACTCATACCGAACCTTTCTAGTTCCACTCTGCTTATGAAACTGATACAAACCACATCATCTCTTACATAGATGCTCTTTACTTAATAGTGAAAATCGTATTGGTTTTGTGAACTGTGTATATTCATTTGAGCTGAAAAATAACTGGGTTTACCAGAAATGAACTCTTGCTTGTAGGAAGACACAGAGCCTTTGGTTTAACTCACTTTCTGAAGTAAAATTCAGACCTGTGTTCTCATCCATGAAGCACACTCTGTTCTTACCCAAGAAGCATGCTCTTCTATCCAGCTTTGCAATACAGCAAGGAACATGAGCATGCCCAGAAAAAAAGAACTGTGTCTCCTACTAAAATGGACCATATCTCGTTCAACACTGCTTATGAAACTGATACACACCACAGCATCTCTTAAATAGATGCTCTTTAGTTAATAGAGAAAATTGTGTGGTTTCGTGAACTGTGTAAATTCATTTGGAACCAAAAATTCACTGCGTTTACCAGAAATGAACTCTTGCTTATAGGACAACACAGAGCATGGAGTATAACTCCGATTCTAAATGGAAATTCAGCAGAGTGTGCTCCTCCATGAAACACAGTCTGTTTTAACTCAAGAAGCATCCTCTTCATTCCAGCATCTGCAAAACAGCAAGAAACGAGCATGGACAGAAAAAAAGAACTCAGTTTCCGACTCATACAGACCATATCTAGTTGAACTCTGCTCATGAAACTGATTTAAACCACAGCATTGCTTACATAGACGCTCTTTAGTTAATAGTGAAAATCGTGTTGGTTTCGTCAACTGTGTAAATTCATTTGATCCGAAAAACAACTGGGTTTCCCGGAAATTACCTCTTGCTTGTAGGATGACAGATAGCATGGAGTTTAACTCCATTTCTGAAGGGAAATTCAGAAGAGTGTTCTCATCCATGAAACAAAGTCTGTTTTAACGCAAATAGCATGCTCTTCTTTCAAGCTTCTGAAATACAGCAAGGAACATGAGAATGTCCAGAAAAAAAGAACTGTGTTTCCTAATCATAAGGACCATATCTAGTTCAACTCTGCTTATGAAACTGATATAAACCACAGCATCTCTTACCTAGACGCTCTTTAGTTAAAAGTGAAAATCATGTTGGTTTCGTGAACTGTGTAAATTCATTTGGCTGAAAATTCACTGCTTTTACCAGAATTGAACTCTTGCTTGTAGGATGACACAGAGCATGGAGTTTAACTCAGATTCTAAATGGAAATTCACAAGAGTGTTCTCCTCCATGAAACCCAGTCTGTTTTAACGCAAGAAGCATCCTCTTCATTCCAGCTTCAACAATACGGCAAGAAACATGAGCATGCCCAGAAAAAAAGAACTGTGTTTCCGACTCATACGGAACATATCTAGTTCAACTCTGCTTATGAAACTGATGCAAACCACATCATCTCTTACATAGATGCTCTTTAATTAATAGTGAAAATCGTATTGGTTTCCTGAACTGTGTAATTTCATTTGAGCCGAAAATAACTGGGTTTACCGGAAATGTACTCTTGCTTGTAGGATGACACAACGCGTGGAGTTTAACTCCGTTTCTGAAGGGAAATTCAGGAGAGTGTTCTCATCCATGAAACACACTCTGTTTTAACGCAAATAGCATGCTCTTCTTTTCAGCGTCTTCAGTACAGCAAGGATCATGAGAATGTCCAGAAAAAAGGAACTGTGTGTCCTACTCATACGGACCATATCTAGTTCAACACTGCTTATGAAACTGATACAAACCACATGATCTCTTACATAGACGCTCTTTAGTTAATATTGAAAATAGTATTGTTTTCATGAACTGTGTAAATTCATTTGAGCCGAAAGATAACTGGGTTTACCGGAAATGAACTCTTGCTTGTAGGAAGACACAGAGCATGGCGTTAAACTCCGATTCTAAACGGAAATTCAGAAGAGTGTTTTCCTCAAAGAAACACCATCTGTTTTAATGCAAGAAGCATGCTCTTTTTCCACCATCTGCAATACACCAAGGAACATGAGCATGCCCAGAAAAAAAGAAATGTGTTTCCTACTATTACGGACCATATCTAGTTCAACTCTGCTTATGAAACTGATACAAACCCCATCACCTGTTACATAGATGTTCTTTAGTTAATCGTGTAAATCGTGTTGGTTTCGTGAACTGTGTAAATTCATTTGAGCCAAAAAATAACGGGGTTTACCGGAAATGAACTCTTGCTTGTAGGATGACACAGAGCATGGAGTTTAACTCCATTTCTGAAGGGAATTCAGAAGAGTGTTCTCATCCACGAAACACACTCCGTTTAAAATGAAGAAACATGCTCTTCTTTCCAGCGTCTGCTATACAGCAAGGAACATGAGAATGCCCAGAAAAAAAGAACTGGGTTTCCTACTCATAAGGACCATATCTACTAAAACACTGCTTATGAAACAGATACAAACCACATCATCTCTTACATAGAGGCTCTTTAGTTAATATTGAAAATCGTATTGCTTTCCTTGAACTGTGTAAATTCATTTGAGCAAAAAATAATGGGGTTTAACGGAAATGAAATCTTGCTTGTAGGAAGACACAGAGCCTTTGGATTAACTCACTATCTGAAGGGAAATTCAGACCTGTGTTCTCATCCATGAAACACACTCTGTTCTAACGCAAGAAGCATGCTCTTCTTTCCAGCATCTGCAATACAGCAAGGAACTTGAGCATGCCAAAAAAAAAAAGAAATGTGTTTCCTACTAATACGGACCATATCTAGTTCAACTCTGCTTATGAAACTGATACAAACCCCATCACCTGTTACCTAGATGTTCTTTAGTTAATCGTGTAAATCGTGTTGGTTTCGTGAACTGTGTAAATTCATTTGAGCCGAAAAATAACGGGGTTTACCGGAAATGATCTCTTGCTTGTAGGATGACATAGAGCATGGAGTTTAACTCCATTTCTGAAGGGAATTCAGAAGAGTGTTCTCATCCACGAAACACACTCCGTTTAAAATGAAGAAACATGCTCTTCTTTCCAGCGTCTGCTATACAGCAAGGATCATGAGAATGTCCAGAAAAAAGGAACTGGGTTTCCTACTCATACGGACCATATCTAGTACAACACTGCTTATGAAACTGATACAAACCACATCATCTCTTACATAGACGCTCTTTAGTTAATATTGAAAATAGTATTGGTTTCATGAATTGTGTAAATTCATTTGAGCCGAAAAATAACTGGGTTTACCGGAAATGAACTCTTGCTTGTAGGAAGACACAGTGCCTTTGGTTAAACTCAGTTTCTGAAGGGAAATTGAGTCAAGTGTTCTCATCGATGAAACACACTCCGTTTTAACCGCAGAAGCATGCTCTTCTTTTCAGCGTCTGCAATACAGCAAGGAACATGAGCATGCCCAGAAAAAAAGAACTCTGTTTCCTACTCATACCGACCCTATCTACTTCAACTCTGCTTATGAAACTGATACAAATCTCATCATCTCTTACATAGATGCTCTTTAGTTAATAGAGAAAATCGAATTGGTTTCGTCAACTGTGTAAATTCATTTGATCCGAAAAACAACTGGGTTTCCCGGAAATTACCTCTTGCTTGTAGGATGACAGATAGCATGGAGTTTAACTCCATTTCTGAAGGGAAATTCAGAAGAGTGTTCTCATCCATGAAACAAAGTCTGTTTTAACGCAAATAGCATGCTCTTCTTTCAAGCTTCTGAAATACAGCAAGGAACATGAGAATGTCCAGAAAAAAAGAACTGTGTTTCCTAATCATAAGGACCATATCTAGTTCAACTCTGCTTATGAAACTGATATAAACCACAGCATCTCTTACCTAGACGCTCTTTAGTTAAAAGTGAAAATCATGTTGGTTTCGTGAACTGTGTAAATTCATTTGGCTGAAAATTCACTGCTTTTACCAGAATTGAACTCTTGCTTGTAGGATGACACAGAGCATGGAGTTTAACTCAGATTCTAAATGGAAATTCACAAGAGTGTTCTCCTCCATGAAACCCAGTCTGTTTTAACGCAAGAAGCATCCTCTTCATTCCAGCTTCAACAATACGGCAAGAAACATGAGCATGCCCAGAAAAAAAGAACTGTGTTTCCGACTCATACGGAACATATCTAGTTCAACTCTGCTTATGAAACTGATGCAAACCACATCATCTCTTACATAGATGCTCTTTAATTAATAGTGAAAATCGTATTGGTTTCCTGAACTGTGTAATTTCATTTGAGCCGAAAATAACTGGGTTTACCGGAAATGTACTCTTGCTTGTAGGATGACACAACGCGTGGAGTTTAACTCCGTTTCTGAAGGGAAATTCAGGAGAGTGTTCTCATCCATGAAACACACTCTGTTTTAACGCAAATAGCATGCTCTTCTTTTCAGCGTCTTCAGTACAGCAAGGATCATGAGAATGTCCAGAAAAAAGGAACTGTGTGTCCTACTCATACGGACCATATCTAGTTCAACACTGCTTATGAAACTGATACAAACCACATGATCTCTTACATAGACGCTCTTTAGTTAATATTGAAAATAGTATTGTTTTCATGAACTGTGTAAATTCATTTGAGCCGAAAGATAACTGGGTTTACCGGAAATGAACTCTTGCTTGTAGGAAGACACAGAGCATGGCGTTAAACTCCGATTCTAAACGGAAATTCAGAAGAGTGTTTTCCTCAAAGAAACACCATCTGTTTTAATGCAAGAAGCATGCTCTTTTTCCACCATCTGCAATACACCAAGGAACATGAGCATGCCCAGAAAAAAAGAAATGTGTTTCCTACTATTACGGACCATATCTAGTTCAACTCTGCTTATGAAACTGATACAAACCCCATCACCTGTTACATAGATGTTCTTTAGTTAATCGTGTAAATCGTGTTGGTTTCGTGAACTGTGTAAATTCATTTGAGCCAAAAAATAACGGGGTTTACCGGAAATGAACTCTTGCTTGTAGGATGACACAGAGCATGGAGTTTAACTCCATTTCTGAAGGGAATTCAGAAGAGTGTTCTCATCCACGAAACACACTCCGTTTAAAATGAAGAAACATGCTCTTCTTTCCAGCGTCTGCTATACAGCAAGGAACATGAGAATGCCCAGAAAAAAAGAACTGGGTTTCCTACTCATAAGGACCATATCTACTAAAACACTGCTTATGAAACAGATACAAACCACATCATCTCTTACATAGAGGCTCTTTAGTTAATATTGAAAATCGTATTGCTTTCCTTGAACTGTGTAAATTCATTTGAGCAAAAAATAATGGGGTTTAACGGAAATGAAATCTTGCTTGTAGGAAGACACAGAGCCTTTGGATTAACTCACTATCTGAAGGGAAATTCAGACCTGTGTTCTCATCCATGAAACACACTCTGTTCTAACGCAAGAAGCATGCTCTTCTTTCCAGCATCTGCAATACAGCAAGGAACTTGAGCATGCCAAAAAAAAAAAGAAATGTGTTTCCTACTAATACGGACCATATCTAGTTCAACTCTGCTTATGAAACTGATACAAACCCCATCACCTGTTACCTAGATGTTCTTTAGTTAATCGTGTAAATCGTGTTGGTTTCGTGAACTGTGTAAATTCATTTGAGCCGAAAAATAACGGGGTTTACCGGAAATGATCTCTTGCTTGTAGGATGACATAGAGCATGGAGTTTAACTCCATTTCTGAAGGGAATTCAGAAGAGTGTTCTCATCCACGAAACACACTCCGTTTAAAATGAAGAAACATGCTCTTCTTTCCAGCGTCTGCTATACAGCAAGGATCATGAGAATGTCCAGAAAAAAGGAACTGGGTTTCCTACTCATACGGACCATATCTAGTACAACACTGCTTATGAAACTGATACAAACCACATCATCTCTTACATAGACGCTCTTTAGTTAATATTGAAAATAGTATTGGTTTCATGAATTGTGTAAATTCATTTGAGCCGAAAAATAACTGGGTTTACCGGAAATGAACTCTTGCTTGTAGGAAGACACAGTGCCTTTGGTTAAACTCAGTTTCTGAAGGGAAATTGAGTCAAGTGTTCTCATCGATGAAACACACTCCGTTTTAACCGCAGAAGCATGCTCTTCTTTTCAGCGTCTGCAATACAGCAAGGAACATGAGCATGCCCAGAAAAAAAGAACTCTGTTTCCTACTCATACCGACCCTATCTACTTCAACTCTGCTTATGAAACTGATACAAATCTCATCATCTCTTACATAGATGCTCTTTAGTTAATAGAGAAAATCGAATTGGTTTCGTCAACTGTGTAAATTCATTTGATCCGAAAAACAACTGGGTTTCCCGGAAATTACCTCTTGCTTGTAGGATGACAGATAGCATGGAGTTTAACTCCATTTCTGAAGGGAAATTCAGAAGAGTGTTCTCATCCATGAAACAAAGTCTGTTTTAACGCAAATAGCATGCTCTTCTTTCAAGCTTCTGAAATACAGCAAGGAACATGAGAATGTCCAGAAAAAAAGAACTGTGTTTCCTAATCATAAGGACCATATCTAGTTCAACTCTGCTTATGAAACTGATATAAACCACAGCATCTCTTACCTAGACGCTCTTTAGTTAAAAGTGAAAATCATGTTGGTTTCGTGAACTGTGTAAATTCATTTGGCTGAAAATTCACTGCTTTTACCAGAATTGAACTCTTGCTTGTAGGATGACACAGAGCATGGAGTTTAACTCAGATTCTAAATGGAAATTCACAAGAGTGTTCTCCTCCATGAAACCCAGTCTGTTTTAACGCAAGAAGCATCCTCTTCATTCCAGCTTCAACAATACGGCAAGAAACATGAGCATGCCCAGAAAAAAAGAACTGTGTTTCCGACTCATACGGAACATATCTAGTTCAACTCTGCTTATGAAACTGATGCAAACCACATCATCTCTTACATAGATGCTCTTTAATTAATAGTGAAAATCGTATTGGTTTCCTGAACTGTGTAATTTCATTTGAGCCGAAAATAACTGGGTTTACCGGAAATGTACTCTTGCTTGTAGGATGACACAACGCGTGGAGTTTAACTCCGTTTCTGAAGGGAAATTCAGGAGAGTGTTCTCATCCATGAAACACACTCTGTTTTAACGCAAATAGCATGCTCTTCTTTTCAGCGTCTTCAGTACAGCAAGGATCATGAGAATGTCCAGAAAAAAGGAACTGTGTGTCCTACTCATACGGACCATATCTAGTTCAACACTGCTTATGAAACTGATACAAACCACATGATCTCTTACATAGACGCTCTTTAGTTAATATTGAAAATAGTATTGTTTTCATGAACTGTGTAAATTCATTTGAGCCGAAAGATAACTGGGTTTACCGGAAATGAACTCTTGCTTGTAGGAAGACACAGAGCATGGCGTTAAACTCCGATTCTAAACGGAAATTCAGAAGAGTGTTTTCCTCAAAGAAACACCATCTGTTTTAATGCAAGAAGCATGCTCTTTTTCCACCATCTGCAATACACCAAGGAACATGAGCATGCCCAGAAAAAAAGAAATGTGTTTCCTACTATTACGGACCATATCTAGTTCAACTCTGCTTATGAAACTGATACAAACCCCATCACCTGTTACATAGATGTTCTTTAGTTAATCGTGTAAATCATGTTGGTTTCGTGAACTGTGTAAATTCATTTGAGCCAAAAAATAACGGGGTTTACCGGAAATGAACTCTTGCTTGTAGGATGACACAGAGCATGGAGTTTAACTCCATTTCTGAAGGGAATTCAGAAGAGTGTTCTCATCCACGAAACACACTCCGTTTAAAATGAAGAAACATGCTCTTCTTTCCAGCGTCTGCTATACAGCAAGGAACATGAGAATGCCCAGAAAAAAAGAACTGGGTTTCCTACTCATAAGGACCATATCTACTAAAACACTGCTTATGAAACAGATACAAACCACATCATCTCTTACATAGAGGCTCTTTAGTTAATATTGAAAATCGTATTGCTTTCCTTGAACTGTGTAAATTCATTTGAGCAAAAAATAATGGGGTTTAACGGAAATGAAATCTTGCTTGTAGGAAGACACAGAGCCTTTGGATTAACTCACTATCTGAAGGGAAATTCAGACCTGTGTTCTCATCCATGAAACACACTCTGTTCTAACGCAAGAAGCATGCTCTTCTTTCCAGCATCTGCAATACAGCAAGGAACTTGAGCATGCCAAAAAAAAAAAGAAATGTGTTTCCTACTAATACGGACCATATCTAGTTCAACTCTGCTTATGAAACTGATACAAACCCCATCACCTGTTACCTAGATGTTCTTTAGTTAATCGTGTAAATCGTGTTGGTTTCGTGAACTGTGTAAATTCATTTGAGCCGAAAAATAACGGGGTTTACCGGAAATGATCTCTTGCTTGTAGGATGACATAGAGCATGGAGTTTAACTCCATTTCTGAAGGGAATTCAGAAGAGTGTTCTCATCCACGAAACACACTCCGTTTAAAATGAAGAAACATGCTCTTCTTTCCAGCGTCTGCTATACAGCAAGGATCATGAGAATGTCCAGAAAAAAGGAACTGGGTTTCCTACTCATACGGACCATATCTAGTACAACACTGCTTATGAAACTGATACAAACCACATCATCTCTTACATAGACGCTCTTTAGTTAATATTGAAAATAGTATTGGTTTCATGAATTGTGTAAATTCATTTGAGCCGAAAAATAACTGGGTTTACCGGAAATGAACTCTTGCTTGTAGGAAGACACAGTGCCTTTGGTTAAACTCAGTTTCTGAAGGGAAATTGAGTCAAGTGTTCTCATCGATGAAACACACTCCGTTTTAACCGCAGAAGCATGCTCTTCTTTTCAGCGTCTGCAATACAGCAAGGAACATGAGCATGCCCAGAAAAAAAGAACTCTGTTTCCTACTCATACCGACCCTATCTACTTCAACTCTGCTTATGAAACTGATACAAATCTCATCATCTCTTACATAGATGCTCTTTAGTTAATAGAGAAAATCGAATTGGTTTCGTCAACTGTGTAAATTCATTTGATCCGAAAAACAACTGGGTTTCCCGGAAATTACCTCTTGCTTGTAGGATGACAGATAGCATGGAGTTTAACTCCATTTCTGAAGGGAAATTCAGAAGAGTGTTCTCATCCATGAAACAAAGTCTGTTTTAACGCAAATAGCATGCTCTTCTTTCAAGCTTCTGAAATACAGCAAGGAACATGAGAATGTCCAGAAAAAAAGAACTGTGTTTCCTAATCATAAGGACCATATCTAGTTCAACTCTGCTTATGAAACTGATATAAACCACAGCATCTCTTACCTAGACGCTCTTTAGTTAAAAGTGAAAATCATGTTGGTTTCGTGAACTGTGTAAATTCATTTGGCTGAAAATTCACTGCTTTTACCAGAATTGAACTCTTGCTTGTAGGATGACACAGAGCATGGAGTTTAACTCAGATTCTAAATGGAAATTCACAAGAGTGTTCTCCTCCATGAAACCCAGTCTGTTTTAACGCAAGAAGCATCCTCTTCATTCCAGCTTCAACAATACGGCAAGAAACATGAGCATGCCCAGAAAAAAAGAACTGTGTTTCCGACTCATACGGAACATATCTAGTTCAACTCTGCTTATGAAACTGATGCAAACCACATCATCTCTTACATAGATGCTCTTTAATTAATAGTGAAAATCGTATTGGTTTCCTGAACTGTGTAATTTCATTTGAGCCGAAAATAACTGGGTTTACCGGAAATGTACTCTTGCTTGTAGGATGACACAACGCGTGGAGTTTAACTCCGTTTCTGAAGGGAAATTCAGGAGAGTGTTCTCATCCATGAAACACACTCTGTTTTAACGCAAATAGCATGCTCTTCTTTTCAGCGTCTTCAGTACAGCAAGGATCATGAGAATGTCCAGAAAAAAGGAACTGTGTGTCCTACTCATACGGACCATATCTAGTTCAACACTGCTTATGAAACTGATACAAACCACATGATCTCTTACATAGACGCTCTTTAGTTAATATTGAAAATAGTATTGTTTTCATGAACTGTGTAAATTCATTTGAGCCGAAAGATAACTGGGTTTACCGGAAATGAACTCTTGCTTGTAGGAAGACACAGAGCATGGCGTTAAACTCCGATTCTAAACGGAAATTCAGAAGAGTGTTTTCCTCAAAGAAACACCATCTGTTTTAATGCAAGAAGCATGCTCTTTTTCCACCATCTGCAATACACCAAGGAACATGAGCATGCCCAGAAAAAAAGAAATGTGTTTCCTACTATTACGGACCATATCTAGTTCAACTCTGCTTATGAAACTGATACAAACCCCATCACCTGTTACATAGATGTTCTTTAGTTAATCGTGTAAATCGTGTTGGTTTCGTGAACTGTGTAAATTCTTTTGAGCCAAAAAATAACGGGGTTTACCGGAAATGAACTCTTGCTTGTAGGATGACACAGAGCATGGAGTTTAACTCCATTTCTGAAGGGAATTCAGAAGAGTGTTCTCATCCACGAAACACACTCCGTTTAAAATGAAGAAACATGCTCTTCTTTCCAGCGTCTGCTATACAGCAAGGAACATGAGAATGCCCAGAAAAAAAGAACTGGGTTTCCTACTCATAAGGACCATATCTACTAAAACACTGCTTATGAAACTGATACAAACCACATCATCTCTTACATAGAGGCTCTTTAGTTAATATTGAAAATCGTATTGCTTTCCTTGAACTGTGTAAATTCATTTGAGCAAAAAATAATGGGGTTTAACGGAAATGAAATCTTGCTTGTAGGAAGACACAGAGCCTTTGGATTAACTCACTATCTGAAGGGAAATTCAGACCTGTGTTCTCATCCATGAAACACACTCTGTTCTAACGCAAGAAGCATGCTCTTCTTTCCAGCATCTGCAATACAGCAAGGAACTTGAGCATGCCAAAAAAAAAAGAAATGTGTTTCCTACTAATACGGACCATATCTAGTTCAACTCTGCTTATGAAACTGATACAAACCCCATCACCTGTTACCTAGATGTTCTTTAGTTAATCGTGTAAATCGTGTTGGTTTCGTGAACTGTGTAAATTCATTTGAGCCGAAAAATAACGGGGTTTACCGGAAATGATCTCTTGCTTGTAGGATGACATAGAGCATGGAGTTTAACTCCATTTCTGAAGGGAATTCAGAAGAGTGTTCTCATCCACGAAACACACTCCGTTTAAAATGAAGAAACATGCTCTTCTTTCCAGCGTCTGCTATACAGCAAGGATCATGAGAATGTCCAGAAAAAAGGAACTGGGTTTCCTACTCATACGGACCATATCTAGTACAACACTGCTTATGAAACTGATACAAACCACATCATCTCTTACATAGACGCTCTTTAGTTAATATTGAAAATAGTATTGGTTTCATGAATTGTGTAAATTCATTTGAGCCGAAAAATAACTGGGTTTACCGGAAATGAACTCTTGCTTGTAGGAAGACACAGTGCCTTTGGTTAAACTCAGTTTCTGAAGGGAAATTGAGTCAAGTGTTCTCATCGATGAAACACACTCCGTTTTAACCGCAGAAGCATGCTCTTCTTTTCAGCGTCTGCAATACAGCAAGGAACATGAGCATGCCCAGAAAAAAAGAACTCTGTTTCCTACTCATACCGACCCTATCTACTTCAACTCTGCTTATGAAACTGATACAAATCTCATCATCTCTTACATAGATGCTCTTTAGTTAATAGAGAAAATCGAATTGGTTTCGTCAACTGTGTAAATTCATTTGATCCGAAAAACAACTGGGTTTCCCGGAAATTACCTCTTGCTTGTAGGATGACAGATAGCATGGAGTTTAACTCCATTTCTGAAGGGAAATTCAGAAGAGTGTTCTCATCCATGAAACAAAGTCTGTTTTAACGCAAATAGCATGCTCTTCTTTCAAGCTTCTGAAATACAGCAAGGAACATGAGAATGTCCAGAAAAAAAGAACTGTGTTTCCTAATCATAAGGACCATATCTAGTTCAACTCTGCTTATGAAACTGATATAAACCACAGCATCTCTTACCTAGACGCTCTTTAGTTAAAAGTGAAAATCGTGTTGGTTTCGTGAACTGTGTAAATTCATTTGGCTGAAAATTCACTGCTTTTACCAGAATTGAACTCTTGCTTGTAGGACGACACAGAGCATGGAGTTTAACTCAGATTCTAAATGGAAATTCACAAGAGTGTTCTCCTCCATGAAACCCAGTCTGTTTTAACGCAAGAAGCATCCTCTTCATTCCAGCTTCAACAATACGGCAAGAAACATGAGCATGCCCAGAAAAAAAGAACTGTGTTTCCGACTCATACGGAACATATCTAGTTCAACTCTGCTTATGAAACTGATGCAAACCACATCATCTCTTACATAGATGCTCTTTAATTAATAGTGAAAATCGTATTGGTTTCCTGAACTGTGTAATTTCATTTGAGCCGAAAATAACTGGGTTTACCGGAAATGTACTCTTGCTTGTAGGATGACACAACGCGTGGAGTTTAACTCCGTTTCTGAAGGGAAATTCAGGAGAGTGTTCTCATCCATGAAACACACTCTGTTTTAACGCAAATAGCATGCTCTTCTTTTCAGCGTCTTCAGTACAGCAAGGATCATGAGAATGTCCAGAAAAAAGGAACTGTGTGTCCTACTCATACGGACCATATCTAGTTCAACACTGCTTATGAAACTGATACAAACCACATGATCTCTTACATAGACGCTCTTTAGTTAATATTGAAAATAGTATTGTTTTCATGAACTGTGTAAATTCATTTGAGCCGAAAGATAACTGGGTTTACCGGAAATGAACTCTTGCTTGTAGGAAGACACAGAGCATGGCGTTAAACTCCGATTCTAAACGGAAATTCAGAAGAGTGTTTTCCTCAAAGAAACACCATCTGTTTTAATGCAAGAAGCATGCTCTTTTTCCACCATCTGCAATACACCAAGGAACATGAGCATGCCCAGAAAAAAAGAAATGTGTTTCCTACTATTACGGACCATATCTAGTTCAACTCTGCTTATGAAACTGATACAAACCCCATCACCTGTTACATAGATGTTCTTTAGTTAATCGTGTAAATCGTGTTGGTTTCGTGAACTGTGTAAATTCATTTGAGCCAAAAAATAACGGGGTTTACCGGAAATGAACTCTTGCTTGTAGGATGACACAGAGCATGGAGTTTAACTCCATTTCTGAAGGGAATTCAGAAGAGTGTTCTCATCCACGAAACACACTCCGTTTAAAATGAAGAAACATGCTCTTCTTTCCAGCGTCTGCTATACAGCAAGGAACATGAGAATGCCCAGAAAAAAAGAACTGGGTTTCCTACTCATAAGGACCATATCTACTAAAACACTGCTTATGAAACTGATACAAACCACATCATCTCTTACATAGAGGCTCTTTAGTTAATATTGAAAATCGTATTGCTTTCCTTGAACTGTGTAAATTCATTTGAGCAAAAATTAACGGGGTTTAACGGAAATGAAATCTTGCTTGTAGGAAGACACAGAGCCTTTGGATTAACTCACTTTCTGAAGGGAAATTCAGACCTGTGTTCTCATCCATGAAACACACTCTGTTCTAACGCAAGAAGCATGCTCTTCTTTCCAGCATCTGCAATACAGCAAGGAACTTGAGCATGCCAAAAAAAAAAAAAGAAATGTGTTTCCTACTAATACGGACCATATCTAGTTCAACTCTGCTTATGAAACTGATACAAACCCCATCACCTGTTACCTAGATGTTCTTTAGTTAATCGTGTAAATCGTGTTGGTTTCGTGAAGTGTGTAAATTCATTTGAGCCGAAAAATAACGGGGTTTACCGGAAATGATCTCTTGCTTGTAGGATGACACAGAGCATGGAGTTTAACTCCATTTCTGAAGGGAATTCAGAAGAGTGTTCTCAACCACGAAACACACTCTGTTTTAACGCAAATAGCATGCTCTTCTTTTCAGCGTCTTCAGTACAGCAACGATCATGAGAATGTCCAGAAAAAAGGAACTGTGTGTCCTACTCATACGGACCATATCTAGTTCAACACTGCTTATGAAACTGATACAAACCACATGATCTCTTACATAGACGCTCTTTAGTTAATATTGAAAATAGTATTGTTTTCATGAACTGTGTAAATTCATTTGAGCCGAAAGATAACTGGGTTTACCGGAAATGAACTCTTGCTTGTAGGAAGACACAGAGCATGGCGTTAAACTCCGATTCTAAACGGAAATTCAGAAGAGTGTTTTCCTCAAAGAAACACCATCTGTTTTAATGCAAGAAGCATGCTCTTTTTCCACCATCTGCAATACACCAAGGAACATGAGCATGCCCAGAAAAAAAGAAATGTGTTTCCTACTATTACGGACCATATCTAGTTCAACTCTGCTTATGAAACTGATACAAACCCCATCACCTGTTACATAGATGTTCTTTAGTTAATCGTGTAAATCGTGTTGGTTTCGTGAACTGTGTAAATTCATTTGAGCCAAAAAATAACGGGGTTTACCGGAAATGAACTCTTGCTTGTAGGATGACACAGAGCATGGAGTTTAACTCCATTTCTGAAGGGAATTCAGAAGAGTGTTCTCATCCACGAAACACACTCCGTTTAAAATGAAGAAACATGCTCTTCTTTCCAGCGTCTGCTATACAGCAAGGAACATGAGAATGCCCAGAAAAAAAGAACTGGGTTTCCTACTCATAAGGACCATATCTACTAAAACACTGCTTATGAAACTGATACAAACCACATCATCTCTTACATAGAGGCTCTTTAGTTAATATTGAAAATCGTATTGCTTTCCTTGAACTGTGTAAATTCATTTGAGCAAAAATTAACGGGGTTTAACGGAAATGAAATCTTGCTTGTAGGAAGACACAGAGCCTTTGGATTAACTCACTTTCTGAAGGGAAATTCAGACCTGTGTTCTCATCCATGAAACACACTCTGTTCTAACGCAAGAAGCATGCTCTTCTTTCCAGCATCTGCAATACAGCAAGGAACTTGAGCATGCCAAAAAAAAAAAAAAGAAATGTGTTTCCTACTAATACGGACCATATCTAGTTCAACTCTGCTTATGAAACTGATACAAACCCCATCACCTGTTACCTAGATGTTCTTTAGTTAATCGTGTAAATCGTGTTGGTTTCGTGAAGTGTGTAAATTCATTTGAGCCGAAAAATAACGGGGTTTACCGGAAATGATCTCTTGCTTGTAGGATGACACAGAGCATGGAGTTTAACTCCATTTCTGAAGGGAATTCAGAAGAGTGTTCTCATCCACGAAACACACTCCGTTTAAAATGAAGAAACATGCTCTTCTTTCCAGCGTCTGCTATACAGCAAGGATCATGAGAATGTCCAGAAAAAAGGAACTGGGTTTCCTACTCATACGGACCATATCTGGTACAACACTGCTTATGAAACTGATACAAACCACATGATCTCTTACATAGACGCTCTTTAGTTAATATTGAAAATAGTATTGGTTTCATGAATTGTGTAAATTCATTTGAGCCGAAAAATAACTGGGTTTACCGGAAATGAACTCTTGCTTGTAGGAAGACACATAGCATGGAGTTTAACTCCGATTCTAAAGGGAAATTCAGAAAAGTGTTCTCATCCATGAAACACAGTCTGTTTTAACGCAAGAAGCATGCTCTTCTTTCAAGCAACTACAATACAGCAAGGAACATGAGCATGTCCAGAAAACAAGAACTGTGTTTCCTAATCATAGGGACCATATCTTGTTCAACTCTGCTCATGAAACTGATACAAAGCACATCCTCTCTTACATAGATGCTCTTTAATTAATAGTGAAAATCGTATTGGTTTCATGAACTATGTGAAATCATTTGAGCCGAATATTAACTTGGTTTACAGGAAATGAATTCTTGCTTGTAGGAAGACACAGAGCTGTTGGTTTAACTCACTTTCTGAATGGAAATTCAGACCTGTGTTCTCATCCATGAAACACACTCTGTTCTAATGCAAGAAGCATGCTCTTCTATCTAGCTTTGCAATACAGCAAGGAACATGAGTATGCCCAGAAAAAAAGAACTGTGTCTCCTACTCATATGGACCATATCTATTTCAACTCTGCTTATGAAACTGATACAAACCACATCATCTCTTACATAGATACTCTTCAGTTAATAGTGAAAACCGTATTGATTTCGTGAACTGTGTAAATTCATTTGAGCCGAAAAATAACTGGGTTTACCGGAAATGAACTCTTGCTTGTAGGAAGACACAGAGCATGGCGTTAAACTCCGATTCTAAAGGGAAATTCAGAAGAGTGTTTTCCTCAAAGAAACACCATCTGTTTTAATGCAAGAAGCATGTTCTTTTTCCACCATCTGCAATACAGCAAGAAACATGAGCATGGCCAGAAAAAGAGAATTGTGTTTCCTACTCATAGGGACCATATCTCGTTCAACACTGCTTATGAAACTGGTACAAACCACAGCATGTCTTACATAGATGCTCTTTAGTTAATATAGAAAATTGTGTTGGTTTCGTGAACTGTGTAAATTCATTTGGCACCGAAAATTCACTGCGTTTACCAGAAATGAACTCTTGATTGTAGGACGACACAGACCATGGAGTTTAACTCTGATTCTAAATGGAAATTCAGCAGAGTGTTCTCCTCCATGAAACGCAGTCTGTTTTAATGCAAGATGCATGGTCTTCTTTCCAGCATCTGCAATAAAGCAAGAAACACGAGCTTGGCCAGAATAGAAGAACTGTGTTTCCTACTCATACCGAACCTTTCTAGTTCAACTCTGCTTATGAAACTGATACAAACCACCTCATCTCTTACATAGATGCTCTTTAGTTAATAGTGTAAATCGTGTTGGTTTCGTGAGCTGTGTATATTCATTTGAGCTGAAAAATAACTGGGTTTACCGGAAATGAACTCTTGCTTGTAGGAAGACACAGAGCCTTTGGTTAAACTCAGTTTCTGAAGGGAAATTCAGACCAGTGTTCTCATCCATGAAACACACTCCGTTTTAACCGAAGAAGCATGATCTTCTTTTCAGCGTCTGCAATACAGCAATGAACATGAGCATGCCCAGAAAAAAAGAACTGTGTTTCCTACACATATGGACCATATGTAGGTCAAGTCTGCTTATGAAAATAATACAAACCACATCAACTGTTACATAGATGCTCTTTAGTTAATAGTGAAAATCTTGATGGTGCCGTGAACTGTGTAAATTTATTTGAGCCGAAAAATAACTGGGTTTCCCAGGAAATTACCTCTTGCTTGTAGGATGACACAGAGCATCGAGTATACTTCCATTTCTGAAGGGAAATTCAGAAGAGTGTTCTCATCCATGAAACAAAGTCTGTTTTAACGCAAATAGCATGCTCTTCATTCCAGCGTCTGCAATACAGCAAGGAACATGAGAATGTCCAGAGAAAGAGAACTGTGCTTCCTACTCATACGGACCATATCTAGTTCAACTCTGCTTATGAAAATGAAAGAAACCACAGCTTCTGTTACATAGATGCTCTTTAGTTAATCATATAAATCGTGTTGGTTTCGTGAACTGTGTAAATTCATTTGAGCCGAAAAATAACGGGGTTTACCGGAAATGAACTCTTGTTGTAGGATGACACAGAGCATGGAGTTTAACTCCATTTCTGAAGGGAAATTCAGAAGAGTGTTCTCATCCATGCAACACACTCTGTTCTAACGCAAGAAGCATGCTCTTCTTTCCAGCGTCTGCTATACAGCAAGGAATATGAGCATGCCCAGAAAAAAAGAACTGTGTCTCCTACTCATATGGACCATATCTATTTCAACTCTTCTTATGAAACTGATACACACCACATCATCTCTTACATAGATGCTCTTTAGTTAATAGTGAAAATCGTGATGGTTTTCGTGAACTGTGTAAATTTATTTGAGCAGAAAAATACCTGGGTTTCCCGGAAATTACCTCTTGCTTGTAGGATGACACAGAGCATGGAGATTAACTCCATTTCTGAAGGGAAATTCAGAAGAGTGTTCTCATCCATGAAACAAAGTCTGTTTTAACAAAAATAGCATGCTCTTCTTTCCAGCGTCTGCAATACAGCAAGGAACATGAGAATGTCGAGAAAAAAAGAACTGTGTTTCCTACTCATAGGGCCCATATCTCGTTCAACTCTGCTTATGAAACTGATACAAAGCACAGCATCTCTTACATAGATGCTCTTTAGTTAATAGTTAAAATTGTGTTGGTTTCGTGAACTGTGTAAATTCATTTGGCACCGAAAATTCACTGCGTTTACCAGAAATGAACTCTTGCTTGTAGGACGACACAGAGCATGGAGTTTAACTCTGATTCTAAATGGAAATTCAGCAGAGTGTTCTCCTCCATGAAACACACTCCGTTTTAAAGGAAGAAGCATGCTCTTCTTTCCAGCGTCTTCTATACAGCAAGGAACATGAGAACGTCCAGAAAAAAAGAACTGGGTTTCCTACTCATAAGGACCATATCTACTTCAACACTGGTTATGAAACTGATACAAACCACATCATCTCTTACATAGATGCTCTTTAGTTAATATTGAAAATCGTATTGGTTTCCTTGAACTGTGTAAATTCATTTGAGCAAAAAATAACGGGGTTTAACGGAAATGAACTCTTGCTTGTAGGAAGACACATAGCATGGAGTTTAACTCTGATTCTAAAGGGAAATTAAGAAAAGTGTTCTCATCCATGAAACACAGTCTGTTTTAACGCAAGAAGCATTCTCTTCTTTCTAGCATCTGCAATACAGCAAGGAACATGAGCATGTCCAGAAAACAAGAACTGTGTTTCCTAATCATAGTGACCCTATCTCGTTCAACTCTGCTCATGAAACTGATACAAACCATATCATCTCTTACATAGATGCTCTTTAGTTAATAGTGAAAATCGTATTGGTTTTGTGAACTCTGTAAAATCATTTGAGCCGAAAAATAACTGGGTTTACAGGAAATGAACTCTTACTTGTAGGAAGACACAGAGCCTTTGGTTTAACTCACTTTCTGAAGTCTAATTCAGACCTGTGTTCTCATCCATGAAGCACACTCTGTTCTTACGAAAGAAGCATGCTCTTCTAACCAGCTTTGCAATACTTCAATGAACATGAGCATGCCCAGAAAAAAAGAACTGTGTCTCCTACTCATATGGACCATATCCCGTTCAACACTGCTTATGAAACAGATACAAACCACAGCATCTCTTACATAGATGCTCTTTAGTTAATAGAGAAAATTGTGTGGTTTCGTGAACTGTGTAAATTCATTTGGCACCAAAAATTAACTGCGTTTACCAGAAATGAACTCTTGCTTGTAGGACAACACAGAGCATGGAGTTTAACTCCGATTCTAAATGGAAATTCCTCCATGAAACACAGTCTGTTTTAACGCAAGAAGCATCCTCTTCATTCCAGCATCTGCAAAACAGCAAGAAACATGAGCATGAACAGAAAAAAAGAACGGAGTGTCTGACTCATACATACCATATCTAGTTCAACTCTGCTTATGAAACTGATATAAACCACAGCATTGCTTACATAGACGCTCTTTAGTTAATAGTGAAAATCGTGTTGGTTTCGTGAACTGTGTAAATTCATTGGGCCGAAAATTCACTGCTCTTACCAAAAATGTACTCTTGCTTGTAGGAACACACAAAGCATTTGGTTTAACTCCATTTCTGAAGGTAATTTCAGACCAGTGTTCTCATCCAGAAAACACCCTCTGTTTTAATGCAAATAGCATGCTCTCATTTCCAGCGTGTGCAATACAGCAAGGAACATGAGCATGCCCAGAAAAAAAGAACTGTGTTTCCTATTCATATGGAACATATCTAGTTCAACTCTGCTTATGAAACTGATGCAAACCACATCATCTCTTCCATAGATGCTCTTTATTTAATAGTGAAAATCGTATTGGTTTTGTGAACTGTGTAAAATCATTTGAGCCGAAAAATAACTGGGTTTACAGGAAATGAACTCTTGCTTGTAGGAAGACACAGTGCCTTTGGTTTAACTCACTTTCTGAACGGAAATTCAGACCAGTGTTCTCATCCATGAAACACACTCTGTTCTAACGCAAGAAGCATGCTCTTCTTTCCAGCTTGAAATACAGCAAGGAACATGAGCACTCCCAGAAAAAAAGAACTGTGTCACTTACTCATATGGACCATATCTATTTCAACTCTTCTTATGAAACTGATACACACCACATCATCTCTTACATAGATGCTCTTTAGTTAATAGTGAAAATCGTGATGGTTTCATGAACTGTGTAAATTCATTTGAGCCGAAAAATAACTGGGTTTCCCGGAAATTACCTCTTGCTTGTAGGATGACACAGAGCATGGAGTTTAACTCCATTTCTGAAGGGAAATTAAGAAGAGTGTTCTCATCCATGAAACACACTCTGTTTTAACGCAAAGAGCAGGCTCTTCTTTTCAGCGTCTTCAGTACAGCAAGGATCATGAGAATGTCCAGAAAAAAGGAACTGTGTGTCCTACTCATACAGAACATATCTTGTTCAACTCTGCTCATGAAACTGATGCAAACCACATCATCTCTTACATAGATGCTCTTTATTTAATGGTGAAAATCGTATTGGTTTCATGAACTGTGTAAAATCATTTGAGCCGAAAAATAACTGGGTTTACAGGAAATGAACTCTTGCTTGTAGGAAGGCACAGAGCCTTTGGTTTAACTCTCTTTCTGAAGGGAAAATCAGACCTGTGTTCTCATCCATGAAACACACTCTGTTCTAACGCAAGAAGCATGCTCTTCTTTCCAGCTTTGCAATACAGCAAGGAACATGAGCATGCCCAGAAAAAAAGAACTGTGTCTCCTACTCATATGGACCATATCTATTTCAACTCTTCTATGAAACTGATACACACCACATCATCTCTTACATAGATGCTCTTTAGTGAATAGTGAAAATCGTGATGGTTTTCGTGAACTGTGTAAATTCATTTGAGCAGAAAAATACCTGAGTTTCCCGGAAATTACCTCTTGCTTGTAGGATGACACAGAGCATGGAGATTAACTCCATTTCTGAAGGGAAATTCAGAAGAGTGTTCTCATCCATGAAACAAAGTCTGTTTTAACAAAAATAGCATGCTCTTCTTTCCAGCGTCTGCAATACAGCAAGGAACATGAGAATGTCCAGAAAAAAAGAACTGTGTTTCCTACTCATAGGGCCCATATCTCGTTCAACTCTGCTTATGAAACTGATACAAAGCACAGCATCTCTTACATAGATGCTCTTTAGTTAATAGTTAAAATTGTGTTGGTTTCGTGAACTGTGTAAATTCATTTGGCACTGAAAATTCACTGCGTTTACCAGAAATGAACTATTGCTTGTAGGACGACACAGAGCATGGAGTTTAAATCTGATTCTAAATGGAATATCAGCAGAGTGTTCTCCTCCGTGAAACGCAGTCTGTTTTAATGCAAGATGCATAGACTTCTTTCCAGCATCTGCAATAAAGCAAGAAACACGAGCTTGGCCAGAATAAAAGAACTGTGTTTCCTACTCATACGGAACATATCTAGTTCAACTCTGCTTATGAAACTGATGCAAACCACATCATCTCTTACATAGATCCTCTTTAGATAATAGTGATAATCGTGTTGGTTTCGTGAACTATGTAAAATCATTTGAGCCGAAAAATAACTGGGAGTACAGGAAATGAACTCTTGCTTGTAGGAAGACACAGAGCCTTTGGTTTAACTCACTTTCTGAAGGGAAATTCAGACCTGTGTTCTCATCCATGAAACACACTCTGTTCTAACGCAAGAAGCATGCTCTTCTTTCCAGTTTGCAATACAGCAAGGAACATGAGCATGCCCAGAAAAAAAGACCTGTGTCTCCTACTCATATGGACGATATCTATTTCCACTCTGCTTATGAAACTGATACAAACCACAGCATCTCTTACCTAGACGCTCTTTAGTTAATAGTGAAAATCATATTGGTTTCAGGAACTGTGTAAATTCATTTGATCCGAAAAATAACTGGGTTTACCGGAAAAGAACTCTTGCTTGTAGGAAGACACAGAGTATGGCGTTAAACTCCGATTCTAAAGGGAAATTCAGAAGAGTGTTCTCCTCAAAGAAACACAATCTGTTTTAATGCAAGAAGCATGCTCTTCTTTCCAGCATCTGCAATACAGCAAGAAACATGAGCATGGCCAGAAAAAGAGAACTGTGTTTCATACTCCTGGGGACCATATCTCGTTCAACACTGCTTATGAAACTGATACAAACCACAGCATCTCTTACATAGACGCTCCTTAGTTAATAGTGAAAATCGTGTTGGTTTCGTGAACTGTTTAAATTCATTTGGCCGAAAATTCACTGCTCTTAGCAAATAAGTACTCTTGTTTGTAGGAAGACATAGAGCATTTCGTTTAACTCCATTACTGAAGGGAATTTCAGACCAGTGCTCTCATCCACGAAACACACTCTGTTTTAATGGAAATAGCATGCTCTCATTTCCAGCCTGTGCAATACAGCAAGGAACATGAGCATGCCCAGAAAAAAAGAACTGTGTTTCCTACTCATATGGAACACATCTAGTTCAACTTCTCTTATGAAACTGATGCAAACATCATCATCTCTTACATAGACGCTCTTTAGTTAATAGTGAAAATAGTATTGGTTTCGTGAACTGTGTAAATTCATTTGAGCCGAAAAATCACTCGTTTACCAGAAATGAACTCTTGCTTGTAGGAAGACACAGAACCTTTAGTTTAACTCACTTTCTGAAGGGAAATTCAGACCTGTGTTCTAATCCATGAAACACACTCTGTTCTAACTCAAGAAGCATGATCTTCTTTCTAGCTTTGCAATACAGCAAGGAACATGAGCATGTCCAGAAAAAAAGAACTGTGTCTCCTACTCATATGGACCATATCTATTTCAACTGTGCTTATGAAACTGATACAATCCACATCATCTGTTACATAGATGCTCTTTAGTTAATAGTGAAAATCGTGATGGTTTTGTGAACTGTGTAAATTCATTTGACCCGAAAAATAACTGGGTTTCCCAGAAATTACCTCTTTCTTGTAGGATGACACAGAGCATGGAGTTTAACTCCATTTCTGAAGGAAAATTCAGAAGAGTGTTCTCATCCATGAAACACACTCTGTTTTAACGCAAATAGCATGCTCTCATTTCCAGCGTCTGAAATACAGCAAGGAAAATGAGAATGTCCAGAAAAAAAGAACTGTTTCCTACTCATACGGACCATATCTGGTTCAACTCTGCTTATGAAACTGATATAATCCACAGCATCTCTTACCTAGACAATCTTGAGTTAAAAGTGAAAATCGTGTTGGTTTCGTGAACTGTGTAAATGCATTTGGCACCAAAAATTCACTGTGTTTACCAGAAATGAACTGTTGCTTGTAGGACGACACAGAGCATGGAGTTTAACTCCGTTTCTAAATGGAAATTCAGCAGAGTGTTCTCCATGAAACGCAGTCTGTTTTAACGCAAGATGCATGCTCTTCTTTCCAGCATCTGCAATAAAGCAAGAAACATGAGGTTCGCCAGAAAAAAAGAACTGTGTTTCCTACTCATAGGGACCATATCTAGTTCAACTCTGCTTATGAAACTGATATGTACCACAGCATCGCTTACATACACGCTCTTTAGTTTATAGTGAAAATCATGTTGGTTTTGTGAACTGTGTAAATTCATTTGGCCGAAAATTCACAGCTCTTACCAAAATATACTCTTGCATGTAGGAAGACACAGAGCATTTGGTTTAACTCCATTTCTGAAGGGAATTTCAGACCAGTTTTCTCATCCATGAAACACACTCCGTTTTAACCGAAGAAGCATGATCTTCTTTTCTGCGTCTGCAATACAGCAATGAACATGAGCATGCCCAGAAAAAAAGAACTGTGTTTCCTACTCATATGGACCATATCTAGGTCAACTCTGCTTATGAAACTTATACAAGCCACATCATCTGTTACATAGATGCTCTTTAGTTAATCATGTATATCGTGTTGGTTTCGTGAACTGTGTAAGTTCATTTGAGCCGAAAAAAAACGGGGTTTACCGGAAATGAACTCTTGCTTGTAGGATGACACAGAGCATGGAGTTTAACTCCATTTCTGAAGGGAAATTCAGAAGAGTGTTCTCATCCACGAAACACACTCCGTGTAAAATGAAGAAGCATGCTCTTCTTTCCAGCTTCTGCTATACAGCAAGGAACATGAGAATGACCAGAAAAAAAGAACTGGGTTTCCTACTCATACGGACCATATCTACTAAAACACTGCTTATGAAACTGATACAAACCACATCATCTCTTACATAGATGCTCTTTAGATAATATTGAAAATCGTATTTGTTTCCTTGAACTGTGTAAATTCATTTGAACAAAAAATAATGGGATATTACCGGAAATGAACTAGTGCTTGTATTAAGACACAGAGCATGGAGTTTAACTCCGATTCTAAATGGAAATTCAGAAGAGTGTTCTCCTCCATGAAACACAGTCTGTTTTAACGCAAGAAGCATCCTCTTCATTCCAGCTTCTGCAATACAGCAAGAAACATGAGCATGCACAGAAAAAAAGAACTGTGTTTCAGACTCATACAGAACATATCTAGTTCAACTCTGCTTATGAAACTGATGCAAACCACATCATCTCTTACATAGATCCTCTTTAGTTAATAGTGAAAATCGTGATGGTTTCATGAACTGTGTAAATACATTTGAGCCGAAAAATAAATGGGTTTCCCGGAAATTACCTCTTGCTTGTAGGATGACACAGAGCATGGAGTTTAACTCTGATTCTAAATGGAAATTCAGAAGAGTGTTCTCCTCCATGAAACACAGTCTGTTTTAACGCAAGAAGCATCCTCTTCATTCCAGCTTCTGCAATACAGCAAGAAACTTGAGCATGCGCAGAAAAAAAGAACTGTGTTTCCGACTCATACAGAACATATCTAGTTCAACTCTGCTTATGAAACTGATGCAAACCACATCATCTCTTACATAGACGCTCTTTAGTTAATAGTGAAAATAGTATTGGTTTTGTGAATTGTGTAAATTCATTTGAGCCGAAAAATCACTGCGTTTACCAGTAATGAACTCTTGCTTGTAGGAAGACACAGAGCATTTAGTTTAACTCCGACTCTAAAGGGAAATTCAGAAAAGTGTTCTCATCCCTGAAACACAGTCTGTTTTCACGCAAGAAGCATGCTCTTCTTTCCAGCATCTGCCATACAGCAAGGAACATGAGCATGTCCAGAAAACAAGAACTGTGTTTCCTAATCATAGGGACCATATCTTGTTCAACTCTGCTCATGAAACTGATACAAACCACATCATCTCTTACATAGATGCTCTTTAGTTAATAGTGAAAATCGTATTGGTTTCCTAAACTATGTAAAATCATTTGAGCCGAAAAATAACTGGGTTTACAGGAAATGAACTCTTGCTTGTAGGAAGACACAAAGCATGGCGTTAAACTCCGATTCTAAAGGGAAATTCAGAAGAGTGTTCTCCTCAAAGAAACACAGTCTGTTTTAACGCAAATAGCATGCTCTTCTTTCCAGCATCTGCAGTAAAGCAAGAAACATGAGCATGGTCTGAAAAAAAGAACTGTGTTTCCTACTCATACGGACCGTATCTAGTTCAACTCTGCTTATGAAACTCATATAAACCACATCATCTCTTACACAGATGCTCTTTATTTAATAGTGAAAATCGTATTGGTTTCCTTGAACTGTGTAAATTCATTTGAGCAAAAAATAACGGGGTTTACCGGAAATGAACTCTTGCTTGTAGGAAGACACAGAGCATTTAGTTTAACTCCGATTCTAAAGGGAAATTCAGAAAAGTGTTCTCATCCATGAAACACAGTCTGTTTTAACACAAGAAGCATGCTCTTCTTTCCAGCATCTGCAATACAGCAAGGAACATGAGCATGTCCAGAAAACAAGAACTGTGTTTCCTAATCATAGGGACCATATCTTGTTCAACTCTGCTCATGAAACTGATACAAACGACATCATCTCTTACAAAGATGCTCTTTAGTTAATACTGAAAATCGTATTGGTTTCCTAAACTATGTAAAATCATTTGAGCCGAAAAATAACTGGGTTTACAGGAAATGAACTCTTGCTTGTAGGAAGACACAAAGCATGGCGTTAAACTCCGATTCTAAAGGGAAATTCAGAAGAGTGTTGTCCTCAAAGAAACACAGTCTGTTTTAATGCAAGAAGCATGCTCTTCTTTCTAGCATCTGCAATACAGCAAGAAACATGAGCATGGCTAGAAAAAGAGAACTGTGTTTCCTACTCATATGGACCATATCTCGTTCAACTCTGCTTATGAAACTGATACAAACCACAGCATTTCTTACATAGATGCTCTTTAGTTAATAGAGAAAATTGTGTTGGTTTCGTGAACTGTGTAAATTCATTTGGTACCGAAAATTCACTGCGTTTACCAGAAATGAACTCTTGGTTGTAGGATGACACAGAGCACGGAGTTTAACTCCGATTCTAAATGGAAATTGAGCAGAGTGTTCTCCTCCATGAAACACAGTCTGTTTTAACGCAAGAAGCATCCACTTCTTTCCAGCATCTGCAAAACAGCAAGAAACATGAGCATGGCCAGAAAAAAAGAACTGTGTTTCCGACTCATATGGACCATATCTAGTTCAACTCTGCTTATGAAACTGATGCAAACCACATCATCTCTTACATAGATGCTCTTTAGTTAATAGTGAACATCGTGGTGGTTTCGTGAACTGTGTAAATTCATTTGAGCCGAAAAATAACTGGGTTTCCCGGAAATTACCTCTTGATTGTAGGATGACACAGAGCATGGAGTTTAACTCCGATTCTAAATGGAAATTCAGAAGAGTGTTCTCCTCCATGAAACACAGTCTGTTTTAACGCAAGAAGCATCCTCTTCATTCCAGCTTCTGCAATACAGCAAGAAACATGAGCATGCACAGAAAAAAAGAACAGTGTTTCAGACTCATACGGAACATATCTAGTTCAACTCTGATTATGAAACTGATGCAAACCACATCATCTCTTACATAGATGCTCTTTAGTTAATAGAGAAAATTGTGTTGGTTTCATGAACTGTGTAAATTCATTTGGTACCGAAAATTCACTGCGTTTACCAGAAATGAACTCTTGTTTGTAGGATGACACAGAGCACGGAGTTTAACTCCGATTTTAAATGGAAATTCAGCAGAGTGTTCTCCTCCATGAAACACAGTCTGTTTTAACGCAAGAAGCATCCTCTTCATTCCAGCTTCTGCAATACAGCAAGAAACATGAGCATGCACAGAAAAAAAGAACTGTGTTTCAGACTCATACGGAACATATCTAGTTCAACTCTGATTATGAAACTGATGCAAACCACATCATCTCTTACATAGATGCTCTTTAGTTAATAGTGAACATCGTGATGGTTTCGTGAACTGTGTAAATTCATTTGAGCCGAAAAATCACTGCGTTTACCAGTAATGAACTCTTGCTTGTAGGAAGACACAGATCCATTTTTTAAACTCAGTTTCTGAAGGGAAATTCAGAGCATTGTTCTCATCCATGAAACACACACTGTTTTAACGGAAGAAGCATGCTCTTCTTTCTAGCACCTGCAATAGAGCAAGGAACATGAGCATGCCCAGAAAAAAAGAACTGTGTTTCCTACTCATACGGACCATATCTAGTTCAAATCAGCTTATGAAACTGATACAAACCACATCATCTCTTACATAGATGTTCTTTAGTTAATAGTGTAAATCGTGTTGGTTTCGTGAACTGTGTAAATTCATTTGAGCAAAAAATAACGGGGTTTACCGGAAATGAACTCTTGCTTGTAGGAAGACACAGAGCATTTAGTTTAACTCCGATTCTAAAGGGAAATTCAGAAAAGTGTTGTCATCCATGAAACACAGTCTGTTTTAACGCAAGAAGCATGCTCTTCTTTCCAGCATCTGCAATACAGCAAGGAACATGAGCATGTCCAGAAAACAAGAACTGTGTTTCCTAATCATAGGGACCATATCTTGTTCAACTCTGCTCATGAAACTGATACAAACCACATCATCTCTTACATAGATGCTCTTTAGTTAATAGTGAAAATCGTATTGGTTTCCTAAACTATGTAAAATCATTTGAGCCGAAAAATAACTGGGTTTACAGGAAATGAACTCTTGCTTGTAGGAAGACACAAAGCATGGCGTTAAACTCCGATTCTAAAGGGAAATTCAGAAGAGTGTTCTCCTCAAAGAAACACAGTCTGTTTTAATGCAAGAAGCATGCTCTTCTTTCCAGCATCTGCAATACAGCAAGAAACATGAGCATGGCCAGAAAAAGAGAACTGTGTTTCCTACTCATATCGACCATATCTATTTCAACTCTGCTTATGAAACTGATACAAACCACAGCATCTCTTACATAGATGCTCTTTAGTTAATAGAGAAAATTGTGTTGGTTTTGTGAACTGTGTAAATTCATTTGGTACCAAAAATTCACTGCGTTTACCAGAAATGAACTCTTGGTTGTAGGATGACACAGATCATGGAGTTTAACTCCGATTCTAAATGGAAATTGAGCAGAGTGTTCTCCTCCATGAAACACAGTCTGTTTTAACGTAAGAAGCATCCTCTTCTTCCAGCATCTGCAAAACAGCAAGAAACATGAGCATGGCCAGAAAAAAAGAACTGTGTTTCCGACTCATACAGACCATATCTAGTTCAACTCTGCTTATGAAACTGATATAAACCACAGCATCACTCACATACACGCTCTTTAGTTAATAGTGAAAATCGTGTTGGTTTCGTGAACTGTGTAAATTCATTTGGCCGAAAATTCACAGCTCTTACACAAAATGTACTCTTGCTTGAAGGAAGACACAGAGCATTTGGTTTAACTCCATTTCTGAAGGGAATTTCAGACCAGTGTTCTCATCCATGAAACACACTCTGTTTTAACACAAATAGCATGCTCTCATTTCCAGCGTCTGCAATACAGCAAGGAACATGAGCATGCCCAGAAAAAAATAACTGTGTTTCCTACTCATACGGAACATATGTAGTTAAACTCTGCTTATGAAACTGATGCAAACCACATCATCTCTTACATAGATGCTCTTTAGTTAATAGTGAACATCGTGATGGTTTCGTGAACTGTGTAAATTCATTTGAGCCGAAAAATAACTGGGTTTCCCGGAAATTACCTCTTGATTGTAGGATGACACAGAGCATGGAGTTTAACTCCGAATCTAAATGGAAATTCAGAAGAGTGTTCTCCTCCATGAAACACAGTCTGTTTTAATGCAAGAAGCATGCTCTTCTTTCCAGCATCTGCAATACAGCAAGAAACATGAGCATGGCCAAAAAAAGAGAACTGTGTTTCCTACTCATATGGACCATATCTCGTTCAACTCTGCTTATGAAACTGATGCAAACCACAGCATCTCTTACTTAGATGCTCTTTAGTTAATAGTGAACATCGTGATGGTTTCGTGAACTGGGTAAATTCATTTGAGCCGAAAAATAACTGGGTTTCCCGGAAATTACCTCTTGATTGTAGGATGACACAGAGCATGGAGTTTAACTCCGATTCTAAATGGAAATTCAGAAGAGCGTTCTGCTCCATGAAACACAGTCTGTTTTAACGCAAGAAGCATCCTCTTCATTCCAGCTTCTGCAATACAGCAAGAAACATGAGCATGCCCAGAAAAAAAGAACTGTGTTTCCGACTCATACGGAACATATCTAGTTCAACTCTGCTTATGAAACTGATGCAAACCACATCATCTCTTACATAGACGCTCTTTAGTTAATTGTGAAAATAGTATTGGTTTTGTGAACTGTGTAAATTCATTTGAGCCGAAAAATCACTGCGTTTACCAGTAATGAACTCTTGCTTGTAGGAAGACACAGATCCATTGGTTAAACTCAGTTTCCGAAGGGAAATTCAGACCAGTGTTCTCATCCATGAAACACACTCCGTTTTAACGGAAGAAGCATGCTCTTCTTTCCAGCATCTGCAATAGAGCAAGGAACATGAGCATGCCCAGAAAAAAAGAACTGTGTATCCTACTCATACGGACCATATCTAGTTCAACTCTGCTTATGAAACTGATACAAACCACATCATCTCTTACATAGATGTTCTTTAGTTAATAGTGTAAATCGTGTTGGTTTCGTGAACTATGTAAATTCATTTGGCTGAAAATTCACTGCTTTTACCAGAAATGTACTCTTGCTTGTAGGACGACACAGAGCATGGAGTTTAACTCTGATTCTAAATGGAAATTCATAAGAGTGTTCTCCATGAAACACAGTCTGTTTAAATGCAAGAAGCATCCTCTTCATTCCAGCTTATGCAGTACAGCAAGAATCATGAGCATGCCCAGAAAAAAAGAACAGTGTTTCCGACTCATACGGAACCTATCTAGTTCAACTCTGCTTATGAAACTGATGAAAACAACATCATCTCTTACATAGACGCTCTTTAGTTAATAGTGAAAATAGTATTTGTTTCGTGAACAGTGTAAATTCATTTGGCCGAAAATTCACAGCTCTTACCCAAAATGTACTCTTGCTTGTAGGAAGACACAGAGCATTTGGTTTAACTCCATTTCTGAAGGGAATTTCAGACCAGTGTTCTCATCCATGAAACACACTCTGTTTTAACACAAATAGCATGCTCTCATTTCCAGCGTCTGCAATACAGCAAGGAACATGTGCATGCCCAGAAAAAAAGGACTGTGTTTCCTACTCATACGGACCATATCTAGTTCAACTCTGCTTATGAAACTGATACAAACCTTATCATCTTTTACATAGATGTTCTTTAGTTAATAGTGTAAATAGTGTTGGTTTCGTGAACTGTGTAAATTCATTTGAGCCGAAAAATAACTGGGTTTACCGGAAATGAATTCTTGCTTGTAGGACGACACAGAGCATGGAGTTTAACTCCATTTCTGAAGGGAAATTCAGAAGAGTGTTCTCATCCGTGAAACACAGTCTGTTTTAACGCAAATAGCAAGCTCTTCTTTCCAGCATCTGCAATAAAGCAAGAAACATGAGCATGGTCTGAAAAAAAGAACTGTGTTTCCTACTCATACGGACCATATCTAGTTCAACTCTGCTTATGAAACTGATATAAACCACATCATCTCTTACATAGATGCTCTTTATTTAATAGTGAAAATCGTATTGGTTTCCTTGAACTGTGTAAATTCATTTGAGCAAAAAATAACGGGGTTTACCGGAAATGAACTCTTGCTTGTAGGAAGACACAGAGCATTTAGTTTAACTCCGATTCTAAAGGGAAATTCAGAAAAGTGTTCTCATCCATGAAACACAGTCTGTTTTAACGCAAGAAGCATGCTCTTCTTTCCAGCATCTGCAATACAGCAAGGAACATGAGCATGTCCAGAAAACAAGAACTGTGTTTCCTAATCATAGGGACCATATCTTGTTCAACTCTGCTCATGAAACTGATACAAACCACATCATCTCTTACATAGATGCTCTTTAGTTAATAGTGTAAATCGTGTTGGTTTCGTGAACTGTGTAAAATCATTTGAGCCGAAAAATAACTGGGTTTACAGGAAATGAACTCTTGCTTGTAGGAAGACACAAAGCATGGCGTTAAACTCCGATTCTAAAGGGAAATTCAGAAGAGTGTTCTCCTCAAAGAAACACAGTCTGTTTTAATGCAAGAAGCATGCTCTTCTTTCCAGCATCTGCAATACAGCAAGAAACATGAGCATGGCAAGAAAAAGAGAACTGTGTTTCCTACTCATATGGACCATATCTCGTTCAACTCTGCTTATGAAACTGATACAAACCACAGCATCTCTTACATAGATGCTCTTTAGTTAATAGAGAAAATTGTGTTGGTTTCGTGAACTGTGTAAATTCATTTGGTACCAAAAATTCACTGCGTTTACCAGAAATGAACTCTTGGTTGTAGGATGACACAGAGCATGGAGTTTAACTCCGATTCTAAATGGAAATTGAGCAGAGTGTTCTCCTCCATGAAACACAGTCTGTTTTAACGCAAGAAGCATCCTCTTCTTTCCAGCATCTGCAAAACAGCAAGAAACATGAGCATGGCCAGAAAAAAAGAACTGTGTTTCCGACTCATACAGACAATATCTAGTTCAACTCTGCTTATGAAACTGATATAAACCACAGCATCACTCACATACACGCTCTTTAGTTAATAGTGAAAATCGTGTTGGTTTCGTGAACTGTGTAAATTCATTTGGCCGAAAATTCACAGCTCTTACACAAAATGTACTCTTGCTTGAAGGAAGACACAGAGCATTTGGTTTAACTCCATTTCTGAAGGGAATTTCAGACCAGTGTTCTCATCCATGAAACACACTCTGTTTTAACACAAATAGCATGCTCTCATTTCCAGCGTCTGCAATACAGCAAGGAACATGAGCATGCCCAGAAAAAAATAACTGTGTTTCCTACTCATACGGAACATATGTAGTTAAACTCTGCTTATGAAACTGATGCAAACCACATCATCTCTTACATAGATGCTCTTTAGTTAATAGTGAACATCGTGATGGTTTCGTGAACTGTGTAAATTCATTTGAGCCGAAAAATAACTGGGTTTCCCGGAAATTACCTCTTGATTGTAGGATGACACAGAGCATGGAGTTTAACTCCGAATCTAAATGGAAATTCAGAAGAGTGTTCTCCTCCATGAAACACAGTCTGTTTTAATGCAAGAAGCATGCTCTTCTTTCCAGCATCTGCAATACAGCAAGAAACATGAGCATGGCCAAAAAAAGAGAACTGTGTTTCCTACTCATATGGACCATATCTCGTTCAACTCTGCTTATGAAACTGATGCAAACCACAGCATCTCTTACTTAGATGCTCTTTAGTTAATAGTGAACATCGTGATGGTTTCGTGAACTGGGTAAATTCATTTGAGCCGAAAAATAACTGGGTTTCCCGGAAATTACCTCTTGATTGTAGGATGACACAGAGCATGGAGTTTAACTCCGATTCTAAATGGAAATTCAGAAGAGCGTTCTGCTCCATGAAACACAGTCTGTTTTAACGCAAGAAGCATCCTCTTCATTCCAGCTTCTGCAATACAGCAAGAAACATGAGCATGCCCAGAAAAAAAGAACTGTGTTTCCGACTCATACGGAACATATCTAGTTCAACTCTGCTTATGAAACTGATGCAAACCACATCATCTCTTACATAGACGCTCTTTAGTTAATTGTGAAAATAGTATTGGTTTTGTGAACTGTGTAAATTCATTTGAGCCGAAAAATCACTGCGTTTACCAGTAATGAACTCTTGCTTGTAGGAAGACACAGATCCATTGGTTAAACTCAGTTTCCGAAGGGAAATTCAGACCAGTGTTCTCATCCATGAAACACACTCCGTTTTAACGGAAGAAGCATGCTCTTCTTTCCAGCATCTGCAATAGAGCAAGGAACATGAGCATGCCCAGAAAAAAAGAACTGTGTATCCTACTCATACGGACCATATCTAGTTCAACTCTGCTTATGAAACTGATACAAACCACATCATCTCTTACATAGATGTTCTTTAGTTAATAGTGTAAATCGTGTTGGTTTCGTGAACTATGTAAATTCATTTGGCTGAAAATTCACTGCTTTTACCAGAAATGTACTCTTGCTTGTAGGACGACACAGAGCATGGAGTTTAACTCTGATTCTAAATGGAAATTCATAAGAGTGTTCTCCATGAAACACAGTCTGTTTAAATGCAAGAAGCATCCTCTTCATTCCAGCTTATGCAGTACAGCAAGAATCATGAGCATGCCCAGAAAAAAAGAACAGTGTTTCCGACTCATACGGAACCTATCTAGTTCAACTCTGCTTATGAAACTGATGAAAACAACATCATCTCTTACATAGACGCTCTTTAGTTAATAGTGAAAATAGTATTTGTTTCGTGAACAGTGTAAATTCATTTGGCCGAAAATTCACAGCTCTTACCCAAAATGTACTCTTGCTTGTAGGAAGACACAGAGCATTTGGTTTAACTCCATTTCTGAAGGGAATTTCAGACCAGTGTTCTCATCCATGAAACACACTCTGTTTTAACACAAATAGCATGCTCTCATTTCCAGCGTCTGCAATACAGCAAGGAACATGTGCATGCCCAGAAAAAAAGGACTGTGTTTCCTACTCATACGGACCATATCTAGTTCAACTCTGCTTATGAAACTGATACAAACCTTATCATCTTTTACATAGATGTTCTTTAGTTAATAGTGTAAATAGTGTTGGTTTCGTGAACTGTGTAAATTCATTTGAGCCGAAAAATAACTGGGTTTACCGGAAATGAATTCTTGCTTGTAGGACGACACAGAGCATGGAGTTTAACTCCATTTCTGAAGGGAAATTCAGAAGAGTGTTCTCATCCGTGAAACACAGTCTGTTTTAACGCAAATAGCAAGCTCTTCTTTCCAGCATCTGCAATAAAGCAAGAAACATGAGCATGGTCTGAAAAAAAGAACTGTGTTTCCTACTCATACGGACCATATCTAGTTCAACTCTGCTTATGAAACTGATATAAACCACATCATCTCTTACATAGATGCTCTTTATTTAATAGTGAAAATCGTATTGGTTTCCTTGAACTGTGTAAATTCATTTGAGCAAAAAATAACGGGGTTTACCGGAAATGAACTCTTGCTTGTAGGAAGACACAGAGCATTTAGTTTAACTCCGATTCTAAAGGGAAATTCAGAAAAGTGTTCTCATCCATGAAACACAGTCTGTTTTAACGCAAGAAGCATGCTCTTCTTTCCAGCATCTGCAATACAGCAAGGAACATGAGCATGTCCAGAAAACAAGAACTGTGTTTCCTAATCATAGGGACCATATCTTGTTCAACTCTGCTCATGAAACTGATACAAACCACATCATCTCTTACATAGATGCTCTTTAGTTAATAGTGTAAATCGTGTTGGTTTCGTGAACTGTGTAAAATCATTTGAGCCGAAAAATAACTGGGTTTACAGGAAATGAACTCTTGCTTGTAGGAAGACACAAAGCATGGCGTTAAACTCCGATTCTAAAGGGAAATTCAGAAGAGTGTTCTCCTCAAAGAAACACAGTCTGTTTTAATGCAAGAAGCATGCTCTTCTTTCCAGCATCTGCAATACAGCAAGAAACATGAGCATGGCAAGAAAAAGAGAACTGTGTTTCCTACTCATATGGACCATATCTCGTTCAACTCTGCTTATGAAACTGATACAAACCACAGCATCTCTTACATAGATGCTCTTTAGTTAATAGAGAAAATTGTGTTGGTTTCGTGAACTGTGTAAATTCATTTGGTACCAAAAATTCACTGCGTTTACCAGAAATGAACTCTTGGTTGTAGGATGACACAGAGCATGGAGTTTAACTCCGATTCTAAATGGAAATTGAGCAGAGTGTTCTCCTCCATGAAACACAGTCTGTTTTAACGCAAGAAGCATCCTCTTCTTTCCAGCATCTGCAAAACAGCAAGAAACATGAGCATGGCCAGAAAAAAAGAACTGTGTTTCCGACTCATACAGACAATATCTAGTTCAACTCTGCTTATGAAACTGATATAAACCACAGCATCACTCACATACACGCTCTTTAGTTAATAGTGAAAATCGTGTTGGTTTCGTGAACTGTGTAAATTCATTTGGCCGAAAATTCACAGCTCTTACCCAAAATACATCTTGCTTGTAGGAAGACACAGAGCATTTGGTTTAACTCCATTTCTGAAGGGAATTTCAGACCAGTGTTCTCATCCATGAAACACACTCTGTTTTAACACAAATAGCATGCTCTCATTTCCAGCGTCTGCAATACAGCAAGGAACATGAGCATGCCCAGAAAAAAATAACTGTGTTTCCTACTCATACGGAACATATCTAGTTCAACTCTGCTTATGAAACTGATGCAAACCACATCATCTCTTACTTAGATGCTCTTTAGTTAATAGTGAACATCGTGATGGTTTCGTGAACTGGGTAAATTCATTTGAGCCGAAAAATAACTGGGTTTCCCGGAAATTACCTCTTGATTGTAGGATGACACAGAGCATGGAGTTTAACTCCGATTCTAAATGGAAATTCAGAAGAGCGTTCTGCTCCATGAAACACAGTCTGTTTTAACGCAAGAAGCATCCTCTTCATTCCAGCTTCTGCAATACAGCAAGAAACATGAGCATGCCCAGAAAAAAAGAACTGTGTTTCCGACTCATACGGAACATATCTAGTTCAACTCTGCTTATGAAACTGATGCAAACCACATCATCTCTTACATAGACGCTCTTTAGTTAATTGTGAAAATAGTATTGGTTTTGTGAACTGTGTAAATTCATTTGAGCCGAAAAATCACTGCGTTTACCAGTAATGAACTCTTGCTTGTAGGAAGACACAGATCCATTGGTTAAACTCAGTTTCCGAAGGGAAATTCAGACCAGTGTTCTCATCCATGAAACACACTCCGTTTTAACGGAAGAAGCATGCTCTTCTTTCCAGCATCTGCAATAGAGCAAGGAACATGAGCATGCCCAGAAAAAAAGAACTGTGTATCCTACTCATACGGACCATATCTAGTTCAACTCTGCTTATGAAACTGATACAAACCACATCATCTCTTACATAGATGTTCTTTAGTTAATAGTGTAAATCGTGTTGGTTTCGTGAACTATGTAAATTCATTTGGCTGAAAATTCACTGCTTTTACCAGAAATGTACTCTTGCTTGTAGGACGACACAGAGCATGGAGTTTAACTCTGATTCTAAATGGAAATTCATAAGAGTGTTCTCCATGAAACACAGTCTGTTTAAATGCAAGAAGCATCCTCTTCATTCCAGCTTATGCAGTACAGCAAGAATCATGAGCATGCCCAGAAAAAAAGAACAGTGTTTCCGACTCATACGGAACCTATCTAGTTCAACTCTGCTTATGAAACTGATGAAAACAACATCATCTCTTACATAGACGCTCTTTAGTTAATAGTGAAAATAGTATTTGTTTCGTGAACAGTGTAAATTCATTTGGCCGAAAATTCACAGCTCTTACCCAAAATGTACTCTTGCTTGTAGGAAGACACAGAGCATTTGGTTTAACTCCATTTCTGAAGGGAATTTCAGACCAGTGTTCTCATCCATGAAACACACTCTGTTTTAACACAAATAGCATGCTCTCATTTCCAGCGTCTGCAATACAGCAAGGAACATGTGCATGCCCAGAAAAAAAGGACTGTGTTTCCTACTCATACGGACCATATCTAGTTCAACTCTGCTTATGAAACTGATACAAACCTTATCATCTTTTACATAGATGTTCTTTAGTTAATAGTGTAAATAGTGTTGGTTTCGTGAACTGTGTAAATTCATTTGAGCCGAAAAATAACTGGGTTTACCGGAAATGAATTCTTGCTTGTAGGACGACACAGAACATGGAGTTTGACTCCATTTCTGAAGGGAAATTCAGAAGAGTGTTCTCATCCGTGAAACACAGTCTGTTTTAACGCAAATAGCAAGCTCTTCTTTCCAGCATCTGCAATAAAGCAAGAAACATGAGCATGGTCTGAAAAAAAGAACTGTGTTTCCTACTCATACGGACCATATCTAGTTCAACTCTGCTTATGAAACTGATATAAACCACATCATCTCTTACATAGATGCTCTTTATTTAATAGTGAAAATCGTATTGGTTTCCTTGAACTGTGTAAATTCATTTGAGCAAAAAATAACGGGGTTTACCGGAAATGAACTCTTGCTTGTAGGAAGACACAGAGCATTTAGTTTAACTCCGATTCTAAAGGGAAATTCAGAAAAGTGTTCTCATCCATGAAACACAGTCTGTTTTAACGCAAGAAGCATGCTCTTCTTTCCAGCATCTGCAATACAGCAAGGAACATGAGCATGTCCAGAAAACAAGAACTGTGTTTCCTAATCATAGGGACCATATCTTGTTCAACTCTGCTCATGAAACTGATACAAACCACATCATCTCTTACATAGATGCTCTTTAGTTAATAGTGTAAATCGTGTTGGTTTCGTGAACTGTGTAAAATCATTTGAGCCGAAAAATAACTGGGTTTACAGGAAATGAACTCTTGCTTGTAGGAAGACACAAAGCATGGCGTTAAACTCCGATTCTAAAGGGAAATTCAGAAGAGTGTTCTCCTCAAAGAAACACAGTCTGTTTTAATGCAAGAAGCATGCTCTTCTTTCCAGCATCTGCAATACAGCAAGAAACATGAGCATGGCAAGAAAAAGAGAACTGTGTTTCCTACTCATATGGACCATATCTCGTTCAACTCTGCTTATGAAACTGATACAAACCACAGCATCTCTTACATAGATGCTCTTTAGTTAATAGAGAAAATTGTGTTGGTTTCGTGAACTGTGTAAATTCATTTGGTACCAAAAATTCACTGCGTTTACCAGAAATGAACTCTTGGTTGTAGGATGACACAGAGCATGGAGTTTAACTCCGATTCTAAATGGAAATTGAGCAGAGTGTTCTCCTCCATGAAACACAGTCTGTTTTAACGCAAGAAGCATCCTCTTCTTTCCAGCATCTGCAAAACAGCAAGAAACATGAGCATGGCCAGAAAAAAAGAACTGTGTTTCCGACTCATACAGACAATATCTAGTTCAACTCTGCTTATGAAACTGATATAAACCACAGCATCACTCACATACACGCTCTTTAGTTAATAGTGAAAATCGTGTTGGTTTCGTGAACTGTGTAAATTCATTTGGCCGAAAATTCACAGCTCTTACCCAAAATACATCTTGCTTGTAGGAAGACACAGAGCATTTGGTTTAACTCCATTTCTGAAGGGAATTTCAGACCAGTGTTCTCATCCATGAAACACACTCTGTTTTAACACAAATAGCATGCTCTCATTTCCAGCGTCTGCAATACAGCAAGGAACATGAGCATGCCCAGAAAAAAATAACTGTGTTTCCTACTCATACGGAACATATCTAGTTCAACTCTGCTTATGAAACTGATGCAAACCACATCATCTCTTACTTAGATGCTCTTTAGTTAATAGTGAACATCGTGATGGTTTCGTGAACTGTGTAAATTCATTTGAGCCGAAAAATAACTGGGTTTCCCGGAAATTACCTCTTGATTGTAGGATGACACAGAGCATGGAGTTTAACTCCGATTCTAAATGGAAATTCAGAAGAGCGTTCTGCTCCATGAAACACAGTCTGTTTTAACGCAAGAAGCATCCTCTTCATTCCAGCTTCTGCAATACAGCAAGAAACATGAGCATGCCCAGAAAAAAAGAACTGTGTTTCCGACTCATACGGAACATATCTAGTTCAACTCTGCTTATGAAACTGATGCAAACCACATCATCTCTTACATAGACGCTCTTTAGTTAATTGTGAAAATAGTATTGGTTTTGTGAACTGTGTAAATTCATTTGAGCCGAAAAATCACTGCGTTTACCAGTAATGAACTCTTGCTTGTAGGAAGACACAGATCCATTGGTTAAACTCAGTTTCCGAAGGGAAATTCAGACCAGTGTTCTCATCCATGAAACACACTCCGTTTTAACGGAAGAAGCATGCTCTTCTTTCCAGCATCTGCAATAGAGCAAGGAACATGAGCATGCCCAGAAAAAAAGAACTGTGTATCCTACTCATACGGACCATATCTAGTTCAACTCTGCTTATGAAACTGATACAAACCACATCATCTCTTACATAGATGTTCTTTAGTTAATAGTGTAAATCGTGTTGGTTTCGTGAACTATGTAAATTCATTTGGCTGAAAATTCACTGCTTTTACCAGAAATGTACTCTTGCTTGTAGGACGACACAGAGCATGGAGTTTAACTCTGATTCTAAATGGAAATTCATAAGAGTGTTCTCCATGAAACACAGTCTGTTTAAATGCAAGAAGCATCCTCTTCATTCCAGCTTATGCAGTACAGCAAGAATCATGAGCATGCCCAGAAAAAAAGAACAGTGTTTCCGACTCATACGGAACCTATCTAGTTCAACTCTGCTTATGAAACTGATGAAAACAACATCATCTCTTACATAGACGCTCTTTAGTTAATAGTGAAAATAGTATTTGTTTCGTGAACTGTGTAAATTCATTTGGCCGAAAATTCACAGCTCTTACCCAAAATGTACTCTTGCTTGTAGGAAGACACAGAGCATTTGGTTTAACTCCATTTCTGAAGGGAATTTCAGACCAGTGTTCTCATCCATGAAACACACTCTGTTTTAACACAAATAGCATGCTCTCATTTCCAGCGTCTGCAATACAGCAAGGAACATGTGCATGCCCAGAAAAAAAGGACTGTGTTTCCTACTCATACGGACCATATCTAGTTCAACTCTGCTTATGAAACTGATACAAACCACATCGTCTTTTACATAGATGTTCTTTAGTTAATAGTGTAAATAGTGTTGGTTTCGTGAACTGTGTAAATTCATTTGAGCCGAAAAATAACTGGGTTTACCGGAAATGAATTCTTGCTTGTAGGACGACACAGAGCATGGAGTTTAACTCCATTTCTGAAGGGAAATTCAGAAGAGTGTTCTCATCCGTGAAACACAGTCTGTTTTAACGCAAATAGCAAGCTCTTCTTTCCAGCATCTGCAATAAAGCAAGAAACATGAGCATGGTCTGAAAAAAAGAACTGTGTTTCCTACTCATACGGACCATATCTAGTTCAACTCTGCTTATGAAACTGATATAAACCACATCATCTCTTACATAGATGCTCTTTATTTAATAGTGAAAATCGTATTGGTTTCCTTGAACTGTGTAAATTCATTTGAGCAAAAAATAACGGGGTTTACCGGAAATGAACTCTTGCTTGTAGGAAGACACAGAGCATTTAGTTTAACTCCGATTCTAAAGGGAAATTCAGAAAAGTGTTCTCATCCATGAAACACAGTCTGTTTTAACGCAAGAAGCATGCTCTTCTTGCCAGCATCTGCAATACAGCAAGGAACATGAGCATGTCCAGAAAACAAAAACTGTGTTTCCTAATCATGGGGACCATATCTTGTTCAACTCTGCTCATGAAACTGATACAAACCACATCATCTCTTACATAGATGCTCTTTAGTTAATAGTGTAAATCGTGTTGGTTTCGTGAACTGTGTAAAATCATTTGAGCCGAAAAATAACTGGGTTTACAGGAAATGAACTCTTGCTTGTAGGAAGACAAAAAGCATGGTGTTAAACTCCGATTCTAAAGGGAAATTCAGAAGAGTGTTCTCCTCAAAGAAACACAGTTTGTTTTAATGCAAGAAGCATGCTCTTCTTTCCAGCATCTGCAATACAGCAAGAAACATGAGCATGGCCAGAAAAAGAGAACTGTGTTTCCTACTCATATGGACCATATCTCGTTCAACTCTGCTTATGAAACTGATACAAACCACAGCATCTCTTACATAGATGCTCTTTAGTTAATAGAGAAAATTGTGTTGGTTTCGTGAACTGTGTAAATTCATTTGGTACCAAAAATTCACTGCGTTTACCAGAAATGAACTCTTGCTTGTAGGATGACACAGAGCATGGAGTTTAACTCCGATTCTAAATGGAAATTGAGCAGAGTGTTCTCCTCCATGAAACACAGTCTGTTTTAACGCAAGAAGCATCCTCTTCTTTCCAGCATCTGCAAAACAGCAAGAAACATGAGCATGGCCAGAAAAAAAGAACTGTGTTTCCGACTCATACAGACCATATCTAGTTCAACTCTGCTTATGAAACTGATATAAACCACAGGATCACTCACATACACGCTCTTTAGTTAATAGTGAAAATCGTGTTGGTTTCGTGAACTGTGTAAATTCATTTGGCCGAAAATTCACAGCTCTTACCCAAAATGTACTCTTGCTTGTAGGAAGACACAGAGCATTTGGTTTAACTCCATTTCTGAAGGGAATTTCAGACCAGTGTTCTCATCCATGAAACACACTCTGTTTTAACACAAATAGCATGCTCTCATTTCCAGCGTCTGCAATACAGCAAGGAACATGAGCATGCCCAGAAAAAAATAACTGTGTTTCCTACTCATACGGACCATATCTAGTTCAACTCTGCTTATGAAACTGATGCAAACCACATCATCTCTTACTTAGATGCTCTTTAGTTAATAGTGAACATCGTGATGGTTTCGTGAACTGTGTAAATTCATTTGAGCCGAAAAATAACTGGGTTTCCCGGAAATTACCTCTTTATTGTAGGATGACACAGAGCATGGAGTTTAACTCCGATTCTAAATGGAAATTCAGAAGAGCGTTCTCCTCCATGAAACACAGTCTGTTTTAACGCAAGAAGCATCCTCTTCATTCCAGCTTCTGCAATACAGCAAGAAACATGAGCATGCCCAGAAAAAAAGAACTGTGTTTCCGACTCATACGGAACATATCTAGTTCAACTCTGCTTATGAAACTGATGCAAACCACATCATCTCTTACATAGACGCTCTTTAGTTAATTGTGAAAATAGTATTGGTTTTGTGAACTGTGTAAATTCATTTGAGCCGAAAAATCACTGCGTTTACCAGTAATGAACTCTTGCTTGTAGGAAGACACAGATCCATTGGTTAAACTCAGTTTCTGAAGGGAAATTCAGACCAGTGTTCTCATCCATGAAACACACTCCGTTTTAACGGAAGAAGCATGCTCTTCTTTCCAGCATCTGCAATAGAGCAAGGAACATGAGCATGCCCAGAAAAAAAGAACTGTGTTTCCTACTCATACGGACCATATCTAGTTCAACTCTGCTTATGAAACTGATATAAACCACAGCATCACTCACATACACGCTCTTTAGTTAATAGTGAAAATCGTGTTGGTTTCGTGAACTGTGTAAATTCATTTGGCCGAAAATTCACAGCTCTTACCCAAAATGTACTCTTGCTTGTAGGAAGACACAGAGCATTTGGTTTAACTCCATTTCTGAAGGGAATTTCAGACCAGTGTTCTCATCCATGAAACACACTCTGTTTTAACACATATAGCATGCTCTCATTTCCAGAGTCTGCAATACAGCAAGGAACATGAGCATGCCCAGAAAAAAATAACTGTGTTTCGTACTCATATGGAACATATCTAGTTCAACTCTGCTTATGAAACTGATGCAAACCATATCATCTCTTACTTAGATGCTCTTTAGTTAATAGTGAACATCGTGATGGTTTCGTGAACTGTGTAAATTCATTTGAGCCGAAAAATAACTGGGTTTCCCGGAAATTACCTCTTTATTGTAGGATGACACAGAGCATGGAGTTTAACTCCGATTCTAAATGGAAATTCAGAAGAGTGTTCTCCTCCATGATACACAGTCTGTTTTAACGCAAGAAGCATCCTCTTCATTCCAGCTTCTGCAATACAGCAAGAAACATGAGCATGCCCAGAAAAAAAGAACTGTGTTTCCGACTCATACGGAACATATCTAGTTCAACTCTGCTTATGAAACTGATGCAAACCACATCATCTCTTACATAGACGCTCTTTAGTTAATTGTGAAAATAGTATTGGTTTTGTGAACTGTGTAAATTCATTTGAGCCGAAAAATCACTGCGTTTACCAGTAATGAACTCTTGCTTGTAGGAAGACACAGATCCATTGGTTAAACTCAGTTTCCGAAGGGAAATTCAGACCAGTGTTCTCATCCATGAAACACACTCCGTTTTAACGGAAGAAGCATGCTCTTCTTTCCAGCATCTGCAATAGAGCAAGGAACATGAGCATGCCCAGAAAAAAAGAACTGTGTTTCCTACTCATACGGACCATATCTAGTTCAACTCTGCTTATGAAACTGATACAAACCACATCATCTCTTACATAGATGTTCTTTAGTTAATAGTGTAAATCGTGTTGGTTTCGTGAACTATGTAAATTCATTTGGCTGAAAATTCACTGCTTTTACCAGAAATGTACTCTTGCTTGTAGGACGACACAGAGCATGGAGTTTAACTCTGATTCTAAATGGTAATTCATAAGAGTGTTCTCCATGAAACACAGTCTGTTTAAATGCAAGAAGCATCCTCTTCATTCCAGCTTATGCAGTACAGCAAGAATCATGAGCATGCCCAGAAAAAAAGAACAGTGTTTCCGACTCATATGGAACCTATCTAGTTCAACTCTGCTTATGAAACTGATGAAAACAACATCATCTCTTACATAGACGCTCTTTAGTTAATAGTGAAAATAGTATTTGTTTCGTGAACTGTGTAAATTCATTTGTCCGAAAATTCACAGCTCTTACCCAAAATGTACTCTTGCTTGTAGGAAGACACAGATCATTTGGTTTAACTCCATTTCTGAAGGGAATTTCAGACCAGTGTTCTCATCCATGAAACACACTCTGTTTTAACACAAATAGCATGCTCTCATTTCCAGCGTCTGCAATACAGCAAGGAACATGTGCATGCCCAGAAAAAAAGGACTGTGTTTCCTACTCATACGGACCATATCTAGTTCAACTCTGCTTATGAAACTGATACAAACCACATCATCTTTTACATAGATGTTCTTTAGTTAATAGTGTAAATAGTGTTGGTTTCGTGAACTGTGTAAATTCATTTGAGCCGAAAAATAACTGGGTTTACCGGAAATGAATTCTTGCTTGTAGGACGACACAGAGCATGGAGTTTAACTCCATTTCTGAAGGGAAATTCAGAAGAGTGTTCTCATCCGTGAAACACAGTCTGTTTTAACGCAAATAGCAAGCTCTTCTTTCCAGCATCTGCAATAAAGCAAGAAACATGAGCATGGTCTGAAAAAAAGAACTGTGTTTCCTACTCATACGGACCATATCTAGTTCAACTCTGCTTATGAAACTGATATAAACCACATCATCTCTTACATAGATGGTCTTTATTTAATAGTGAAAATCGTATTGGTTTCCTTGAACTGTGTAAATTCATTTGAGCAAAAAATAACGGGGTTTACCGGAAATGAACTCTTGCTTGTAGGAAGACACAGAGCATTTAGTTTAACTCCGATTCTAAAGGGAAATTCAGAAAAGTGTTCTCATCCATGAAACACAGTCTGTTTTAACGCAAGAAGCATGCTCTTCTTTCCAGCATCTGCAATACAGCAAGGAACATGAGCATGTCCAGAAAACAAGAACTGTGTTTCCTAATCATAGGGACCATATCTTGTTCAACTCTGCTCATGAAACTGATACAAACCACATCAAATCTTACATAGATGCTCTTTAGTTAATAGTGTAAATCGTGTTGGTTTCGTGAACTGTGTAAAATCATTTGAGTCGAAAAATAACTGGGTTTACAGGAAATGAACTCTTGCTTGTAGGAAGACACAAAGCATGGCGTTAAACTCCGATTCTAAAGGGAAATTCAGAAGAGTGTTCTCCTCAAAGAAACACAGTCTGTTTTAATGCAAGAAGCATGCTCTTCTTTCCAGCATCTGCAATACAGCAAGAAACATGAGCATGGCAAGAAAAAGAGAACTGTGTTTCCTACTCATATGGACCATATCTCGTTCAACTCTGCTTATGAAACTGATACAAACCACAGCATCTCTTACATAGATGCTCTTTAGTTAATAGAGAAAATTGTGTTGGTTTCGTGAACTGTGTAAATTCATTTGGTACCAAAAATTCACTGCATTTACCAGAAATGAACTCTTGGTTGTAGGATGACACAGAGCATGGAGTTTAACTCCGATTCTAAATGGAAATTGAGCAGAGTGTTCTCCTCCATGAAACACAGTCTGTTTTAACGCAAGAAGCATCCTCTTCTTTCCAGCATCTGCAAAACAGCAAGAAACATGAGCATGGCCAGAAAAAAAGAACTGTGTTTCCGACTCATACAGACCATATCTAGTTCAACTCTGCTTATGAAACTGATATAAACCACAGCATCACTCACATACACGCTCTTTAGTTAATAGTGAAAATCGTGTTGGTTTCGTGAACTGTGTAAATTCATTTGGCCGAAAATTCACAGCTCTTACCCAAAATGTACTCTTGCTTGTAGGAAGACACAGAGCATTTGGTTTAACTCCATTTCTGAAGGGAATTTCAGACCAGTGTTCTCATCCATGAAACACACTCTGTTTTAACACATATAGCATGCTCTCATTTCCAGCATCTGCAATACAGCAAGGAACATGAGCATGCCCAGAAAAAAATAACTGTGTTTCCTACTCATACGGAACATATCTAGTTCAACTCTGCTTATGAAACTGATGCAAACCACATCATCTCTTACATAGATGCTCTTTAGTTAATAGTGAACATCGTGATGGTTTCGTGAACTGTGTAAATTCATTTGAGCCGAAAAATAACTGGGTTTCCCGGAAATTACCTCTTGATTGTAGGATGACACAGAGCATGGAGTTTAACTCCGATTCTAAATGGAAATTCAGAAGAGCGTTCTCCTCCATGAAACACAGTCTGTTTAAACGCAAGAACCATCCTCTTCATTCCAGCTTCTGCAATACAGCAAGAAACATGAGCATGCCCAGAAAAAAAGAACTGTGTTTCCGACTCATACGGAACATATCTAGTTCAACTCTGCTTATGAAACTGATGCAAACCACATCATCTCTTACATAGACGCTCTTTAGTTAATTGTGAAAATAGTATTGGTTTTGTGAACTGTGTAAATTCATTTGAGCCGAAAAATCACTGCGTTTACCAGTAATGAACTCTTGCTTGTAGGAAGACACAGATCCATTGGTTAAACTCAGTTTCCGAAGGGAAATTCAGACCAGTGTTCTCATCCATGAAACACACTCCGTTTTAACGGAAGAAGCATGCTCTTCTTTCCAGCATCTGCAATAGAGCAAGGAACATGAGCATGCCCAGAAAAAAAGAACTGTGTTTCCTACTCATACGGACCATATCTAGTTCAACTCTGCTTATGAAACTGATACAAACCACATCATCTCTTACATAGATGTTCTTTAGTTAATAGTGTAAATCGTGTTGGTTTCGTGAACTATGTAAATTCATTTGGCTGAAAATTCACTGCTTTTACCAGAAATGTACTCTTGCTTGTAGGACGACACAGAGCATGGAGTTTAACTCTGATTCTAAATGGTAATTCATAAGAGTGTTCTCCATGAAACACAGTCTGTTTAAATGCAAGAAGCATCCTCTTCATTCCAGCTTATGCAGTACAGCAAGAATCATGAGCATGCCCAGAAAAAAAGAACAGTGTTTCCGACTCATATGGAACCTATCTAGTTCAACTCTGCTTATGAAACTGATGAAAACAACATCATCTCTTACATAGACGCTCTTTAGTTAATAGTGAAAATAGTATTTGTTTCGTGAACTGTGTAAATTCATTTGTCCGAAAATTCACAGCTCTTACCCAAAATGTACTCTTGCTTGTAGGAAGACACAGATCATTTGGTTTAACTCCATTTCTGAAGGGAATTTCAGACCAGTGTTCTCATCCATGAAACACACTCTGTTTTAACACAAATAGCATGCTCTCATTTCCAGCGTCTGCAATACAGCAAGGAACATGTGCATGCCCAGAAAAAAAGGACTGTGTTTCCTACTCATACGGACCATATCTAGTTCAACTCTGCTTATGAAACTGATACAAACCACATCATCTTTTACATAGATGTTCTTTAGTTAATAGTGTAAATAGTGTTGGTTTCGTGAACTGTGTAAATTCATTTGAGCCGAAAAATAACTGGGTTTACCGGAAATGAATTCTTGCTTGTAGGACGACACAGAGCATGGAGTTTAACTCCATTTCTGAAGGGAAATTCAGAAGAGTGTTCTCATCCGTGAAACACAGTCTGTTTTAACGCAAATAGCAAGCTCTTCTTTCCAGCATCTGCAATAAAGCAAGAAACATGAGCATGGTCTGAAAAAAAGAACTGTGTTTCCTACTCATACGGACCATATCTAGTTCAACTCTGCTTATGAAACTGATATAAACCACATCATCTCTTACATAGATGGTCTTTATTTAATAGTGAAAATCGTATTGGTTTCCTTGAACTGTGTAAATTCATTTGAGCAAAAAATAACGGGGTTTACCGGAAATGAACTCTTGCTTGTAGGAAGACACAGAGCATTTAGTTTAACTCCGATTCTAAAGGGAAATTCAGAAAAGTGTTCTCATCCATGAAACACAGTCTGTTTTAACGCAAGAAGCATGCTCTTCTTTCCAGCATCTGCAATACAGCAAGGAACATGAGCATGTCCAGAAAACAAGAACTGTGTTTCCTAATCATAGGGACCATATCTTGTTCAACTCTGCTCATGAAACTGATACAAACCACATCAAATCTTACATAGATGCTCTTTAGTTAATAGTGTAAATCGTGTTGGTTTCGTGAACTGTGTAAAATCATTTGAGTCGAAAAATAACTGGGTTTACAGGAAATGAACTCTTGCTTGTAGGAAGACACAAAGCATGGCGTTAAACTCCGATTCTAAAGGGAAATTCAGAAGAGTGTTCTCCTCAAAGAAACACAGTCTGTTTTAATGCAAGAAGCATGCTCTTCTTTCCAGCATCTGCAATACAGCAAGAAACATGAGCATGGCAAGAAAAAGAGAACTGTGTTTCCTACTCATATGGACCATATCTCGTTCAACTCTGCTTATGAAACTGATACAAACCACAGCATCTCTTACATAGATGCTCTTTAGTTAATAGAGAAAATTGTGTTGGTTTCGTGAACTGTGTAAATTCATTTGGTACCAAAAATTCACTGCATTTACCAGAAATGAACTCTTGGTTGTAGGATGACACAGAGCATGGAGTTTAACTCCGATTCTAAATGGAAATTGAGCAGAGTGTTCTCCTCCATGAAACACAGTCTGTTTTAACGCAAGAAGCATCCTCTTCTTTCCAGCATCTGCAAAACAGCAAGAAACATGAGCATGGCCAGAAAAAAAGAACTGTGTTTCCGACTCATACAGACCATATCTAGTTCAACTCTGCTTATGAAACTGATATAAACCACAGCATCACTCACATACACGCTCTTTAGTTAATAGTGAAAATCGTGTTGGTTTCGTGAACTGTGTAAATTCATTTGGCCGAAAATTCACAGCTCTTACCCAAAATGTACTCTTGCTTGTAGGAAGACACAGAGCATTTGGTTTAACTCCATTTCTGAAGGGAATTTCAGACCAGTGTTCTCATCCATGAAACACACTCTGTTTTAACACAAATAGCATGCTCTCATTTCCAGCATCTGCAATACAGCAAGGAACATGAGCATGCCCAGAAAAAAATAACTGTGTTTCCTACTCATACGGAACATATCTAGTTCAACTCTGCTTATGAAACTGATGCAAACCACATCATCTCTTACATAGATGCTCTTTAGTTAATAGTGAACATCGTGATGGTTTCGTGAACTGTGTAAATTCATTTGAGCCGAAAAATAACTGGGTTTCCCGGAAATTACCTCTTGATTGTAGGATGACACAGAGCATGGAGTTTAACTCCGATTCTAAATGGAAATTCAGAAGAGCGTTCTCCTCCATGAAACACAGTCTGTTTAAACGCAAGAACCATCCTCTTCATTCCAGCTTCTGCAATACAGCAAGAAACATGAGCATGCCCAGAAAAAAAGAACTGTGTTTCCGACTCATACGGAACATATCTAGTTCAACTCTGCTTATGAAACTGATGCAAACCACATCAAATCTTACATAGATGCTATTTAGTTAATAGTGAAAATCGTATTGGTTTCCTAAACTATGTAAAATCATTTGAGCCGAAAAATAACTGGGTTTACAGGAAATGAACTCTTGCTTGTAGGAAGACACAAAGCATGGCGTTAAACTCCGATTCTAAAGGGAAATTCAGAAGAGTGTTCTCCTCAAAGAAACACAGTCTGTTTTAATGCAAGAAGCATGCTCTTCTTTCCAGCATCTGCAATACAGCAAGACACATGAGCATGGCCAGAATAAGAGAACTGTGTTTCCTACTCATATGGACCATATCTCGTTCAACTCTGCTTATGAAACTGATACAAACCACAGCATCTCTTACATAGAGGCTCTTTAGTTAATAGAGAAAATTGTGTTGGTTTCGTGAACTGTGTAAATTCATTTGGTACCGAAAATTCACTGCGTTTACCAGAAATGAACTCTTGGTTGTAGGATGACACAGAGCATGGAGTTTAACTCCGATTCTAAATGGAAATTGAGCAGAGTGTTCTCCTCCATGAAACACAGTCTGTTTTAACGCAAGAAGCATCCTCTTCATTCCAGCTTCTGCAATACAGCAAGAAACATGAGCATGCCCAGAAAAAAAGAACTGTGTTTCCGACTCATACGGAACATATCTAGTTCAACTCTGCTTATGAAACTGATATAAACCACATCATCTCTTACATAGATGCTCTTTATTTAATAGTGAAAATCGTATTGGTTTCCTTGAACTGTGTAAATTCATTTGAGCCAAAAATAACGGGATTTACCGGAAATGAACTCTTGCTTGTAGGAAGACACAGAGCATTTAGTTTAACTCCGATTCTGAAGGGAAATTCAGAAAAGTGTTCTCATCCATGAAACACAGTCTGTTTTAACGCAAGAAGCATGCTCTTCTTTCCAGCATCTGCAATACAGCAAGGAACATGAGCATGTCCAGAAAACAAGAACTGTGTTTCCTAATCATAGGGACCATATCTTGTTCAACTCTGCTCATGGAACTGATACAAACCACATCAAATCTTACATAGATGCTATTTAGTTAATAGTGAAAATCGTATTGGTTTCCTAAACTATGTAAAATCATTTGAGCCGAAAAATAACTGGGTTTACAGGAAATGAACTCTTGCTTGTAGGAAGACACAAAGCATGGCGTTAAACTCCGATTCTAAAGGGAAATTCAGAAGAGTGTTCTCCTCAAAGAAACACAGTCTGTTTTAATGCAAGAAGCATGCTCTTCTTTCCAGCATCTGCAATACAGCAAGACACATGAGCATGGCCAGAAAAAGAGAACTGTGTTTCCTACTCATATGGCCATATCACGTTCAACTCTGCTTATGAAACTGATACAAACCATAGCATCTCTTACATAGATGCTCTGTAGTTAATAGAGAAAATTGTGTTGGTTTCGTGAACTGTGTAAATTCATTTGGTACCAAATATTCACTGCGTTTACCAGAAATGAACTCTTGGTTGTAGGATGACACAGAGCATGGAGTTTAACTCCGATTCTAAATGGAAATTGAGCAGAGTGTTCTCCTCCATGAAACACAGTCTGTTTTAACGCAAGAAGCATCCTCTTCTTTCCAGCATCTGCAAAACAGCAAGAAACATGAGCATGGCCAGAAAAAAAGAACTGTGTTTCCGACTCATACAGACCATATCTAGTTCAACTCTGCTTATGAAACTGATATAAACCACAGCATCACTCACATACACGCTCTTTAGTTAATAGTGAAAATCGTGTTGGTTTCGTGAACTGTGTAAATTCATTTGGCCGAAAATTCACAGCTCTTACCCAAAATGTACTCTTGCTTGTAGGAAGACACAGAGCATTTGGTTTAACTCCATTTCTGAAGGGAATTTCAGACCAGTGTTCTCATCCATGAAACACACTCTGTTTTAACACATATAGCATGCTCTCATTTCCAGAGTCTGCAATACAGCAAGGAACATGAGCATGCCCAGAAAAAAATAACTGTGTTTCCTACTCATACGGAACATATCTAGTTCAACTCTGCTTATGAAACTGATGCAAACCATATCATCTCTTACTTAGATGCTCTTTAGTTAATAGTGAACATCGTGATGGTTTCGTGAACTGTGTAAATTCATTTGAGCCGAAAAATAACTGGGTTTCCCGGAAATTACCTCTTTATTGTAGGATGACACAGAGCATGGAGTTTAACTCCGATTCTAAATGGAAATTCAGAAGAGTGTTCTCCTCCATGATACACAGTCTGTTTTAACGCAAGAAGCATCCTCTTCATTCCAGCTTCTGCAATACAGCAAGAAACATGAGCATGCCCAGAAAAAAAGAACTGTGTTTCCGACTCATACGGAACATATCTAGTTCAACTCTGCTTATGAAACTGATGCAAACCACATCACCTCTTACATAGACGCTCTTTAGTTAATTGTGAAAATAGTATTGGTTTTGTGAACTGTGTAAATTCATTTGAGCCGAAAAATCACTGCGTTTACCAGTAATGAATTCTTGCTTGTAGGAAGACACAGATCCATTGGTTAAACTCAGTTTCCGAAGGGAAATTCAGACCAGTGTTCTCATCCATGAAACACACTCCGTTTTAACGGAAGAAGCATGCTCTTCTTTCCAGCATCTGCAATAGAGCAAGGAACATGAGCATGCCCAGAAAAAAAGAACAGTGTTTCCTACTCATACGGACCATATCTAGTTCAACTCTGCTTATGAAACTGATACAAACCACATCATCTCTTACATAGATGTTCTTTAGTTAATAGTGTAAATCGTGTTGGTTTCGTGAACTATGTAAATTCATTTGGCTGAAAATTCACTGCTTTTACCAGAAATGTACTCTTGCTTGTAGGACGACACAGAGCATGGAGTTTAACTCTGATTCTAAATGGAAATTCATAAGAGTGTTCTCCATGAAACACAGTCTGTTTAAATGCAAGAAGCATCCTCTTCATTCCAGCTTATGCAGTACAGCAAGAATCATGAGCATGCCCAGAAAAAAAGAACAGTGTTTCCGACTCATATGGAACCTATCTAGTTCAACTCTGCTTATGAAACTGATGAAAACAACATCATCTCTTACATAGACGCTCTTTAGTTAATAGTGAAAATAGTATTTGTTTCGTGAACTGTGTAAATTCATTTGGCCGAAAATTCACAGCTCTTACCCAAAATGTACTCTTGCTTGTAGGAAGACACAGAGCATTTGGTTTAACTCCATTTCTGAAGGGAATTTCAGACCAGTGTTCTCATCCATGAAACACACTCTGTTTTAACACAAATAGCATGCTCTCATTTCCAGCGTCTGCAATACAGCAAGGAACATGTGCATGCCCAGAAAAAAAGGACTGTGTTTCCTACTCATACGGGCCATATCTAGTTCAACTCTGCTTATGAAACTGATACAAACCACATCATCTTTTACATAGATGTTCTTTAGTTAATAGTGTAAATAGTGTTGGTTTCGTGAACTGTGTAAATTCATTTGAGCCGAAAAATAACTGGGTTTACCGGAAATGAATTCTTGCTTGTAGGACGACACAGAGCATGGAGTTTAACTCCATTTCTGAAGGGAAATTCAGAAGAGTGTTCTCATCCGTGAAACACAGTCTGTTTTAACGCAAATAGCAAGCTCTTCTTTCCAGCATCTGCAATAAAGCAAGAAACATGAGCATGGTCTGAAAAAAAGAACTGTGTTTCCTACTCATACGGACCATATCTAGTTCAACTCTGCTTATGAAACTGATATAAACCACATCATCTCTTACATAGATGCTCTTTATTTAATAGTGAAAATCGTATTGGTTTCCTTGAACTGTGTAAATTCATTTGAGCAAAAAATAACGGGGTTTACCGGAAATGAACTCTTGCTTGTAGGAAGACACAGAGCATTTAGTTTAACTCCGATTCTAAAGGGAAATACAGAAAAGTGTTCTCATCCATGAAACACAGTCTGTTTTAACGCAAGAAGCATGCTCTTCTTTCCAGCATCTGCAATACAGCAAGGAACATGAGCATGTCCAGAAAACAAGAACTGTGTTTCCTAATCATAGGGACCATATCTTGTTCAACTATGCTCATGAAACTGATACAAACCACATCATCTCTTACATAGATGCTCTTAAGTTAATAGTGTAAATCGTGTTGGTTTCGTGAACTGTGTAAAATCATTTGAGTCGAAAAATAACTGGGTTTACAAGAAATGAACTCTTGCTTGTAGGAAGACACAAAGCATGGCGTTAAACTCCGATTCTAAAGGGAAATTCAGAAGAGTGTTCTCCTCAAAGAAACACAGTCTGTTTTAATGCAAGAAGCATGCTCTTCTTTCCAGCATCTGCAATACAGCAAGACACATGTGCATGGCCAGAATAAGAGAACTGTGTTTCCTACTCATATGGACCATATCTCGTTCAACTCTGCTTATGAAACTGATACAAACCACAGCATCTCTTACATAGAGGCTCTTTAGTTAATAGAGAAAATTGTGTTGGTTTCGTGAACTGTGTAAATTCATTTGGTACCGAAAATTCACTGCGTTTACCAGAAATGAACTCTTGGTTGTAGGATGACACAGAGCATGGAGTTTAACTCCGATTCTAAATGGAAATTGAGCAGAGTGTTCTCCTCCATGAAACACAGTCTGTTTTAACGCAAGAAGCATCCTCTTCTTTCCAGCATCTGCAAAACAGCAAGAAACATGAGCATGGCCAGAAAAAAAGAACTGTGTTTCCGACTCATACAGACCATATCTAGTTCAACTCTGCTTATGAAACTGATATAAACCACAGCATCACTCACATACACGCTCTTTAGTTAATAGTGAAAATCGTGTTGGTTTCGTGAACTGTGTAAATTCATTTGGCCGAAAATTCACAGGTCTTACCCAAAATGTACTCTTGCTTGTAGGAAGACACAGAGCATTTGGTTTAACTCCATTTCTGAAGGGAATTTCAGACCAGTGTTCTCATCCATGAAACACACTCTGTTTTAACACAAATAGCATGCTCTCATTTCCAGCGTCTGCAACACAGCAAGGAACATGAGCATGCCCAGAAAAAAATAACTGTGTTTCCTACTCATACGGAACATATCTAGTTCAACTCTGCTTATGAAACTGATGCAAACCACATCATCTCTTACATAGATGCTCTTTAGTTAATAGTGAACATCGTGATGGTTTCGTGAACTGTGTAAATTCATTTGAGCCGAAAAATAACTGTGTTTCCCGGAAATTACCTCTTGATTGTAGGATGACACAGAGCATGGAGTTTAACTCCGATTCTAAATGGAAATTCAGAAGAGCGTTCTGCTCCATGAAACACAGTCTGTTTTAACGCAAGAACCATCCTCTTCATTCCAGCTTCTGCAATACAGCAAGAAACATGAGCATGCCCAGAAAAAAAGAACTGTGTTTCCGACTCATACGGAACATATCTAGTTCAACTCTGCTTATGAAACTGATGCAAACCACATCAAATCTTACATAGATGCTATTTAGTTAATAGTGAAAATCGTATTGTTTTCCTAAACTATGTAAAATCATTTGAGCCGAAAAATAACTGGGTTTACAGGAAATGAACTCTTGCTTGTAGGAAGACACAAAGCATGGCGTTAAACTCCGATTCTAAAGGGAAATTCAGAAGAGTGTTCTCCTCAAAGAAACACAGTCTGTTTTAATGCAAGAAGCATGCTCTTCTTTCCAGCATCTGCAATACAGCAAGACACATGAGCATGGCCAGAATAAGAGAACTGTGTTTCCTACTCATATGGACCATATCTCGTTCAACTCTGCTTATGAAACTGATACAAACCACAGCATCTCTTACATAGAGGCTCTTTAGTTAATAGAGAATATTGTGTTGGTTTCGTGAACTGTGTAAATTCATTTGGTACCGAAAATTCACTGCGTTTACCAGAAATGAACTCTTGGTTGTAGGATGACACAGAGCATGGAGTTTAACTCCGATTCTAAATGGAAATTGAGCAGAGTGTTCTCCTCCATGAAACACAATCTGTTTTAACGCAAGAAGCATCCTCTTCATTCCAGCTTCTGCAATACAGCAAGAAACATGAGCATGCCCAGAAAAAAAGAACTGTGTTTCCTACTCATACGGACCATATCTAGTTCAACTCTGCTTATGAAACTGATATAAACCACATCATCTCTTACATAGATGCTCTTTATTTAATAGTGAAAATCGTATTGGTTTCCTTGAACTATGTAAATTCATTTGAGCAAAAAATAACGGGGTTTACCAGAAATGAACTCTTGCTTGTAGGAAGACACAGAGCATTTAGTTTAACTCTGATTCTAAAGGGAAATTCAGAAAAGTGTTCTCATCCATGAAACACAGTCTGTTTTAACGCAAGAAGCATGCTCTTCTTTCCAGCATCTGCAATACAGCAAGGAACATGAGCATGTCCAGAAAACAAGAACTGTGTTTCCTAATCATAGGGACCATATCTTGTTCAACTCTGCTCATGAAACTGATACATCCACATCAAATCTTACATAGATGCTATTTAGTTAATAGTGTAAATCGTGTTGGTTTCGTGAACTGTGTAAAATCATTTGAGTCGAAAAATAACTGGGTTTACAAGAAATGAACTCTTGCTTGTAGGAAGACACAAAGCATGGCGTTAAACTCCGATTCTAAAGGGAAATTCAGAAGAGTGTTCTCCTCAAAGAAACACAGTCTGTTTTAATGCAAGAAGCATGCTCTTCTTTCCAGCATCTGCAATACAGCAAGACACATGTGCATGGCCAGAATAAGAGAACTGTGTTTCCTACTCATATGGACCATATCTCGTTCAACTCTGCTTATGAAACTGATACAAACCACAGCATCTCTTACATAGAGGCTCTTTAGTTAATAGAGAAAATTGTGTTGGTTTCGTGAACTGTGTAAATTCATTTGGTACCGAAAATTCACTGCGTTTACCAGAAATGAACTCTTGGTTGTAGGATGACACAGAGCATGGAGTTTAACTCCGATTCTAAATGGAAATTGAGCAGAGTGTTCTCCTCCATGAAACACAGTCTGTTTTAACGCAAGAAGCATCCTCTTCTTTCCAGCATCTGCAAAACAGCAAGAAACATGAGCATGGCCAGAAAAAAAGAACTGTGTTTCCGACTCATACAGACCATATCTAGTTCAACTCTGCTTATGAAACTGATATAAACCACAGCATCACTCACATACACGCTCTTTAGTTAATAGTGAAAATCGTGTTGGTTTCGTGAACTGTGTAAATTCATTTGGCCGAAAATTCACAGGTCTTACCCAAAATGTACTCTTGCTTGTAGGAAGACACAGAGCATTTGGTTTAACTCCATTTCTGAAGGGAATTTCAGACCAGTGTTCTCATCCATGAAACACACTCTGTTTTAACACAAATAGCATGCTCTCATTTCCAGCGTCTGCAACACAGCAAGGAACATGAGCATGCCCAGAAAAAAATAACTGTGTTTCCTACTCATACGGAACATATCTAGTTCAACTCTGCTTATGAAACTGATGCAAACCACATCATCTCTTACATAGATGCTCTTTAGTTAATAGTGAACATCGTGATGGTTTCGTGAACTGTGTAAATTCATTTGAGCCGAAAAATAACTGTGTTTCCCGGAAATTACCTCTTGATTGTAGGATGACACAGAGCATGGAGTTTAACTCCGATTCTAAATGGAAATTCAGAAGAGCGTTCTGCTCCATGAAACACAGTCTGTTTTAACGCAAGAACCATCCTCTTCATTCCAGCTTCTGCAATACAGCAAGAAACATGAGCATGCCCAGAAAAAAAGAACTGTGTTTCCGACTCATACGGAACATATCTAGTTCAACTCTGCTTATGAAACTGATGCAAACCACATCAAATCTTACATAGATGCTATTTAGTTAATAGTGAAAATCGTATTGTTTTCCTAAACTATGTAAAATCATTTGAGCCGAAAAATAACTGGGTTTACAGGAAATGAACTCTTGCTTGTAGGAAGACACAAAGCATGGCGTTAAACTCCGATTCTAAAGGGAAATTAAGAAGAGTGTTCTCCTCAAAGAAACACAGTCTGTTTTAATGCAAGAAGCATGCTCTTCTTTCCAGCATCTGCAATACAGCAAGACACATGAGCATGGCCAGAATAAGAGAACTGTGTTTCCTACTCATATGGACCATATCTCGTTCAACTCTGCTTATGAAACTGATACAAACCACAGCATCTCTTACATAGAGGCTCTTTAGTTAATAGAGAATATTGTGTTGGTTTCGTGAACTGTGTAAATTCATTTGGTACCGAAAATTCACTGCGTTTACCAGAAATGAACTCTTGGTTGTAGGATGACACAGAGCATGGAGTTTAACTCCGATTCTAAATGGAAATTGAGCAGAGTGTTCTCCTCCATGAAACACAATCTGTTTTAACGCAAGAAGCATCCTCTTCATTCCAGCTTCTGCAATACAGCAAGAAACATGAGCATGCCCAGAAAAAAAGAACTGTGTTTCCTACTCATACGGACCATATCTAGTTCAACTCTGCTTATGAAACTGATATAAACCACATCATCTCTTACATAGATGCTCTTTATTTAATAGTGAAAATCGTATTGGTTTCCTTGAACTATGTAAATTCATTTGAGCAAAAAATAACGGGGTTTACCAGAAATGAACTCTTGCTTGTAGGAAGACACAGAGCATTTAGTTTAACTCTGATTCTAAAGGGAAATTCAGAAAAGTGTTCTCATCCATGAAACACAGTCTGTTTTAACGCAAGAAGCATGCTCTTCTTTCCAGCATCTGCAATACAGCAAGGAACATGAGCATGTCCAGAAAACAAGAACTGTGTTTCCTAATCATAGGGACCATATCTTGTTCAACTCTGCTCATGAAACTGATACATCCACATCAAATCTTACATAGATGCTATTTAGTTAATAGTGAAAATCGTATTGGTTTCCTAAACTATGTAAAATCATTTGAGCCGAAAAATAACTGGGTTTACAGGAAATGAACTCTTGCTTGTAGGAAGACACAGAGCATGGCGTTAAACTCCGATTCTAAAGGGAAATTTAGAAGAGTGTTCTCCTCAAAGAAACACAGTCTGTTTTAATGCAAGAAGCATGCTCTTCTTTCCAGCATCTGCAATACAGCAAGACACATGAGCATGGCCAGAATAAGAGAACTGTGTTTCCTACTCATATGGACCTTATCTCGTTCAACTCTGCTTATGAAACTGATACAAACCACAGCATCTCTTACATAGAGGCTCTTTAGTTAATAGAGAAAATTGTGTTGGTTTCGTGAACTGTGTAAATTCATATGGTACCGAAAATTCACTGCGTTTACCAGAAATGAACTCTTGGTTGTAGGATGACACAGAGCATGGAGTTTAACTCCGATTCTAAATGGAAATTGAGCAGAGTGTTCTCCTCCATGAAACACAGTCTGTTTTAACGCAAGAAGCATCCTCTTCTTTCCAGCATCTGCAAAACAGCAAGAAACATGAGCATGGCCAGAAAAAAAGAACTGTGTTTCCGACTCATACAGACCATATCTAGTTCAACTCTGCTTATGAAACTGATATAAACCACAGCATCACTCACATACACGCTCTTTAGTTAATAGTGAAAATCGTGTTGGTTTCGTGAACTGTGTAAATTCATTTGGCCGAAAATTCACAGCTCTTACCCAAAATGTACTCTTGCTTGTAGGAAGACACAGAGCATTTGGTTTAACTCCATTTCTGAAGGGAATTTCAGACCAGTGTTCTCATCCATGAAACACACTCTGTTTTAACACAAATAGCATGCTCTCATTTCCAGCGTCTGCAATACAGCAAGGAACATGAGCATGCCCAGAAAAAAATAACTGTGTTTCCTACTCATACGGAACATATCTAGTTCAACTCTGCTTATGAAACTGATGCAAACCACATCATCTCTTACATAGATGCTCTTTAGTTAATAGTGAACATCGTGATGGTTTCGTGGACTGTGTAAATTCATTTGAGCCGAAAAATAACTGGGTTTCCCGGAAATTACCTCTTGATTGTAGGATGACACAGAGCATGGAGTTTAACTCCGATTCTAAATGGAAATTCAGAAGAGCGTTCTGCTCCATGAAACACAGTCTGTTTTAACGCAAGAAGCATCCTCTTCATTCCAGCTTCTGCAATACAGCAAGAAACATGAGCATGCCCAGAAAAAAAGAACTGTGTTTCCGACTCATACGGAACATATCTAGTTCAACTCTGCTTATGAAACTGATGCAAACCACATCATCTCTTACATAGACGCTCTTTAGTTAATTGTGAAAATAGTATTGGTTTTGTGAACTGTGTAAATTCATTTGAGCCGAAAAATCACTGCGTTTACCAGTAATGAACTCTTGCTTGTAGGAAGACACAGATCCATTGGTTAAACTCAGTTTCTGAAGGGAAATTCAGACCAGTGTTCTCATCCATGAAACACACTCCGTTTTAACGGAAGAAGCATGCTCTTCTTTCCAGCATCTGCAATAGAGCAAGGAACATGAGCATGCCCAGAAAAAAAGAACTGTGTTTCCTACTCATACGGACCATATCTAGTTCAACTCTGCTTATGAAACTGATACAAAACACATCATCTCTTACATAGATGTTCTTTAGTTAATAGTGTAAATCGTGTTGGTTTCGTGAACTGTGTAAATTCATTTGAGCCGAAAAATAACTGGGTTTACCGGAAATGAACTCTTGCTTGTAGGACGACACAGAGCATGGATTTTAACTCCATTTCTGAAGGGAAATTCAGAAGAGTGTTCTCATTCATGAAACACAGTCTGTTTTAACGCAAATAGCATGCTCTTCTTTCCAGCATCTGCAATAAAGCAAGAAACATGAGCATGGTCTGAAAAAAAGAACTGTGTTTCCTACTCATATGGACCATATCTAGTTCAACTCTGCTTATGAAACTGATATAAACCACATCATCTCTTACATAGATGCTCTTTATTTAATAGTGAAAATCGTATTGGTTTCCTTGAACTGTGTAAATTCATTTGAGTAAAAAATAACGGGGTTTACCGGAAATGAACTCTTGCTTGTAGGAAGACACAGAGCATTTAGTTTAACTCCGATTCTAAAGGGAAATTCAGAAAAGTGTTCTCATCCATGAAACACAGTCTGTTTTAACGCAAGAAGCATGCTCTTCTTTCCAGCATCTGCAATACAGCAAGGAACATGAGCATGTCCAGAAAACAAGAACTGTGTTTCCTAATCATAGGGACCATATCTTGTTCAACTCTGCTCATGAAACTGATACATCCACATCAAATCTTACATAGATGCTATTTAGTTAATAGTGAAAATCGTATTGGTTTCCTAAACTATGTAAAATCATTTGAGCCGAAAAATAACTGGGTTTACAGGAAATGAACTCTTGCTTGTAGGAAGACACAGAGCATGGCGTTAAACTCCGATTCTAAAGGGAAATTTAGAAGAGTGTTCTCCTCAAAGAAACACAGTCTGTTTTAATGCAAGAAGCATGCTCTTCTTTCCAGCATCTGCAATACAGCAAGACACATGAGCATGGCCAGAATAAGAGAACTGTGTTTCCTACTCATATGGACCATATCTCGTTCAACTCTGCTTATGAAACTGATACAAACCACAGCATCTCTTACATAGAGGCTCTTTAGTTAATAGAGAAAATTGTGTTGGTTTCGTGAACTGTGTAAATTCATTTGGTACCGAAAATTCACTGCGTTTACCAGAAATGAACTCTTGGTTGTAGGATGACACAGAGCATGGAGTTTAACTCCGATTCTAAATGGAAATTGAGCAGAGTGTTCTCCTCCATGAAACACAGTCTGTTTTAACGCAAGAAGCATCCTCTTCTTTCCAGCATCTGCAAAACAGCAAGAAACATGAGCATGGCCAGAAAAAAAGAACTGTGTTTCCGACTCATACAGACCATATCTAGTTCAACTCTGCTTATGAAACTGATATAAACCACAGCATCACTCACATACACGCTCTTTAGTTAATAGTGAAAATCGTGTTGGTTTCGTGAACTGTGTAAATTCATTTGGCCGAAAATTCACAGCTCTTACCCAAAATGTACTCTTGCTTGTAGGAAGACACAGAGCATTTGGTTTAACTCCATTTCTGAAGGGAATTTCAGACCAGTGTTCTCATCCATGAAACACACTCTGTTTTAACACAAATAGCATGCTCTCATTTCCAGCGTCTGCAATACAGCAAGGAACATGAGCATGCCCAGAAAAAAATAACTGTGTTTCCTACTCATACGGAACATATCTAGTTCAACTCTGCTTATGAAACTGATGCAAACCACATCATCTCTTACATAGATGCTCTTTAGTTAATAGTGAACATCGTGATGGTTTCGTGGACTGTGTAAATTCATTTGAGCCGAAAAATAACTGGGTTTCCCGGAAATTACCTCTTGATTGTAGGATGACACAGAGCATGGAGTTTAACTCCGATTCTAAATGGAAATTCAGAAGAGCGTTCTGCTCCATGAAACACAGTCTGTTTTAACGCAAGAAGCATCCTCTTCATTCCAGCTTCTGCAATACAGCAAGAAACATGAGCATGCCCAGAAAAAAAGAACTGTGTTTCCGACTCATACGGAACATATCTAGTTCAACTCTGCTTATGAAACTGATGCAAACCACATCATCTCTTACATAGACGCTCTTTAGTTAATTGTGAAAATAGTATTGGTTTTGTGAACTGTGTAAATTCATTTGAGCCGAAAAATCACTGCGTTTACCAGTAATGAACTCTTGCTTGTAGGAAGACACAGATCCATTGGTTAAACTCAGTTTCTGAAGGGAAATTCAGACCAGTGTTCTCATCCATGAAACACACTCCGTTTTAACGGAAGAAGCATGCTCTTCTTTCCAGCATCTGCAATAGAGCAAGGAACATGAGCATGCCCAGAAAAAAAGAACTGTGTTTCCTACTCATACGGACCATATCTAGTTCAACTCTGCTTATGAAACTGATACAAAACACATCATCTCTTACATAGATGTTCTTTAGTTAATAGTGTAAATCGTGTTGGTTTCGTGAACTGTGTAAATTCATTTGAGCCGAAAAATAACTGGGTTTACCGGAAATGAACTCTTGCTTGTAGGACGACACAGAGCATGGATTTTAACTCCATTTCTGAAGGGAAATTCAGAAGAGTGTTCTCATTCATGAAACACAGTCTGTTTTAACGCAAATAGCATGCTCTTCTTTCCAGCATCTGCAATAAAGCAAGAAACATGAGCATGGTCTGAAAAAAAGAACTGTGTTTCCTACTCATACGGACCATATCTAGTTCAACTCTGCTTATGAAACTGATATAAACCACATCATCTCTTACATAGATGCTCTTTATTTAATAGTGAAAATCGTATTGGTTTCCTTGAACTGTGTAAATTCATTTGAGCAAAAAATAACGGGGTTTCCCGGAAATGAACTCTTGCTTGTAGGAAGACACAGAGCATTTAGTTTAACTCCGATTCTAAAGGGAAATTCAGAAAAGTGTTCTCATCCATGAAACACAGTCTGTTTTAACGCAAGAAGCATGCTCTTCTTTCCAGCATCTGCAATACAGCAAGGAACATGAGCATGTCCAGAAAACAAGAACTGTGTTTCCTAATCATAGGGACCATATCTTGTTCAACTCTGCTCATGGAACTGATACAAACCACATCAAATCTTACATAGATGCTATTTAGTTAATAGTGAAAATCGTATTGGTTTCCTAAACTATGTAAAATCATTTGAGCCGAAAAATAACTGGGTTTACAGGAAATGAACTCTTGCTTGTAGGAAGACACAGAGCATGGCGTTAAACTCCGATTCTAAAGGGAAATTCAGAAGAGTGTTCTCCTCAAAGAAACACAGTCTGTTTTAATGCAAGAAGCATGCTCTTCTTTCCAGCATCTGCAATACAGCAAGACACATGAGCATGGCCAGAATAAGAGAACTGTGTTTCCTACTCATATGGACCATATCTCGTTCAACTCTGCTTATGAAACTGATACAAACCACAGCATCTCTTACATAGAGGCTCTTTAGTTAATAGAGAAAATTGTGTTGGTTTCGTGAACTGTGTAAATTCATTTGGTACCGAAAATTCACTGCGTTTACCAGAAATGAACTCTTGGTTGTAGGATGACACAGAGCATGGAGTTTAACTCCGATTCTAAATGGAAATTGAGCAGAGTGTTCTCCTCCATGAAACACAGTCTGTTTTAACGCAAGAAGCATCCTCTTCTTTCCAGCATCTGCAAAACAGCAAGAAACATGAGCATGGCCAGAAAAAAAGAACTGTGTTTCCGACTCATACAGACCATATCTAGTTCAACTCTGCTTATGAAACTGATATAAACCACAGCATCACTCACATACACGCTCTTTAGTTAATAGTGAAAATCGTGTTGGTTTCGTGAACTGTGTAAATTCATTTGGCCGAAAATTCACAGCTCTTACCCAAAATGTACTCTTGCTTGTAGGAAGACACAGAGCATTTGGTTTAACTCCATTTCTGAAGGGAATTTCAGACCAGTGTTCTCATCCATGAAACACACTCTGTTTTAACACAAATAGCATGCTCTCATTTCCAGCGTCTGCAATACAGCAAGGAACATGAGCATGCCCAGAAAAAAATAACTGTGTTTCCTACTCATACGGAACATATCTAGTTCAACTCTGCTTATGAAACTGATGCAAACCACATCATCTCTTACATAGATGCTCTTTAGTTAATAGTGAACATCGTGATGGTTTCGTGAACTGTGTAAATTCATTTGAGCCGAAAAATAACTGGGTTTCCCGGAAATTACCTCTTGATTGTAGGATGACACAGAGCATGGAGTTTAACTCCGATTCTAAATGGAAATTCAGAAGAGCGTTCTGCTCCATGAAACACAGTCTGTTTTAACGCAAGAAGCATCCTCTTCATTCCAGCTTCTGCAATACAGCAAGAAACATGAGCATGCCCAGAAAAAAAGAACTGTGTTTCCGACTCATACGGAACATATCTAGTTCAACTCTGCTTATGAAACTGATGCAAACCACATCATCTCTTACATAGACGCTCTTTAGTTAATTGTGAAAATAGTATTGGTTTTGTGAACTGTGTAAATTCATTTGAGCCGAAAAATCACTGCGTTTACCAGTAATGAACTCTTGCTTGTAGGAAGACACAGATCCATTGGTTAAACTCAGTTTCTGAAGGGAAATTCAGACCAGTGTTCTCATCCATGAAACACACTCCGTTTTAACGGAAGAAGCATGCTCTTCTTTCCAGCATCTGCAATAGAGCAAGGAACATGAGCATGCCCAGAAAAAAAGAACTGTGTTTCCTACTCATACGGACCATATCTAGTTCAACTCTGCTTATGAAACTGATACAAAACACATCATCTCTTACATAGATGTTCTTTAGTTAATAGTGTAAATCGTGTTGGTTTCGTGAACTGTGTAAATTCATTTGAGCCGAAAAATAACTGGGTTTACCGGAAATGAACTCTTGCTTGTAGGACGACACAGAGCATGGATTTTAACTCCATTTCTGAAGGGAAATTCAGAAGAGTGTTCTCATTCATGAAACACAGTCTGTTTTAACGCAAATAGCATGCTCTTCTTTCCAGCATCTGCAATAAAGCAAGAAACATGAGCATGGTCTGAAAAAAAGAACTGTGTTTCCTACTCATACGGACCATATCTAGTTCAACTCTGCTTATGAAACTGATATAAACCACATCATCTCTTACATAGATGCTCTTTAGTTAATAGTGAACATCGTGTTGGTTTCGTGAACTGTGTAAATTCATTTGAGCCGAAAAATAACTGGGTTTACCGGAAATGAACTCTTGCTTGTAGGACGACACAGAGCATGGATTTTAACTCCATTTCTAAATGGAAATTCAGAAGAGCGTTCTGCTCCATGAAACACAGTCTGTTTTAAAGCAAATAGCATGCTCTTCTTCCCAGCATCTGCAATAAAGCAAGAAACATGAGCATGGTCTGAAAAAAAGAACTGTGTTTCCGACTCATACGGAACATATCTAGTTCAACTCTGCTTATGAAACTGATATAAACCACATCATCTCTTACATAGATGCTCTTTATTTAATAGTGAAAATCGTATTGGTTTTGTGAACTGTGTAAATTCATTTGAGCCGAAAAATCACTGCGTTTACCAGTAATGAACTCTTGCTTGTAGGAAGACACAGATCCATTGGTTAAACTCAGTTTCTGAAGGGAAATTCAGAAAAGTGTTCTCATCCATGAAACACAGTCTGTTTTAACGCAAGAAGCATGCTCTTCTTTCCAGCATCTGCAATACAGCAAGGAACATGAGCATGTCCAGAAAACAAGAACTGTGTTTCCTACTCATACGGACCATATCTAGTTCAACTCTGCTCATGAAACTGATACAAACCACATCAAATCTTACATAGATGTTCTTTAGTTAATAGTGAAAATCGTGTTGGTTTCGTGAACTGTGTAAAATCATTTGAGCCGAAAAATAACTGGGTTTACCGGAAATGAACTCTTGCTTGTAGGACGACACAGAGCATGGATTTTAACTCCGATTCTAAAGGGAAATTCAGAAGAGTGTTCTCCTCAAAGAAACACAGTCTGTTTTAATGCAAGAAGCATGCTCTTCTTTCCAGCATCTGCAATAAAGCAAGAAACATGAGCATGGTCTGAAAAAAAGAACTGTGTTTCCTACTCATACGGACCATATCTAGTTCAACTCTGCTTATGAAACTGATATAAACCACATCATCTCTTACATAGATGCTCTTTATTTAATAGTGAAAATCGTATTGGTTTCCTTGAACTGTGTAAATTCATTTGAGCAAAAAATAACGGGGTTTACCAGAAATGAACTCTTGCTTGTAGGAAGACACAGAGCATTTAGTTTAACTCTGATTCTAAAGGGAAATTCAGAAAAGTGTTCTCATCCATGAAACACAGTCTGTTTTAACGCAAGAAGCATGCTCTTCTTTCCAGCATCTGCAATACAGCAAGGAACATGAGCATGTCCAGAAAACAAGAACTGTGTTTCCTAATCATAGGGACCATATCTTGTTCAACTCTGCTCATGGAACTGATACAAACCACATCAAATCTTACATAGATGCTATTTAGTTAATAGTGAAAATCGTATTGGTTTCCTAAACTATGTAAAATCATTTGAGTCGAAAAATAACTGGGTTTACAGGAAATGAACTCTTGCTTGTAGGAAGACACAAAGCATGGCGTTAAACTCCGATTCTAAAGGGAAATTCAGAAGAGTGTTCTCCTCAAAGAAACACAGTCTGTTTTAATGCAAGAAGCATGCTCTTCTTTCCAGCATCTGCAATACAGCAAGACACATGAGCATGGCCAGAATAAGAGAACTGTGTTTCCTACTCATATGGACCATATCTCGTTCAACTCTGCTTATGAAACTGATACAAACCACAGCATCTCTTACATAGAGGCTCTTTAGTTAATAGAGAAAATTGTGTTGGTTTCGTGAACTGTGTAAATTCATTTGGTACCGAAAATTCACTGCGTTTACCAGAAATGAACTCTTGGTTGTAGGATGACACAGAGCATGGAGTTTAACTCCGATTCTAAATGGAAATTGAGCAGAGTGTTCTCCTCCATGAAACACAGTCTGTTTTAACGCAAGAAGCATCCTCTTCATTCCAGCTTCTGCAATACAGCAAGAAACATGAGCATGCCCAGAAAAAAAGAACTGTGTTTCCGACTCATACGGAACATATCTAGTTCAACTCTGCTTATGAAACTGATGCAAACCACATCATCTCTTACATAGACGCTCTTTAGTTAATTGTGAAAATAGTATTGGTTTTGTGAACTGTGTAAATTCATTTGAGCCGAAAAATCACTGCGTTTACCAGTAATGAACTCTTGCTTGTAGGAAGACACAGATCCATTGGTTAAACTCAGTTTCTGAAGGGAAATTCAGACCAGTGTTCTCATCCATGAAACACACTCCGTTTTAACGGAAGAAGCATGCTCTTCTTTCCAGCATCTGCAATAGAGCAAGGAACATGAGCATGCCCAGAAAAAAAGAACTGTGTTTCCTACTCATACGGACCATATCTAGTTCAACTCTGCTTATGAAACTGATACAAAACACATCATCTCTTACATAGATGTTCTTTAGTTAATAGTGTAAATCGTGTTGGTTTCGTGAACTGTGTAAATTCATTTGAGCCGAAAAATAACTGGGTTTACCAGAAATGAAGTCTTGCTTGTAGGACGACACAGAGCATGGATTTTAACTCCATTTCTGAAGGGAAATTCAGAAGAGTGTTCTCATTCATGAAACACAGTCTGTTTTAACGCAAATAGCATGCTCTTCTTTCCAGCATCTGCAATAAAGCAAGAAACATGAGCGTGGTCTGAAAAAAAGAACTGTGTTTCCTACTCATACGGACCATATCTAGTTCAACTCTGCTTATGAAACTGATATAAACCACATCATCTCTTACATAGATGCTCTTTATTTAATAGTGAAAATCGTATTGGTTTCCTTGAACTGTGTAAATTCATTTGAGCAAAAAATAACGGGGTTTACCGGAAATGAACTCTTGCTTGTAGGAAGACACAGAGCATTTAGTTTAACTCCGATTCTAAAGGGAAATTCAGAAAAGTGTTCTCATCCATGAAACACAGTCTGTTTTAACGCAAGAAGCATGCTCTTCTTTCCAGCATCTGCAATACAGCAAGGAACATGAGCATGTCCAGAAAACAAGAACTGTGTTTCCTAATCATAGGGACCATATCTTGTTAAACTCTGCTCATGAAACTGATACAAACCACATCAAATCTTACATAGATGTTGTTTAGTTAATAGTGTAAATCGTGTTGGTTTCGTGAACTGTGTAAATTCATTTGAGCCGAAAAATAACTGGGTTTACCGGAAATGAACTCTTGCTTGTAGGACGACACAGAGCATGGATTTTAACTCCAATTCTGAAGGGAAATTCAGAAGAGTGTTCTCATTCATGAAACACAGTCTGTTTTAACGCAAATAGCATGCTCTTCTTTCCAGCATCTGCAATACAGCAAGACACATGATCATGGCCAGAAAAAGAGAACTGTGTTTCCTACTCATATGGACCATATCTCGTTCAACTCTGCTTATGAAACTGATACAAACCACAGCATCTCTTACATAGATGCTCTTTAGTTAATAGAGAAAATTGTGTTGGTTTTGTGAACTGTGTAAATTCATTTGGTACCGAAAATTCACTGCGTTTACCAGAAATGAACTCTTGGTTGTAGGATGACACAGAGCATGGAGTTTAACTCCGATTCTAAATGGAAATTGAGCAGAGTGTTCTCCTCCATGAAACACAGTCTGTTTTAACGCAAGAAGCATCCTCTTCTTTCCAGCATCTGCAAAACAGCAAGAAACATGAGCATGGCCAGAAAAAAAGAACTGTGTTTCCGACTCATACAGACCATATCTAGTTCAACTCTGCTTATGAAACTGATATAAACCACAGCATCACTCACATACACGCTCTTTAGTTAATAGTGAAAATCGTGTTGGTTTCGTGAACTGTGTAAATTCATTTGGCCGAAAATTCACAGCTCTTACCCAAAATGTACTCTTGCTTGTAGGAAGACACAGAGCATTTGGTTTAACTCCATTTCTGAAGGGAATTTCAGACCAGTGTTCTCATCCATGAAACACACTCTGTTTTAACACAAATAGCATGCTCTCATTACCAGCGTCTGCAATACAGCAAGGAACATGAGCATGCCCAGAAAAAAATAACTGTGTTTCCTACTCATACGGAACATATCTAGTTCAACTCTGCTTATGAAACTGATGCAAACCACATCATCTCTTACATAGATGCTCTTTAGTTAATAGTGAACATCGTGATGGTTTCGTGGACTGTGTAAATTCATTTGAGCCAAAAAATAACTGGGTTTCCCGGAAATTACCTCTTGATTGTAGGATGACACAGAGCATGGAGTCTAACTCCGATTCTAAATGGAAATTCAGAAGAGCGTTCTGCTCCATGAAACACAGTCTGTTTTAACGCAAGAAGCATCTTCTTCATTCCAGCTTCTGCAAAACAGCAAGAAACATGAGCATGGCCAGAAAAAAAGAACTGTGTTTCCGACTCATACAGACCATATCTAGTTCAACTCTGCTTATGAAACTGATATAAACCACAGCATCACTCACATACACGCTCTTTAGTTAATAGTGAAAATCGTGTTGGTTTCTTGAACTGTGTAAATTCATTTGGCCGAAAATTCACAGCTCTTACCCAAAATGTACTCTTGCTTGTAGGAAGACACAGAGCATTTGGTTTAACTCCATTTCTGAAGGGAATTTCAGACCAGTGTTCTCATCCATGAAACACACTCTGTTTTAACACAAATAGCATGCTCTCATTTCCAGCGTCTGCAATACAGCAAGGAACATGAGCATGCCCAGAAAAAAATAACTGTGTTTCCTACTCATACGGACCATATCTAGTTCAACTCTGCTTATGAAACTGATGCAAACCACATCATCTCTTACATAGACGCTCTTTATTTAATAGTGAAAATCGTATTGGTTTCGTGAACTGTGTAAAATCATTTGAGCCAAAAAATAACTGGGTTTACAGGAAATGAACTCTTGCTTGTAGCAAGACACAGAGCCTTTGGTTTAACTCACTTTCTGAAGGGAAATTCAGACCTGTGTTCTCATCCATGAAACACACTCTGTTCTAACGCAAGAAGCATGCTCTTCTTTCCAGCTTTGCAATACAGCAAGGAACATGAGCATGCCCAGAAAAAAAGAACTGTGTCTCCTACTCATATGGACGATATCTATTTCAACTCTTCTTATGAAACTGATACACACCAAATCATCTCTTACATAGATGCTCTTTAGTTAATAGTGAAAATCGTGATGGTTTCGTAAACTGTGTAAATTCATTTGAGCCGAAAAATAACTGGGTTTCCTGGAAATTACTTCTTGCTTGTAGGATGACACAGAGCATGGACTTTAACTCCAATTCTAAATGGAAATTCATAAGAGTGTTCTCCTCCATGAAACACAGTCTGTTTTAACGCAAAAAGCATCCTCTTCATTCCAGCTTCTGCAATACAGCAAGAAACATGAGCATGCCCAGAAAAAAAGAACAGTGTTTCCGACTCATACGGAACCTATCTAGTTAAACTATGCTCATGAAACTGATGCAAACCACATCATCTCTTACATAGATGCTCTTTAGTTAATAGTGAAAATAGTATTTGTTTCGTGAACTGTGTAAATTCATTTGAGCCGAAAAATCACTGCGTTTACCAGTAATGAACTCTTGCTTGTAGGAAGACACAGATCCATTTGTTAAACTCAGTTTCTGAAGGGAAATTCAGAGCATTGTTCTCATCCATGAAACACACTCCGTTTTAACGGAAGAAGCACGCTCTTCTTTCCAGCACCTGCAATAGAGCAAGGAACATGAGCATGCCCAGAAAAAAAAGAACTGTGTTTCCTACTCATACGGACCATATCTAGTTCAACTCTGCTTATGAAACTGATACAAACCTATCATCTCTTACATAGATGTTCTTTAGTTAATAGTGTACATCGTGTTGGTTTCGTGAACTGTGTAAATTCATTTGGCCGAAAATTCACAGCTCTTACCCAAAATGTACTCTAGCTTGTAGGAAGACGCAGAGCATTTGGTTTAACTCCATTTCTGAAGGGAATTTCAGACCAGTGTTCTCATCCATGAAACACACTCTGTTTCAACACAAATAGCATGCTCTCATTTCCAGCGTCTGCAATACAGCAAGGAACATGAGCATGCCCAGAAAAAAATAACTGTGTTTCCTACTCATACGGAACATATCTAGTTCAACTCTGCTTATGAAACTGATGCAAACCACATCATCTCTTATATAGATGCTCTTTATTTAATAGTGAACATTGTGATGGTTTCGTGAACTGTGTAAATTCATTAGAGCCGAAAAATAACTTGGTTTCCCGGAAATTACCTCTTGATTGTAGGATGACACAGAGCATGGAGTTTAACTCCGATTCTAAATGGAAATTCAGAAGAGTGTTCTCCTCCATGAAACACAGTCTGTTTTAACGCAGGAAGCATCCTCTTCATTCCAGCTTCTGCAATACAGCAAGAAACATGAGCATGCACAGAAAAAAAGAACTGTGTTTCCGACTCATACGGAACATATCTAGTTCAACTCTGCTTTTGAAACTCATGCAAACCACATCATCTGTTACATACACGCTCTTTAGTTAATAGTGAAAATAGTATTGGTTTCGTGAAGTGTGTAAAATCATTTGAGCCGAAAATTAACTGGGTTTACAGGAAATGAACTCTTGCTTGTAGGAAGACACAGAGCCTTTGATTTAACTCACTTTCTGAAGGGAAATTCAGACCTGTGTTCTCATCCATGAAAAACACTCTGTTCTAACGGAAGAAGCATGCTCTTCTTTCCAGCATCTGCAATAGAGCAAGGAACAAGAGCATGTCCAGAAAAAAAGAACTGTGTTTCCTACTCATACAGACCATATCTAGTTCAATTTTGCTTATGAAACTGATACAAACCAAATCAACTCTTTCATAGATGTTCTTTAGTTAATAGTGTAAATCGTGTTGGTTTCATGAACTGTGTAAATTCATTTGAGCCTATAAATAACTGGGTTTACCGGAAATGAACTCTTGCTTGTAGGACGACACAGAGCATGGATTTTAACTCCACTTCTGAAGGGAAATTCAGAAGAGTGTTCTCATTCATGAAACACAGTCTGTTTTAACGCAAATAGCATGCTCTTCTTTCCAGCATCTGCAATAAAGCAAGAAACATGAGCATGGTCTGAAAAAAAGAACTGTGTTTCCTACTCATACGGACCATATCTAGTTCAAATCTGCTTATGAAACTGATATAAACCACATCATCTCTTACATAGATGCTCTTTATTTAATAGTGAAAATCGTATTGGTTTCCTTGAACTGTGTAAATTCATTTGAGCAAAAAATAACGGGGTTTACCGGAAATGAACTCTTGCTTGTAGGAAGACACAGAGCATTTAGTTTAACTCCGATTCTAAAGGGAAATTCAGAAAAGTGTTCTCATCCATGAAACACACTCTGTTTTAACAGAAATAGCATGCTCTCATTTCCAGCGTCTGCAATACAGCAAGGAACATGAGCATGCCCAGAAAAAAATAACTGTGTTTCCTACTCATACGGACCATATCTAGTTCAACTCTGCTTACGAAACTGATGCAAACCACATCATCTCTTACATAAATGCTCTTTAGTTAATAGTGAACATCGTGATGGTTTCGTGAACTGTATAAATTCATTTGAGCCGAAAAATAACTGGGTTTCCCGGAAATTACCTCTTGATTGTAGGATGACACAGAGCTTGGAGTTTAACTCCGATTCTAAGTGGAAATTCAGAAGAGTGTTCTCCTCCATGAAACACAGTCTGTTTTAACGCAAGAAGCATCCTCTTCATTCCAGCTTCTGCAATACAGCAAGAAACATGAGCATGCACAGAAAAAAAGAACTGTGTTTCCTACTCATACGCACCATATCTAGTTCAACTCTGCTTATGAAACTGATGCAAACCACATCATCTCTTACAGAGATCCTCTTTAGTTAATAGAGAAAATCGTGTTGGTTTCGTGAACTATGTAAATTCATTTGGCTGAAAATTCACTGCTTTTACCAGAAATGAAATCTTGATTGTAGGAAGACACAAAGCATGGCGTTAAACTCTGATTCTAAAGGGAAATTCAGAAGAGTGTTCTCCTCAAAGAAACACAGTCTGTTTTAATGCAAGAAGCATGCTCTTCTTTCCAGCATCTGCAATACAGCAAGAAACATGAGCATGGCCAGAAAAAGAGAACTGTGTTTCCTACTCATATGGACCATATCTAGTTCAACTCTGCTTATGAAACTGATACAAACCACAGCATCTCTTACATAGATGCTCTTTAGTTAATAGAGAAAATTGTGTTGGTTTCCTGAACTGTGTATATTCATTTGGTACCGAAAATTCACTGCGTTTACCAGAAATGAACTCTTGGTTGTAGGATGACACAGAGCATGGAGTTTAACTCCGATTCTAAATGGAAATTGAGCAGAGTGTTCTCCTCCATGAAACACAGTCTGTTTTAACGCAAGAAGCATCCTCTTCTTTCCAGCATCTGCAAAACAGCAAGAAACATGAGCATGGCCAGAAAAAAAGAACTGTGTTTCTGACTCATACAGTCCATATCTAGTTCAACTCTGCTTATAAAACTGATATAAACCACAGTATCACTTACATACATGCTCTTTAGTTAATAGTGAAAATCGTGTTGGTTTCGTGAACTGTGTAAATTCATTTGGCCGAAAATTCACAGCTCTTACCCAAAATGTACTCTTGCTTGTAGGAAGACACAGAGCATTTGGTTTAACTCCATTTCTGAAGGGAATTTCAGACCAGTGTTCTCATCCATGAAACACACTCTGTTTTAACACAAATAGCATGCTCTCATTTCCAGCGTCTGCAATACAGCAAGGAACATGAGCATGCCCAGAAAAAAATAACTGTGTTTCCTACTCATACGGAACATATCTAGTTCAACTCTGCTTATGAAACTGATGCAAACCACATCATCTCTTACATAGATGCTCTTTATTTAATAGTGAAAATCGTATTGGTTTCGTGAACTGTGTAAAATCATTTGAGCCAAAAAATAACTGGGTTTACAGGAAATGAACTCTTGCTTGTAGAAAGACACAGAGCCTTTGGTTTAACTCCATTTCTGAAGGGAATTTCAGACCAGTGTTCTCATCCATGAAACACAATCTGTTTTAACACAAATAGCATGCTCTCATTTCCAGCGTCTGCAATACAGCAAAGAACATGAGCATGCCCCCCAAAAAAAAATAACTGTGTTTCCTACTCATACGGAACATATCTAGTTCAACTCTGCTTATGAAACTGATGCAAACCACATCATCTCTTACATAGATGCTCTTTAGTTAATAGTGAACATTGTGATGGTTTCGTGAACTGTGTAAATTCATTAGAGCCGAAAAATAACTTGGTTTCCCGGAAATTACCTCTTGATTGTAGGATGACACAGAGCATGGAGTTTAACTCCGATTCTAAATGGAAATTCAGAAGAGTGTTCTCCTCCATGAAACACAGTCTGTTTTAACGCAGGAAGCATCCTCTTCATTCCAGCTTCTGCAATACAGCAAGAAACATGAGCATGCACAGAAAAAAAGAACTGTGTTTCCGACTCATACGGAACATATCTAGTTCAACTCTGCTTTTGAAACTCATGCAAACCACATCATCTGTTACATACACGCTCTTTAGTTAATAGTGAAAATAGTATTGGTTTCGTGAAGTGTGTAAAATCATTTGAGCCGAAAATTAACTGGGTTTACAGGAAATGAACTCTTGCTTGTAGGAAGACACAGAGCCTTTGATTTAACTCACTTTCTGAAGGGAAATTCAGACCTGTGTTCTCATCCATGAAAAACACTCTGTTCTAACGGAAGAAGCATGCTCTTCTTTCCAGCATCTGCAATAGAGCAAGGAACAAGAGCATGCCCAGAAAAAAAGAACTGTGTTTCCTACTCATACGGACCATATCTAGTTCAATTTTGCTTATGAAACTGATACAAACCACATCAACTCTTTCATAGATGTTCTTTAGTTAATAGTGTAAATCGTGTTGGTTTCATGAACTGTGTAAATTCATTTGAGCCTATAAATAACTGGGTTTACCGGAAATGGACTCTTGCTTGTAGGACGACACAGAGCATGGAGTTTAACTCCATTTTTAAAGGGAAATTCAGAAGAGTGTTCTCATCCATGAAACACACTCTGTTTTAACGCAAATAGCATGCTCTCATTTCCAGCGTCTGCAATACAGCAAGGAACATGAGCATGCCCACAAAAAAAGAACTGTGTTTCCTACTCATACGGAACATATCTAGTTCAACTCTGCTTATGAATCTGATGCAATCCACAAAATCTCTTACATAGACGCTCTTTATTTAATAGTGAAATTCGTATTGGTTTCGTGAACTTTGTAAAATCATTTTAGCCGAAAAATAACTGGGTTTACAGGAAATGAACTCTTGCTTGTAGGAAGACCCAGAGCCTTTGGTTTAACTCACTTTCTGATGGGAAATTCAGACCTGTGTTCTCATCCATGAAACACACTCTGTTCTAACGCAAGAAACATGCTCTTCTTTCCAGCTTTGCAATACAGCAAGGAACATGAGCATGCCCAGAAAATAAGAACTGTGTCTCCTACTCATATGGATGATATCTATTTCAACTCTTCTTATGAAACTGATACACACCACATCATCTCTTACATAGATGCTCTTTAGTTAATAGTAAAAATCGTGATGGTTTCGTGAACTGTGTAAATTTATTTGAGCCGAAAAATAACTGGGATTCCCGGAAATAACCTCTTGCTTGTAGGATGACACAGAGCATGGCGTTTAACTCCGTTTCTGAAGGCAAATTCAGACCAGAGTTCTCTTCCCTGAAAAACACTCTGTTTTAAGGCAAGAATCATCCTCTTGTTTCCAGCATCTCCAATATTGTAAGAAACATGAGCATGCCCAGAAACAAAGAACTTTGTTTCCTACTCATACAGTCCATATGTAGTTCAAAACTGCTTATGAAACTGATTCAAACCACAGCTCCTCTTACATAAATGCTCTTTAGTTAATAGTGAAAATAGTGCTGGGTTCTAGAACTGTGTAAAATCATTTGAGCCGCAATTTCACTTGGTTTACCAGAAATGAACTCTTGCTTGTAGGAAGAGATGATCCTGGGGTTTAACTCCGTTTCTGAAGCCAAATTCAGACCAGAGTTCTCAACCCTGAAAAACACTCTGTTTTGAGGCAAGAATCATCCTCTTCTTTCCAGCATCTCCAATACAGTAAGAAACATGAGCATGCCCAGAAAAAAAGAATTGTGTTTCCTACTCATGCGGACCATATGTAGTTCAACTCTGCTTATGAAATGATACAGACCACAGCTCCTCTTACATAAATGCTCTTTAGTTAATAGTGATAATCGCGTTGGATTCTAGAACTGTGTAAAGTCATTTGAGCCAAAAATTGACTTGGTGTAGCAGAAATGAACTCTGGATGGCAGGAAGACACAGATCATGGGGTTTAACTCCGTTTGTGAAGGAAATTCAGACCAGAGTTCTTATCCATGAAACACACTCTGTTTTAACGCAAGAAGGAAGCTCCTATTTCCAGAGTCTAAAATACAGCAAGAACCATGAGCATGCCCTGAAAAAAAGAACAGTGTTTCCTACTCATATGGACCATATGTAGTTCAACGCTGCTTATGAAACTGATACAAACCACAGCTCCTATTACATAAATCCTCTTTAGTTAATAGTGAGAATAGCGTTGGGTTCGGGAACTGCGAAAAATCATTTGAGCCCAAAATTCACTTGCTTTATCAGAAATGAACTCTTGCTTGTAGGAAGACACAGATCCTGGGGTTTAACTCCGTTTCTGAAGGGAAATTCAGACCAGAGTTCTCATCCCTGAAACACACTCTACTTTAACGCAAGAAGCAAGCTCTTCTTTCCAGAGTCTAAAATACAGAAAGAACCATGAGCATGCCCTGAAAAAAAGTAATGTGTTTCCTACACATACGGACCTTACGTAGTTCAACTCTGAGTATGAAACTGATACAAACAACAGCTCCTCTTACATAAATGCTCTTTAGTTATCACTGAGAATCGCATTGGGTTCATGAACTGCGAAAAATCATTTCAGCCCAAAATTCCCTGCGTTTACCAGAAATGAATTTTTGCTTGTAGGAAGACACAGATCCTGGGGTTTAACTCCATTTCTGAAGGCACATTCACAAAAGAGTTCTAATCCCTGGAGAAAACTCTGTTTCTAAGGCAAGAATCATCCTCTTCTATCCAGCTTCTCCAATACAGTAAGAAATATGAGCATTCCCAGATAAAAAGAACTATGTTTCCTACTCATACAAACCATATGTAGTTAAACTCTGCTTATGAAATGGATTCAAACCACCTCTCCTCTTACATAAATCCTCTTTAGTTAATAGTGAGAATCGCGTTGGGTTCGTGAACTGCGAAAAATCATTTCACCCCAAAATTCACTAGATTTAGCTGAAATGATCTCTTGCTTTTAGGAAGACACAGATCCTGGGGATTAACTCCGTTTCTGAAGGCAAATTCAGACCAGAATTCTCAACCCTGAAAAACACTCTGTTTTGAGGCAAGAATCATCCTTTTCTTTCCAGCTTCTCCAATACAGTAAGAACCATGAGCATGCCAAGAAAAAAAGAACTGTGTTTCCTACTCATACGGACCATATGTAGTCCACCTCTGCTTATGAAACTGATACAGACCACAGCTCCTCTTACATAAATGCTCTTTAGTTAATAGTGAAAATCTCGTTGGGTTCTAGAACTGTGTAAAATCATTTGATCCGAAAATTCACTTGGTTTACCAGAAATGAACTCTTGCTGGTAGGATGACACAGATCATGAAGGTTAACTCCGTTTGTGAAGGGAAATTCAGACCAGAGTTCTCATCCATGAAACACACCCTGTTTTAATGCAAGAAGCAATCTCTTCTTTCTAGCGCCTCCAATACAGCAAGAACCATGAGCATGCCCTGAAAAAAAGAACTGTGTTTCCTACTCAGACAGACCATATGTAGTTCAACTCTGCTTATGAAACTAATACAGACCACACCTCCTCTTACATCAATGCTCTTTAGGTAATAGTGAGAATAGAGGTTGGTTTCGTGAACAGCGAAAAATCATTTTAGCCCAAAATTCACTGGGTTTACCAGAAATGAACTCTTGCTTGTAGGAAGACACAGATCCTGGGGTTTAACTCCGTTTCTGAAGGAAAATTCAGACCAGAAATCTGATCCCTGAAAAACGCTATGTTTTAAGGTATTAATCATCCTCTTCTTTCCAGGGTCTCCAATAAGGTAAAAACCATGAGCATGCCAAGAAAAAATCAACTGAGTTTCCTACTCATACGGACTATATGTACTCCACCTCTGCTTATGAAACTAATACAGACCACAGCTCCTCTTACATAAATGCTCTTTAGTTAATAGTGATAATCGCGCTGTGTTCTAGAACTGTGTAAAATCATTACAGCCGAAATTTCACTTGGTTTACCAGAAATGAACTCTTGCATGTAGGAAGACACAGACACTGGGGTTTAACTCCGTTTCTGAAGCCAAATACAGACCAGAGTTCTCAACCCTGAAAAACACTCTGTTTTGAGGCAAGAATCATCCTCTTCTTTCCAGCGTCTCCAATACAGTAAGAAACATGAGCACGCCCAGAAAAAAAGAATTTTGTTTCCTACTCATATGGACCATACGTAGTTAAACTTTGCTTATGAAATGATACAGACCACAGCTCCTCTTACATAAATGCTCTTTAGTTAATAGTGATAATCGCGTTGGATTCTAGAACTGTGTAAAGTCATTTGAGCCGAAAATTGACTTGGTGTAGCAGAAATGAACTCTTGCTGGCTTGAAGACACAGATCATGGGGTTTAACTCCAATTGTGAAGAAAATTCCGACCAGAGATCTCATCCATGAAACACACCCTGTTTTAATGCAAGAAGCATGCTCTTCTTTCAAGCATCTCCAATACAGCAAGTACGATGAGCATGCCCTGAAAAAAAAACTGTGTTTCCTACTCATACGGACCATATGTAGTCCACCTCTGCTTATTCAACTGATACAGACCACAGCTCCTCTTACATAAATGCTCTTTAGTTAATAGTGAGAATCGCATTGGGTTCGTGAACTGCGAAAAATCATTTGAGCCCAAAATTCACTGTGTTAACCAGATATGAACGCTTGCTTGTAGGAAGACACAGATCCTTGGGTTTAACTCCGTATCTGAAGGGAAATTCAGACCAGAGTTCTCTTCCCTGAAAAACTCTCTGTTTTAAGGCAAGAATCATCCTCTTCTTCCCAGCTTCTCCAATACAGTAAGAACCATGAGCACGCCTAGAAGAAAAGAACTGTGTTTCCTACTCATACGGACCATATGTAGTTCAACTCTGCTTATGAAATGATACAGACCACAGCTCCTCTTACATAAATGCTCTTTAGTTAATAGTGATAATCGATTTGGGATCTAGAACTGTGTAAAGTCATCTGAGCCGAAAATTCACTTGGTTTAAAAGAAATGAACTCTTGCTGGTAGGAAGACACAGATCATGGAGTTTAACTCCGTTTGTGAAGGGAAATTCAGACCAGAGTTCTCATCCATGAAACACACCCTGTTTTAATGCAAGAAGCAAGCTCTTCTTTCCAGCGACTCCAAAACAGCAAGAACCATGAGCATGCCCTGAAAAAAAGAACTATTTTTCCTACTCATATGGACCATATGTTGTCCAACTCTGCTTATGAAACTGATACAAACCAAAGCTCCTCTTACATAAATGCTCTTTAGTTAATAGTGAGAATAGCGTTGGGTTCGTGAAGTGTGAAAAATCATTTGAGCCCAAAATTCCCTGGGTGAACCAGAAATGAATGCTAGCTTGTAGGAAATCACAGATCCTGGGGTTTAACTCCATTTCTGAAGGGAAATTCAGACCAGAGTTCTCATTTCTGAAACACACTCTCCTTTAACGCAGGAAGCAAGCTCTTCTTTCCAGATTCAAAAATACAGCAAGAACAATGAGCATGCACTGAAAAAAAGAACTGTGTTTCCTACTCATACGTACCATATGTAGTTCAACTCTGCTTATGAAACTGATACAGACCACAGCTCCTCTTACATGAATCCTCTTTAGTTAATAGTGAGAATCACGTTCGTTCGTGAACTGCAAAAAATCATTTGAGCCTAAAATTCACTGGATTTACCTGAAATGAACTCTTCCTTGTAGGAAGACACAGATCCTGGGGATTAACTCCGTTTCTGAAGGCAAAATCAGACCAGAATTTTCATTCTCTTCTTTCAAGCTTCTCCAATACATTAAGAACCATGAGCACACCCAGAAGAAAAGAACTGTGTTTCCAGATCATACAGAACATATATAGTTAAACTCTGCTTATGAAACTGATACAAACCACAGCTCCTATTACATAAATGCTCTTTAGTTAATAGTGTGAATCATGTTTGGGTTTGTGAACTGCGAAAAATCATTTGAGCCCAAAATTCACTGGGTTTACCAGAAATGAACTCTTGCTTGTAGGAAGACACTGATCCTGGGGTTTAACTCCGTTTCTGAAGGGAAATTCAGACCAGAGTTCTCTTCTCTGAAAAACACTGTGTTTTAAGGCAAGAATCATCCTCTTCTTTCTAGCATATCCAATATAGTAAGAAACATGAGCATGCCCAGAAAAAAAGAACTTTGTTTTCTACTCACACAGACCATATGTAGTTCAACTCTGCTTATGAAACTGATACAAACCACAGCTCCTCTTACATAAATCCTTTTTAGTTAATAGTGAGAATAGAGTAGGGTTCGTGAACTGTGAAAAGTAATTTGAGCCCAAAATTAACTGGATTTACCGGAAATGAAATCTTACTTGCAGGAAGACACAGATCCTTGGGTTTAACTCTGTTTCTGAAGCAAATCCAGACCAGAGTTCTCATCCCTGAAACACACTCTGTTTTAACGAAGAAGCAAGCTCTTCTTTCCAGAGTCTATAATACAGAAATTACAATGAGCATGGACTGAAAAAAAGAACTGTATTTCCTATTCATATGGACCATATGTAGTTCAACTCTGCTTATGAAACTGATACAGACCGCACCTCCTCTTACATAAATGCTCTTTAGGTAATAGTGAGAATAGCGTTGGGTTCGTGAACTGAGAAAAATCATTTGAGCCCAAAATTCACTGGGTTTGTCAGAAATGAACTCTTGCTTGTAGGAAGACACAGATCCTGGGGTTTAACTCATTTCTGAAGAGAAATTCAGACCAGTATTCTCATCCCTGAAAATCGCTCTGTTTTAAGACATGAATCATCCTCTTCTTTCCAGGGTCTCCAATACGGTAAGAACTATGATCATGCCAAGAAAAAAAGTAGTGTGTTTCCTAATCATACGGACTATATGTACTCCACCTCTGCTTATGAAACTGATACAGACCACAGCTCCTCTTACAAAAATGCTCTTTAGTTAATAGTGATAATCGACTTGGGTTCTAAAACTGTGTAAAATCATTTGAGCCGAAAATTCACTTGGTTACCAGAAATGAATTCTTGCTTGTAGGAAGACACAGAACATGGGGTTTAACTCCTTTCTGAAGGGAAATAAAGACCGGAGTTCTCATCCCTGAAACACACTCTGCTTGAACGCAAGAAGCAAGCTCTTCTTTCCAGAGTCAAGAATACAGCAAGAACCATGAGCATTCCCTGAAAAAAAGAACTGTGTTTCCTACTCATACGGACAATATGTAGTTCAACTCTGCTTATGAAACTGATACAAACCACAGCTCCTCTTACATAAATGTTCTTTAGTTAATAGTGAGAATCATGTTAGTGTTTGTAAACTGTGAAAAATCCTTTGAGCCCAAAATCCACTGGGTTTACCAGAAATGAACTCTTGCTTGTAGGAAGACACTGATCCTGGGGTTTAACTCCGTTTCTGAAGGCAAATTCAGACCAGAGTTCTCGTCCCTGAAAAACACTCTGTTTTAAGGCAAGAATCATCCTCCTCTTTCCAGCATCTCCAATATAGTAAGAAACATGTGCATGCCCAGAAAAAAAGAACTGTGTTTCCTACTCATAAAGACCATATGTAGTTCAACTCTGATTATGAAACTGATACAAACCACAGCTCCTCTTACATAAATCCTCTTTAGTTAATAGTGAGAATAGCGGTGGGTTCGTGAACTCTGATAAATCATTTGAGACCAAAATTCACTGGGTTTACCAGAAATGAACTCTTGCTTGTAGGAAGACACAGATCTTGGGGTATAACTCCGTTTCTGAAGGGAAATGCAGACCAGAATTCTCATCCCTGAAAAACACTCTGTTTTAAGGAAGAATCATCCTCTTCTTTCCAGGGTCTCCAATACAGTAAGAACAATAAGCATGCCAAGAAAAAAAGAACTGTGTTTCCTACTCATACGGACCATATGTAGTCCACCTCTGCCTATGAAACTGATACAGACCACAGCTCCTCTTACATAAATTCTCTTTAGTTAATTATGATAATTGCATTGGGTTCTAGAACTGTGGAAAATCATTTGAGCCGAAAATTCCCTTGGTTAACAGAAATGAACACTTGCTTGTAGGAAGACACAGAACATGGGGTTTAACTCCATTTCTGAAGGGAAATTCAGACCAGAGTTCTCATCCATGAAACACAGTCTGTTTTAATGCAAGAAGCAAGCTCATCTTTCCACTGTCTCCAATACAGCAAGAACCATGAGCATGCCCAGAAAAAAAGAACTGTGTCTCCTACTCATAATGACAATAAGTAGTTCAACTCTGCTCATGAAACTGAGAGAAATCAGGTCCCCTTACATAAATGCTCTTTAGTTAATAGTGAGAATCTGTTTGGGTTGGTGAACTGTGAAAAATCATTTGAGCCCAAAATTCACTTGCTTTACCAGAAATGAACTCTTGCTTGTAGGAAGATACAGATCCTGGGGTTTAACTCCGTTTCTGAAGGGAAATGCAGACCAGAGTTCTCATCCCTCAAAAAAACTATGCTTTAAGGCAAGAGTCATCCTCTTCTTTCCAGTTTCTCCAATAGAGTAAGAACCATGAGCACGCCTAGAAGAAAAGAACTGTGTTTCCTACTCATACGGACCATATGTAGTTCAACTCTGCTTATGAAACTGATACAGATCAGAGCTCCTCTTACATAAATCCTCTTTAGTTAATAGTGAGAATCATGTTTGTGTTCGTTTGCTATTCATACGGACCATATGTACTTCAACTCTGCTTGTGAAAATGATAAAGACCACACCTCCTCTTACATAAATGCTCTTTACTTCATAATGAGAATAGCATTGGGTTCGTGATCTGCGAAAAATCATTTGAGCCTAAAATCACTGGATTTTCCAGAAAAGAAATCTTGCTCTTAGGAAGACACAGATCCTGGGGTTTAACTCTGTTTCTGAAGGGAAATTCATACCAGAGTTCTCATCCTTGAAACACACTCTGTTTTAATGAAGAAGAAAGCTCTTCTTTCCAGAGTCTAAAATACAGCAAGCACCATGAGCATGAACTGAAAAAAAGAACTGTGTTTCCTATTCATAGGAACCATATGTACTTAAACTCGGGTTATGAAAATGATACAGACCACACCTCCTCTTACATAAATGCTCTTTAATTCATAGTGAGAATAGCGTTGGGTTCGTGAACTGTGGAAAATCATTTGAGCCTAAAATCACTGGGTTTACCAGAACTGAACTCTTACTTGTAGGAAGACACAGATCCTGGGGTTTATGTCCGTTTCTGAAGGGAAATTCATACCAGAGTTCTCATCCGTGAAACAAACTCTGTTATAACGCAAGAAGCAAGCTCTTCTTTCAAGATTCTAAAATAAAGCAAGAATCATGAGCATGCCTGGAAAAAAAACTGTTTTTCCTACTCATACAGACCATATGTAGTTCAACTCTGCTTATGAAATGATTCAGACCACCCTCCTATTACATAATTGCTCTTTATTTAATAGTGAGAATAGCGTTGGGTTCCTGAAATGCGAAAAATCATTTGAGCCCAAAATTCACTGGTTTTACCAGAACTGAACTCTTGCTTGTAGGAATGCACAGATCCTGGGGTTTAACTCCGTTTCTGAAGACAAATACAGACCAGAATTGTCAACCCTGAAAAACACTCTGTTTTAAGGCAAGAGGCAAGCTCTTCTTTCCAGCGTCTGCAATACAGCAAGAACCATGAGCATGCCCTGAAAAAAAGAACTGTGTTTCCTACTCATACGGACCATATGTAGTTCAACTCTTCTCTTGAAACTGATACAAACCACAGCTCCTCTTACATAAATGCTCTTTACTCAATAGTGAAAATCGTGTTGGGTTCGTGAACTTCTAAAAATCACTTGATCCCAAAATTCACTTGGATTACCAGAAATGAACCCTTGCTTGTAGGAAGACACTGATCCTGGGCTTTAACTCCGTTTCTGAAGGCAAATTCAGACCAGAGTTCTCATCCCTGAAAAACACTCTGTTTTAACGCAAGAAGCAAGGACTTCTTTCCTGAGTCTCCAATATATTAAGAAACATGAGCATGCACAGAAAAAAAGAACTGTTTTTCCTACTCATACAGACCATATGTAGTTCAGCTCTGTTTATGAAACTGATGCAAACCACAGCTCCTCTTACATAAATCCTCTTTAGTTAATAGTGAGAATAGCGTAGGGTTCGTGAACTGCAAATAATTATTTGAGCCGAAATATCTCTTGGTTTACCAGAAATGAACTCTTGCTTGTAGGAAGACACAGATCCTGGGGTTTAACTCTGTTTCTGAAGGGAAATTCAGACCAGAGTTCTTATGCCTGAAACTCACTCTGTTTTAACGCAAGAACAAGCTCTTCTTTCCAGAGTCTAAAATACAGCAAGAACCATGAGGATGCCCTGAAAAAAAGAACTGAGTTTCCTTCTCATACGGACCATATGTAGTTCAACTCTGCTTTTGAAGCTGATACAAAGAACAGCTCCTCTTACATAATGGCTCTTTATTTAATAGTGGGAATAATGTTGGGTTCCTGAACCGTGATAAATCATTTGAGCCCAAAATTCACTGGGTTTACCAGAACTGAACTCTTGCTTGTAGGAAGACACAGATACGGGGTTTAACTCTGTTTCTGAAGGCAAATTCAGACCAGAGTTCTCATCCCTGAAAAACACTCTGTTTTAAGGCAAGAATCATTGTCTTCTTTGCAGCGTCTCCAATAAAGTAAGAACCATGAGCATGATCAGAAAAAAAGAACTGTATTTCCTAGCCATAAGGACCAGATGTAGTTCAAATCTGCTTAGGAAATGATACAGACCACAGCTCCTCTTGCATAAATGCTCTTTGATTAATAGTGATAATGGCTTTGGCTTCTAGAACTGTGTAAAGTCATTTGAGCTCAAAATTCACTTCGTTTACAAGAAATGAACTCTTGCTTGAAGGAAGACACAGATCCTGGGGTTTAAGTCCATTTCTGAGTGGAAATTCAGACCAGTGCTCTCATCCATGAAACACACTCAGTTTTCACGTAAGAAGCAAGCTCTTCTTTCCAGCGGCTCCAATACATCAAGAAACATGAGCATGCCCAGAAAAAAAGAACTGTATTTCCTACTCAAACCGACCATATGTAGTTCAATTCTGCTTATGAAACTGATGAAAACCACAGCTCTTCTTACATAAATGCTCTTTAGTTAATAGTCAGAATCGGCTTGGTTTGGTGAACTGCGAAAAATCATTTGAGCCCAAAATTCACTGGGTAACCAGAACTGAACTCTTGCTTGTAGGAAGACACAGATCCGGGGTTTAACTCCGTTTCTGAAGGCAAATTCAGACGAGAGTTCTCATCCCTGAAAAACACACTGTTTAAGGCAAGAATCATCGTCTCCTTAGCAGTGTCTCCAATACAGTAAGAACCATGAGCATGATCAGAAAAAAAGAACTGTGTTTGCTAGCCATAAGCACCATATTTAGTTCAACTCTGCTTAGGAAATGATACAGACCACAGCTCCTCTTACGTAAATGCTCTTTGTTTAATAGTGATAATGGCATTGGGTTCTAAAACTGTGTAAAGTCACTTGAGATCAAAATTCACTTGGTTTACCAGAAATGAACTCTTGCTTGTAGGAAGACACAGATCCTGGGGTTTAACTCCGTTTCTGAAGGGAAATTCAGACCAGAGTTCTTATGCCTGAAGCACACTTTGTTTTAACGCAAGAAGCAAGCTCTTCTTTCCAGAGTCTAAAATACAGCAAGAACCATGAGGATGCCCTGAAAAAAAGAACTGTATTTCCTACTCAAACGAACCATATGTAGTTCAACTCTGCCTATGTAACTGATAAAAACCACAGCTCCTCTTACATAAATGCTCTTTAGATAATGGTCAGAATAGGCTTGGTTTGGTGAACTTCGAAAAATCACTTGATCCCAAAATTCACTTTGTTTACCAGAAATGAACCCTTGCTTGTAGGAAGACACTGATCCTCCTGGGCTTTAACTCCGTTTCTGAAGGCAAATTCAGACCAGAGTTCTCATCCCTGAAAAACACTCTGTTTTAAGGCAAGAATCCTCCTCTTCTTTCCAGCGTCTCCAATATATTAAGAAACATGAGCATGCACAGAAAAAAAGAACTGTTTTTCCTACTCATACAGACCATATGTAGTTCAGGTCTGCTTATGAAACTGATACAAACCACAGCTCCTCTTACATAAATCCTCTTTAGTTAATAGTTAGAATAGCGTAGGGTTTGTGAACTGCGAATAATTATTGGAGCCCAAATATCTCTTGGTTTACCAGAAATGAACTCTTGCTTGTAAGAAGACACAGATCCTGGGGTTTAACTCCGTTTCTGAAGGGAAATTCAGACCAGAGTTCTTATGCCTGAAACACACTCTGTTTTAACGCAAGAAGCAAGCTCTTCTTTCCAGAGTCTAAAATACAGCAAGAACCATGAGGATGCCCTGAAAAAAAGAACTGTATTTCCTACTCAAACGGACCATATGTAGTTCAACTCTGCCTATGTAACCTATAAAAACCACAGCTCCACTTACATAAATGCTCTTTAGTTAATAGTCAGAATCGGCTGGGTTTGGTGAACTTCGAAAAATCACTTGATACCAAATTTCACTTGGTTTACCAGAAATGAAACCTTGCTTGTAGGAAGACACTGATCCTGGGCTTTAACTCCGTTTCTGAAGGCAAACACAGACCAGAGTTCTCATCCCTGAAAAACACTCTGTTTTAAGCCAAGAATCCTCATCTTCTTTCCAGTGTCTCCAAAATTTAAGAAACATGAGCATGCACAGAAAAAAAGAACTGTTTTTCCCACTCATACAGACCATATGTTGTTCAGCTCTGTTTATGAAACTGATACAAACCACAGCTCCTCTTACTTAAATGCTCTTTAGTTAATAGTGATAATCGCCTTGGGTTCTAGAACTGTGTAAAGTCTTTTGAGCCAAAAAATCACTTGGTTTACCAGAAATGAACTCTTGCTGGTAGGAAGACACAGATCCTGGGATTTAACTCTGTTTCTGAAGGGAAATTCAGACCAGAGTTCTCAGCCCTGAAACACACTCTGTTTTAACGCAAGAAGCAAGCTCTTCATTCCAGAGTCTAAAATACAGTAAGAACCATGAGCATGCCCTGAAAAAAAGAACTGTGTTTCCAACTCATAAGGACCATATGTAGTTCAACTCTGCTTATGAAATGATACAGACCACAGCTCCTCTTACTTAAATGCTCTTTAGTTAATAGTGATAATCGCCTTGGGTTCTAGTACTGTGTAAAGTCTTTTGAGCCAAAAAATCACTTGGTTTACCAGAAATGAACTCTTGCTGGTAGGAAGACACAGATCCAGGGGTTTAACTCCGTTTCTGCAGGGAAATTCAGACCAGAGTTCTCATCCCTGAAACACACTCTGTTTTAAGGCAAGAATAATTCTCTTCTCTCCAGCGTCTCCAATATAATAAGAAACATGAGCTTGCCCTGAAAAAAAGAACTGTGTCTTCTACTCATACAGACCATATGTAGTTCAACTCTGCTTATGAAACTGATACAAACCACAGCTCTACTTACATAAATGATCTTTTGTTAATAGTGAGAATAGCGTTGGGTTCGTGAACTGCGAACAATCCTTTCAGAACAAAATTCACTGGGTTTACCAGAAATAAACTATTGGTTGTAGGAAGACTCAGATCCTGCGGTTCAACTCCTTTTCTGAAGGGAAATTCAGACCAGAATTCTCATCCCTGAAAAACTCTCTGGTTTAAGGCATGAATCATCCTCTTCTGTCCAGGGTCTCCAATACATTAAGAACAATGAGCATGCCAAGAAAATAGAAATGTCTTTCCTACTCATACGGACCATATGTAGTCCAACTCTGCTTATGAAACTGATACAGACCACATCTCCTGTTACATAAATGCTCATTAGTTAATAGTGATAATCGTGTTCGGTTCTATAACTCTGTAAAATCATTTGAGGCCAAAATTCAGGTGGTTTACCAGAAATGAACCCTTGCTTGTAGGAAGACACAGATCATGGGGTTTAACTCCATTTCTGAAGTGAAATTGAGACCAGAGTTCTCTTCCCTGAAACACACTCTGTTTTAATGATGAAGCAAGCTCTTTTTTTAAGATTCTAAAATACAGCAAGAACAATGAGCATGGTCTGAAAAATTGAACTGTGTTTCCTATTCATACAGACCATATGTAGTTCAACTCTGCTTATGAAACTGATACAGACCATACCTCCTCTTACATAAATGCTCTTTAGTTAATAGTGAGAATCATGTTGGGTTCGTGAACTGCGAAAAATCATGTGAGCCCAAAATTCCCTGGGTTTACCAGAACTGAACTCTTGCTTGTAGGAAGACACAGATCCTGGGGTTTAACTCCGATTATGAAGGGAAATTCACACCAGAGTTCTCATCCTGAAACACACTCTGCTTTAATGCAAGAAGCAAGCTCTTCTTTCCAGTGTCTCCAATACAGTAAGAACCATGAGCATGCCAAGAAAAAAAGAACTGTGTTTCAAACTCATACAGACCATATGTACTTCAACTCTGCTTATGAAACTGATACAAACCACAGCTCCTCTTACATACATGCTCTTTAGTTAATAGTGAGAATCATGTTTAGCTTGTGAACTGCGAGTAATCATTTGGGCACAAAATTGCCTGGGTTTACCAGAAATGAACTCTTGCTTGTAGAAAGACACTGATCCTGGGGTTTAACTCCGTTTCTGAAGGCAAATTCAGACCAGAGTTCTCATCCCTGAAAAACACACTGTTTTAAAGCAGGAATCATCCTCTTCTATCCAGGGTCTCCAATACAGCAAGAACCATGAGCATGCCCTGAAAAAAAGAACTGCGTTTCCTACTCATATGGACCATATGTCGTTCAACTCTGCTTATGAAACTAATACAAACCACGGATTCTTTAACATAAATGCTCTTTAGTTAATAGTGAGAATCATGTTGTGTTCGTGAGCTTCGAAAAATGATTTGAACCCAATATTCACTGTGTTTAACAGAAATGAACTCTTGCTTGTAGGAAGACACTTATCCTGGGGTTTAACTCCGTTTCTGAAGGGAAATTCAGACCAGAGTTCTCATCCCTGAAAAACACACTGTTTTAAACCAGGAATCATCCTCTTCTATCCAGGGACTCCAATACAGCAAGAACCATGAGCATGCCCTGAAAAAAAGAACTGCGTTTCCTACTCATATGGACCATATGTCGTTCAACTCTGCTTATGAAATGATACAGACCACAGCTCCTCTTACATAAATGCTCTTTAGATAATAGTGATCATCGCGCTGGGTTCTAGAACTTTGTAAAATCATTTGAGCCGAAAATTCACATGGTTTAGCAGAAATGAAATCTTGCTTGTAGGAAGACACAGATCCTGGGGTTTAACTCCGTTCATGAAGGGAAATTCAGACCAGAGTTCTCATCCGTGAAACACACTCTGCTTTAATGCAACAAGCAAGCTCTTCTTTCCAGCGTCTCCAATACAGCAAGAACCATTAGCATGCCCCGAAAAAAAGAACTGTGTTTCCTACTAATACGGACAATATGTAGTTCAACTCTGCTTATTAAATGATACAGACCACAGCTCCTCTTACATAAATCCTCTTTAGTTAATAGTGAAAATAGGATGGGTTCCTGAACTGTGAAAAATGATTTCAGCCCAAAATTCACTGGGTTTACCAGAAATGAACTCTTGCTTGCAGGAAGACACAGATCCTGGTGTTTAACTCTGTTTCTGAAGGGAAATGCAGACCAGAATTCTCATCCCTGAAAAACACTCTGTTTTAAGGCTTGAATCATCCTCTTCTTTCCAGGGTCTCCAATACAGTAAGAACAATAAGCATGCCATGGAAAAAAAAACTGTGTTTCCTACTCTTAAGGACCTTATGTAGTTCAACTCTGCTTATGAAATGATACAGACCACAGCTCCTCTTACATAAATGCTCTTTAGATAATAGTGATAATCGCGCTGGGTTCTAGAACTGTGTAAAATCATTTGAGCCGAAAATTCACATGGTTTACCAGAAATGAACTCTTGCTTGTAGGAAGACACATATCCTGTGGTTTAACCCCGTTTCTGAAGGGAAATTCAGACCAGAGTTCTCATCCGTGAAACACACTCTGCTTTAATGCAACAAGCAAGCTCTTCTTTCCAGAGTCTAAAAAAAACAGGAACCATGAGAATGCCCTTAAAAATGAAATGTGTTTCCTACTCATACTGACCATATGTAGTTCAACTCTGCTCATGAAACTGAAAGTAACCCCAGCTCCTATTACATAAGTGCTCTTTAGTTAATAGTGAGAATCAGTTTGGGTTGGTGAACTGTGAAAAATCATTTGAGCCCAACATTCACTTGCCTTACCAGAAATCAACTCTTGCATGCAGGAAGACAAAGATCCTGGGGTTTAACTCCGTTTCTTAAGGGAAATGCATACCAGAGTACTCATCCCTGAAAAAAACTCTGTTTTAAGGCAAGAATCATCCTCTTCTATGCAGCGTCTCCAATACAGTAAGAAATTTGAGCATTCCCAGAAAAAAGAAATGTGTTTCCTACTCATACAGACCATATGTAGTTAAACTCTGCTCATGAAATGATACAGACCACATCTCCTCTTACATAAAAGCTCTTTAGATAATAGTGATAATCGCGCTGGGACTAGAACTGTGTAAAATCATTTGAGCCGAAAATTCACATGGTTTACCAGAAATGAACTCTTGCTTGTAGGAAGACACAGATCCTGGGGTTTAACTCCGTTCATGAAGGGAAATTCAGACCAGAGTTTGCTTCCATTAAACACAGCCTGTTTTAATGCAAGAAGCAAGCTCTTCTTTCCAGAGTCTCCAATACAGCAAGAACCATGAGCATGCCCTGAAAAAAAGAACTGTGTTTCCTACTCATACGGACCTTATGTAGTTCAACTCTGCTTATGAAACTGATACAAACCACAGCTCCTCTTACATAAATCCTCTTTACTTTATATTGATTATAGCGTTGGGTTCGTGAACTGCGAAAAATCATTTCAGCCCAAAATACACTGGGTTTACCAGAAATGAACTCTTGCATGTAGGAAGACACAGATCCTGGGGTTTAACTCCGTTTCTGAAGGCAAATTCAGACCAGAGTTCTCATCCCTGAAGCACACTCTGTTTTAACGCAAGTAGCAAGCTCTTCTTTCCAGATTCAAAAATACAGCAAGAACCAAGAGCATGCCCTGAGAAAAAGAACTGTGTTTCCTATTCCTACAGACCATATGTAGTTCAAATCTGCTTATGAAACTGTTACAAACAACAGCTCCTCTTACATAAATGCTCTTTAGTTAATAGTGATAATCGCGTTGGGTTCTAGAACTGTGTAAAGTCATTTGAGCCGAACATTCACTTGGTTTACCAGAAATGATCTCCTGCTGGTAGGAAGACACAGATCCTGGGGTTTAACTCCGTTCATGAAGGGAAATTCAGACCAGAGTTTGCTTCCATGAAACACAGCCTGTTTTAATGCAAGAAGCAAGCTCTTCTTTCCAGAGTCTCCAATACAGCAAGAACAATGAGCATGCCCTGAAAAAACGAACTGTGTTTCCTACTCATACGGACCATATGTAGATCAACTCTGCTTATGAAACTGATAAAAACCACAGCACCTCTTACATAAATGCTCTTTAGTTAATAGTGAGAATCGCTTTGGGTTCGTGGACTGCGAAAAATCATTTGAGCCAAAAATTCACTGGGTAAACCAGAAATGAAGGCTTGCTTGTAGGAAGACACAGATCCTGGGGTTTAACTCCGTTTCTGAAGGGATATTCAGACCAGAGTTCTCATCCATGAAACACACTCTGATTTAACGCAAGAAGCAAGCTCTTCTTTCCAGAGTCTAAAATACAGCAAGAACCATGAGCATGCCCTGAAAAATAGAACTGTGTTTCTTACTTATACGGACCAAATGTAGATCAACTCTGCTTAGGAAATGTTACAGACCACAGCTCCTCTTGCATAAATGCTCTTTAGTTAATACTGATAATCGTGTTGGATTCTAGATCTGTATAAATTCTTTGGATCCCAAAATTCACTGGGTTAACAAGAAATGAAGGCTTTCTTGTAGGAAGACACAGATCCTGGGGTTTAACTCCGTTTCTGAATGGTAATTCAGACCAGAATTCTCATCCCTGAAACACACTCTGTTTTAACGCAAGAAGCAAGCTCTACTTTCCTGAGTCAAAAATACAGCAAGAACCATGAGCATGCCCTGAAAAAAAGAAGTGTGTTTCCTACGTATATGGACCATATGTAGTTCAACTCTGCTTATGAAACTGATACAAACCACAGCTCCTCTTACATAAATGCTCTTTAGTTAATCGTGAGAATCACGTTGGGTTCGTGAACTGCGAAAAATCATTTGAGCCCAAAATTCACTGGGATTACCAGAAATGAACTCTTGCTGGTAGGAATACACTGATCCTGGGCTTTAACTCCGTTTCTGAAGGCAAATTCATACCAGAGTTCTCGTCCCTGAAAAACACTCTGTTTTAAGGCAAGAATCATCCTTTCTATGCAACATCTCCAATACAGTAAGAAAAATGAGCATTCCCAGAAAAAAGAAATGTGTTTCCTACTCATACAGACCATACGTAGTTAAACTCTGCTCATGAAATGATACACACCACAGCTCCTCTTACATAAATGCTCTTTAGATAATAGTGATAATCGCGCTGGGTTCTAGAACTGTGTAAAATCATTTCAGCCGAACATTCACTTGGTTTACCAGAAATGAACTCTTGCTGGTAGGAAGACACAGATCCTGGGGTTTAACTCCGTTCGTGAAGGGAAATTCAGACCAGAGTTTGCTTCCATGAAACACAGCCTGTTTTAATGCAAGAAGGAAGGTCTTCTTTCCAGCGTCTCCAATACAGCAAGAACAATGAGCATGCCCTGAAAAAAAGAACTGTGTTTCCTACTCATACGGACCATATGTAGTTCAATTCTGCTTATGAAAATGATACAAACCACAGCTCCTCTTACATAAATGCTCTTTAGTTAATAGTGAGAATCGCATTGGGTTCGTGAACTGTAAAAATCATTTGAGGCCAAAATTCACTGGGTTAACCAGAAATGAAGGCTGGCTTGAAGGAAGACACAGATCCTGGGGTTTAACTCCGTTTCTGAAGGGTAATTCAGACCAGAGTTCTCATCCCTGAAACACACTCTGTTTTAACACAAGAAGCAAGCTCTACATTCCTGAGTCAAAAATACAGCAAGAACCATGAGCATGCCCTGAAAAAAAGAACTGTGTTTCCTACTCATACGGACCATATGTAGTTCAACTCTGCTTATGAAACTGATACAAACCAGAGCCCTCTTACATAAATCCTCTTTAGTTAATAGTGAGAATATTGTTGGGTTCGTGAACTGCGAAAAATCATTTGAGCCCAAAATTCACTGGGTTTACCAGAAATGAACTCTTGCTTGTAGGAAGACACTGATCCTTTGGTTTAACTCCGTTTCTGAAGGCAAATTCAGACCAGAGTTCTCATCCTGAAACACACTCTGTTTCAATGCAAGTAGCAAGCTCTTCTTTCCAGAGTCAAAAATACAGCAAGAACCAAGAGCATGCCCTGAAAAAAGGAACTGTGTTTCCTACTCCTACAGACCATATGTAGTTCAACTCTGCTTATGAAACTGTTACAAACCACAGCTCCTCTTACATAAATGCTCTTTAGTTAATAGTGAGAATCATGTTGGGTTCTTGAACTGCGAAAAATCATTTGAACCCAAAATTCACTGTGTTTACCAGAAATGAACTCTTGCGTGTAGGAAGACACAGATCCTGGGGTTTAACTCCGTTTCTGAAGGCAAATTCAGACCAGAATTCTCAACCCTGAAAAACACTCTGTTTTAAGGCAAGAATCATTCTCTTCTTTCCAGCTTCTCCAATACAGTAAGAACCATGAGCATGCCCAGAAGAAAAGAACTGTGTCTCCTACTCATATGGACCATATGTAGTTCAACTCTGCTTATGAAATGATACAGACCACAGTTCCTCTTACATAAATCCTCTTTAGTTAATAGTGAGAATAGCATTGGGTTCGTGAACTGCGAAAAATTATTTCAGCCCAAAATTCACTGGGTTTACCAGAAATGAACTCTTGCTTGCAGGAAGACACAGATCCTGGGGTTTAACTCTGTTTCTGAAGGGAAATGCAGACCAGAATTCTCATCCCTGAAAAACACTCTGTTTTAAGGCTTGAATCATCCTCTTCTTTCCAGGGTCTCCAATACAGTAAGAACAATAAGCATGCCATGGAAAAAAAAAACTGTGTTTCCTACTCTTAAGGACCTTATATAGTTCAACTCTGCTTATGAAATGATACAGACCACAGCTCCTCTTACATAAATGCTCTTTAGATAATAGTGATAATCGCGCTGGGTTCTAGAACTGTGTAAAATCATTTGAGCCGAAAATTCACATGGTTTACAAGAAATGAACTCTTGCTTGTAGGAAGACACATATCCTGGGGTTTAACCCCGTTTCTGAAGGGAAATTCAGACCAGAGTTCTCATCCGTGAAACACACTCTGCTTTAATGCAACAAGCAAGCTCTTCTTTCCAGAGTCTAAAAAAAACAGGAACCATGAGCATGCCCTTAAAAATGAAATGTGTTTCCTACTCATACTGACCATACGTAGTTCAACTCTGCTCATGAAACTGAAAGTTACCCCAGCTCCTCTTACATAAGTGCTCTTTAGTTAATAATGAGAATCAGTTTGGGTTGGTGAACTGTGAAAAATCATTTGAGCCCAAAATTCACTTGCTTTACCAGAAATCAACTCTTGCATGCAGGAAGACAAAGATCCTGGGGTTTAACTCCGTTTCTTAAGGGAAATGCAGACCAGAGTACTCATCCCTGAAAAAAACTCTGTTTTAAGGCAAGAATCATCCTCTTCTATGCAGCGTCTCCAATACAGTAAGAAATATGAGCATTCCCAGAAAAAAGAAATGTGTTTCCTACTCATACTGACCATATGTAGTTAAACTCTGCTCATGAAATGATACAGACCACATCTCCTCTTACATAAATGCTCTTTAGATAATAGTGATAATCGCGCTGGGTTCTAGAACTGTGTAAAATCATATGAGCCGAAAATTCACATGGTTTACCAGAAATGAACTCTTGCTTGTAGGAAGACACAGATCCTGGGGTTTAACTCTGTTCATGAAGGGAAATTCAGACCAGAGTTTGCTTCCATGAAACACAGCCTGTTTTAATGCAAGAAGCAAGCTCTTCTTTCCAGAGTCTCCAATACAGCAAGAACCATGAGCATGCCATGAAAAAAAGAACAGTGTTTCCTACTCATACGGACCTTATGTAGTTCAACTCTGCTTATTAAATGATACAGACCACAGCTCCTCTTACATAAATCCTCTTTACTTTATAGTGAGAATAGCGTTGGGTTCGTGAACTGCGAAAAATCATTTCAGCCCAAAATTCACTGGGTTTACCAGAAATGAACTCTTGCTTGTAGGAAGACACAGATCCTGGGGTTTAAGTCCGTTTCTGAAGGCAAATTCAGACCAGAGTCCTCATCCATGAAGCACACTCTGTTTTCACGCAAGTACCAAGCTCTTCTTTCCAGATTCAAAAATACAGCAAGAACCAACAGCATGCCCTGAAAAAAAAACTGTGTTACCTATTCCTACAGACCATATGTAGTTCAAATCTGCTTATGAAACTGTTACAAACAACAGCTCCTCTTACATAAATGCTCTTTAGTTAATAGTGATAATCGCGTTGGGTTCTAGAACTGTGTAAAGTCATTTGAGCCGAACATTCACTTGGTTTACCAGAAATGATCTCCTGCTGGTAGGAAGACACAGATCCTGGGGTTTAACTCCGTTCTTGAAGGGAAATTCAGACCAGAGTTTGCTTCCATGAAACACAGCCTGTTTTAATGCAAGAAGCAAGCTCTTCTTTACAGAGTCTCCAATACATCAAGAACCATGAGCATGCCCTGAAAAAAAGAACTGTGTTTCCTACTCATACGGACCATATGTAGTTCAACTCTGCTTATGAAACTGATACAAACCACAGCGCTCTTACATAAATCCTCTTTAGTTAATAGTGAGAATAGTGTTGGGTTCGTGAACTGCGAAAAATCATTTGAGACCAAAATTCACTCGGTTACCAGAAATGAACTATTGCTTGTAGGAAGACACAGATCCTGGGGTTTAACTCCGTTTCTGAAGGGAAATGCAGACCAGAGTTCTCATCCCTGAAAAAAACTCTGTTTTAAGGCAAGACTCATCCTCTTCTATGCAGCGTCTCCAATACAGTAAGAAATATGAGCATTCCCAGAAAAAAGAAATGTGATTCCTACACATACAAACCATATGTAGTTAAACTCTGCTTATGAAATGATACAGACCACGGCTCCTCTTACATAAATGCTCTTAAGTTAATAGTGAGAATCGCGTTGGGTTCAACGACTGCGAAATATCATTTGAGCCAAAAATTCACTGGGTTAACAAGAAATGAAGGCTTGCATGTAGGAAGACACAGATCCTGGGGTTTAACTCCGTTTCTGAATGGTAATTAAGACCAGAATTCTCATCCCTGAAACACACTCTGTTTTAACGCAATAAGCAAGCTCTTCTTTCCAGAGTCAAAAATACAGCAAGAACCATGAGAATGGCCTGATAAAAAGAAATGTGTTTCCTACTCATACTGACCATATGTAGTTAAACTCTGCTCATGAAATGATACAGACCACATCTCCTCTTACATAAATGCTCTTTAGATAATAGTGATAATCGCGCTGGGTTCTAGAACTGTGTAAAATCATATGAGCCGAAAATTCACATGGTTTACCAGAAATGAACTCTTGCTTGTAGGAAGACACAGATCCTGGGGTTTAACTCTGTTCATGAAGGGAAATTCAGACCAGAGTTTGCTTCCATGAAACACAGCCTGTTTTAATGCAAGAAGCAAGCTCTTCTTTCCAGAGTCTCCAATACAGCAAGAACCATGAGCATGCCATGAAAAAAAGAACAGTGTTTCCTACTCATACGGACCTTATGTAGTTCAACTCTGCTTATTAAATGATACAGACCACAGCTCCTCTTACATAAATCCTCTTTACTTTATAGTGAGAATAGCGTTGGGTTCGTGAACTGCGAAAAATCATTTCAGCCCAAAATTCACTGGGTTTACCAGAAATGAACTCTTGCTTGTAGGAAGACACAGATCCTGGGGTTTAAGTCCGTTTCTGAAGGCAAATTCAGACCAGAGTCCTCATCCATGAAGCACACTCTGTTTTCACGCAAGTACCAAGCTCTTCTTTCCAGATTCAAAAATACAGCAAGAACCAACAGCATGCCCTGAAAAAAAAACTGTGTTACCTATTCCTACAGACCATATGTAGTTCAAATCTGCTTATGAAACTGTTACAAACAACAGCTCCTCTTACATAAATGCTCTTTAGTTAATAGTGATAATCGCGTTGGGTTCTAGAACTGTGTAAAGTCATTTGAGCCGAACATTCACTTGGTTTACCAGAAATGATCTCCTGCTGGTAGGAAGACACAGATCCTGGGGTTTAACTCCGTTCTTGAAGGGAAATTCAGACCAGAGTTTGCTTCCATGAAACACAGCCTGTTTTAATGCAAGAAGCAAGCTCTTCTTTACAGAGTCTCCAATACATCAAGAACCATGAGCATGCCCTGAAAAAAAGAACTGTGTTTCCTACTCATACGGACCATATGTAGTTCAACTCTGCTTATGAAACTGATACAAACCACAGCGCTCTTACATAAATCCTCTTTAGTTAATAGTGAGAATAGTGTTGGGTTCGTGAACTGCGAAAAATCATTTGAGACCAAAATTCACTCGGTTACCAGAAATGAACTATTGCTTGTAGGAAGACACAGATCCTGGGGTTTAACTCCGTTTCTGAAGGGAAATGCAGACCAGAGTTCTCATCCCTGAAAAAAACTCTGTTTTAAGGCAAGACTCATCCTCTTCTATGCAGCGTCTCCAATACAGTAAGAAATATGAGCATTCCCAGAAAAAAGAAATGTGATTCCTACACATACAAACCATATGTAGTTAAACTCTGCTTATGAAATGATACAGACCACGGCTCCTCTTACATAAATGCTCTTAAGTTAATAGTGAGAATCGCGTTGGGTTCAACGACTGCGAAATATCATTTGAGCCAAAAATTCACTGGGTTAACAAGAAATGAAGGCTTGCATGTAGGAAGACACAGATCCTGGGGTTTAACTCCGTTTCTGAATGGTAATTAAGACCAGAATTCTCATCCCTGAAACACACTCTGTTTTAACGCAATAAGCAAGCTCTTCTTTCCAGAGTCAAAAATACAGCAAGAACCATGAGAATGGCCTGATAAAAAGAAATGTGTTTCCTACTCATACTGACCATATGTAGTTAAACTCTGCTCATGAAATGATACAGACCACATCTCCTCTTACATAAATGCTCTTTAGATAATAGTGATAATCGCGCTGGGTTCTAGAACTGTGTAAAATCATATGAGCCGAAAATTCACATGGTTTACCAGAAATGAACTCTTGCTTGTAGGAAGACACAGATCCTGGGGTTTAACTCTGTTCATGAAGGGAAATTCAGACCAGAGTTTGCTTCCATGAAACACAGCCTGTTTTAATGCAAGAAGCAAGCTCTTCTTTCCAGAGTCTCCAATACAGCAAGAACCATGAGCATGCCATGAAAAAAAGAACAGTGTTTCCTACTCATACGGACCTTATGTAGTTCAACTCTGCTTATTAAATGATACAGACCACAGCTCCTCTTACATAAATCCTCTTTACTTTATAGTGAGAATAGCGTTGGGTTCGTGAACTGCGAAAAATCCTTTCAGCCCAAAATTCACTGGGTTTACCAGAAATGAACTCTTGCTTGTAGGAAGACACAGATCCTGGGGTTTAAGTCCGTTTCTGAAGGCAAATTCAGACCAGAGTCCTCATCCATGAAGCACACTCTGTTTTCACGCAAGTACCAAGCTCTTCTTTCCAGATTCAAAAATACAGCAAGAACCAACAGCATGCCCTGAAAAAAAAACTGTGTTACCTATTCCTACAGACCATATGTAGTTCAAATCTGCTTATGAAACTGTTACAAACAACAGCTCCTCGTACATAAATGCTCTTTAGTTAATAGTGATAATCGCGTTGGGTTCTAGAACTGTGTAAAGTCATTTGAGCCGAACATTCACTTGGTTTACCAGAAATGATCTCCTGCTGGTAGGAAGACACAGATCCTGGGGTTTAACTCCGTTCATTTAGGGAAATTCAGACCAGAGTTTGCTTCCATGAAACACAGCCTGTTTTAATGCAAGAAGCAAGCTCTTCTTTACAGAGTCTCCAATACATCAAGAACCATGAGCATGCCCTGAAAAAAAGAACTGTGTTTCCTACTCATACGGACCATATGTAGTTCAACTCTGCTTATGAAACTGATACAAACCACAGCGCTCTTACATAAATCCTCTTTAGTTAATAGTGAGAATAGTGTTGGGTTCGTGAACTGCGAAAAATCATTTGAGACCAAAATTCACTCGGTTACCAGAAATGAACTATTGCTTGTAGGAAGACACAGATCCTGGGATTTAACTCCGTTTCTGAAGGGAAATGCAGACCAGAGTTCTCATCCCGAAAAAAACTCTGTTTTAAGGCAAGACTCATCCTCTTCTATGCAGCGTCTCCAATACAGTAAGAAATATGAGCATTCCCAGAAAAAAGAAATGTGATTCCTACACATACAAACCATATGTAGTTAAACTCTGCTTATGAAATGATACAGACCACGGCTCCTCTTACATAAATGCTCTTAAGTAAATAGTGAGAATCGCGTTGGGTTCAACGACTGCGAAATATCATTTGAGCCAAAAATTCACTGGGTTAACAAGAAATGAAGGCTTGCATGTAGGAAGACACAGATCCTGGGGTTTAACTCCGTTTCTGAATGGTAATTAAGACCAGAATTCTCATCCCTGAAACACACTCTGTTTTAACGCAATAAGCAAGCTCTTCTTTCCAGAGTCAAAAATACAGCAAGAACCATGAGAATGGCCTGATAAAAAGAAATGTGTTTCCTACTCATACGGACCATATGTAGTTCAACTCTGCTTATGAAACTGATACAAACCACAGCTCCTCTTACATAAATGCTCTTTAGTTAATAGTGAGAATCACGTTGGGTTCGTGAACTGCGAAAAATCATTTGAGCCCAAAATTCACTGGGATTACCAGAAATGAACTCTTGCTTGTAGGAAGACACTGATCCTGGGGTTTAACTCCGTTTCTGAAGGCAAATTCAGACCAGAGTTCTCGTCCCTGAAAAACACTCTGTTTTAAGGCAAGAATCATCCTCTTCTATGCAGTGTCTCCAATACAGTAAGAACAATGAGCATGCCCTGAAAAAAAGAACTGTGTTTCCTACTCATACGGACCATATGTAGTTCAACTCTGCTTATGAAACTGATACAAACCACAGCACCTCTTACATAAATGCTCTTTAGTTAATAGTGAGAATCGCGTTGGGTTCGTGGACTGCGAAAAATCATTTGAGCCAAAAATTCACTGGGTAAACCAGAAATGAAGGCTTGCTTGTAGGAAGAAACAGATCCTGGGGTTTAACTCCGTTTCTGAAAGGTATTCAGAACAGAGTTCTCATCCCTGAAACACACTCTGTTTTAACGCAACAAGCAAGCTCTTCTTTCCAGAGTCAAAAATACAGAAAGAACCATGAGCATGCCCTGAAAACAAGAAATGTGTTTCCTACTCATACGGACCATATGTAGTTCAACTCTGCTTATGAAACTGATACAAACCACAGCTCCTCTTACATAAATCCTCTTTACTTTATAGTGAGAAATGCGTTGGCTTCCTGAACTGTGAAAAATCATTTCAGCCCAAAATTCACTGGGTTTACCAGAAATGAACTCTTGCTTGTAGGAAGACACAGATCCTGGGGTTTAACTCCGTTTCTGAAGGCAAATTCAGACCAGAGTTCTCATCCCTGAAACACACTCTGTTTTAACGCAAGTAGCAAGCTCTTCTTTCCAGATTCAAAAATACAGCAAGAACCAAGAGCATGCCCTGAAAAAAAGAACTGTGTTTCCTATTCCTACAGACCATATGTAGTTCAAATCTGCTTATGAAACTGTTACAAACAACAGCTCCTCTTACATAAATGCTCTTTAGTTAATAGTGATAATTGCGTTGGGTTCTAGAACTGTGTAAAGTCATTTGAGCCGAACATTCACTTGGTTTACCACAAATGATCTCCTGCTGGTAGGAAGACACAGATCCTGGGGTTTAACTCCGTTCATGATGGAAATTCAGACCAGAGTTTGCTTCCGTGAAACACAGCCTGTTTTAATGCAAGAAGCAAGCTCTTCTTTCCAGAGTCTCCAATACAGCAAGAACCATGAGCATGCCCTGAAAAAAAGAACTGTGTTTCCTACTCATACGGACCATATGTAGTTCAACTCTGCTTATGAAACTGATACAAACCACAGCACCTCTTACATAAATGCTCTTTGGTTAATAGAGAATCGCGTTGGGTTCAACGACTGCGAAATATCATTTGAGCCAAAAATTCACTGGGTTAAAAAGAAATGAAGGCTTGCATGTAGGAAGACACAGATCCTGGGGTTTAACTCCGTTTCTGAATGGTAATTAAGACCAGAATTCTCATCCCTGAAACACACTCTGTTTTAACGCAACAAGCAAGCTCTTCTTTCCAGAGTCAAAAATACAGCAAGAACCATGAGCATGCCCTGAAAAAAAGAAATGTGTTTCCTTCTCATACGGACCATATGTAGTTCAACTCTGCTTATGAAACTGATACAAACCACAGCTCCTCTTACATAAATCCTCTTTACTTTATAGTGAGAAATGTGTTGGGTTCGTGAACTGCGAAAAATCATTTCAGCCCAAAATTCACTGGGTTTACCAGAAATGAAGGCTTGCTTGTAGGAAGACACTGATCCTGGGGTTTAACTCCGTTTCTGAAGGCAAATTCAGACCAGAGTTCTCATCCCTGAAAAACACTCTGTTTTAAGGCAAGAATCATCCTCTTCTATGCAGCGTCTCCAATACAGTAAGAAAAATGAGCATTCCCAGAAAAAAGAAATGTGTTTCCTACTCATACAGACCATATGTAGTTAAACTCTGCTCATGAAATGATACAGACCACAGCTCCTCTTACATAAATGCTCTTTAGATAATAGTGATAATCACGTTGGGTTCTAGAACTGTGTAAAGTCATTTGAGCCGAACATTCACTTGGTTTACCAGAAATGAACTCTTGCTGGTAGGAAGACACAGATCCTGGGGTTTAACTCCGTTCATGAAGGGAAATTCAGACCAGAGTTTGCTTCCATGAAACACAGCCTGTTTTAATGCAAGAAGCAAGCTCTTCTTTCCAGAGTCTCCAATACAGCAAAAACAATGAGCATGCCCTGAAAAAAAGAACTGTGTTTCCTACTCATACGGACCATATGTAGTTCAACTCTGCTTATGAAACTGATACAAACTGCAGCACCTCTTACATAAATGCTCTTTAGTTAATAGTGAGAATCGCGTTGGGTTCGTGGACTGTGAAAAATCATTTGAGCCAAAAAATCACTGGGTAAACCAGAAATGAAGGCTTGCTTGTAGAAAGACACAGATCCTGGGGTTTAACTCCGTTTCTGAAGGGTATTCAGAACAGAGTTCTCATCCCTGAAACACACTCTGTTTTAACGCAACAAACAAGCTCTTCTTTCCAGAGTCAAAAATACAGCAAGAACCATGAGCATACCCTGAAAAAAAGAAATGTGTTTCCTACTCATACGGACCATATGTAGTTCAACTCTGCTTATGAAACTGATACAAACCACAGCTCCTCTTACATAAATCCTCTTTACTTTATAGTGAGAAATGCGTTGGTTTCGTGAACTGTGAAAAATCATTTCAGCCCAAAATTCACTGGGTTTACCAGAAATGAACTCTTGCATGTAGGAAGACACAGATCCTGGGGTTTAACTCCATTTCTGAATGGTAATTAAGACCAGAATTCTCATCCCTGAAACACACTCTTTTTTAACGCAACAAGCAAGCTCTTCTTTCCAGAGTCAAAAATACAGCAAGAACCATGATCATGCCCTGAAGAAAAGAAATGTGTTTCCTACTCATATGGACCATATGTAGTCCAACTCTGCTTATGAAACTGATACAAACCACAGCTCCTCTTACATAAATCCTCTTTACTTTATAGTGAGAATAGCGTTGGGTTCGTCAACTGCAAAAAATCATTTCAGCCCAAAATTCACTGGGTTTACCAGAAATGAACTCTTGCTTGTAGGAAGACACAGATCCTGGGGTTTAACTCCGTTTCTGAAGGCAAATTCAGACCAGAGTTCTCATCCCTGAAACACACTCTGTTTTAACGCAAGTAGCAAGCTCTTCTTTCCAGATTCAAAAATACAGCAAGAACCAAGAGCATGCCCTGAAAAAAAGAACTGTGTTTCCTATTCCTACAGACCATATGTAGTTCAAATCTGCTTATGAAACTGTTACAAACAACAGCTCCTCTTACATAAATGCTCTTTAGTTAATAGTGATAATCGCGTTGGGTTCTAGAACTGTGTAAAGTCATTTGAGCCGAACAATCACTTGGTTTACCAGAAATGATCTCCTGCTGGTAGGAAGACACAGATCCTGGGGTTTAACTCCGTTCATGATGGAAATTCAGACCAGAGTTTGCTTCCGTGAAACACAGCCTGTTTTAATGCAAGAAGCATGCTCTTCTTTCCAGAATCTCCAATACAGCAAGAACCATGAGCATGCCCTGAAAAAAAGAACTGTATTTCCTACTCATACGGACCATATGTAGTTCAACTCTGCTTATGAAACTGATACAAACCACAGCACCTCTTACATAAATGCTCTTTAGTTAATAGTGAGAATCGCGTTGGGTTCAACGACTGCGAAATATCATTGGAGCCAAAAATTCACTGGGTTAACAAGAAATGAAGGCTTGCATGTAGGAAGACACAGATCCTGGGGTTTAACTCCGTTTCTGAATGGTAATTAAGACCAGAATTCTCATCCCTGAAACACACTCTGTTTTAACGCAACAAGCAAGCTCTTCTTTCCAGAGTCAAAAATACAGCAAGAACCATGAGCATGCCCTGAAAAAAAGAACTGTGTTTCCTACTCATACGGACCATATGTAGTTCAACTCTGCTTATGAAACTGATACAAACCACAGCACCTCTTACATAAATGCTCTTTAGTTAATAGTGAGAATCGCGTTGGGTTCGTGGACTGCGAAAAATCATTTGAGCCAAAAATTCACTGGGTAAACCAGAAATGAAGGCTTGCTTGTAGGAAGAAACAGATCCTGGGGTTTAACTCCGTTTCTGAAAGGTATTCAGAACAGAGTTCTCATCCCTGAAACACACTCTGTTTTAACGCAACAAGCAAGCTCTTCTTTCCAGAGTCAAAAATACAGCAAGAACCATGAGCATGCCCTGAAAACAAGAAATGTGTTTCCTACTCATACGGACCATATGTAGTTCAACTCTGCTTATGAAACTGATACAAACCACAGCTCCTCTTACATAAATCCTCTTTACTTTATAGTGAGAAATGCGTTGGCTTCCTGAACTGTGAAAAATCATTTCAGCCCAAAATTCACTGGGTTTACCAGAAATGAACTCTTGCTTGTAGGAAGACACAGATCCTGGGGTTTAACTCCGTTTCTGAAGGCAAATTCAGAGCAGAGTTCTCATCCCTGAAACACACTCTGTTTTAACGCAAGTAGCAAGCTCTTCTTTCCAGATTCAAAAATACAGCAAGAACCAAGAGCATGCCCTGAAAAAAAGAACTGTGTTTCCTATTCCTACAGACCATATGTAGTTCAAATCTGCTTATGAAACTGTTACAAACAACAGCTCCTCTTACATAAATGCTCTTTAGTTAATAGTGATAATTGCGTTGGGTTCTAGAACTGTGTAAAGTCATTTGAGCCGAACATTCACTTGGTTTACCACAAATGATCTCCTGCTGGTAGGAAGACACAGATCCTGGGGTTTAACTCCGTTCATGATGGAAATTCAGACCAGAGTTTGCTTCCGTGAAACACAGCCTGTTTTAATGCAAGAAGCAAGCTCTTCTTTCCAGAGTCTCCAATACAGCAAGAACCATGAGCATGCCCTGAAAAAAAGAACTGTGTTTCCTACTCATACGGACCATATGTAGTTCAACTCTGCTTATGAAACTGATACAAACCACAGCACCTCTTACATAAATGCTCTTTGGTTAATAGAGAATCGCGTTGGGTTCAACGACTGCGAAATATCATTTGAGCCAAAAATTCACTGGGTTAAAAAGAAATGAAGGCTTGCATGTAGGAAGACACAGATCCTGGGGTTTAACTCCGTTTCTGAATGGTAATTAAGACCAGAATTCTCATCCCTGAAACACACTCTGTTTTAACGCAACAAGCAAGCTCTTCTTTCCAGAGTCAAAAATACAGCAAGAACCATGAGCATGCCCTGAAAAAAAGAAATGTGTTTCCTTCTCATACGGACCATATGTAGTTCAACTCTGCTTATGAAACTGATACAAACCACAGCTCCTCTTACATAAATCCTCTTTACTTTATAGTGAGAAATGTGTTGGGTTCGTGAACTGCGAAAAATCATTTCAGCCCAAAATTCACTGGGTTTACCAGAAATGAAGGCTTGCTTGTAGGAAGACACTGATCCTGGGGTTTAACTCCGTTTCTGAAGGCAAATTCAGACCAGAGTTCTCATCCCTGAAAAACACTCTGTTTTAAGGCAAGAATCATCCTCTTCTATGCAGCGTCTCCAATACAGTAAGAAAAATGAGCATTCCCAGAAAAAAGAAATGTGTTTCCTACTCATACAGACCATATGTAGTTAAACTCTGCTCATGAAATGATACAGACCACAGCTCCTCTTACATAAATGCTCTTTAGATAATAGTGATAATCATGTTGGGTTCTACAACTGTGTAAAGTCATTTGAGCCGAACATTCACTTGGTTTACCAGAAATGAACTCTTGCTGGTAGGAAGACACAGATCCTGGGGTTTAACTCCGTTCATGAAGGGAAATTCAGACCAGAGTTTGCTTCCATGAAACACAGCCTGTTTTAATGCAAGAAGCAAGCTCTTCTTTCCAGAGTCTCCAATACAGCAAAAACAATGAGCATGCCCTGAAAAAAAGAACTGTGTTTCCTACTCATACGGACCATATGTAGTTCAACTCTGCTTATGAAAATGATACAAACCACAGCACCTCTTACATAAATGCTCTTTAATTAATAGTGAGAATCACGTTGGGTTCGTGTACTGCGAAAAATCATTTGAGCCAAAAATTCACTGGGTAAACCAGAAATGAAGGCTTGCTTGTAGGAAGGCACAGATCCTGGGGTTTAACTCCGTTTCTGAAGGGTATTCAGAACAGAGTTCTCATCCCTGAAACACACTCTGTTTTAACACAACAAGCAAGCTCTTCTTTCCAGAGTCAAAAATACAGCAAGAACCATGAGCATGCCCTGAAAAAAAGAAATGTGTTTCCTACTCATACGGACCATATGTAGTTCAACTCTGCTTATGAAACTGATACAAACCACAGCTCCTCTTACATAAATCCTCTTTACTTTATAGTGAGAAATGCGTTGGTTTCGTGAACTGTGAAAAATCATTTCAGCCCAAAATTCACTGGGTTTACCAGAAATGAACTCTTGCATGTAGGAAGACACAGATCCTGGGGTTTAACTCCATTTCTGAATGGTAATTAAGACCAGAATTCTCATCCCTGAAACACACTCTTTTTTAACGCAACAAGCAAGCTCTTCTTTCCAGAGTCAAAAATACAGCAAGAACCATGATCATGCCCTGAAGAAAAGAAATGTGTTTCCTACTCATATGGACCATATGTAGTCCAACTCTGCTTATGAAACTGATACAAACCACAGCTCCTCTTACATAAATCCTCTTTACTTTATAGTGAGAATAGCGTTGGGTTCGTCAACTGCAAAAAATCATTTCAGCCCAAAATTCACTGGGTTTACCAGAAATGAACTCTTGCTTGTAGGAAGACACAGATCCTGGGGTTTAACTCCGTTTCTGAAGGCAAATTCAGACCAGAGTTCTCATCCCTGAAACACACTCTGTTTTAACGCAAGTAGCAAGCTCTTCTTTCCAGATTCAAAAATACAGCAAGAACCAAGAGCATGCCCTGAAAAAAAGAACTGTGTTTCCTATTCCTACAGACCATATGTAGTTCAAATCTGCTTATGAAACTGTTACAAACAACAGCTCCTCTTACATAAATGCTCTTTAGTTAATAGTGATAATCGCGTTGGGTTCTAGAACTGTGTAAAGTCATTTGAGCCGAACAATCACTTGGTTTACCAGAAATGATCTCCTGCTGGTAGGAAGACACAGATCCTGGGGTTTAACTCCGTTCATGATGGAAATTCAGACCAGAGTTTGCTTCCGTGAAACACAGCCTGTTTTAATGCAAGAAGCATGCTCTTCTTTCCAGAATCTCCAATACAGCAAGAACCATGAGCATGCCCTGAAAAAAAGAACTGTATTTCCTACTCATACGGACCATATGTAGTTCAACTCTGCTTATGAAACTGATACAAACCACAGCACCTCTTACATAAATGCTCTTTAGTTAATAGTGAGAATCGCGTTGGGTTCAACGACTGCGAAATATCATTGGAGCCAAAAATTCACTGGGTTAACAAGAAATGAAGGCTTGCATGTAGGAAGACACAGATCCTGGGGTTTAACTCCGTTTCTGAATGGTAATTAAGACCAGAATTCTCATCCCTGAAACACACTCTGTTTTAACGCAACAAGCAAGCTCTTCTTTCCAGAGTCAAAAATACAGCAAGAACCATGAGCATGCCCTGAAAAAAAGAACTGTGTTTCCTACTCATACGGACCATATGTAGTTCAACTCTGCTTATGAAACTGATACAAACCACAGCACCTCTTACATAAATGCTCTTTAGTTAATAGTGAGAATCGCGTTGGGTTCGTGGACTGCGAAAAATCATTTGAGCCAAAAATTCACTGGGTAAACCAGAAATGAAGGCTTGCTTGTAGGAAGAAACAGATCCTGGGGTTTAACTCCGTTTCTGAAAGGTATTCAGAACAGAGTTCTCATCCCTGAAACACACTCTGTTTTAACGCAACAAGCAAGCTCTTCTTTCCAGAGTCAAAAATACAGCAAGAACCATGAGCATGCCCTGAAAACAAGAAATGTGTTTCCTACTCATACGGACCATATGTAGTTCAACTCTGCTTATGAAACTGATACAAACCACAGCTCCTCTTACATAAATCCTCTTTACTTTATAGTGAGAAATGCGTTGGCTTCCTGAACTGTGAAAAATCATTTCAGCCCAAAATTCACTGGGTTTACCAGAAATGAACTCTTGCTTGTAGGAAGACACAGATCCTGGGGTTTAACTCCGTTTCTGAAGGCAAATTCAGAGCAGAGTTCTCATCCCTGAAACACACTCTGTTTTAACGCAAGTAGCAAGCTCTTCTTTCCAGATTCAAAAATACAGCAAGAACCAAGAGCATGCCCTGAAAAAAAGAACTGTGTTTCCTATTCCTACAGACCATATGTAGTTCAAATCTGCTTATGAAACTGTTACAAACAACAGCTCCTCTTACATAAATGCTCTTTTGTTAATAGTGATAATTGCGTTGGGTTCTAGAACTGTGTAAAGTCATTTGAGCCGAACATTCACTTGGTTTACCACAAATGATCTCCTGCTGGTAGGAAGACACAGATCCTGGGGTTTAACTCCGTTCATGATGGAAATTCAGACCAGAGTTTGCTTCCGTGAAACACAGCCTGTTTTAATGCAAGAAGCAAGCTCTTCTTTCCAGAGTCTCCAATACAGCAAGAACCATGAGCATGCCCTGAAAAAAAGAACTGTGTTTCCTACTCATACGGACCATATGTAGTTCAACTCTGCTTATGAAACTGATACAAACCACAGCACCTCTTACATAAATGCTCTTTGGTTAATAGAGAATCGCGTTGGGTTCAACGACTGTGAAATATCATTTGAGCCAAAAATTCACTGGGTTAAAAAGAAATGAAGGCTTGCATGTAGGAAGACACAGATCCTGGGGTTTAACTCCGTTTCTGAATGGTAATTAAGACCAGAATTCTCATCCCTGAAACACACTCTGTTTTAACGCAACAAGCAAGCTCTTCTTTCCAGAGTCAAAAATACAGCAAGAACCATGAGCATGCCCTGAAAAAAAGAAATGTGTTTCCTTCTCATACGGACCATATGTAGTTCAACTCTGCTTATGAAACTGATACAAACCACAGCTCCTCTTACATAAATCCTCTTTACTTTATAGTGAGAAATGTGTTGGGTTCGTGAACTGCGAAAAATCATTTCAGCCCAAAATTCACTGGGTTTACCAGAAATGAAGGCTTGCTTGTAGGAAGACACTGATCCTGGGGTTTAACTCCGTTTCTGAAGGCAAATTCAGACCAGAGTTCTCATCCCTGAAAAACACTCTGTTTTAAGGCAAGAATCATCCTCTTCTATGCAGCGTCTCCAATACAGTAAGAAAAATGAGCATTCCCAGAAAAAAGAAATGTGTTTCCTACTCATACAGACCATATGTAGTTAAACTCTGCTCATGAAATGATACAGACCACAGCTCCTCTTACATAAATGCTCTTTAGATAATAGTGATAATCACGTTGGGTTCTTGAACTGTGTAAAGTCATTTGAGCCGAACATTCACTTGGTTTACCAGAAATGAACTCTTGCTGGTAGGAAGACACAGATCCTGGGGTTTAACTCCGTTCATGAAGGGAAATTCAGACCAGAGTTTGCTTCCATGAAACACAGCCTGTTTTAATGCAAGAAGCAAGCTCTTCTTTCCAGAGTCTCCAATACAGCAAAAACAATGAGCATGCCCTGAAAAAAAGAACTGTGTTTCCTACTCATACGGACCATATGTAGTTCAACTCTGCTTATGAAACTGATACAAACCGCAGCACCTCTTACATAAATGCTCTTTAGTTAATAGTGAGAATCGCGTTGGGTTCGTGGACTGTGAAAAATCATTTGAGCCAAAAAATCACTGGGTAAACCAGAAATGAAGGCTTGCTTGTAGAAAGACACAGATCCTGGGGTTTAACTCCGTTTCTGAAGGGTATTCAGAACAGAGTTCTCATCCCTGAAACACACTCTGTTTTAACGCAACAAACAAGCTCTTCTTTCCAGAGTCAAAAATACAGCAAGAACCATGAGCATACCCTGAAAAAAAGAAATGTGTTTCCTACTCATACGGACCATATGTAGTTCAACTCTGCTTATGAAACTGATACAAACCACAGCTCCTCTTACATAAATCCTCTTTACTTTATAGTGAGAAATGCGTTGGTTTCGTGAACTGTGAAAAATCATTTCAGCCCAAAATTCACTGGGTTTACCAGAAATGAACTCTTGCATGTAGGAAGACACAGATCCTGGGGTTTAACTCCATTTCTGAATGGTAATTAAGACCAGAATTCTCATCCCTGAAACACACTCTTTTTTAACGCAACAAGCAAGCTCTTCTTTCCAGAGTCAAAAATACAGCAAGAACCATGATCATGCCCTGAAGAAAAGAAATGTGTTTCCTACTCATATGGACCATATGTAGTCCAACTCTGCTTATGAAACTGATACAAACCACAGCTCCTCTTACATAAATCCTCTTTACTTTATAGTGAGAATAGCGTTGGGTTCGTCAACTGCAAAAAATCATTTCAGCCCAAAATTCACTGGGTTTACCAGAAATGAACTCTTGCTTGTAGGAAGACACAGATCCTGGGGTTTAACTCCGTTTCTGAAGGCAAATTCAGACCAGAGTTCTCATCCCTGAAACACACTCTGTTTTAACGCAAGTAGCAAGCTCTTCTTTCCAGATTCAAAAATACAGCAAGAACCAAGAGCATGCCCTGAAAAAAAGAACTGTGTTTCCTATTCCTACAGACCATATGTAGTTCAAATCTGCTTATGAAACTGTTACAAACAACAGCTCCTCTTACATAAATGCTCTTTAGTTAATAGTGATAATCGCGTTGGGTTCTAGAACTGTGTAAAGTCATTTGAGCCGAACAATCACTTGGTTTACCAGAAATGATCTCCTGCTGGTAGGAAGACACAGATCCTGGGGTTTAACTCCGTTCATGATGGAAATTCAGACCAGAGTTTGCTTCCGTGAAACACAGCCTGTTTTAATGCAAGAAGCATGCTCTTCTTTCCAGAATCTCCAATACAGCAAGAACCATGAGCATGCCCTGAAAAAAAGAACTGTATTTCCTACTCATACGGACCATATGTAGTTCAACTCTGCTTATGAAACTGATACAAACCACAGCACCTCTTACATAAATGCTCTTTAGTTAATAGTGAGAATCGCGTTGGGTTCAACGACTGTGAAATATCATTGGAGCCAAAAATTCACTGGGTTAACAAGAAATGAAGGCTTGCATGTAGGAAGACACAGATCCTGGGGTTTAACTCCGTTTCTGAATGGTAATTAAGACCAGAATTCTCATCCCTGAAACACACTCTGTTTTAACGCAACAAGCAAGCTCTTCTTTCCAGAGTCAAAAATACAGCAAGAACCATGAGCATGCCCTGAAAAAAAGAAATGTGTTTCCTACTCATACGGACCATATGTAGTTCAACTCTGCTTATGAAACTGATACAAACCACAGCTCCTCTTACATAAATCCTCTTTACTTTATAGTGAGAAATGCGTTGGGTTCGTGAACTGCGAAAAATCATTTCAGACCAAAATTCACAGGGTTTACCAGAAATGAACTCTTGCTTGTAGCAAGACACAGATCCTGGGGTTTAACTCCGTTTCTGAAGGCAAATTCAGACCAGAGTTCTCATCCCTGAAACACACTCTGTTTTAACGCAAGTAGCAAGCTCTTCTTTCCAGATTCAAAAATACAGCAAGAACCAAGAGCATGCCCTGAAAAAAAGAAGTGTGTTTCCTATTCCTACAGACCATATGTAGTTCAAATCTGCTTATGAAACTGTTACCAAAAACAGCTCCTCTTACCTAAATGCTCTTTAGTTAATAATGATAATCGCGTTGGGTTCTAGAACTGTGTAAAGTCATTTGAACCGAACATTCACTTGGTTTACCAGAAATGAACTCTTGCTTGTAGGAAGACACAGAACCTGGGGTTTAACTCCGTTTCTGAAGGCAAATTCAGACCAGAGTCCTCATCCCTGAAACACAGCCTGTTTTAATGCAAGAAGCAAGCTCTTCTTTCCAGAGTCTCCAATACAGCAAGAACAATGAGCATGCCCTGAAAAAAAGAACTGTGTTTTCTACTCATACGGACCATATGTAGTTCAACTCTGTTTATGAAACTGATACAAACCACAGCACCTCTTACATAAATGCTCTTTAGTTAATAGTGAGAATCGCGTTGGGTTCGTGGACTGCGAAAAATTATTTGAGCCAAAAATTCACTGGGTAAACCAGAAATGAAGGCTTGCTTGTAGGAAGGCACAGATCCTGGGGTTTAACTCCGTTTCTGAAGGGTATTCAGAACAGAGTTCTCATCCCTGAAACACACTCTGTTTTAACACAACAAGCAAGCTCTTCTTTCCAGAGTCAAAAATACAGCAAGAACCATGAGCATGCCCTGAAAAAAAGAAATGTGTTTCCTACTCATACGGACCATATGTAGTTCAACTCTGCTTATGAAACTGATACAAACCACAGCTCCTCTTACATAAATCCTCTTTACTTTATAGTGAGAAATGCGTTGGTTTCGTGAACTGTGAAAAATCATTTCAGCCCAAAATTCACTGGGTTTACCAGAAATGAACTCTTGCATGTAGGAAGACACAGATCCTGGGGTTTAACTCCATTTCTGAATGGTAATTAAGACCAGAATTCTCATCCCTGAAACACACTCTTTTTTAACGCAACAAGCAAGCTCTTCTTTCCAGAGTCAAAAATACAGCAAGAACCATGATCATGCCCTGAAGAAAAGAAATGTGTTTCCTACTCATATGGACCATATGTAGTCCAACTCTGCTTATGAAACTGATACAAACCACAGCTCCTCTTACATAAATCCTCTTTACTTTATAGTGAGAATAGCGTTGGGTTCGTCAACTGCAAAAAATCATTTCAGCCCAAAATTCACTGGGTTTACCAGAAATGAACTCTTGCTTGTAGGAAGACACAGATCCTGGGGTTTAACTCCGTTTCTGAAGGCAAATTCAGACCAGAGTTCTCATCCCTGAAACACACTCTGTTTTAACGCAAGTAGCAAGCTCTTCTTTCCAGATTCAAAAATACAGCAAGAACCAAGAGCATGCCCTGAAAAAAAGAACTGTGTTTCCTATTCCTACAGACCATATGTAGTTCAAATCTGCTTATGAAACTGTTACAAACAACAGCTCCTCTTACATAAATGCTCTTTAGTTAATAGTGATAATCGCGTTGGGTTCTAGAACTGTGTAAAGTCATTTGAGCCGAACAATCACTTGGTTTACCAGAAATGATCTCCTGCTGGTAGGAAGACACAGATCCTGGGGTTTAACTCCGTTCATGATGGAAATTCAGACCAGAGTTTGCTTCCGTGAAACACAGCCTGTTTTAATGCAAGAAGCATGCTCTTCTTTCCAGAATCTCCAATACAGCAAGAACCATGAGCATGCCCTGAAAAAAAGAACTGTATTTCCTACTCATACGGACCATATGTAGTTCAACTCTGCTTATGAAACTGATACAAACCACAGCACCTCTTACATAAATGCTCTTTAGTTAATAGTGAGAATCGCGTTGGGTTCAACGACTGCGAAATATCATTGGAGCCAAAAATTCACTGGGTTAACAAGAAATGAAGGCTTGCATGTAGGAAGACACAGATCCTGGGGTTTAACTCCGTTTCTGAATGGTAATTAAGACCAGAATTCTCATCCCTGAAACACACTCTGTTTTAACGCAACAAGCAAGCTCTTCTTTCCAGAGTCAAAAATACAGCAAGAACCATGAGCATGCCCTGAAAAAAAGAACTGTGTTTCCTACTCATACGGACCATATGTAGTTCAACTCTGCTTATGAAACTGATACAAACCACAGCACCTCTTACATAAATGCTCTTTAGTTAATAGTGAGAATCGCGTTGGGTTCGTGGACTGCGAAAAATCATTTGAGCCAAAAATTCACTGGGTAAACCAGAAATGAAGGCTTGCTTGTAGGAAGAAACAGATCCTGGGGTTTAACTCCGTTTCTGAAAGGTATTCAGAACAGAGTTCTCATCCCTGAAACACACTCTGTTTTAACGCAACAAGCAAGCTCTTCTTTCCAGAGTCAAAAATACAGCAAGAACCATGAGCATGCCCTGAAAACAAGAAATGTGTTTCCTACTCATACGGACCATATGTAGTTCAACTCTGCTTATGAAACTGATACAAACCACAGCTCCTCTTACATAAATCCTCTTTACTTTATAGTGAGAAATGCGTTGGCTTCCTGAACTGTGAAAAATCATTTCAGCCCAAAATTCACTGGGTTTACCAGAAATGAACTCTTGCTTGTAGGAAGACACAGATCCTGGGGTTTAACTCCGTTTCTGAAGGCAAATTCAGAGCAGAGTTCTCATCCCTGAAACACACTCTGTTTTAACGCAAGTAGCAAGCTCTTCTTTCCAGATTCAAAAATACAGCAAGAACCAAGAGCATGCCCTGAAAAAAAGAACTGTGTTTCCTATTCCTACAGACCATATGTAGTTCAAATCTGCTTATGAAACTGTTACAAACAACAGCTCCTCTTACATAAATGCTCTTTAGTTAATAGTGATAATTGCGTTGGGTTCTAGAACTGTGTAAAGTCATTTGAGCCGAACATTCACTTGGTTTACCACAAATGATCTCCTGCTGGTAGGAAGACACAGATCCTGGGGTTTAACTCCGTTCATGATGGAAATTCAGACCAGAGTTTGCTTCCGTGAAACACAGCCTGTTTTAATGCAAGAAGCAAGCTCTTCTTTCCAGAGTCTCCAATACAGCAAGAACCATGAGCATGCCCTGAAAAAAAGAACTGTGTTTCCTACTCATACGGACCATATGTAGTTCAACTCTGCTTATGAAACTGATACAAACCACAGCACCTCTTACATAAATGCTCTTTGGTTAATAGAGAATCGCGTTGGGTTCAACGACTGCGAAATATCATTTGAGCCAAAAATTCACTGGGTTAAAAAGAAATGAAGGCTTGCATGTAGGAAGACACAGATCCTGGGGTTTAACTCCGTTTCTGAATGGTAATTAAGACCAGAATTCTCATCCCTGAAACACACTCTGTTTTAACGCAACAAGCAAGCTCTTCTTTCCAGAGTCAAAAATACAGCAAGAACCATGAGCATGCCCTGAAAAAAAGAAATGTGTTTCCTTCTCATACGGACCATATGTAGTTCAACTCTGCTTATGAAACTGATACAAACCACAGCTCCTCTTACATAAATCCTCTTTACTTTATAGTGAGAAATGTGTTGGGTTCGTGAACTGCGAAAAATCATTTCAGCCCAAAATTCACTGGGTTTACCAGAAATGAAGGCTTGCTTGTAGGAAGACACTGATCCTGGGGTTTAACTCCGTTTCTGAAGGCAAATTCAGACCAGAGTTCTCATCCCTGAAAAACACTCTGTTTTAAGGCAAGAATCATCCTCTTCTATGCAGCGTCTCCAATACAGTAAGAAAAATGAGCATTCCCAGAAAAAAGAAATGTGTTTCCTACTCATACAGACCATATGTAGTTAAACTCTGCTCATGAAATGATACAGACCACAGCTCCTCTTACATAAAGGCTCTTTAGATAATAGTGATAATCACGTTGGGTTCTAGAACTGTGTAAAGTCATTTGAGCCGAACATTCACTTGGTTTACCAGAAATGAACTCTTGCTGGTAGGAAGACACAGATCCTGGGGTTTAACTCCGTTCATGAAGGGAAATTCAGACCAGAGTTTGCTTCCATGAAACACAGCCTGTTTTAATGCAAGAAGCAAGCTCTTCTTTCCAGAGTCTCCAATACAGCAAAAACAATGAGCATGCCCTGAAAAAAAGAACTGTGTTTCCTACTCATACGGACCATATGTAGTTCAACTCTGCTTATGAAACTGATACAAACCGCAGCACCTCTTACATAAATGCTCTTTAGTTAATAGTGAGAATCGCGTTGGGTTCGTGGACTGTGAAAAATCATTTGAGCCAAAAAATCACTGGGTAAACCAGAAATGAAGGCTTGCTTGTAGAAAGACACAGATCCTGGGGTTTAACTCCGTTTCTGAAGGGTATTCAGAACAGAGTTCTCATCCCTGAAACACACTCTGTTTTAACGCAACAAACAAGCTCTTCTTTCCAGAGTCAAAAATACAGCAAGAACCATGAGCATACCCTGAAAAAAAGAAATGTGTTTCCTACTCATACGGACCATATGTAGTTCAACTCTGCTTATGAAACTGATACAAACCACAGCTCCTCTTACATAAATCCTCTTTACTTTATAGTGAGAAATGCGTTGGTTTCGTGAACTGTGAAAAATCATTTCAGCCCAAAATTCACTGGGTTTACCAGAAATGAACTCTTGCATGTAGGAAGACACAGATCCTGGGGTTTAACTCCATTTCTGAATGGTAATTAAGACCAGAATTCTCATCCCTGAAACACACTCTTTTTTAACGCAACAAGCAAGCTCTTCTTTCCAGAGTCAAAAATACAGCAAGAACCATGATCATGCCCTGAAGAAAAGAAATGTGTTTCCTACTCATATGGACCATATGTAGTCCAACTCTGCTTATGAAACTGATACAAACCACAGCTCCTCTTACATAAATCCTCTTTACTTTATAGTGAGAATAGCGTTGGGTTCGTCAACTGCAAAAAATCATTTCAGCCCAAAATTCACTGGGTTTACCAGAAATGAACTCTTGCTTGTAGGAAGACACAGATCCTGGGGTTTAACTCCGTTTCTGAAGGCAAATTCAGACCAGAGTTCTCATCCCTGAAACACACTCTGTTTTAACGCAAGTAGCAAGCTCTTCTTTCCAGATTCAAAAATACAGCAAGAACCAAGAGCATGCCCTGAAAAAAAGAACTGTGTTTCCTATTCCTACAGACCATATGTAGTTCAAATCTGCTTATGAAACTGTTACAAACAACAGCTCCTCTTACATAAATGCTCTTTAGTTAATAGTGATAATCGCGTTGGGTTCTAGAACTGTGTAAAGTCATTTGAGCCGAACAATCACTTGGTTTACCAGAAATGATCTCCTGCTGGTAGGAAGACACAGATCCTGGGGTTTAACTCCGTTCATGATGGAAATTCAGACCAGAGTTTGCTTCCGTGAAACACAGCCTGTTTTAATGCAAGAAGCATGCTCTTCTTTCCAGAATCTCCAATACAGCAAGAACCATGAGCATGCCCTGAAAAAAAGAACTGTATTTCCTACTCATACGGACCATATGTAGTTCAACTCTGCTTATGAAACTGATACAAACCACAGCACCTCTTACATAAATGCTCTTTAGTTAATAGTGAGAATCGCGTTGGGTTCAACGACTGCGAAATATCATTGGAGCCAAAAATTCACTGGGTTAACAAGAAATGAAGGCTTGCATGTAGGAAGACACAGATCCTGGGGTTTAACTCCGTTTCTGAATGGTAATTAAGACCAGAATTCTCATCCCTGAAACACACTCTGTTTTAACGCAACAAGCAAGCTCTTCTTTCCAGAGTCAAAAATACAGCAAGAACCATGAGCATGCCCTGAAAAAAAGAACTGTGTTTCCTACTCATACGGACCATATGTAGTTCAACTCTGCTTATGAAACTGATACAAACCACAGCACCTCTTACATAAATGCTCTTTAGTTAATAGTGAGAATCGCGTTGGGTTCGTGGACTGCGAAAAATCATTTGAGCCAAAAATTCACTGGGTAAACCAGAAATGAAGGCTTGCTTGTAGGAAGAAACAGATCCTGGGGTTTAACTCCGTTTCTGAAAGGTATTCAGAACAGAGTTCTCATCCCTGAAACACACTCTGTTTTAACGCAACAAGCAAGCTCTTCTTTCCAGAGTCAAAAATACAGCAAGAACCATGAGCATGCCCTGAAAACAAGAAATGTGTTTCCTACTCATACGGACCATATGTAGTTCAACTCTGCTTATGAAACTGATACAAACCACAGCTCCTCTTACATAAATCCTCTTTACTTTATAGTGAGAAATGCGTTGGCTTCCTGAACTGTGAAAAATCATTTCAGCCCAAAATTCACTGGGTTTACCAGAAATGAACTCTTGCTTGTAGGAAGACACAGATCCTGGGGTTTAACTCCGTTTCTGAAGGCAAATTCAGACCAGAGTTCTCATCCCTGAAACACACTCTGTTTTAACGCAAGTAGCAAGCTCTTCTTTCCAGATTCAAAAATACAGCAAGAACCAAGAGCATGCCCTGAAAAAAAGAACTGTGTTTCCTATTCCTACAGACCATATGTAGTTCAAATCTGCTTATGAAACTGTTACAAACAACAGCTCCTCTTACATAAATGCTCTTTAGTTAATAGTGATAATTGCGTTGGGTTCTAGAACTGTGTAAAGTCATTTGAGCCGAACATTCACTTGGTTTACCACAAATGATCTCCTGCTGGTAGGAAGACACAGATCCTGGGGTTTAACTCCGTTCATGATGGAAATTCAGACCAGAGTTTGCTTCCGTGAAACACAGCCTGTTTTAATGCAAGAAGCAAGCTCTTCTTTCCAGAGTCTCCAATACAGCAAGAACCATGAGCATGCCCTGAAAAAAAGAACTGTGTTTCCTACTCATACGGACCATATGTAGTTCAACTCTGCTTATGAAACTGATACAAACCACAGCACCTCTTACATAAATGCTCTTTGGTTAATAGAGAATCGCGTTGGGTTCAACGACTGCGAAATATCATTTGAGCCAAAAATTCACTGGGTTAAAAAGAAATGAAGGCTTGCATGTAGGAAGACACAGATCCTGGGGTTTAACTCCGTTTCTGAATGGTAATTAAGACCAGAATTCTCATCCCTGAAACACACTCTGTTTTAACGCAACAAGCAAGCTCTTCTTTCCAGAGTCAAAAATACAGCAAGAACCATGAGCATGCCCTGAAAAAAAGAAATGTGTTTCCTTCTCATACGGACCATATGTAGTTCAACTCTGCTTATGAAACTGATACAAACCACAGCTCCTCTTACATAAATCCTCTTTACTTTATAGTGAGAAATGTGTTGGGTTCGTGAACTGCGAAAAATCATTTCAGCCCAAAATTCACTGGGTTTACCAGAAATGAAGGCTTGCTTGTAGGAAGACACTGATCCTGGGGTTTAACTCCGTTTCTGAAGGCAAATTCAGACCAGAGTTCTCATCCCTGAAAAACACTCTGTTTTAAGGCAAGAATCATCCTCTTCTATGCAGCGTCTCCAATACAGTAAGAAAAATGAGCATTCCCAGAAAAAAGAAATGTGTTTCCTACTCATACAGACCATATGTAGTTAAACTCTGCTCATGAAATGATACAGACCACAGCTCCTCTTACATAAATGCTCTTTAGATAATAGTGATAATCACGTTGGGTTCTAGAACTGTGTAAAGTCATTTGAGCCGAACATTCACTTGGTTTACCAGAAATGAACTCTTGCTGGTAGGAAGACACAGATCCTGGGGTTTAACTCCGTTCATGAAGGGAAATTCAGACCAGAGTTTGCTTCCATGAAACACAGCCTGTTTTAATGCAAGAAGCAAGCTCTTCTTTCCAGAGTCTCCAATACAGCAAAAACAATGAGCATGCCCTGAAAAAAAGAACTGTGTTTCCTACTCATACGGACCATATGTAGTTCAACTCTGCTTATGAAACTGATACAAACCGCAGCACCTCTTACATAAATGCTCTTTAGTTAATAGTGAGAATCGCGTTGGGTTCGTGGACTGTGAAAAATCATTTGAGCCAAAAAATCACTGGGTAAACCAGAAATGAAGGCTTGCTTGTAGAAAGACACAGATCCTGGGGTTTAACTCCGTTTCTGAAGGGTATTCAGAACAGAGTTCTCATCCCTGAAACACACTCTGTTTTAACGCAACAAACAAGCTCTTCTTTCCAGAGTCAAAAATACAGCAAGAACCATGAGCATACCCTGAAAAAAAGAAATGTGTTTCCTACTCATACGGACCATATGTAGTTCAACTCTGCTTATGAAACTGATACAAACCACAGCTCCTCTTACATAAATCCTCTTTACTTTATAGTGAGAAATGCGTTGGTTTCGTGAACTGTGAAAAATCATTTCAGCCCAAAATTCACTGGGTTTACCAGAAATGAACTCTTGCATGTAGGAAGACACAGATCCTGGGGTTTAACTCCATTTCTGAATGGTAATTAAGACCAGAATTCTCATCCCTGAAACACACTCTTTTTTAACGCAACAAGCAAGCTCTTCTTTCCAGAGTCAAAAATACAGCAAGAACCATGATCATGCCCTGAAGAAAAGAAATGTGTTTCCTACTCATATGGACCATATGTAGTCCAACTCTGCTTATGAAACTGATACAAACCACAGCTCCTCTTACATAAATCCTCTTTACTTTATAGTGAGAATAGCGTTGGGTTCGTCAACTGCAAAAAATCATTTCAGCCCAAAATTCACTGGGTTTACCAGAAATGAACTCTTGCTTGTAGGAAGACACAGATCCTGGGGTTTAACTCCGTTTCTGAAGGCAAATTCAGACCAGAGTTCTCATCCCTGAAACACACTCTGTTTTAACGCAAGTAGCAAGCTCTTCTTTCCAGATTCAAAAATACAGCAAGAACCAAGAGCATGCCCTGAAAAAAAGAACTGTGTTTCCTATTCCTACAGACCATATGTAGTTCAAATCTGCTTATGAAACTGTTACAAACAACAGCTCCTCTTACATAAATGCTCTTTAGTTAATAGTGATAATCGCGTTGGGTTCTAGAACTGTGTAAAGTCATTTGAGCCGAACAATCACTTGGTTTACCAGAAATGATCTCCTGCTGGTAGGAAGACACAGATCCTGGGGTTTAACTCCGTTCATGATGGAAATTCAGACCAGAGTTTGCTTCCGTGAAACACAGCCTGTTTTAATGCAAGAAGCATGCTCTTCTTTCCAGAATCTCCAATACAGCAAGAACCATGAGCATGCCCTGAAAAAAAGAACTGTATTTCCTACTCATACGGACCATATGTAGTTCAACTCTGCTTATGAAACTGATACAAACCACAGCACCTCTTACATAAATGCTCTTTAGTTAATAGTGAGAATCGCGTTGGGTTCAACGACTGTGAAATATCATTGGAGCCAAAAATTCACTGGGTTAACAAGAAATGAAGGCTTGCATGTAGGAAGACACAGATCCTGGGGTTTAACTCCGTTTCTGAATGGTAATTAAGACCAGAATTCTCATCCCTGAAACACACTCTGTTTTAACGCAACAAGCAAGCTCTTCTTTCCAGAGTCAAAAATACAGCAAGAACCATGAGCATGCCCTGAAAAAAAGAAATGTGTTTCCTACTCATACGGACCATATGTAGTTCAACTCTGCTTATGAAACTGATACAAACCACAGCTCCTCTTACATAAATCCTCTTTACTTTATAGTGAGAAATGCGTTGGGTTCGTGAACTGCGAAAAATCATTTCAGACCAAAATTCACAGGGTTTACCAGAAATGAACTCTTGCTTGTAGCAAGACACAGATCCTGGGGTTTAACTCCGTTTCTGAAGGCAAATTCAGACCAGAGTTCTCATCCCTGAAACACACTCTGTTTTAACGCAAGTAGCAAGCTCTTCTTTCCAGATTCAAAAATACAGCAAGAACCAAGAGCATGCCCTGAAAAAAAGAACTGTGTTTCCTATTCCTACAGACCATATGTAGTTCAAATCTGCTTATGAAACTGTTACAAACAACAGCTCCTCTTACATAAATGCTCTTTAGTTAATAGTGATAATTGCGTTGGGTTCTAGAACTGTGTAAAGTCATTTGAGCCGAACATTCACTTGGTTTACCACAAATGATCTCCTGCTGGTAGGAAGACACAGATCCTGGGGTTTAACTCCGTTCATGATGGAAATTCAGACCAGAGTTTGCTTCCGTGAAACACAGCCTGTTTTAATGCAAGAAGCAAGCTCTTCTTTCCAGAGTCTCCAATACAGCAAGAACCATGAGCATGCCCTGAAAAAAAGAACTGTGTTTCCTACTCATACGGACCATATGTAGTTCAACTCTGCTTATGAAACTGATACAAACCACAGCACCTCTTACATAAATGCTCTTTGGTTAATAGAGAATCGCGTTGGGTTCAACGACTGCGAAATATCATTTGAGCCAAAAATTCACTGGGTTAAAAAGAAATGAAGGCTTGCATGTAGGAAGACACAGATCCTGGGGTTTAACTCCGTTTCTGAATGGTAATTAAGACCAGAATTCTCATCCCTGAAACACACTCTGTTTTAACGCAACAAGCAAGCTCTTCTTTCCAGAGTCAAAAATACAGCAAGAACCATGAGCATGCCCTGAAAAAAAGAAATGTGTTTCCTTCTCATACGGACCATATGTAGTTCAACTCTGCTTATGAAACTGATACAAACCACAGCTCCTCTTACATAAATCCTCTTTACTTTATAGTGAGAAATGTGTTGGGTTCGTGAACTGCGAAAAATCATTTCAGCCCAAAATTCACTGGGTTTACCAGAAATGAAGGCTTGCTTGTAGGAAGACACTGATCCTGGGGTTTAACTCCGTTTCTGAAGGCAAATTCAGACCAGAGTTCTCATCCCTGAAAAACACTCTGTTTTAAGGCAAGAATCATCCTCTTCTATGCAGCGTCTCCAATACAGTAAGAAAAATGAGCATTCCCAGAAAAAAGAAATGTGTTTCCTACTCATACAGACCATATGTAGTTAAACTCTGCTCATGAAATGATACAGACCACAGCTCCTCTTACATAAATGCTCTTTAGATAATAGTGATAATCACGTTGGGTTCTAGAACTGTGTAAAGTCATTTGAGCCGAACATTCACTTGGTTTACCAGAAATGAACTCTTGCTGGTAGGAAGACACAGATCCTGGGGTTTAACTCCGTTCATGAAGGGAAATTCAGACCAGAGTTTGCTTCCATGAAACACAGCCTGTTTTAATGCAAGAAGCAAGCTCTTCTTTCCAGAGTCTCCAATACAGCAAAAACAATGAGCATGCCCTGAAAAAAAGAACTGTGTTTCCTACTCATACGGACCATATGTAGTTCAACTCTGCTTATGAAACTGATACAAACCGCAGCACCTCTTACATAAATGCTCTTTAGTTAATAGTGAGAATCGCGTTGGGTTCGTGGACTGTGAAAAATCATTTGAGCCAAAAAATCACTGGGTAAACCAGAAATGAAGGCTTGCTTGTAGAAAGACACAGATCCTGGGGTTTAACTCCGTTTCTGAAGGGTATTCAGAACAGAGTTCTCATCCCTGAAACACACTCTGTTTTAACGCAACAAACAAGCTCTTCTTTCCAGAGTCAAAAATACAGCAAGAACCATGAGCATACCCTGAAAAAAAGAAATGTGTTTCCTACTCATACGGACCATATGTAGTTCAACTCTGCTTATGAAACTGATACAAACCACAGCTCCTCTTACATAAATCCTCTTTACTTTATAGTGAGAAATGCGTTGGTTTCGTGAACTGTGAAAAATCATTTCAGCCCAAAATTCACTGGGTTTACCAGAAATGAACTCTTGCATGTAGGAAGACACAGATCCTGGGGTTTAACTCCATTTCTGAATGGTAATTAAGACCAGAATTCTCATCCCTGAAACACACTCTTTTTTAACGCAACAAGCAAGCTCTTCTTTCCAGAGTCAAAAATACAGCAAGAACCATGATCATGCCCTGAAGAAAAGAAATGTGTTTCCTACTCATATGGACCATATGTAGTCCAACTCTGCTTATGAAACTGATACAAACCACAGCTCCTCTTACATAAATCCTCTTTACTTTATAGTGAGAATAGCGTTGGGTTCGTCAACTGCAAAAAATCATTTCAGCCCAAAATTCACTGGGTTTACCAGAAATGAACTCTTGCTTGTAGGAAGACACAGATCCTGGGGTTTAACTCCGTTTCTGAAGGCAAATTCAGACCAGAGTTCTCATCCCTGAAACACACTCTGTTTTAACGCAAGTAGCAAGCTCTTCTTTCCAGATTCAAAAATACAGCAAGAACCAAGAGCATGCCCTGAAAAAAAGAACTGTGTTTCCTATTCCTACAGACCATATGTAGTTCAAATCTGCTTATGAAACTGTTACAAACAACAGCTCCTCTTACATAAATGCTCTTTAGTTAATAGTGATAATCGCGTTGGGTTCTAGAACTGTGTAAAGTCATTTGAGCCGAACAATCACTTGGTTTACCAGAAATGATCTCCTGCTGGTAGGAAGACACAGATCCTGGGGTTTAACTCCGTTCATGATGGAAATTCAGACCAGAGTTTGCTTCCGTGAAACACAGCCTGTTTTAATGCAAGAAGCATGCTCTTCTTTCCAGAATCTCCAATACAGCAAGAACCATGAGCATGCCCTGAAAAAAAGAACTGTATTTCCTACTCATACGGACCATATGTAGTTCAACTCTGCTTATGAAACTGATACAAACCACAGCACCTCTTACATAAATGCTCTTTAGTTAATAGTGAGAATCGCGTTGGGTTCAACGACTGTGAAATATCATTGGAGCCAAAAATTCACTGGGTTAACAAGAAATGAAGGCTTGCATGTAGGAAGACACAGATCCTGGGGTTTAACTCCGTTTCTGAATGGTAATTAAGACCAGAATTCTCATCCCTGAAACACACTCTGTTTTAACGCAACAAGCAAGCTCTTCTTTCCAGAGTCAAAAATACAGCAAGAACCATGAGCATGCCCTGAAAAAAAGAAATGTGTTTCCTACTCATACGGACCATATGTAGTTCAACTCTGCTTATGAAACTGATACAAACCACAGCTCCTCTTACATAAATCCTCTTTACTTTATAGTGAGAAATGCGTTGGGTTCGTGAACTGCGAAAAATCATTTCAGACCAAAATTCACAGGGTTTACCAGAAATGAACTCTTGCTTGTAGCAAGACACAGATCCTGGGGTTTAACTCCGTTTCTGAAGGCAAATTCAGACCAGAGTTCTCATCCCTGAAACACACTCTGTTTTAACGCAAGTAGCAAGCTCTTCTTTCCAGATTCAAAAATACAGCAAGAACCAAGAGCATGCCCTGAAAAAAAGAAGTGTGTTTCCTATTCCTACAGACCATATGTAGTTCAAATCTGCTTATGAAACTGTTACCAAAAACAGCTCCTCTTACCTAAATGCTCTTTAGTTAATAATGATAATCGCGTTGGGTTCTAGAACTGTGTAAAGTCATTTGAACCGAACATTCACTTGGTTTACCAGAAATGAACTCTTGCTTGTAGGAAGACACAGAACCTGGGGTTTAACTCCGTTTCTGAAGGCAAATTCAGACCAGAGTCCTCATCCCTGAAACACAGCCTGTTTTAATGCAAGAAGCAAGCTCTTCTTTCCAGAGTCTCCAATACAGCAAGAACAATGAGCATGCCCTGAAAAAAAGAACTGTGTTTTCTACTCATACGGACCATATGTAGTTCAACTCTGTTTATGAAACTGATACAAACCACAGCACCTCTTACATAAATGCTCTTTAGTTAATAGTGAGAATCGCGTTGGGTTCGTGGACTGCGAAAAATTATTTGAGCCAAAAATTCACTGGGTAAACCAGAAATGAAGGCTTGCTTGTAGGAAGGCACAGATCCTGGGGTTTAACTCCGTTTCTGAAGGGTATTCAGAACAGAGTTCTCATCCCTGAAACACACTCTGTTTTAACACAAGAAGCAAGCTCTTCTTTCCAGAGTCAAAAATACAGCAAGAACCATGAGCATGCCCTGAAAAAAAGAAATGTGTTTCCTACTCATACGGACCATATGTAGTTCAACTCTGCTTATGAAACTGATACAAACCACAGCTCCTCTTACATAAATCCTCTTTACTTTATAGTGAGAAATGCGTTGGTTTCGTGAACTGTGAAAAATCATTTCAGCCCAAAATTCACTGGGTTTACCAGAAATGAACTCTTGCATGTAGGAAGACACAGATCCTGGGGTTTAACTCCATTTCTGAATGGTAATTAAGACCAGAATTCTCATCCCTGAAACACACTCTTTTTTAACGCAACAAGCAAGCTCTTCTTTCCAGAGTCAAAAATACAGCAAGAACCATGATCATGCCCTGAAGAAAAGAAATGTGTTTCCTACTCATATGGACCATATGTAGTCCAACTCTGCTTATGAAACTGATACAAACCACAGCTCCTCTTACATAAATCCTCTTTACTTTATAGTGAGAATAGCGTTGGGTTCGTCAACTGCAAAAAATCATTTCAGCCCAAAATTCACTGGGTTTACCAGAAATGAACTCTTGCTTGTAGGAAGACACAGATCCTGGGGTTTAACTCCGTTTCTGAAGGCAAATTCAGACCAGAGTTCTCATCCCTGAAACACACTCTGTTTTAACGCAAGTAGCAAGCTCTTCTTTCCAGATTCAAAAATACAGCAAGAACCAAGAGCATGCCCTGAAAAAAAGAACTGTGTTTCCTATTCCTACAGACCATATGTAGTTCAAATCTGCTTATGAAACTGTTACAAACAACAGCTCCTCTTACATAAATGCTCTTTAGTTAATAGTGATAATCGCGTTGGGTTCTAGAACTGTGTAAAGTCATTTGAGCCGAACAATCACTTGGTTTACCAGAAATGATCTCCTGCTGGTAGGAAGACACAGATCCTGGGGTTTAACTCCGTTCATGATGGAAATTCAGACCAGAGTTTGCTTCCGTGAAACACAGCCTGTTTTAATGCAAGAAGCATGCTCTTCTTTCCAGAATCTCCAATACAGCAAGAACCATGAGCATGCCCTGAAAAAAAGAACTGTATTTCCTACTCATACGGACCATATGTAGTTCAACTCTGCTTATGAAACTGATACAAACCACAGCACCTCTTACATAAATGCTCTTTAGTTAATAGTGAGAATCGCGTTGGGTTCAACGACTGCGAAATATCATTGGAGCCAAAAATTCACTGGGTTAACAAGAAATGAAGGCTTGCATGTAGGAAGACACAGATCCTGGGGTTTAACTCCGTTTCTGAATGGTAATTAAGACCAGAATTCTCATCCCTGAAACACACTCTGTTTTAACGCAACAAGCAAGCTCTTCTTTCCAGAGTCAAAAATACAGCAAGAACCATGAGCATGCCCTGAAAAAAAGAACTGTGTTTCCTACTCATACGGACCATATGTAGTTCAACTCTGCTTATGAAACTGATACAAACCACAGCACCTCTTACATAAATGCTCTTTAGTTAATAGTGAGAATCGCGTTGGGTTCGTGGACTGCGAAAAATCATTTGAGCCAAAAATTCACTGGGTAAACCAGAAATGAAGGCTTGCTTGTAGGAAGAAACAGATCCTGGGGTTTAACTCCGTTTCTGAAAGGTATTCAGAACAGAGTTCTCATCCCTGAAACACACTCTGTTTTAACGCAACAAGCAAGCTCTTCTTTCCAGAGTCAAAAATACAGCAAGAACCATGAGCATGCCCTGAAAACAAGAAATGTGTTTCCTACTCATACGGACCATATGTAGTTCAACTCTGCTTATGAAACTGATACAAACCACAGCTCCTCTTACATAAATCCTCTTTACTTTATAGTGAGAAATGCGTTGGCTTCCTGAACTGTGAAAAATCATTTCAGCCCAAAATTCACTGGGTTTACCAGAAATGAACTCTTGCTTGTAGGAAGACACAGATCCTGGGGTTTAACTCCGTTTCTGAAGGCAAATTCAGACCAGAGTTCTCATCCCTGAAACACACTCTGTTTTAACGCAAGTAGCAAGCTCTTCTTTCCAGATTCAAAAATACAGCAAGAACCAAGAGCATGCCCTGAAAAAAAGAACTGTGTTTCCTATTCCTACAGACCATATGTAGTTCAAATCTGCTTATGAAACTGATACAAACCACAGCACCTCTTACATAAATGCTCTTTGGTTAATAGAGAATCGCGTTGGGTTCAACGACTGCGAAATATCATTTGAGCCAAAAATTCACTGGGTTAAAAAGAAATGAAGGCTTGCATGTAGGAAGACACAGATCCTGGGGTTTAACTCCGTTTCTGAATGGTAATTAAGACCAGAATTCTCATCCCTGAAACACACTCTGTTTTAACGCAACAAGCAAGCTCTTCTTTCCAGAGTCAAAAATACAGCAAGAACCATGAGCATGCCCTGAAAAAAAGAAATGTGTTTCCTTCTCATACGGACCATATGTAGTTCAACTCTGCTTATGAAACTGATACAAACCACAGCTCCTCTTACATAAATCCTCTTTACTTTATAGTGAGAAATGTGTTGGGTTCGTGAACTGCGAAAAATCATTTCAGCCCAAAATTCACTGGGTTTACCAGAAATGAAGGCTTGCTTGTAGGAAGACACTGATCCTGGGGTTTAACTCCGTTTCTGAAGGCAAATTCAGACCAGAGTTCTCATCCCTGAAAAACACTCTGTTTTAAGGCAAGAATCATCCTCTTCTATGCAGCGTCTCCAATACAGTAAGAAAAATGAGCATTCCCAGAAAAAAGAAATGTGTTTCCTACTCATACAGACCATATGTAGTTAAACTCTGCTCATGAAATGATACAGACCACAGCTCCTCTTACATAAATGCTCTTTAGATAATAGTGATAATCACGTTGGGTTCTAGAACTGTGTAAAGTCATTTGAGCCGAACATTCACTTGGTTTACCAGAAATGAACTCTTGCTGGTAGGAAGACACAGATCCTGGGGTTTAACTCCGTTCATGAAGGGAAATTCAGACCAGAGTTTGCTTCCATGAAACACAGCCTGTTTTAATGCAAGAAGCAAGCTCTTCTTTCCAGAGTCTCCAATACAGCAAAAACAATGAGCATGCCCTGAAAAAAAGAACTGTGTTTCCTACTCATACGGACCATATGTAGTTCAACTCTGCTTATGAAACTGATACAAACCGCAGCACCTCTTACATAAATGCTCTTTAGTTAATAGTGAGAATCGCGTTGGGTTCGTGGACTGTGAAAAATCATTTGAGCCAAAAAATCACTGGGTAAACCAGAAATGAAGGCTTGCTTGTAGAAAGACACAGATCCTGGGGTTTAACTCCGTTTCTGAAGGGTATTCAGAACAGAGTTCTCATCCCTGAAACACACTCTGTTTTAACGCAACAAACAAGCTCTTCTTTCCAGAGTCAAAAATACAGCAAGAACCATGAGCATACCCTGAAAAAAAGAAATGTGTTTCCTACTCATACGGACCATATGTAGTTCAACTCTGCTTATGAAACTGATACAAACCACAGCTCCTCTTACATAAATCCTCTTTACTTTATAGTGAGAAATGCGTTGGTTTCGTGAACTGTGAAAAATCATTTCAGCCCAAAATTCACTGGGTTTACCAGAAATGAACTCTTGCATGTAGGAAGACACAGATCCTGGGGTTTAACTCCATTTCTGAATGGTAATTAAGACCAGAATTCTCATCCCTGAAACACACTCTTTTTTAACGCAACAAGCAAGCTCTTCTTTCCAGAGTCAAAAATACAGCAAGAACCATGATCATGCCCTGAAGAAAAGAAATGTGTTTCCTACTCATATGGACCATATGTAGTCCAACTCTGCTTATGAAACTGATACAAACCACAGCTCCTCTTACATAAATCCTCTTTACTTTATAGTGAGAATAGCGTTGGGTTCGTCAACTGCAAAAAATCATTTCAGCCCAAAATTCACTGGGTTTACCAGAAATGAACTCTTGCTTGTAGGAAGACACAGATCCTGGGGTTTAACTCCGTTTCTGAAGGCAAATTCAGACCAGAGTTCTCATCCCTGAAACACACTCTGTTTTAACGCAAGTAGCAAGCTCTTCTTTCCAGATTCAAAAATACAGCAAGAACCAAGAGCATGCCCTGAAAAAAAGAACTGTGTTTCCTATTCCTACAGACCATATGTAGTTCAAATCTGCTTATGAAACTGTTACAAACAACAGCTCCTCTTACATAAATGCTCTTTAGTTAATAGTGATAATCGCGTTGGGTTCTAGAACTGTGTAAAGTCATTTGAGCCGAACAATCACTTGGTTTACCAGAAATGATCTCCTGCTGGTAGGAAGACACAGATCCTGGGGTTTAACTCCGTTCATGATGGAAATTCAGACCAGAGTTTGCTTCCGTGAAACACAGCCTGTTTTAATGCAAGAAGCATGCTCTTCTTTCCAGAATCTCCAATACAGCAAGAACCATGAGCATGCCCTGAAAAAAAGAACTGTATTTCCTACTCATACGGACCATATGTAGTTCAACTCTGCTTATGAAACTGATACAAACCACAGCACCTCTTACATAAATGCTCTTTAGTTAATAGTGAGAATCGCGTTGGGTTCAACGACTGTGAAATATCATTGGAGCCAAAAATTCACTGGGTTAACAAGAAATGAAGGCTTGCATGTAGGAAGACACAGATCCTGGGGTTTAACTCCGTTTCTGAATGGTAATTAAGACCAGAATTCTCATCCCTGAAACACACTCTGTTTTAACGCAACAAGCAAGCTCTTCTTTCCAGAGTCAAAAATACAGCAAGAACCATGAGCATGCCCTGAAAAAAAGAAATGTGTTTCCTACTCATACGGACCATATGTAGTTCAACTCTGCTTATGAAACTGATACAAACCACAGCTCCTCTTACATAAATCCTCTTTACTTTATAGTGAGAAATGCGTTGGGTTCGTGAACTGCGAAAAATCATTTCAGACCAAAATTCACAGGGTTTACCAGAAATGAACTCTTGCTTGTAGCAAGACACAGATCCTGGGGTTTAACTCCGTTTCTGAAGGCAAATTCAGACCAGAGTTCTCATCCCTGAAACACACTCTGTTTTAACGCAAGTAGCAAGCTCTTCTTTCCAGATTCAAAAATACAGCAAGAACCAAGAGCATGCCCTGAAAAAAAGAAGTGTGTTTCCTATTCCTACAGACCATATGTAGTTCAAATCTGCTTATGAAACTGTTACCAAAAACAGCTCCTCTTACCTAAATGCTCTTTAGTTAATAATGATAATCGCGTTGGGTTCTAGAACTGTGTAAAGTCATTTGAACCGAACATTCACTTGGTTTACCAGAAATGAACTCTTGCTTGTAGGAAGACACAGAACCTGGGGTTTAACTCCGTTTCTGAAGGCAAATTCAGACCAGAGTCCTCATCCCTGAAACACAGCCTGTTTTAATGCAAGAAGCAAGCTCTTCTTTCCAGAGTCTCCAATACAGCAAGAACAATGAGCATGCCCTGAAAAAAAGAACTGTGTTTTCTACTCATACGGACCATATGTAGTTCAACTCTGTTTATGAAACTGATACAAACCACAGCACCTCTTACATAAATGCTCTTTAGTTAATAGTGAGAATCGCGTTGGGTTCGTGGACTGCGAAAAATTATTTGAGCCAAAAATTCACTGGGTAAACCAGAAATGAAGGCTTGCTTGTAGGAAGACACAGATCCTGGGGTTTAACTCCGTTTCTGAAGGGTATTCAGAACAGAGTTCTCATCCCTGAAACACACTGTGTTTTAACGCAACAAGCAAGCTCTTCTTTCCAGAGTCAAAAATACAGCAAGAACCATGAGCATGCCCTGAAAAAAAGAAATGTGTTTCCTACTCATACGGACCATATGTAGTTCAACTCTGCTTATGAAACTGATACAAACCACAGCTCCTATTACATAAATCCTCTTTACTTTATAGTGAGAAATGTGTTGGGTTCGTGAACTGCGAAAAATCATTTCAGCCCAAAATTCACTGGGTTTACCAGAAATGAAGGCTTGCTTGTAGGAAGACACTGATCCTGGGGTTTAACTCCGTTTCTGAAGGCAAATTCAGACCAGAGTTCTCGTCCCTGAAAAACACTCTGTTTTAAGGCAAGAATCATCCTCTTCTATGCAGCGTCTCCAATACATTAAGAAAACTGAGCATTCCCAGAAAAAAGAAATGTGTTTCCTACTCATACAGACCATATGTAGTTAAACTCTGCTCATGAAATGATACAGACCACAGCTCCTCTTACATAAATGCTCTTTAGATAATAGTGATAATCATGTTGGGTTCTACAACTGTGTAAAGTCATTTGAGCCGAACATTCACTTGGTTTACCAGAAATGAACTCTTGCTGGGAGGAAGACACAGATCCTGGGGTTTAACTCCGTTCATGAAGGGAAATTCAGACCAGAGTTTGCTTCCATGAAACACAGCCTGTTTTAATGCAAGAAGCAAGCTCTTCTTTCCAGAGTCTCCAATACAGCAAAAACAATGAGCATGCCCTGAAAAAAAGAACTGTGTTTCCTACTCATACGGACCATATGTAGTTCAACTCTGCTTATGAAAATGATACAAACCACAGCACCTCTTACATAAATGCTCTTTAATTAATAGTGAGAATCACGTTGGGTTCATGTACTGCGAAAAATCATTTGAGCCAAAAATTCACTGGGTAAACCAGAAATGAAGGCTTGCTTGTAGGAAGACACAGATCCTGGGGTTTAACTCCGTTTCTGAAGGGTATTCAGAACAGAGTTCTCATCCCTGAAACACACTCTGTTTTAACACAACAAGCAAGCTCTTCTTTCCAGAGTCAAAAATACAGCAAGAACCATGAGCATGCCCTGAAAAAAAGAAATGTGTTTCCTACTCATACGGACCATATGTAGTTCACTCTGCTTATGAAACTGATACAAACCACAGCACCTCTTACATAAATGCTCTTTAGTTAATAGTGAGAATCGCGTTGGGTTCGTGGACTGCGAAAAATCCTTTGAGCCAAAAATTCACTGGGTAAACCAGAAATGAAGGCTTGCTGGTAGGAAGACACAGATCATGGGGTTTAATTCCGTTTCTGAAGGGTATTCAGAACAGAGTTCTCATCCCTGAAACACACTCTGTTTTAACGCAACAAGCAAGCTCTTCTTTCCAGAGTCAAAAATACAGCAAGAACCATGAGCATGCCCTGAAAAAAAGAAATGTGTTTCCTACTCATACGGACCATATGTAGTTCAACTCTGCTTTTGAAACTGATACAAACCACAGCTCCTCTTACATAAATCCTCTTTACTTTATAGTGAGAATAGCGTTGGGTTCGTGAACTGCAAAAAATCATTTCAGCCCAAAATTCACTGGGTTTACCAGAAATGAACTCTTACTAATAGGAAGACACAGATCCTGGGGTTTAACTCCGTTTCTGAAGGCAAATTCAGACCAGAGTTCTCATCCCTGAAACACACTCTGTTTTAACGCAAGTAGCAAGCTCTTCTTTCCAGATTCAAAAATACAGCAAGAACCAAGAGCATGCCCTGAAAAAAAGAACTGTGTTTCCTATTCCTACAGACCATATGTAGTTCAAATCTGCTTATGAAACTGTTACAAACAACAGCTCCTCTTACATAAATGCTCTTTAGTTAATAGTGATAATCGCGTTGGGTTCTAGAACTGTGTAAAGTCATTTGAGCCGAACAATCACTTGGTTTACCAGAAATGATCTCCTGCTGGTAGGAAGACACAGATCCTGGGGTTAAACTCCGTTCATGATGGAAATTCAGACCAGAGTTTGCTTCCGTTAAACACAGCCTGTTTTAATGCAAGAAGCATGCTCTTCTTTCCAGAATCTCCAATACAGCAAGAACCATGAGCATGCCCTGAAAAAAAGAACTGTATTTCCTACTCATACGGACCATATGTAGTTCAACTCTGCTTATGAAACTGATACAAACCACAGCACCTCTTACATAAATGCTCTTTAGTTAATAGTGAGAATCGCGTTGGGTTCGTGGACTGCGAAAAATTATTTGAGCCAAAAATTCACTGGGTAAACCAGAAATGAAGGCTTGCTTGTAGGAAGACACAGATCCTGGGGTTTAACTCCGTTTCTGAAGGGTATTCAGAACAGAGTTCTCATCCCTGAAACACACTGTGTTTTAACGCAACAAGCAAGCTCTTCTTTCCAGAGTCAAAAATACAGCAAGAACCATGAGCATGCCCTGAAAAAAAGAAATGTGTTTCCTACTCATACGGACCATATGTAGTTCAACTCTGCTTATGAAACTGATACAAACCACAGCTCCTATTACATAAATCCTCTTTACTTTATAGTGAGAAATGTGTTGGGTTCGTGAACTGCGAAAAATCATTTCAGCCCAAAATTCACTGGGTTTACCAGAAATGAAGGCTTGCTTGTAGGAAGACACTGATCCTGGGGTTTAACTCCGTTTCTGAAGGCAAATTCAGACCAGAGTTCTCGTCCCTGAAAAACACTCTGTTTTAAGGCAAGAATCATCCTCTTCTATGCAGCGTCTCCAATACATTAAGAAAAATGAGCATTCCCAGAAAAAAGAAATGTGTTTCCTACTCATACAGACCATATGTAGTTAAACTCTGCTCATGAAATGATACAGACCACAGCTCCTCTTACATAAATGCTCTTTAGATAATAGTGATAATCATGTTGGGTTCTACAACTGTGTAAAGTCATTTGAGCCGAACATTCACTTGGTTTACCAGAAATGAACTCTTGCTGGTAGGAAGACACAGATCCTGGGGTTTAACTCCGTTCATGAAGGGAAATTCAGACCAGAGTTTGCTTCCATGAAACACAGCCTGTTTTAATGCAAGAAGCAAGCTCTTCTTTCCAGAGTCTCCAATACAGCAAAAACAATGAGCATGCCCTGAAAAAAAGAACTGTGTTTCCTACTCATACGGACCATATGTAGTTCAACTCTGCTTATGAAAATGATACAAACCACAGCACCTCTTACATAAATGCTCTTTAATTAATAGTGAGAATCACGTTGGGTTCGTGTACTGCGAAAAATCATTTGAGCCAAAAATTCACTGGGTAAACCAGAAATGAAGGCTTGCTTGTAGGAAGACACAGATCCTGGGGTTTAACTCCGTTTCTGAAGGGTATTCAGAACAGAGTTCTCATCCCTGAAACACACTCTGTTTTAACACAACAAGCAAGCTCTTCTTTCCAGAGTCAAAAATACAGCAAGAACCATGAGCATGCCCTGAAAAAAAGAAATGTGTTTCCTACTCATACGGACCATATGTAGTTCACTCTGCTTATGAAACTGATACAAACCACAGCACCTCTTACATAAATGCTCTTTAGTTAATAGTGAGAATCGCGTTGGGTTCGTGGACTGCGAAATATCATTTGAGCCAAAAATTCACTGGGTTAACAAGAAATAAAGGCTTGCTGGTAGGAAGACACAGATCCTGGGGTTTAACTCCGTTTCTGAATGGTAATTAAGAACAGAGTTCTCATCCCTGAAACACACTCTGTTTTAACGCAACAAGCAAGCTCTTCTTTCCAGAGTCAAAAATACAGCAAGAACCATGAGCATGCCCTGAAAAAAAGAAATGTGTTTCCTACTCATACAGACCATATGTATTCAACTCTGCTTATGAAACTGATACAAACCACAGCTCCTCTTACATAAATCCTCTTTACTTTATAGTGAGAAATGCGTTGGGTTCGTGAACTGCGAAAAATCATTTCAGCCCAAAATTCACTGGGTTTACCAGAAATGAACTCTTGCTTATAGGAAGACACAGATCCTGGGGTTTAACTCCGTTTCTGAAGGCAAATTCAGACCAGAGTTCTCATCCCTGAAACACACTCTGTTTTAACGCAAGTAGCAAGCTCTTCTTTCCAGATTCAAAAATACAGCAAGAACCAAGAGCATGCCCTGAAAAAAAGAACTGTGTTTCCTATTCCTACAGACCACATGTAGTTCAAATCTGCTTATGAAACTGTTACAAACAACAGCTCCTCTTACATAAGTGCTCTTTAGTTAATAATGATAATCGCGATGGGTTCTAGAACTGTGTAAAGTCATTTGAGCCGAACATTCACTTGGTTTACCAGAAATGATCTCCTGCTGGTAGGAAGACACAGATCCTGGGGTTTAACTCCGTTCATGAAGGGAAATTCAGACCAGAGTTTGCTTCCATGAAACACAGCCTGTTTTAATGCAAGAAGCAAGCTCTTCTTTCCAGAGTCTCCAATACAGCAAGAACAATGAGCATGCCCTGAAAAAAAGAACTGTGTTTCCTACTCATATGGACCATATGTAGTTCAACTCTGCTTATGAAACTGATACAAACCACAGCACCTCTTACATAAATGCTCTTTAGTTAATAGTGAGAATCGCGTTGGGTTCAACGACTGCGAAATATCATTTGAGCCAAAAATTCACTGGGTTAACAAGAAATGAAGGCTTGCATGTAGGAAGACACAGATCCTGGGGTTTAACTCCGTTTCTGAATGGTAATTAAGACCAGAATTCTCATCCCTGAAACACACTCTGTTTTAACGCAACAAGCAAGCTCTTCTTTCCAGAGTCAAAAATACAGCAAGAACCATGAGCATGCCCTGAAAAAAAGAAATGTGTTTCCTTCTCATACGGACCATATGTAGTTCAACTCTGCTTATGAAACTGATACAAACCACAGCTCCTCTTACATAAATCCTCTTTACTTTATAGTGAGAAATGCGTTGGTTTCGTGAACTGCGAAAAATCATTTCAGCCCAAAATTCACTGGGTTTACCAGAAATGAACTCTTGCTTGTAGGAAGACACAGATCCTGGGGTTTAACTCCGTTTCTGAAGGCAAATTCAGTCCAGAGTTCTCATCCCTGAAACACACTCTGTTTTAAGGCAAGTAGCAAGCTCTTCTTTCCAGATGCAAAAATACAGCAAGAACCAAGAGCATGCCCTGAAAAAAAGAACTGTGTTTCCTATTCCTACAGACCATATGTAGTTCAAATCTGCTTATGAAACTGTTACAAACAACAGCTCCTCTTACATAAATGCTCTTTAGTTAATAGTGATAATCGCGTTTGGTTCTAGAACTGTGTAAAGTCATTTGAGCCGAACATTCACTTGGTTTACCACAAATGATCTCCTGCTGGTAGGAAGACACAGATCCTGGGGTTTAACTCCGTTCATGAAGGGAAATTCAGACCAGAGTTTGCTTCCATGAAACACAGCCTGTTTTAATGCAAGAAGCAAGCTCTTCTTTCCAGAGTCTCCAATACAGCAAGAACAATGAGCATGCCCTGAAAAAAAGAACTGTGTTTCCTACTCATATGGACCATATGTAGTTCAACTCTGCTTATGAAACTGATACAAAACACAGCTCCTCTTACATAAATCCTCTTTACTTTATAGTGAGAAATGCGTTGGTTTCGTGAACTGTGAAAAATCATTTCAGCCCAAAATTCACTGGGTTTAACAGAAATGAACTCTTGCTTGTAGGAAGACACAGATCCTGGGGTTTAACTCCGTTTCTGAAGGCAAATTCAGACCAGAGTTCTCATCCCTGAAACGCACTCTGTTTTAACGCAAGTAGCAAGCTCTTCTTTCCAGATTCAAAAATACAGCAAGAACCATGAGCATGCCCTGAAAAAAAGAACTGTGTTTCCTAATCCTACAGACCATATGTAGTTAAAATCTGCTTATGAAACTGTTACAAACAACAGCTCCTCTTACATAAATGCTCTTCAGTTAATAGTGATAATCCAGTTGGGTTCTAGAACTGTGTAAAGTCATTTGAGCCGAACATTCACTTGGTTAACCACAAATGATCTCCTGCTGGTAGGAAGACACAGATCCTGGGGTTAAACTCCGTTCATGATGGAAATTCAGACCAGAGTTTGCTTCCGTGAAACACAGCCTGTTTTAATGCAAGAAGCAAGCTCTTCTTTCCAGAATCTCCAATACAGCAAGAACCATGAGCATGCCCTGAAAAAAAGAACTGTATTTCCTACTCATACGGACCATATGTAGTTCAACTCTGCTTATGAAACTGATACAAACCACAGCACCTCTTACATAAATGCTCTTTAGTTAATAGTGAGAATCGCGTTGGGTTCAACGACTGCGAAATATCATTGGACCCAAAAATTCACTGGGTTAACAAGAAATGAAGGCTTGCATGTAGGAAGACACAGATCCTGGGGTTTAACTCCATTTCTGAATGGTAATTAAGACCAGAATTCTCATCCCTGAAACACACTCTGTTTTAACGCAACAAGCAAGCTCTTCTTTCCAGAGTCAAAAATACAGCAAGAACCATGAGCATGCCCTGAAAAAAAGAAATGTGTTTCCTACTCATACGGACCATATGTAGTTCAACTCTTCTTTTGAAACTGATACAAACCACAGCTCCTCTTACATAAATCCTCTTTACTTTATAGTGAGAATAGCGTTGGGTTCGTGAACTGCAAAAAATCATTTCAGCCCAAAATTCACTGGGTTTACCAGAAATGAACTCTTGCTTGTAGGAAGACACAGATCCTGGGGTTTCACTCCGTTTCTGAAGGCAAATTCAGACCAGAGTTCTCATCCCTGAAACACACTCTGTTTTAACGCAAGTAGCAAGCTCTTCTTTCCAGATTCAAAAATACAGCAAGAACCAAGAGCATGCCCTGAAAAAAAGAACTGTGTTTCCTATTCCTACAGACCACATGTAGTTCAAATCTGCTTATGAAACTGTTACAAACAGCAGCTCCTCTTACATAAATGCTCTTTAGTTAATAATGATAATCGCGATGGGTTCTAGAACTGTGTAAAGTCATTTGAGCCGAACATTCACTTGGTTTACCAGAAATGATCTCCTGCTGGTAGGAAGACACAGATCCTGGGGTTTAACTCCGTTCATGAAGGGAAATTCAGACCAGAGTTTGCTTCCATGAAACACAGCCTGTTTTAATGCAAGAAGCAAGCTCTTCTTTCCAGAGTCTCCAATACAGCAAGAACAATGAGCATGCCCTGAAAAAAAGAACTGTGTTTCCTACTCATACGGACCATATGTAGTTCAACTCTGCTTATGAAACTGATACAAACCACAGCACCTCTTACATAAATGCTCTTTAGTTAATAGTGAGAATCGCGTTGGGTTCAACGACTGCGAAATATCATTTGAGCCAAAAATTCACTGGGTTAACAAGAAATGAAGGCTTGCATGTAGGAAGACACAGATCCTGGGGTTTAACTCCGTTTCTGAATGGTAATTAAGACCAGTATTCTCATCCCTGAAACACACTCTGTTTTAACGCAACAAGCAAGCTCTTCTTTCCAGAGTCAAAAATACAGCAAGAACCATGAGCATGCCCTGAAAAAAAGAAATGTGTTTCCTTCTCATACGGACCATATGTAGTTCAACTCTGCTTATGAAACTGATACAAACCACAGCTCCTCTTACATAAATCCTCTTTACTTTATAGTGAGAAATGCGTTGGGTTCGTGAACTGCGAAAAATCATTTCAGCCCAAAATTCACTGGGTTTACCAGAAATGAACTCTTGCTTGTAGGAAGACACAGATCCTGGGGTTTAACTCCGTTTCTGAAGGCAAATTCAGTCCAGAGTTCTCATCCCTGAAACACACTCTGTTTTAAGGCAAGTAGCAAGCTCTTCTTTCCAGATGCAAAAATACAGCAAGAACCAAGAGCATGCCCTGAAAAAAAGAACTGTGTTTCCTATTCCTACAGACCATATGTAGTTCAAATCTGCTTATGAAACTGTTACAAACAACAGCTCCTCTTACATAAATGCTCTTTAGTTAATAGTGATAATCGCGTTTGGTTCTAGAACTGTGTAAAGTCATTTGAGCCGAACATTCACTTGGTTTACCACAAATGATCTCCTGCTGGTAGGAAGACACAGATCCTGGGGTTTAACTCCGTTCATGAAGGGAAATTCAGACCAGAGTTTGCTTCCATGAAACACAGCCTGTTTTAATGCAAGAAGCAAGCTCTTCTTTCCAGAGTCTCCAATACAGCAAGAACAATGAGCATGCCCTGAAAAAAAGAACTGTGTTTCCTACTCATACGGACCATATGTAGTTCAACTCTGCTTATGAAACTGATACAAACCACAGCACCTCTTACATAAATGCTCTTTAGTTAATAGTGAGAATCGCGTTGGGTTCGTGGACTGCGAAAAATCATTTGAGCCAAAAATTCACTGGGTAAACCAGAAATGAAGGCTTGCTGGTAGGAAGACACAGATCATGGGGTTTAATTCCGTTTCTAAGGGTATTCAGAACAGAGTTCTCATCCCTGAAACACACTCTGTTTTAACGCAACAAGCAAGCTCTTCTTTCCAGAGTCAAAAATACAGCAAGAACCATGAGCATGCCCTGAAAAAAAGAAATGTGTTTCCTACTCATACGGACCATATGTAGTTCACTCTGCTTATGAAACTGATACAAACCACAGCTCCTCTTACATAAATCCTCTTTACTTTATAGTGAGAAATGCGTTGGGTTCGTGAACTGCGAAAAATCATTTCAGCCTAAAATTCACTGCGTTTACCAGAAATGAACTCTTGCTTGTAGGAAGACACAGATCCTGGGGTTTAACTCCGTTAATGAAGGCAAATTCAGACCAGAGTTCTCATCCCTGAAACATACTCTGTTTTAAGGCAAGTAGCAAGCTCTTCTTTCCAGATTCAAAAATACAGCAAGAACCAAGAGCATGCCCTGAAAAAAAGAACTGTGTTTCCTATTCCTACAGACCATATGTAGTTCAAATCTGCTTATGAAACTGTTACAAACAACAGCTCTTCTTACATAAATGCTCTTTAGTTAATAGTGATAATCGCGTTGGGTTCTAGAACTGTGTAAAGTCATTTGAGCCGAACATTCACTGGGTAAACCAGAAATGAAGCCTTGCTTGTAGGAAGACACAGATCCTGGGGTTTAACTCCGTTTCTGAAGGGTATTCAGAACAGAGTTCTCATCCCTGAAACACACTCTGTTTTAACGCAACAAGCAAGCTCTTCTTTCCAGAGTCAAAAATACAGCAAGAACCATGAGCATGCCCTGAAAAAAAGAAATGTGTTTCCTACTCATACGGACCATATGTAGTTCAACTCTGCTTATGAAACTGATACAAACCACAGCTCCTCTTACATAAATCCTCTTTACTTTATAGTGAGAAATGCGTTGGTTTCGTGAACTGTGAAAAATCATTTCAGCCCAAAATTCACTGGGTTTAACAGAAATGAACTCTTGCTTGTAGGAAGACACAGATCCTGGGGTTTAACTCCGTTTCTGAAGGCAAATTCAGACCAGAGTTCTCATCCCTGAAACGCACTCTGTTTTAACGCAAGTAGCAAGCTCTTCTTTCCAGATTCAAAAATACAGCAAGAACCAAGAGCATGCCCTGAAAAAAAGAACTGTGTTTCCTATTCCTACAGACCACATGTAGTTCAAATCTGCTTATGAAACTGTTACAAACAGCAGCTCCTCTTACATAAATGCTCTTTAGTTAATAATGATAATCGCGATGGGTTCTAGAACTGTGTAAAGTCATTTGAGCCGAACATTCACTTGGTTTACCAGAAATGATCTCCTGCTGGTAGGAAGACACAGATCCTGGGGTTTAACTCCGTTCATGAAGGGAAATTCAGACCAGAGTTTGCTTCCATGAAACACAGCCTGTTTTAATGCAAGAAGCAAGCTCTTCTTTCCAGAGTCTCCAATACAGCAAGAACAATGAGCATGCCCTGAAAAAAAGAACTGTGTTTCCTACTCATACGGACCATATGTAGTTCAACTCTGCTTATGAAACTGATACAAACCACAGCACCTCTTACATAAATGCTCTTTAGTTAATAGTGAGAATCGCGTTGGGTTCAACGACTGCGAAATATCATTTGAGCCAAAAATTCACTGGGTTAACAAGAAATGAAGGCTTGCATGTAGGAAGACACAGATCCTGGGGTTTAACTCCGTTTCTGAATGGTAATTAAGACCAGTATTCTCATCCCTGAAACACACTCTGTTTTAACGCAACAAGCAAGCTCTTCTTTCCAGAGTCAAAAATACAGCAAGAACCATGAGCATGCCCTGAAAAAAAGAAATGTGTTTCCTTCTCATACGGACCATATGTAGTTCAACTCTGCTTATGAAACTGATACAAACCACAGCTCCTCTTACATAAATCCTCTTTACTTTATAGTGAGAAATGCGTTGGGTTCGTGAACTGCGAAAAATCATTTCAGCCCAAAATTCACTGGGTTTACCAGAAATGAACTCTTGCTTGTAGGAAGACACAGATCCTGGGGTTTAACTCCGTTTCTGAAGGCAAATTCAGTCCAGAGTTCTCATCCCTGAAACACACTCTGTTTTAAGGCAAGTAGCAAGCTCTTCTTTCCAGATGCAAAAATACAGCAAGAACCAAGAGCATGCCCTGAAAAAAAGAACTGTGTTTCCTATTCCTACAGACCATATGTAGTTCAAATCTGCTTATGAAACTGTTACAAACAACAGCTCCTCTTACATAAATGCTCTTTAGTTAATAGTGATAATCGCGTTTGGTTCTAGAACTGTGTAAAGTCATTTGAGCCGAACATTCACTTGGTTTACCACAAATGATCTCCTGCTGGTAGGAAGACACAGATCCTGGGGTTTAACTCCGTTCATGAAGGGAAATTCAGACCAGAGTTTGCTTCCATGAAACACAGCCTGTTTTAATGCAAGAAGCAAGCTCTTCTTTCCAGAGTCTCCAATACAGCAAGAACAATGAGCATGCCCTGAAAAAAAGAACTGTGTTTCCTACTCATACGGACCATATGTAGTTCAACTCTGCTTATGAAACTGATACAAACCACAGCACCTCTTACATAAATGCTCTTTAGTTAATAGTGAGAATCGCGTTGGGTTCGTGGACTGCGAAAAATCATTTGAGCCAAAAATTCACTGGGTAAACCAGAAATGAAGGCTTGCTGGTAGGAAGACACAGATCATGGGGTTTAATTCCGTTTCTAAGGGTATTCAGAACAGAGTTCTCATCCCTGAAACACACTCTGTTTTAACGCAACAAGCAAGCTCTTCTTTCCAGAGTCAAAAATACAGCAAGAACCATGAGCATGCCCTGAAAAAAAGAAATGTGTTTCCTACTCATACGGACCATATGTAGTTCACTCTGCTTATGAAACTGATACAAACCACAGCTCCTCTTACATAAATCCTCTTTACTTTATAGTGAGAAATGCGTTGGGTTCGTGAACTGCGAAAAATCATTTCAGCCTAAAATTCACTGCGTTTACCAGAAATGAACTCTTGCTTGTAGGAAGACACAGATCCTGGGGTTTAACTCCGTTAATGAAGGCAAATTCAGACCAGAGTTCTCATCCCTGAAACATACTCTGTTTTAAGGCAAGTAGCAAGCTCTTCTTTCCAGATTCAAAAATACAGCAAGAACCAAGAGCATGCCCTGAAAAAAAGAACTGTGTTTCCTATTCCTACAGACCATATGTAGTTCAAATCTGCTTATGAAACTGTTACAAACAACAGCTCTTCTTACATAAATGCTCTTTAGTTAATAGTGATAATCACGTTGGGTTCTAGAACTGTGTAAAGTCATTTGAGCCGAACATTCACTGGGTAAACCAGAAATGAAGCCTTGCTTGTAGGAAGACACAGATCCTGGGGTTTAACTCCGTTTCTGAAGGGTATTCAGAACAGAGTTCTCATCCCTGAAACACACTCTGTTTTAACGCAACAAGCAAGCTCTTCTTTCCAGAGTCAAAAATACAGCAAGAACCATGAGCATGCCCTGAAAAAAAGAAATGTGTTTCCTACTCATACGGACCATATGTAGTTCAACTCTGCTTATGAAACTGATACAAACCACAGCTCCTCTTACATAAATCCTCTTTACTTTATAGTGAGAAATGCGTTGGTTTCGTGAACTGTGAAAAATCATTTCAGCCCAAAATTCACTGGGTTTAACAGAAATGAACTCTTGCTTGTAGGAAGACACAGATCCTGGGGTTTAACTCCGTTTCTGAAGGCAAATTCAGACCAGAGTTCTCATCCCTGAAACGCACTCTGTTTTAACGCAAGTAGCAAGCTCTTCTTTCCAGATTCAAAAATACAGCAAGAACCATGAGCATGCCCTGAAAAAAAGAACTGTGTTTCCTAATCCTACAGACCATATGTAGTTCAAATCTGCTTATGAAACTGTTACAAACAACAGCTCTTCTTACATAAATGCTCTTTAGTTAATTGTGATAATCGCGTTGGGTTCTAGAACTGTGTAAAGTCATTTGAGCCGAACATTCACTGGGTAAACCAGAAATGAAGGCTTGCTTGTAGGAAGACACAGATCCTGTGGTTTAACTCCGTTTCTGAAGGGTATTCAGAACAGAGTTCTCATCCCTGAAACACACTCTGTTTTAACGCAACAAGCAAGCTCTTCTTTCCAGAGTCAAAAATACAGCAAGAACCATGAGCATGCACTGAAAAAAAGAAATGTGTTTCCTACTCATACGGACCATATGTAGTTCAACTCTGCTTATGAAACTGATACAAACCACAGCTCCTCTTACATAAATCCTCTTTACTTTATAGTGAGAAATGCGTTGGTTTCGTGAACTGTGAAAAATCATTTCAGCCCAAAATTCACTGGGTTTAACAGAAATGAACTCTTGCTTGTAGGAAGACACAGATCCTGGGGTTTAACTCCGTTTCTGAAGGCAAATTCAGAACAGAGTTCTCATCCCTGAAACACACTCTGTTTTAACGCAAGTAGCAAGCTCTTCTTTCCAGATTCAAAAATACAGCAAGAACCAAGAGCATGCCCTGAAAAAAAGAACTGTGTTTCCTATTCCTACAGACCATATGTAGTTCAAATCTGCTTATGAAACTGTTACAAACAACAGCTCTTCTTACATAAATGCTCTTTAGTTAATAGTGATAATCGCGTTGGGTTCTAGAACTGTGTAAAGTCATTTGAGCCGAACATTCACTGGGTAAACCAGAAATGAAGGCTTGCTTGTAGGAAGACACAGATCCTGGGGTTTAACTCCGTTTCTGAAGGGTATTCAGAACAGAGTTCTCATCCCTGAAACACACTCTGTTTTAACGCAACAAGCAAGCTCTTCTTTCCAGAGTCAAAAATACAGCAAGAACCATGAGCATGCCCTGAAAAAAAGAAATGTGTTTCCTACTCATACGGACCATATGTAGTTCAACTCTGCTTATGAAACTGATACAAAACACAGCTCCTCTTACATAAATCCTCTTTACTTTATAGTGAGAAATGCGTTGGTTTCGTGAACTGTGAAAAATCATTTCAGCCCAAAATTCACTGGGTTTAACAGAAATGAACTCTTGCTTGTAGGAAGACACAGATCCTGGGGTTTAACTCCGTTTCTGAAGGCAAATTCAGACCAGAGTTCTCATCCCTGAAACGCACTCTGTTTTAACGCAAGTAGCAAGCTCTTCTTTCCAGATTCAAAAATACAGCAAGAACCATGAGCATGCCCTGAAAAAAAGAACTGTGTTTCCTAATCCTACAGACCATATGTAGTTAAAATCTGCTTATGAAACTGTTACAAACAACAGCTCCTCTTACATAAATGCTCTTCAGTTAATAGTGATAATCCCGTTGGGTTCTAGAACTGTGTAAAGTCATTTGAGCCGAACATTCACTTGGTTTACCACAAATGATCTCCTGCTGGTAGGAAGACACAGATCCTGGGGTTAAACTCCGTTCATGATGGAAATTCAGACCAGAGTTTGCTTCCGTGAAACACAGCCTGTTTTAATGCAAGAAGCAAGCTCTTCTTTCCAGAGTCTCCAATACAGCAAGAACCATGAGCATGCCCTGAAAAAAAGAACTGTATTTCCTACTCATACGGACCATATGTAGTTCAACTCTGCTTATGAAACTGATACAAACCACAGCACCTCTTACATAAATGCTCTTTAGTTAATAGTGAGAATCGCGTTGGGTTCAACGACTGCGAAATATCATTGGAGCCAAAAATTCACTGGGTTAACAAGAAATGAAGGCTTGCATGTAGGAAGACACAGATCCTGGGGTTTAACTCCATTTCTGAATGGTAATTAAGACCAGAATTCTCATCCCTGAAACACACTCTGTTTTAACGCAACAAGCAAGCTCTTCTTTCCAGAGTCAAAAATACAGCAAGAACCATGAGCATGCCCTGAAAAAAAGAAATGTGTTTCCTACTCATACGGACCATATGTAGTTCAACTCTTCTTTTGAAACTGATACAAACCACAGCTCCTCTTACATAAATCCTCTTTACTTTATAGTGAGAATAGCGTTGGGTTCGTGAACTGCAAAAAATCATTTCAGCCCAAAATTCACTGGGTTTACCAGAAATGAACTCTTGCTTGTAGGAAGACACAGATCCTGGGGTTTCACTCCGTTTCTGAAGGCAAATTCAGACCAGAGTTCTCATCCCTGAAACACACTCTGTTTTAACGCAAGTAGCAAGCTCTTCTTTCCAGATTCAAAAATACAGCAAGAACCAAGAGCATGCCCTGAAAAAAAGAACTGTGTTTCCTATTCCTACAGACCACATGTAGTTCAAATCTGCTTATGAAACTGTTACAAACAGCAGCTCCTCTTACATAAATGCTCTTTAGTTAATAATGATAATCGCGATGGGTTCTAGAACTGTGTAAAGTCATTTGAGCCGAACATTCACTTGGTTTACCAGAAATGATCTCCTGCTGGTAGGAAGACACAGATCCTGGGGTTTAACTCCGTTCATGAAGGGAAATTCAGACCAGAGTTTGCTTCCATGAAACACAGCCTGTTTTAATGCAAGAAGCAAGCTCTTCTTTCCAGAGTCTCCAATACAGCAAGAACAATGAGCATGCCCTGAAAAAAAGAACTGTGTTTCCTACTCATACGGACCATATGTAGTTCAACTCTGCTTATGAAACTGATACAAACCACAGCACCTCTTACATAAATGCTCTTTAGTTAATAGTGAGAATCGCGTTGGGTTCAACGACTGCGAAATATCATTTGAGCCAAAAATTCACTGGGTTAACAAGAAATGAAGGCTTGCATGTAGGAAGACACAGATCCTGGGGTTTAACTCCGTTTCTGAATGGTAATTAAGACCAGTATTCTCATCCCTGAAACACACTCTGTTTTAACGCAACAAGCAAGCTCTTCTTTCCAGAGTCAAAAATACAGCAAGAACCATGAGCATGCCCTGAAAAAAAGAAATGTGTTTCCTTCTCATACGGACCATATGTAGTTCAACTCTGCTTATGAAACTGTTACAAACAACAGCTCCTCTTACATAAATGCTCTTTAGTTAATAGTGATAATCGCGTTTGGTTCTAGAACTGTGTAAAGTCATTTGAGCCGAACATTCACTTGGTTTACCAGAAATGATCTCCTGCTGGTAGGAAGACACAGATCCTGGGGTTTAACTCCGTTCATGAAGGGAAATTCAGACCAGAGTTTGCTTCCATGAAACACAGCCTGTTTTAATGCAAGAAGCAAGCTCTTCTTTCCAGAGTCTCCAATACAGCAAGAACAATGAGCATGCCCTGAAAAAAAGAACTGTGTTTCCTACTCATACGGACCATATGTAGTTCAACTCTGCTTATGAAACTGATACAAACCACAGCACCTCTTACATAAATGCTCTTTAGTTAATAGTGAGAATCGCGTTGGGTTCGTGGACTGCGAAAAATCATTTGAGCCAAAAATTCACTGGGTAAACCAGAAATGAAGGCTTGCTGGTAGGAAGACACAGATCATGGGGTTTAATTCCGTTTCTGAAGGGTATTCAGAACAGAGTTCTCATCCCTGAAACACACTCTGTTTTAACGCAACAAGCAAGCTCTTCTTTCCAGAGTCAAAAATACAGCAAGAACCATGAGCATGCCCTGAAAAAAAGAAATGTGTTTCCTACTCATACGGACCATATGTAGTTCACTCTGCTTATGAAACTGATACAAACCACAGCTCCTCTTACATAAATCCTCTTTACTTTATAGTGAGAAATGCGTTGGGTTCGTGAACTGCGAAAAATCATTTCAGCCTAAAATTCACTGCGTTTACCAGAAATGAACTCTTGCTTGTAGGAAGACACAGATCCTGGGGTTTAACTCCGTTAATGAAGGCAAATTCAGACCAGAGTTCTCATCCCTGAAACATACTCTGTTTTAACGCAAGTAGCAAGCTCTTCTTTCCAGATTCAAAAATACAGCAAGAACCAAGAGCATGCCCTGAAAAAAAGAACTGTGTTTCCTATTCCTACAGACCATATGTAGTTCAAATCTGCTTATGAAACTGTTACAAACAACAGCTCTTCTTACATAAATGCTCTTTAGTTAATAGTGATAATCGCGTTGGGTTCTAGAACTGTGTAAAGTCATTTGAGCCGAACATTCACTGGGTAAACCAGAAATGAAGGCTTGCTTGTAGGAAGACACAGATCCTGGGGTTTAACTCCGTTTCTGAAGGGTATTCAGAACAGAGTTCTCATCCCTGAAACACACTCTGTTTTAACGCAACAAGCAAGCTCTTCTTTCCAGAGTCAAAAATACAGCAAGAACCATGAGCATGCCCTGAAAAAAAGAAATGTGTTTCCTACTCATACGGACCATATGTAGTTCAACTCTGCTTATGAAACTGATACAAACCACAGCTCCTCTTACGTAAATCCTCTTTACTTTATAGTGAGAAATGCGTTGGTTTCGTGAACTGTGAAAAATCATTTCAGCCCAAAATTCACTGGGTTTAACAGAAATGAACTCTTGCTTGTAGGAAGACACAGATCCTGGGGTTTAACTCCGTTTCTGAAGGCAAATTCAGACCAGAGTTCTCATCCCTGAAACGCACTCTGTTTTAACGCAAGTAGCAAGCTCTTCTTTCCAGATTCAAAAATACAGCAAGAACCATGAGCATGCCCTGAAAAAAAGAACTGTGTTTCCTAATCCTACAGACCATATGTAGTTAAAATCTGCTTATGAAACTGTTACAAACAACAGCTCCTCTTACATAAATGCTCTTCAGTTAATAGTGATAATCCCGTTGGGTTCTAGAACTGTGTAAAGTCATTTGAGCCGAACATTCACTTGGTTTACCACAAATGATCTCCTGCTGGTAGGAAGACACAGATCCTGGGGTTTAACTCCGTTCATGATGGAAATTCAGACCAGAGTTTGCTTCCGTGAAACACAGCCTGTTTTAATGCAAGAAGCAAGCTCTTCTTTCCAGAGTCTCCAATACAGCAAGAACAATGAGCATGCCCTGAAAAAAAGAACTGTGTTTCCTACTCATACGGACCATATGTAGTTCAACTCTGCTTATGAAACAGATACAAACCACAGCACCTCTTACATAAATGCTCTTTAGTTAATAGTGAGAATCGCGTTGGGTTCGTGGACTGCGAAAAATCATTTGAGCCAAAAATTCACTGGGTAAACCAGAAATGAAGGATTGCTGGTAGGAAGACACAGATCATGGGGTTTAATTCCGATTCTGAAGGGTATTCAGAACAGAGTTCTCATCCCTGAAACACACTCTGTTTTAACGCAACAAGCAAGCTCTTCTTTCCAGAGTCAAAAATACAGCAAGAACCATGAGCATGCCCTGAAAAAAAGAAATGTGTTTCCTACTCATACGGACCATATGTAGTTCACTCTGCTTATGAAACTGATACAAACCACAGCTCCTCTTACATAAATCCTCTTTACTTTATAGTGAGAAATGCGTTGGGTTCGTGAACTGCGAAAAATCATTTCAGCCTAAAATTCACTGCGTTTACCAGAAATGAACTCTTGCTTGTAGGAAGACACAGATCCTGGGGTTTAACTCCGTTAATGAAGGCAAATTCAGACCAGAGTTCTCATCCCTGAAACATACTCTGTTTTAACGCAAGTAGCAAGCTCTTCTTTCCAGATTCAAAAATACAGCAAGAACCAAGAGCATGCCCTGAAAAAAAGAACTGTGTTTCCTATTCCTACAGACCATATGTAGTTCAAATCTGCTTATGAAACTGTTACAAACAACAGCTCTTCTTACATAAATGCTCTTTAGTTAATAGTGATAATCGCGTTGGGTTCTAGAACTGTGTAAAGTCATTTGACCCGAACATTCACTTGGTTTACCACAAATGATCTCCTGCTGGTAGGAAGACACAGATCCTGGGGTTTAACTCCGTTCATGATGGAAATTCAGACCAGAGTGTGCTTCCGTGAAACACAGCCTGTTTTAATGCAAGAAGCAAGCTCTTCTTTCCAGAGTCTCCAATACAGCAAGAACCATGAGCATGCCCTGAAAAAAAGAACTGTATTTCCTACTCATACGGACCATATGTAGTTCAACTCTGCTTATGAAACTGATACAAACCACAGCACCTCTTACATAAATGCTCTTTAGTTAATAGTGAGAATCGCGTTGGGTTCAACGACTGCGAAATATCATTGGAGCCAAAAATTCACTGGGTTAACAAGAAATGAAGGCTTGCATGTAGGAAGACACAGATCCTGGGGTTTAACTCCGTTTCTGAATGGTAATTAAGACCAGAATTCTCATCCCTGAAACACACTCTGTTTTAACGCAACAAGCAAGCTCTTCTTTCCAGAGTCAAAAATACAGCAAGAACCATGAGCATGCCCTGAAAAAAAAGAAATGTGTTTCCTACTCATACGGACCATATGTAGTTCAACTCTGCTTATGAAACTGATACAAACCACAGCTCCTCTTACATAAATCCTCTTTACTTTATAGTGAGAATAGCGTTGGGTTCGTCAACTGCAAAAAATCATTTCAGCCCAAAATTCACTGGGTTTACCAGAAATGAACTCTTGCTTGTAGGAAGACACAGATCTTGGGGTTTAACTCCGTTTCTGAAGGCAAATTCAGACCAGAGTTCTCATCCCTGAAACACACTCTGTTTTAACGCACATAGCAAGCTCTTCTTTCCAGATTCAAAAATACAGCAAGAACCAAGAGCATGCCCTGAAAAAAAGAACTGTGTTTCCTATTCCTACAGACCACATGTAGTTCAAATCTGCTTATGAAACTGTTACAAACAGCAGCTCCTCTTACATAAATGCTCTTTAGTTAATAATGATAATCGCGATGGGTTCTAGAACTGTGTAAAGTCATTTGAGCCGAACATTCACTTGGTTTACCAGAAATGATCTCCTGCTGGTAGGAAGACACAGATCCTGGGGTTTAACTCCGTTCATGAAGGGAAATTCAGACCAGAGTTTGCTTCCATGAAACACAGCCTGTTTTAATGCAAGAAGCAAGCTCTTCTTTCCAGAGTCTCCAATACAGCAAGAACAATGAGCATGCCCTGAAAAAAAGAACTGTGTTTCCTACTCATACGGACCATATGTAGTTCAACTCTGCTTATGAAACTGATACAAACCACAGCACCTCTTACATAAATGCTCTTTACTTTATAGTGAGAAATGCGTTAGGTTCGTGAACTGCGAAAAATCATTTCAGCCTAAAATTCACTGCGTTTACCAGAAATGAACTCTTGCTTGTAGGAAGACACAGATCCTGGGGTTTAACTCCGTTAATGAAGGCAAATTCAGACCAGAGTTCTCATCCCTGAAACATACTCTGTTTTAACGCAAGTAGCAAGCTCTTCTTTCCAGATTCAAAAATACAGCAAGAACCAAGAGCATGCCCTGAAAAAAAGGAACTGTGTTTCCTATTCCTACAGACCATATGTAGTTCAAATCTGCTTATGAAACTGTTACAAACAACAGCTCTTCTTACATAAATGCTCTTTAGTTAATAGTGATAATCGCGTTGGGTTCTAGAACTGTGTAAAGTCATTTGAGCCGAACATTCATTGGGTAAACCAGAAATGAAGGCTTGCTTGTAGGAAGACACAGATCCTGGGGTTTAACTCCGTTTCTGAAGGGTATTCAGAACAGAGTTCTCATCCCTGAAACACACTCTGTTTTAACGCAACAAGCAAGCTCTTCTTTCCAGAGTCAAAAATACAGCAAGAACCATGAGCATGCCCTGAAAAAAAGAAATGTGTTTCCTACTCATACGGACCATATGTAGTTCAACTCTGCTTATGAAACTGATACAAACCACAGCTCCTCTTACATAAATCCTCTTTACTTTATAGTGAGAAATGCGTTGGTTTCGTGAACTGTGAAAAATCATTTCAGCCCAAAATTCACTGGGTTTAACAGAAATGAACTCTTGCTTGTAGGAAGACACAGATCCTGGGGTTTCACTCCGTTTCTGAAGGCAAATTCAGACCAGAGTTCTCATCCCTGAAACGCACTCTGTTTCAACGCAAGTAGCAAGCTCTTCTTTCCAGATTCAAAAATATAGCAAGAACCATGAGCATGCCCTGAAAAAAAGAACTGTGTTTCCTAATCCTACAGACCATATGTAGTTAAAATCTGCTTATGAAACTGTTACAAACAACAGCTCCTCTTACATAAATGCTCTTCAGTTAATAGTGATAATCCCGTTGGGTTCTAGAACTGTGTAAAGTCATTTGAGCCGAACATTCACTTGGTTTACCACAAATGATCTCCTGCTGGTAGGAAGACACAGATCCTGGGGTTTAACTCCATTCATGATGGAAATTCAGACCAGAGTTTGCTTCCGTGAAACACAGCCTGTTTTAATGCAAGAAGCAAGCTCTTCTTTCCAGAGTCTCCAATACAGCAAGAACCATGAGCATGCCCTGAAAAAAAGAACTGTATTTCCTACTCATACGGACCATATGTAGTTCAACTCTGCTTATGAAACTGATACAAACCACAGCACCTCTTACATAATTGCTCTTTAGTTAATAGTGAGAATCGCGTTGGGTTCAACGACTGCGAAATATCATTGGAGCCAAAAATTCACTGGGTTAACAAGAAATGAAGGCTTGCATGTAGGAAGACACAGATCCTGGGGTTTAACTCCATTTCTGAATGGTAATTAAGACCAGAATTCTCATCCCTGAAACACACTCTGTTTTAACGCAACAAGCAAGCTCTTCTTTCCAGAGTCAAAAATACAGCAAGAACCATGAGCATGCCCTGAAAAAAAGAAATGTGTTTCCTACTCATACGGACCATATGTAGTTCAACTCTGCTTATGAAACTGATACAAACCACAGCTCCTCTTACATAAATCCTCTTTACTTTATAGTGAGAAATGCGTTGGGTTCGTGAACTGCAAAAAATCATTTCAGCCCAAAATTCACTGGGTTTACCAGAAATGAACTCTTGCTTGTAGGAAGACACAGATCCTGGGGTTTAACTCCGTTTCTGAAGGCAAATTCAGACCAGAGTTCTCATCCCTGAAACACACTCTGTTTTAACGCAAGTAGCAAGCTCTTCTTTCCAGATTCAAAAATACAGCAAGAACCAAGAGCATGCCCTGAAAAACAGAACTGTGTTTCCTATTCCTACAGACCATATGTAGTTCAAATCTGCTTATGAAACTGTTACAAACAACAGCTCCTCTTACATAAATGCTCTTTAGTTAATAGTGATAATCGCGTTGGGTTCTAGAACTGTGTAAAGTCATTTGAGCCGAACAATCACTTGGTTTACCAGAAATGATCTCCTGCTGGTAGGAAGACACAGATCCTGGGGTTTAACTCCGTTCATGATGGAAATTCAGACCAGAGTTTGCTTCCGTGAAACACAGCCTGTTTTAATGCAAGAAGCATGCTCTTCTTTCCAGAATCTCCAATACAGCAAGAACCATGAGCATGCCCTGAAAAAAAGAACTGTATTTCCTACTCATACGGACCATATGTAGTTCAACTCTGCTTATGAAACTGATACAAACCACAGCACCTCTTACATAAATGCTCTTTAGTTAATAGTGAGAATCGCGTTGGGTTCAACGACTGCGAAATATCATTTGAGCCAAAAATTCACTGGGTTAACAAGAAATGAAGGCTTGCATGTAGGAAGACACAGATCCTGGGGTTTAACTCCGTTTCTGAATGGTAATTAAGACCAGAATTCTCATCCCTGAAACACACTCTGTTTTAACGCAACAAGCAAGCTCTTCTTTCCAGAGTCAAAAATACAGCAAGAACCATGAGCATGCCCTGAAAAAAAGAAATGTGTTTCCTACTCATACGGACCATATGTATTCAACTCTGCTTATGAAACTGATACAAACCACAGCTCCTCTTACATAAATCCTCTTTACTTTATAGTGAGAAATGCGTTGGGTTCGTGAACTGCGAAAAATCATTTCAGCCCAAAATTCACTGGGTTTACCAGAAATGAACTCTTGCTTATAGGAAGACACAGATCCTGGGGTTTAACTCCGTTTCTGAAGGCAAATTCAGACCAGAGTTCTCATCCCTGAAACACACTCTGTTTTAACGCAAGTAGCAAGCTCTTCTTTCCAGATTCAAAAATACAGCAAGAACCAAGAGCATGCCCTGAAAAAAAGAACTGTGTTTCCTATTCCTACAGACCACATGTAGTTCAAATCTGCTTATGAAACTGTTACAAACAACAGCTCCTCTTACATAAGTGCTCTTTAGTTAATAATGATAATCGCGATGGGTTCTAGAACTGTGTAAAGTCATTTGAGCCGAACATTCACTTGGTTTACCAGAAATGATCTCCTGCTGGTAGGAAGACACAGATCCTGGGGTTTAACTCCGTTCATGAAGGGAAATTCAGACCAGAGTTTGCTTCCATGAAACACAGCCTGTTTTAATGCAAGAAGCAAGCTCTTCTTTCCAGAGTCTCCAATACAGCAAGAACAATGAGCATGCCCTGAAAAAAAGAACTGTGTTTCCTACTCATACGGACCATATGTAGTTCAACTCTGCTTATGAAACTGATACAAACCACAGCACCTCTTACATAAATGCTCTTTAGTTAATAGTGAGAATCGCGTTGGGTTCAACGACTGCGAAATATCATTTGAGCCAAAAATTCACTGGGTTAACAAGAAATGAAGGCTTGCATGTAGGAAGACACAGATCCTGGGGTTTAACTCCGTTTCTGAATGGTAATTAAGACCAGAATTCTCATCCCTGAAACACACTCTGTTTTAACGCAACAAGCAAGCTCTTCTTTCCAGAGTCAAAAATACAGCAAGAACCATGAGCATGCCCTGAAAAAAAGAAATGTGTTTCCTTCTCATACGGACCATATGTAGTTCAACTCTGCTTATGAAACTGATACAAACCACAGCTCCTCTTACATAAATCCTCTTTACTTTATAGTGAGAAATGCGTTGGGTTCGTGAACTGCGAAAAATCATTTCAGCCCAAAATTCACTGGGTTTACCAGAAATGAACTCTTGCTTGTAGGAAGACACAGATCCTGGGGTTTAACTCCGTTTCTGAAGGCAAATTCAGTCCAGAGTTCTCATCCCTGAAACACACTCTGTTTTAAGGCAAGTAGCAAGCTCTTCTTTCCAGATGCAAAAATACAGCAAGAACCAAGAGCATGCCCTGAAAAAAAGAACTGTGTTTCCTATTCCTACAGACCATATGTAGTTCAAATCTGCTTATGAAACTGTTACAAACAACAGCTCCTCTTACATAAATGCTCTTTAGTTAATAGTGATAATCGCGTTTGGTTCTAGAACTGTGTAAAGTCATTTGAGCCGAACATTCACTTGGTTTACCACAAATGATCTCCTGCTGGTAGGAAGACACAGATCCTGGGGTTTAACTCCGTTCATGAAGGGAAATTCAGACCAGAGTTTGCTTCCATGAAACACAGCCTGTTTTAATGCAAGAAGCAAGCTCTTCTTTCCAGAGTCTCCAATACAGCAAGAACAATGAGCATGCCCTGAAAAAAAGAACTGTGTTTCCTACTCATACGGACCATATGTAGTTCAACTCTGCTTATGAAACTGATACAAACCACAGCACCTCTTACATAAATGCTCTTTAGTTAATAGTGAGAATCGCGTTGGGTTCGTGGACTGCGAAAAATCATTTGAGCCAAAAATTCACTGGGTAAACCAGAAATGAAGGCTTGCTGGTAGGAAGACACAGATCATGGGGTTTAATTCCGTTTCTGAAGGGTATTCAGAACAGAGTTCTCATCCCTGAAACACACTCTGTTTTAACGCAAGTAGCAAGCTCTTCTTTCCAGATTCAAAAATACAGCAAGAACCATGAGCATGCCCTGAAAAAAAGAAATGTGTTTCCTACTCATACGGACCATATGTAGTTCACTCTGCTTATGAAACTGATACAAACCACAGCTCCTCTTACATAAATCCTCTTTACTTTATAGTGAGAAATGCGTTGGGTTCGTGAACTGCGAAAAATCATTTCAGCCTAAAATTCACTGCGTTTACCAGAAATGAACTCTTGCTTGTAGGAAGACACAGATCCTGGGGTTTAACTCCGTTTCTGAAGGCAAATTCAGACCAGAGTTCTCATCCCTGAAACATACTCTGTTTTAACGCAAGTAGCAAGCTCTTCTTTCCAGATTCAAAAATACAGCAAGAACCAAGAGCAAGCCCTGAAAAAAAGAACTGTGTTTCCTATTCCTACAGACCATATGTAGTTCAAATCTGCTTATGAAACTGTTACAAACAACAGCTCCTCTTACATAAATGCTCTTTAGTTAATAGTGATAATCGCGTTTGGTTCTAGAACTGTGTAAAGTCATTTGAGCCGAACATTCACTTGGTTTACCACAAATGATCTCCTGCTGGTAGGAAGACACAGATCCTGGGGTTTAACTCCGTTCATGAAGGGAAATTCAGACCAGAGTTTGCTTCCATGAAACACAGCCTGTTTTAATGCAAGAAGCAAGCTCTTCTTTCCAGAGTCTCCAATACAGCAAGAACAATGAGCATGCCCTGAAAAAAAGAACTGTGTTTCCTACTCATACGGACCATATGTAGTTCAACTCTGCTTATGAAACTGATACAAACCACAGCACCTCTTACATAAATGCTCTTTAGTTAATAGTGAGAATCGCGTTGGGTTCGTGGACTGCGAAAAATCATTTGAGCCAAAAATTCACTGGGTAAACCAGAAATGAAGGCTTGCTGGTAGGAAGACACAGATCATGGGGTTTAATTCCGTTTCTGAAGGGTATTCAGAACAGAGTTCTCATCCCTGAAACACACTCTGTTTTAACGCAAGTAGCAAGCTCTTCTTTCCAGATTCAAAAATACAGCAAGAACCATGAGCATGCCCTGAAAAAAAGAAATGTGTTTCCTACTCATACGGACCATATGTAGTTCACTCTGCTTATGAAACTGATACAAACCACAGCTCCTCTTACATAAATCCTCTTTACTTTATAGTGAGAAATGCGTTGGGTTCGTGAACTGCGAAAAATCATTTCAGCCTAAAATTCACTGCGTTTACCAGAAATGAACTCTTGCTTGTAGGAAGACACAGATCCTGGGGTTTAACTCCGTTTCTGAAGGCAAATTCAGACCAGAGTTCTCATCCCTGAAACATACTCTGTTTTAACGCAAGTAGCAAGCTCTTCTTTCCAGATTCAAAAATACAGCAAGAACCAAGAGCAAGCCCTGAAAAAAAGAACTGTGTTTCCTATTCCTACAGACCATATGTAGTTCAAATCTGCTTATGAAACTGTTACAAACAACAGCTCTTCTTACATAAATGCTCTTTAGTTAATAGTGATAATCGCGTTGGGTTCTAGAACTGTGTAAAGTCATTTCAGCCGAACATTCACTGGGTAAACCAGAAATGAAGGCTTGCTTGTAGGAAGACACAGATCCTGGGGTTTAACTCCGTTTCTGAAGGGTATTCAGAACAGAGTTCTCATCCCTGAAACACACTCTGTTTTAACGCAACAAGCAAGCTCTTCTTTCCAGAGTCAAAAATACAGCAAGAACCATGAGCATGCCCTGAAAAAAAGAAATGTGTTTCCTACTCATACGGACCATATGTAGTTCAACTCTGCTTATGAAACTGATACAAACCACAGCTCCTCTTACATAAATCCTCTTTACTTTATAGTGAGAAATGCGTTGGTTTCGTGAACTGTGAAAAATCATTTCAGCCCAAAATTCACTGGGTTTAACAGAAATGAACTCTTGCTTGTAGGAAGACACAGATCCTGGGGTTTAACTCCGTTTCTGAAGGCAAATTCAGACCAGAGTTCTCATCCCTGAAACACACTCTGTTTTAACGCAAGAGGCAAACTCTTCTTTCCAGATTCAAAAATACAGCAAGAACCAAGAGCATGCCCTGAAAAAAAGAACTGTGTTTCCTATTCCTACAGACCATATGTAGTTCAAATCTGCTTATGAAACTGTTACAAACAACAGCTCCTCTTACATAAATGCTCTTTAGTTAATAGTGATAATCGCGTTGGGTTCTAGAACTGTGTAAAGTCATTTGAGCCGAACATTCACTTGGTTTACCAGAAATGATCTCCTGCTGGTAGGAAGACACAGATCCTGGGGTTTAACTCCGTTCATGAAGGGAAATTCAGACCAGAGTTTGCTTCCATGAAACACAGCCTGTTTTAATGCAAGAAGCAAGCTCTTCTTTCCAGAGTCTCCAATACAGCAAGAACAATGAGCATGCCCTGAAAAAAAGAACTGTGTTTCCTACTCATATGGACCATATGTAGTTCAACTCTGCTTATGAAACTGATACAAACCACAGCACCTCTTACATAAATGCTCTTTAGTTAATAGTGAGAATCGCGTTGGGTTCGTGGACTGCGAAAAATCATTTGAGCCAAAAATTCACTGGGTAAACCAGAAATGAAGGCTTGCTGGTAGGAAGACACAGATCCTGGGGTTTAATTCCGTTTCTGAAGGGTATTCAGAACAGAGTTCTCATCCCTGATAAACACTCTGTTTTAACGCAACAAGCAAGCTCTTCTTTCCAGAGTCAAAAATACAGCAAGAACCATGAGCATGCCCTGAAAAAAAGAAATGTGTTTCCTACTCATACGGACCATATGTAGTTCAACTCCGCTTATGAAACTGATACAAACCACAGCTCCTCTTACATAAATCCTCTTTACTTGATAGTGAGAAATGCGTTGGGTTCGTGAACTGCGAAAAATCATTTCAGACCAAAATTCACAGGGTTTACCAGAAATGAACTCTTGCTTGTAGCAAGACACAGATCCTGGGGTTTAACTCCGTTTCTGAAGGCAAATTCAGACCAGAGTTCTCATCCCTGAAACACACTCTGTTTTAATGCAAGTAGCAAGCTCTTCTTTCCACATTCAAAAATACAACAAGAACCATGAGCATGCCCTGAAAAAAGAACTGTGTTTCCTATTCCTACAGACCATATGTAGTTCAAATCTGCTTATGAAACTGTTACCAAAAACAGCTCCTCTTACGTAAATGCTCTTTAGTTAATAATGATAATGGCGTTGGGTTCTAGAACTGTGTAAAGTCATTTGAGCCGAACATTCACTTGGTTTACCAGAAATGAACTCTTGCTTGTAGGAAGACACAGATCCTGGGGTTTAACGCCGTTTCTGAAGGGTATTCAGAACAGAGTTCTCATCCCTGAAACACACTCTGTTTTAACGCAACAAGCAAGCTCTTCTTTCCAGAGTCAAAAATACAGCAAGAACCATGAGCATGCCCTGAAAAAAAGAAATGTGATTCCTACTCATACGGACCATATGTAGTTCAACTCTGCTTATGAAACTGATACAAACCACAGCTCCTCTTACATAAATCCTCTTTACTTTATAGTGAGAAATGTGTTGGGTTCGTGAACTGCGAAAAATCATTTCAGCCCAAAATTCACTGGGTTTACCAGAAATGAAGGCTTGCTTGTAGGAAGACACAGATCCTGGGGTTTAACTCCGTTTCTGAAGGCAAATTCAGACCAGAGTTCTCATCCCTGAAACACACTCTGTTTTAACGCAAGAGGCAAGCTCTTCTTTCCAGATTCAAAAATACAGCAAGAACCAAGAGCATGCCCTGAAAAAAAGAACTGTGTTTCCTATTCCTACAGACCATATGTAGTTCAAATCTGCTTATGAAACTGTTACAAACAACAGCTCCTCTTACATAAATGCTCTTTAGTTAATAGTGATAATCGCGTTGGGTTCTAGAACTGTGTAAAGTCATTTGAGCCGAACATTCACTTGGTTTACCAGAAATGATCTCCTGCTGGTAGGAAGACACAGATCCTGGGGTTTAACTCCGTTCATGAAGGGAAATTCAGACCAGAGTTTGCTTCCATGAAACACAGCCTGTTTTAATGCAAGAAGCAAGCTCTTCTTTCCAGAGTCTCCAATACAGCAAGAACAATGAGCATGCCCTTAAAAAAAGAACTGTGTTTCCTACTCATACGGACCATATGTAGTTCAACTCTGCTTATGAAACTGATACAAACCACAGCACCTCTTACATAAATGCTCTTTAGTTAATAGTGAGAATCGCGTTGGGTTCAACGACTGCGAAATATCATTTGAGCCAAAAATTCACTGGGTTAACAAGAAATGAAGGCTTGCATGTAGGAAGACACAGATCCTGGGGTTTAACTCCGTTTCTGAATGGTAATTAAGACCAGAATTCTCATCCCTGAAACACACTCTGTTTTAACGCAACAAGCAAGCTCTTCTTTCCAGAGTCAAAAATACAGCAAGAACCATGAGCATGCCCTGAAAAAAAGAAATGTGTTTCCTTCTCATACGGACCATATGTAGTTCAACTCTGCTTATGAAACTGATACAAACCACAGCTCCTCTTACATAAATCCTCTTTACTTTATAGTGAGAAATGCGTTGGGTTCGTGAACTGCGAAAAATCATTTCAGCCCAAAATTCACTGGGTTTACCAGAAAAGAACTCTTGCTTGTAGGAAGACACAGATCCTGTGGTTTAACTCCGTTTCTGAAGGCAAATTCAGACCAGAGTTCTCATCCCTGAAACACACTCTGTTTTAACGCAAGTAGCAAGCTCTTCTTTCCAGATGCAAAAATACAGCAAGAACCAAGAGCATGCCCTGAAAAAAAGAACTGTGTTTCCTATTCCTACAGACCATATGTAGTTCAAATCTGCTTATGAAACTGTTACAAACAACAGCTCCTCTTACATAAATGCTCTTTAGTTAATAGTGATAATCGCATTGGGTTCTAGAACTGTGTAAAGTCATTTGAGCCGAACATTCACTTGGTTTACCACAAATGATCTCCTGCTGGTAGGAAGACACAGATCCTGGGGTTTAACTCCGTTCATGAAGGGAAATTCAGACCAGAGTTTGCTTCCATGAAACACAGCCTGTTTTAATGCAAGAAGCAAGCTCTTCTTTCCAGAGTCTCCAATACAGCAAGAACAATGAGCATGCCCTGAAAAAAAGAACTGTGTTTCCTACTCATACGGACCATATGTAGTTCAACTCTGCTTATGAAACAGATACAAACCACAGCACCTCTTACATAAATGCTCTTTAGTTAATAGTGAGAATCGCGTTGGGTTCGTGGACTGCGAAAAATCATTTGAGCCAAAAATTCACTGGGTAAACCAGAAATGAAGGCTTGCTGGTAGGAAGACACAGATCCTGGGGTTTAATTCCGTTTCTGAAGGGTATTCAGAACAGAGTTCTCATCCCTGATAAACACTCTGTTTTAACGCAACAAGCAAGCTCTTCTTTCCAGAGTCAAAAATACAGCAAGAACCATGAGCATGCCCTGAAAAAAAGAAATGTGTTTCCTACTCATACGGACCATATGTAGTTCAACTCTGCTTATGAAACTGATACAAACCACAGCTCCTCTTACATAAATCCTCTTTACTTTATAGTGAGAAATGCGTTGGGTTCGTGAACTGCGAAAAATCATTTCAGACCAAAATTCACAGGGTTTACCAGAAATGAACTCTTGCTTGCAGCAAGACACAGATCCTGGGGTTTAACTCCGTTTCTGAAGGCAAATTCAGACCAGAGTTCTCATCCCTGAAACACACTCTGTTTTAACGCAAGTAGCAAGCTCTTCTTTCCAGATTCAAAAATACAGCAAGAACCAAGAGCATGCCCTGAAAATAAGAACTGTGTTTCCTATTCCTACAGACCATATGTAGTTCAAATCTGCTTATGAAACTGTTACCAAAAACAGCTCCTCTTACGTAAATGCTCTTTAGTTAATAATGATAATGGCGTTGGGTTCTAGAACTGTGTAAAGTCATTTGAGCCGAACATTCACTTGGTTTACCAGAAATGAACTCTTGCTTGTAGGAAGACACAGATCCTGGGGTTTAATGCCGTTTCTGAAGGGTATTCAGAACAGAGTTCTCATCCCTGAAACACACTCTGTTTTAACGCAACAAGCAAGCTCTTCTTTCCAGAGTCAAAAATACAGCAAGAACCATGAGCATGCCCTGAAAAAAAGAAATGTGTTTCCTACTCATACGGACCATATGTAGTTCAACTCTGCTTATGAAACTGATACAAACCACAGCTCCTCTTACATAAATCCTCTTTACTTTATAGTGAGAAATGTGTTGGGTTCGTGAACTGCGAAAAATCATTTCAGCCCAAAATTCACTGGGTTTACCAGAAATGAAGGCTTGCTTGTAGGAAGACACAGATCCTGGGGTTTAACTCCGTTTCTGAAGGCAAATTCAGACCAGAGTTCTCATCCCTGAAACACACTCTGTTTTAACGCAAGAGGCAAGCTCTTCTTTCCAGATTCAAAAATACAGCAAGAACAAAGAGCATGCCCTGAAAAAAAGAACTGTGTTTCCTATTCCTACAGACCATATGTAGTTCAAATCTGCTTATGAAACTGTTACAAACAACAGCTCCTCTTACATAAATGCTCTTTAGTTAATAGTGATAATCGCGTTGGGTTCTAGAACTGTGTAAAGTCATTTGAGCCGAACATTCACTTGGTTTACCAGAAATGATCTCCTGCTGGTAGGAAGACACAGATCCTGGGGTTTAACTCCGTTCATGAAGGGAAATTCAGACCAGAGTTTGCTTCCATGAAACACAGCCTGTTTTAATGCAAGAAGCAAGCTCTTCTTTCCAGAGTCTCCAATACAGCAAGAACAATGAGCATGCCCTGAAAAAAAGAACTGTGTTTCCTACTCATACGGACCATATGTAGTTCAACTCTGCTTATGAAACTGATACAAACCACAGCACCTCTTACATAAATGCTCTTTAGTTAATAGTGAGAATCGCGTTGGGTTCGTGGACTGCGAAAAATCATTTGAGCCAAAAATTCACTGGGTAAACCAGAAATGAAGGCTTGCTGGTAGGAAGACACAGATCCTGGGGTTTAATTCCGTTTCTGAAGGGTATTCAGAACAGAGTTCTCATCCCTGATAAACACTCTGTTTTAACGCAACAAGCAAGCTCTTCTTTCCAGAGTCAAAAATACAGCAAGAACCATGAGCATGCCCTGAAAAAAAGAAATGTGTTTCCTACTCATACGGACCATATGTAGTTCAACTCCGCTTATGAAACTGATACAAACCACAGCTCCTCTTACATAAATCCTCTTTACTTGATAGTGAGAAATGCGTTGGGTTCGTGAACTGCGAAAAATCATTTCAGACCAAAATTCACAGGGTTTACCAGAAATGAACTCTTGCTTGTAGCAAGACACAGATCCTGGGGTTTAACTCCGTTTCTGAAGGCAAATTCAGACCAGAGTTCTCATCCCTGAAACACACTCTGTTTTAACTCAAGTAGCAAGCTCTTCTTTCCAGATGCAAAAATACAGCAAGAACCAAGAGCATGCCCTGAAAAAAAGAACTGTGTTTCCTATTCCTACAGACCATATGTAGTTCAAATCTGCTTATGAAACTGTTACAAACAACAGCTCCTCTTACATAAATGCTCTTTAGTTAATAGTGATAATCGCGTTGGGTTCTAGAACTGTGTAAAGTCATTTGAGCCGAACATTCACTTGGTTTACCACAAATGATCTCCTGCTGGTAGGAAGACACAGATCCTGGGGTTTAACTCCGTTCATGAAGGGAAATTCAGACCAGAGTGTGCTTCCATGAAACACAGCCTGTTTTAATGCAAGAAGCAAGCTCTTCTTTCCAGAGTCTCCAATACAGCAAGAACAATGAGCATGCCCTGAAAAAAAGAACTGTGTTTCCTACTCATACGGACCATATGTAGTTCAACTCTGCTTATGAAACAGATACAAACCACAGCACCTCTTACATAAATGCTCTTTAGTTAATAGTGAGAATCGCGTTGGGTTCGTGGACTGCGAAAAATCATTTGAGCCAAAAATTCACTGGGTAAACCAGAAATGAAGGCTTGCTGGTAGGAAGACACAGAACCTGGGGTTTAATTCCGTTTCTGAAGGGTATTTAGAAAAGAGTTCTCATCCCTGATAAACACTCTGTTTTAACGCAACAAGCAAGCTCTTCTTTCCAGAGTCAAAAATACAGCAAGAACCATGAGCATGCCCTGAAAAAAAGAAATGTGTTTCCTACTCATACGGACCATATGTAGTTCAACTCTGCTTATGAAACTGATACAAACCACAGCTCCTCTTACATAAATCCTCTTTACTTTATAGTGAGAAATGCGTTGGGTTCGTGAACTGCGAAAAATCATTTCAGCCCAAAATTCACTGGGTTTACCAGAAAAGAACTCTTGCTTGTAGGAAGACACAGATCCTGTGGTTTAACTCCGTTTCTGAAGGCAAATTCAGACCAGAGTTCTCATCCCTGAAACACACTCTGTTTTAACGCAAGTAGCAAGCTCTTCTTTCCAGATGCAAAAATACAGCAAGAACCAAGAGCATGCCCTGAAAAAAAGAACTGTGTTTCCTATTCCTACAGACCATATGTAGTTCAAATCTGCTTATGAAACTGTTACAAACAACAGCTCCTCTTACATAAATGCTCTTTAGTTAATAGTGATAATCGCATTGGGTTCTAGAACTGTGTAAAGTCATTTGAGCCGAACATTCACTTGGTTTACCACAAATGATCTCCTGCTGGTAGGAAGACACAGATCCTGGGGTTTAACTCCGTTCATGAAGGGAAATTCAGACCAGAGTTTGCTTCCATGAAACACAGCCTGTTTTAATGCAAGAAGCAAGCTCTTCTTTCCAGAGTCTCCAATACAGCAAGAACAATGAGCATGCCCTGAAAAAAAGAACTGTGTTTCCTACTCATACGGACCATATGTAGTTCAACTCTGCTTATGAAACAGATACAAACCACAGCACCTCTTACATAAATGCTCTTTAGTTAATAGTGAGAATCGCGTTGGGTTCGTGGACTGCGAAAAATCATTTGAGCCAAAAATTCACTGGGTAAACCAGAAATGAAGGCTTGCTGGTAGGAAGACACAGATCCTGGGGTTTAATTCCGTTTCTGAAGGGTATTCAGAACAGAGTTCTCATCCCTGATAAACACTCTGTTTTAACGCAACAAGCAAGCTCTTCTTTCCAGAGTCAAAAATACAGCAAGAACCATGAGCATGCCCTGAAAAAAAGAAATGTGTTTCCTACTCATACGGACCATATGTAGTTCAACTCTGCTTATGAAACTGATACAAACCACAGCTCCTCTTACATAAATCCTCTTTACTTTATAGTGAGAAATGCGTTGGGTTCGTGAACTGCGAAAAATCATTTCAGACCAAAATTCACAGGGTTTACCAGAAATGAACTCTTGCTTGCAGCAAGACACAGATCCTGGGGTTTAACTCCGTTTCTGAAGGCAAATTCAGACCAGAGTTCTCATCCCTGAAACACACTCTGTTTTAACGCAAGTAGCAAGCTCTTCTTTCCAGATTCAAAAATACAGCAAGAACCAAGAGCATGCCCTGAAAATAAGAACTGTGTTTCCTATTCCTACAGACCATATGTAGTTCAAATCTGCTTATGAAACTGTTACCAAAAACAGCTCCTCTTACGTAAATGCTCTTTAGTTAATAATGATAATGGCATTGGGTTCTAGAACTGTGTAAAGTCATTTGAGCCGAACATTCACTTGGTTTACCAGAAATGAACTCTTGCTTGTAGGAAGACACAGATCCTGGGGTTTAATGCCGTTTCTGAAGGGTATTCAGAACAGAGTTCTCATCCCTGAAACACACTCTGTTTTAACGCAACAAGCAAGCTCTTCTTTCCAGAGTCAAAAATACAGCAAGAACCATGAGCATGCCCTGAAAAAAAGAAATGTGTTTCCTACTCATACGGACCATATGTAGTTCAACTCTGCTTATGAAACTGATACAAACCACAGCTCCTCTTACATAAATCCTCTTTACTTTATAGTGAGAAATGTGTTGGGTTCGTGAACTGCGAAAAATCATTTCAGCCCAAAATTCACTGGGTTTACCAGAAATGAAGGCTTGCTTGTAGGAAGACACAGATCCTGGGGTTTAACTCCGTTTCTGAAGGCAAATTCAGACCAGAGTTCTCATCCCTGAAACACACTCTGTTTTAACGCAAGAGGCAAGCTCTTCTTTCCAGATTCAAAAATACAGCAAGAACAAAGAGCATGCCCTGAAAAAAAGAACTGTGTTTCCTATTCCTACAGACCATATGTAGTTCAAATCTGCTTATGAAACTGTTACAAACAACAGCTCCTCTTACATAAATGCTCTTTAGTTAATAGTGATAATCGCGTTGGGTTCTAGAACTGTGTAAAGTCATTTGAGCCGAACATTCACTTGGTTTACCAGAAATGATCTCCTGCTGGTAGGAAGACACAGATCCTGGGGTTTAACTCCGTTCATGAAGGGAAATTCAGACCAGAGTTTGCTTCCATGAAACACAGCCTGTTTTAATGCAAGAAGCAAGCTCTTCTTTCCAGAGTCTCCAATACAGCAAGAACAATGAGCATGCCCTGAAAAAAAGAACTGTGTTTCCTACTCATACGGACCATATGTAGTTCAACTCTGCTTATGAAACTGATACAAACCACAGCACCTCTTACATAAATGCTCTTTAGTTAATAGTGAGAATCGCGTTGGGTTCGTGGACTGCGAAAAATCATTTGAGCCAAAAATTCACTGGGTAAACCAGAAATGAAGGCTTGCTGGTAGGAAGACACAGATCCTGGGGTTTAATTCCGTTTCTGAAGGGTATTCAGAACAGAGTTCTCATCCCTGATAAACACTCTGTTTTAACGCAACAAGCAAGCTCTTCTTTCCAGAGTCAAAAATACAGCAAGAACCATGAGCATGCCCTGAAAAAAAGAAATGTGTTTCCTACTCATACGGACCATATGTAGTTCAACTCCGCTTATGAAACTGATACAAACCACAGCTCCTCTTACATAAATCCTCTTTACTTGATAGTGAGAAATGCGTTGGGTTCGTGAACTGCGAAAAATCATTTCAGACCAAAATTCACAGGGTTTACCAGAAATGAACTCTTGCTTGTAGCAAGACACAGATCCTGGGGTTTAACTCCGTTTCTGAAGGCAAATTCAGACCAGAGTTCTCATCCCTGAAACACACTCTGTTTTAATGCAAGTAGCAAGCTCTTCTTTCCACATTCAAAAATACAACAAGAACCATGAGCATGCCCTGAAAAAAGAACTGTGTTTCCTATTCCTACAGACCATATGTAGTTCAAATCTGCTTATGAAACTGTTACCAAAAACAGCTCCTCTTACGTAAATGCTCTTTAGTTAATAATGATAATGGCGTTGGGTTCTAGAACTGTGTAAAGTCATTTGAGCCGAACATTCACTTGGTTTACCAGAAATGAACTCTTGCTTGTAGGAAGACACAGATCCTGGGGTTTAACGCCGTTTCTGAAGGGTATTCAGAACAGAGTTCTCATCCCTGAAACACACTCTGTTTTAACGCAACAAGCAAGCTCTTCTTTCCAGAGTCAAAAATACAGCAAGAACCATGAGCATGCCCTGAAAAAAAGAAATGTGTTTCCTACTCATACGGACCATATGTAGTTCAACTCTGCTTATGAAACTGATACAAACCACAGCTCCTCTTACATAAATCCTCTTTACTTTATAGTGAGAAATGTGTTGGGTTCGTGAACTGCGAAAAATCATTTCAGCCCAAAATTCACTGGGTTTACCAGAAATGAAGGCTTGCTTGTAGGAAGACACAGATCCTGGGGTTTAACTCCGTTTCTGAAGGCAAATTCAGACCAGAGTTCTCATCCCTGAAACACACTCTGTTTTAACGCAAGAGGCAAGCTCTTCTTTCCAGATTCAAAAATACAGCAAGAACCAAGAGCATGCCCTGAAAAAAAGAACTGTGTTTCCTATTCCTACAGACCATATGTAGTTCAAATCTGCTTATGAAACTGTTACAAACAACAGCTCCTCTTACATAAATGCTCTTTAGTTAATAGTGATAATCGCGTTGGGTTCTAGAACTGTGTAAAGTCATTTGAGCCGAACATTCACTTGGTTTACCACAAATGATCTCCTGCTGGTAGGAAGACACAGATCCTGGGGTTTAACTCCGTTCATGAAGGGAAATTCAGACCAGAGTTTGCTTCCATGAAACACAGCCTGTTTTAATGCAAGAAGCAAGCTCTTCTTTCCAGAGTCTCCAATACAGCAAGAACAATGAGCATGCCCTGAAAAAAAGAACTGTGTTTCCTACTCATACGGACCATATGTAGTTCAACTCTGCTTATGAAACTGATACAAACCACAGCACCTCTTACATAAATGCTCTTTAGTTAATAGTGAGAATCGCGTTGGGTTCAACGACTGCGAAATATCATTTGAGCCAAAAATTCACTGGGTTAACAAGAAATGAAGGCTTGCATGTAGGAAGACACAGATCCTGGGGTTTAACTCCGTTTCTGAATGGTAATTAAGACCAGAATTCTCATCCCTGAAACACACTCTGTTTTAACGCAACAAGCAAGCTCTTCTTTCCAGAGTCAAAAATACAGCAAGAACCATGAGCATGCCCTGAAAAAAAGAAATGTGTTTCCTTCTCATACGGACCATATGTAGTTCAACTCTGCTTATGAAACTGATACAAACCACAGCTCCTCTTACATAAATCCTCTTTACTTTATAGTGAGAAATGCGTTGGGTTCGTGAACTGCGAAAAATCATTTCAGCCCAAAATTCACTGGGTTTACCAGAAAAGAACTCTTGCTTGTAGGAAGACACAGATCCTGGGGTTTAACTCCGTTTCTGAAGGCAAATTCAGACCAGAGTTCTCATCCCTGAAACACACTCTGTTTTAACTCAAGTAGCAAGCTCTTCTTTCCAGATGCAAAAATACAGCAAGAACCAAGAGCATGCCCTGAAAAAAAGAACTGTGTTTCCTATTCCTACAGACCATATGTAGTTCAAATCTGCTTATGAAACTGTTACAAACAACAGCTCCTCTTACATAAATGCTCTTTAGTTAATAGTGATAATCGCGTTGGGTTCTAGAACTGTGTAAAGTCATTTGAGCCGAACATTCACTTGGTTTACCACAAATGATCTCCTGCTGGTAGGAAGACACAGATCCTGGGGTTTAACTCCGTTCATGAAGGGAAATTCAGACCAGAGTTTGCTTCCATGAAACACAGCCTGTTTTAATGCAAGAAGCAAGCTCTTCTTTCCAGAGTCTCCAATACAGCAAGAACAATGAGCATGCCCTGAAAAAAAGAACTGTGTTTCCTACTCATACGGACCATATGTAGTTCAACTCTGCTTATGAAACAGATACAAACCACAGCACCTCTTACATAAATGCTCTTTAGTTAATAGTGAGAATCGCGTTGGGTTCGTGGACTGCGAAAAATCATTTGAGCCAAAAATTCACTGGGTAAACCAGAAATGAAGGCTTGCTGGTAGGAAGACACAGATCCTGGGGTTTAATTCCGTTTCTGAAGGGTATTCAGAACAGAGTTCTCATCCCTGATAAACACTCTGTTTTAACGCAACAAGCAAGCTCTTCTTTCCAGAGTCAAAAATACAGCAAGAACCATGAGCATGCCCTGAAAAAAAGAAATGTGTTTCCTACTCATACGGACCATATGTAGTTCAACTCTGCTTATGAAACTGATACAAACCACAGCTCCTCTTACATAAATCCTCTTTACTTTATAGTGAGAAATGCGTTGGTTTCGTGAACTGCGAAAAATCATTTCAGCCCAAAATTCACTGGGTTTACCAGAAATGAACTCTTGCTTGTAGGAAGACACAGATCCTGGAGTTTAACTCCATTTCTGAAGGCAAATTCAGACCAGAGTTCTCATCCCTGAAACACACTCTGTTTTAACGCAAGTAGCAAGCTCTTCTATCCAGATTCAAAAATACAGCAAGAACCAAGAGCATGCCCTGAAAAAAAGAACTGTGTTTCCTATTCCTACAGACCATATGTAGTTCAAATCTGCTTATGAAACTGTTACAAACAACAGCTCCTCTTACATAAATGCTCTTTAGTTAATAGTGATAATCGCGTTGGGTTCTAGAACTGTGTAAAGTCATTTGAGCCGAACATTCACTTGGTTTACCAGAAATGATCTCCTGCTGGTAGGAAGACACAGATCCTGGGGTTTAACTCCGTTCATGATGGAAATTCAGACCAGAGTTTGCTTCCGTGAAACACAGACTGTTTTAATGCAAGAAGCAAGCTCTTCTTCCCAGAGTCTCCAATACAGCAAGAACCATGAGCATGCCCTGAAAAAAAGAACTGTGTTTCCTACTCATACGGACCATATGTAGTTCAACTCTCCTTATGAAACTGATACAAACCACAGCAACTCTTACATAAATGCTCTTTAGTTAATAGTGAGAATCGCGTTTGGTTCAACGACTGCGAAATATCATTTGAGCCAAAAATTCACTGGGTAAACCAGAAATGAAGGCTTGCTGGTAGGAAGACACAGATCCTGGGGTTTAACTCCATTTCTGAAGGGTATTCAGAACAGAGTTCTCATCCCTGATAAACATTCTGTTTTAACGCAACAAGCAAGCTCTTCTTTCCAGAGTCAAAAATACAGCAAGAACCATGAGCATGCCCTGAAAAAAAGAAATGTGTTTCCTTCTCATACGGACCATATGTAGTTCAACTCTGCTTATGAAACTGATACAAACCACAGCTCCTCTTACATAAATCCTCTTTACTTTATAGTGAGAAATGTGTTGGGTTCGTGAACTGCGAAAAATCATTTCAGCCCAAAATTCACTGGGTTTACCAGAAATGAAGGCTTGCTTGTAGGAAGACACAGATCCTGGGGTTTAACTCCGTTTCTGAAGGCAAATTCAGACCAGAGTTCTCATCCCTGAAACACACTCTGTTTTAACGCAAGAGGCAAGCTCTTCTTTCCAGATTCAAAAATACAGCAAGAACAAAGAGCATGCCCTGAAAAAAAGAACTGTGTTTCCTATTCCTACAGACCATATGTAGTTCAAATCTGCTTATGAAACTGTTACAAACAACAGCTCCTCTTACATAAATGCTCTTTAGTTAATAGTGATAATCGCATTGGGTTCTAGAACTGTGTAAAGTCATTTGAGCCGAACATTCACTTGGTTTACCACAAATGATCTCCTGCTGGTAGGAAGACACAGATCCTGGGGTTTAACTCCGTTCATGAAGGGAAATTCAGACCAGAGTTTGCTTCCATGAAACACAGCCTGTTTTAATGCAAGAAGCAAGCTCTTCTTTCCAGAGTCTCCAATACAGCAAGAACAATGAGCATGCCCTGAAAAAAAGAACTGTGTTTCCTACTCATACGGACCATATGTAGTTCAACTCTGCTTATGAAACAGATACAAACCACAGCACCTCTTACATAAATGCTCTTTAGTTAATAGTGAGAATCGCGTTGGGTTCGTGGACTGCGAAAAATCATTTGAGCCAAAAATTCACTGGGTAAACCAGAAATGAAGGCTTGCTGGTAGGAAGACACAGATCCTGGGGTTTAATTCCGTTTCTGAAGGGTATTCAGAACAGAGTTCTCATCCCTGATAAACACTCTGTTTTAACGCAACAAGCAAGCTCTTCTTTCCAGAGTCAAAAATACAGCAAGAACCATGAGCATGCCCTGAAAAAAAGAAATGTGTTTCCTACTCATACGGACCATATGTAGTTCAACTCTGCTTATGAAACTGATACAAACCACAGCTCCTCTTACATAAATCCTCTTTACTTTATAGTGAGAAATGCGTTGGTTTCGTGAACTGCGAAAAATCATTTCAGCCCAAAATTCACTGGGTTTACCAGAAATGAACTCTTGCTTGTAGGAAGACACAGATCCTGGAGTTTAACTCCATTTCTGAAGGCAAATTCAGACCAGAGTTCTCATCCCTGAAACACACTCTGTTTTAACGCAAGTAGCAAGCTCTTCTATCCAGATTCAAAAATACAGCAAGAACCAAGAGCATGCCCTGAAAAAAAGAACTGTGTTTCCTATTCCTACAGACCATATGTAGTTCAAATCTGCTTATGAAACTGTTACAAACAACAGCTCCTCTTACATAAATGCTCTTTAGTTAATAGTGATAATCGCGTTGGGTTCTAGAACTGTGTAAAGTCATTTGAGCCGAACATTCACTTGGTTTACCAGAAATGATCTCCTGCTGGTAGGAAGACACAGATCCTGGGGTTTAACTCCGTTCATGATGGAAATTCAGACCAGAGTTTGCTTCCGTGAAACACAGACTGTTTTAATGCAAGAAGCAAGCTCTTCTTCCCAGAGTCTCCAATACAGCAAGAACCATGAGCATGCCCTGAAAAAAAGAACTGTGTTTCCTACTCATACGGACCATATGTAGTTCAACTCTCCTTATGAAACTGATACAAACCACAGCAACTCTTACATAAATGCTCTTTAGTTAATAGTGAGAATCGCGTTTGGTTCAACGACTGCGAAATATCATTTGAGCCAAAAATTCACTGGGTAAACCAGAAATGAAGGCTTGCTGGTAGGAAGACACAGATCCTGGGGTTTAACTCCATTTCTGAAGGGTATTCAGAACAGAGTTCTCATCCCTGATAAACATTCTGTTTTAACGCAACAAGCAAGCTCTTCTTTCCAGAGTCAAAAATACAGCAAGAACCATGAGCATGCCCTGAAAAAAAGAAATGTGTTTCCTTCTCATACGGACCATATGTAGTTCAACTCTGCTTATGAAACTGATACAAACCACAGCTCCTCTTACATAAATCCTCTTTACTTTATAGTGAGAAATGTGTTGGGTTCGTGAACTGCGAAAAATCATTTCAGCCCAAAATTCACTGGGTTTACCAGAAATGAAGGCTTGCTTGTAGGAAGACACAGATCCTGGGGTTTAACTCCGTTTCTGAAGGCAAATTCAGACCAGAGTTCTCATCCCTGAAACACACTCTGTTTTAACGCAAGAGGCAAGCTCTTCTTTCCAGATTCAAAAATACAGCAAGAACAAAGAGCATGCCCTGAAAAAAAGAACTGTGTTTCCTATTCCTACAGACCATATGTAGTTCAAATCTGCTTATGAAACTGTTACAAACAACAGCTCCTCTTACATAAATGCTCTTTAGTTAATAGTGATAATCGCATTGGGTTCTAGAACTGTGTAAAGTCATTTGAGCTGAACATTCACTTGGTTTACCAGAAATGATCTCCTGCTGGTAGGAAGACACAGATCCTGGGGTTTAACTCCGTTCATGAAGGGAAATTCAGACCAGAGTTTGCTTCCATGAAACACAGCCTGTTTTAATGCAAGAAGCAAGCACTTCTTTCCAGAGTCTCCAATACAGCAAGAACAATGAGCATGCCCTGAAAAAAAGAACTGTGTTTCCTACTCATACGGACCATATGTAGTTCAACTCTGCTTATGAAACTGATACAAACCACAGCACCTCTTACATAAATGCTCTTTAGTTAATAGTGAGAATCGCGTTGGGTTCAACGACTGCGAAATATCATTTGAGCCAAAAATTCACTGGGTTAAGAAGAAATGAAGGCTTGCATGTAGGAAGACACAGATCCTGGGGTTAAACTCCGTTTCTGAATGGTAATTAAGACCAGAATTCTCATCCCTGAAACACACTCTGTTTTAACGCAACAAGCAAGCTCTTCTTTCCAGAGTCAAAAATACAGCAAGAACCATGAGCATGCCCTGAAAAAAAGAAATGTGTTTCCTTCTCATACGGACCATATGTAGTTCAACTCTGCTTATGAAACTGATACAAACCACAGCTCCTCTTACATAAATCCTCTTTACTTTATAGTGAGAAATGCGTTGGGTTCGTGAACTGCGAAAAATCATTTCAGCCCAAAATTCACTGGGTTTACCAGACAAGAACTCTTGCTTGTAGGAAGACACAGATCCTGGGGTTTAACTCCGTTTCTGAAGGCAAATTCAGACCAGAGTTCTCATCCCTGAAACACACTCTGTTTTAACGCAAGTAGCAAGCTCTTCTTTCCAGATTCAAAAATACAGCAAGAACCAAGAGCATGCCCTGAAAAAAAGAACTGTGTTTCCTATTCCTACAGACCATATGTAGTTCAAATCTGCTTATGAAACTGTTACAAACAACAGCTCCTCTTACATAAATGCTCTTTAGTTAATAGTGATAATCGCGTTGGGTTCTAGAACTGTGTAAAGTCATTTGAGCCGAACATTCACTTGGTTTACCACAAATGATCTCCTGCTGGTAGGAAGACACAGATCCTGGGGTTTAACTCCGTTCATGAAGGGAAATTCAGACCAGAGTTTGCTTCCATGAAACACAGCCTGTTTTAATGCAAGAAGCAAGCTCTTCTTTCCAGAGTCTCCAATACAGCAAGAACAATGAGCATGCCCTGAAAAAAAGAACTGTGTTTCCTACTCATACGGACCATATGTAGTTCAACTCTGCTTATGAAACAGATACAAACCACAGCACCTCTTACATAAATGCTCTTTAGTTAATAGTGAGAATCGCGTTGGGTTCGTGGACTGCGAAAAATCATTTGAGCCAAAAATTCACTGGGTAAACCAGAAATGAAGGCTTGCTGGTAGGAAGACACAGATCCTGGGGTTTAATTCCGTTTCTGAAGGGTATTCAGAACAGAGTTCTCATCCCTGATAAACACTCTGTTTTAACGCAACAAGCAAGCTCTTCTTTCCAGAGTCAAAAATACAGCAAGAACCATGAGCATGCCCTGAAAAAAAGAAATGTGTTTCCTACTCATACGGACCATATGTAGTTCAACTCTGCTTATGAAACTGATACAAACCACAGCTCCTCTTACATAAATCCTCTTTACTTTATAGTGAGAAATGCGTTGGGTTCGTGAACTGCGAAAAATCATTTCAGACCAAAATTCACAGGGTTTACCAGAAATGAACTCTTGCTTGTAGCAAGACACAGATCCTGGGGTTTAACTCCGTTTCTGAAGGCAAATTCAGACCAGAGTTCTCATCCCTGAAACACACTCTGTTTTAACGCAAGTAGCAAGCTCTTCTTTCCAGATTCAAAAATACAGCAAGAACCAAGATCATGCCCTGAAAAAAAGAACTGTGTTTCCTATTCCTACAGACCATATGTAGTTCAAATCAGCTTATGAAACTGTTACCAAAAACAGCTCCTCTTATGTAAATGCTCTTTAGTTAATAATGATAATGGCGTTGGGTTCTAGAACTGTGTAAAGTCATTTGAGCCGAACATTCACTTGGTTTACCAGAAATGAACTCTTGATTGTAGGAAGACACAGATCCTGGGGTTTAACGCCGTTTCTGAAGGGTATTCAGAACAGAGTTCTCATCCCTGAAACACACTCTGTTTTAACGCAACAAGCAAGCTCTTCTTTCCAGAGTCAAAAATACAGCAAGAACCATGAGCATGCCCTGAAAAAAAGAAATGTGTTTCCTACTCATACGGACCATATGTAGTTCAACTCTGCTTATGAAACTGATACAAACCACAGCTCCTCTTACATAAATCCTCTTTACTTTATAGTGATAAATGCGTTGGTTTCGTGAACTGCGAAAAATCATTTCAGCCCAAAATTCACTGGGTTTACCAGAAATGAACTCTTGCTTGTAGGAAGACACAGATCCTGGGGTTTAACTCCGTTTCTGAAGGCAAATTCAGACCAGAGTTCTCATCCCTGAAACACACTCTGTTTTAACGCAAGTAGCAAGCTCTTCTATCCAGATTCAAAAATACAGCAAGAACCAAGAGCATGCCCTGAAAAAAAGAACTGTGTTTCCTATTCCTACAGACCATATGTAGTTCAAATCTGCTTATGAAACTGTTACAAACAACAGCTCCTCTTACATAAATGCTCTTTAGTTAATAGTGATAATCGCGTTGGGTTCTAGAACTGTGTAAAGTCATTTGAGCCAAACATTCACTTGGTTTACCAGAAATGATCTCCTGCTGGTAGGAAGACACAGATCCTGGGGTTTAACTCCGTTCATGATGGAAATTCAGACCAGAGTTTGCTTCCGTGAAACACAGACTGTTTTAATGCAAGAAGCAAGCTCTTCTTTCCAGAGTCTCCAATACAGCAAGAACCATGAGCATGCCCTGAAAAAAAGAACTGTGTTTCCTACTCATACGGACCATATGTAGTTCAACTCTGCTTATGAAACTGATACAAACCACAGCACCTCTTACATAAATGCTCTTTAGTTAATAGTGAGAATCGCGTTGGGTTCAACGACTGCGAAATATCATTTGAGCCAAAAATTCACTGGGTAAACCAGAAATGAAGGCTTGCTGGTAGGAAGACACAGATCCTGGGGTTTAATTCCGTTTCTGAAGGGTATTCAGAACAGAGTTCTCATCCCTGATAAACATTCTGTTTTAACGCAACAAGCAAGCTCTTCTTTCCAGAGTCAAAAATACAGCAAGAACCATGAGCATGCCCTGAAAAAAAGAAATGTGTTTCCTACTCATACGGACCATATGTAGTTCAACTCTGCTTATGAAACTGATACAAACCACAGCTCCTCTTACATAAATCCTCTTTACTTTATAGTGAGAAATGTGTTGGGTTCGTGAACTGCGAAAAATCATTTCAGCCCAAAATTAACTGGGTTTACCAGAAATGAAGGCTTGCTTGTAGGAAGACACAGATCCTGGGGTTTAACTCCGTTTCTGAAGGCAAATTCAGACCAGAGTTCTCATCCCTGAAACACACTCTGTTTTAACGCAAGAGGCAAGCTCTTCTTTCCAGATTCAAAAATACAGCAAGAACAAAGAGCATGCCCTGAAAAAAAGAACTGTTTTTCCTATTCCTACAGACCATATGTAGTTCAACTCTGCTTATGAAACTGTTACAAACAACAGCTCCTCTTACATAAATGCTCTTTAGTTAATAGTGATAATCGCGTTGGGTTCTAGAACTGTGTAAAGTCATTTGAGCCGAACATTCACTTGGTTTACCAGAAATGATCTCCTGCTGGTAGGAAGACACAGATCCTGGGGTTTAACTCCGTTCATGAAGGGAAATTCAGACCAGAGTTTGCTTCCATGAAACACAGCCTGTTTTAATGCAAGAAGCAAGCTCTTCTTTCCAGAGTCTCCAATACAGCAAGAACAATGAGCATGTCCTGAAAAAAAGAACTGTGTTTCCTACTCATACGGACCATATGTAGTTCAACTCTGCTTATGAAACTGATACAAACCACAGCACCTCTTACATAAATGCTCTTTAGTTAATAGTGAGAATCGCGTTGGGTTCGTGGACTGCGAAAAATCATTTGAGCCAAAAATTCACTGGGTAAACCAGAAATGAAGGCTTGCTTGTAGGAAGACACAGATCCTGGGGTTTAACTCCGTTTCTGAAGGGTATTCAGAACAGAGTTCTCATCCCTGAAACACACTCTGTTTTAACGCAACAAGCAAGCTCTTCTTTCCAGAGTCAAAAATACAGCAAGAACCATGAGCATGCCCTGAAAAAAAGAAATGTGTTTCCTACTCATACGGACCATATGTAGTTCAACTCTGCTTATGAAACTGATACAAACCACAGCTCCTCTTACATAAATCCTCTTTACTTTATAGTGAGAAATGCGTTGGTTTCGTGAACTGCGAAAAATCATTTCAGCCCAAAATTCACTGGGTTTACCAGAAATGAACTCTTGCTTGTAGGAAGACACAGATCCTGGGGTTTAACTCCGTTTCTGAAGGCAAATTCAGACCAGAGTTCTCATCCCTGAAACACACTCTGTTTTAACGCAAGTAGCAAGCTCTTCTATCCAGATTCAAAAATACAGCAAGAACCAAGAGCATGCCCTGAAAAAAAGAACTGTGTTTCCTATTCCTACAGACCATATGTAGTTCAAATCTGCTTATGAAACTGTTACAAACAACAGCTCCTCTTACATAAGTGCTCTTTAGTTAATAGTGATAATCGCGTTGGGTTCTAGAACTGTGTAAAGTCATTTGAGCCGAACATTCACTTGGTTTACCAGAAATGATCTCCTGCTGGTAGGAAGACACAGATCCTGGGGTTTAACTCCGTTCATGATGGAAATTCAGACCAGAGTTTGCTTCCGTGAAACACAGACTGTTTTAATGCAAGAAGCAAGCTCTTCTTTCCAGAGTCTCCAATACAGCAAGAACCATGAGCATGCCCTGAAAAAAAGAACTGTGTTTCCTACTCATACGGACCATATGTAGTTCAACTCTGCTTATGAAACTGATACAAACCACAGCACCTCTTACATAAATGCTCTTTAGTTAATAGTGAGAATCGCGTTGGGTTCAACGACTGCGAAATATCATTTGAGCCAAAAATTCACTGGGTAAACCAGAAATGAAGGCTTGCTGGTAGGAAGACACAGATCCTGGGGTTTAACTCCGTTTCTGAAGGGTATTCAGAACAGAGTTCTCATCCCTGATAAACATTCTGTTTTAACGCAACAAGCAAGCTCTTCTTTCCAGAGTCAAAAATACAGCAAGAACCATGAGCATGCCCTGAAAAAAATAAATGTGTTTCCTACTCATACGGACCATATGTAGTTCAACTCTGCTTATGAAACTGATACAAACCACAGCTCCTCTTACATAAATCCTCTTTACTTTATAGTGAGAAATGCGTTGGGTTCGTGAACTGCGAAAAATCATTTCAGACCAAAATTCACAGGGTTTACCAGAAATGAACTCTTGCTTGTAGCAAGACACAGATCCTGGGGTTTAACTCCGTTTCTGAAGGCAAATTCAGACCAGAGTTCTCATCCCTGAAACACACTCTGTTTTAACGCAAGTAGCAAGCTCTTCTATCCAGATTCAAAAATACAGCAAGAACCAAGAGCATGCCCTGAAAAAAAGAACTGTGTTTCCTATTCCTACAGACCATATGTAGTTCAAATCTGCTTATGAAACTGTTACAAACAACAGCTCCTCTTACATAAATGCTCTTTAGTTAATAGTGATAATCGCGTTGGGTTCTAGAACTGTGTAAAGTCATTTGAGCCGAACATTCACTTGGTTTACCAGAAATGATCTCCTGCTGGTAGGAAGACACAGATCCTGGGGTTTAACTCCGTTCATGATGGAAATTCAGACCAGAGTTTGCTTCCGTGAAACACAGACTGTTTTAATGCAAGAAGCAAGCTCTTCTTTCCAGAGTCTCCAATACAGCAAGAACCATGAGCATGCCCTGAAAAAAAGAACTGTGTTTCCTACTCATACGGACCATATGTAGTTCAACTCTGCTTATGAAACTGATACAAACCACAGCACCTCTTACATAAATGCTCTTTAGTTAATAGTGAGAATCGCGTTGGGTTCAACGACTGCGAAATATCATTTGAGCCAAAAATTCACTGGGTAAACCAGAAATGAAGGCTTGCTGGTAGGAAGACACAGATCCTGGGGTTTAATTCCGTTTCTGAAGGGTATTCAGAACAGAGTTCTCATCCCTGATAAACACTCTGTTTTAACGCAACAAGCAAGCTCTTCTTTCCAGAGTCAAAAATACAGCAAGAACCATGAGCATGCCCTGAAAAAAAGAAATGTGTTTCCTACTCATACGGACCATATGTAGTTCAACTCTGCTTATGAAACTGATACAAACCACAGCTCCTCTTACATAAATCCTCTTTACTTTATAGTGAGAAATGCGTTGGGTTCGTGAACTGCGAAAAATCATTTCAGACAAAAATTCACAGGGTTTACCAGAAATGAACTCTTGCTTGTAGCAAGACACAGATCCTGGGGTTTAACTCCGTTTCTGAAGGCAAATTCAGACCAGAGTTCTCATCCCTGAAACACACTCTGTTTTAACGCAAGTAGCAAGCTCTTCTTTCCAGATTCAAAAATACAGCAAGAACCAAGAGCATGCCCTGAAAAAAAGAACTGTGTTTCCTATTCCTACAGACCATATGTAGTTCAAATCAGCTTATGAAACTGTTACCAAAAACAGCTCCTCTTATGTAAATGCTCTTTAGTTAATAATGATAATGGCGTTGGGTTCTAGAACTGTGTAAAGTCATTTGAGCCGAACATTCACTTGGTTTACCAGAAATGAACTCTTGATTGTAGGAAGACACAGATCCTGGGGTTTAACGCCGTTTCTGAAGGGTATTCAGAACAGAGTTCTCATCCCTGAAACACACTCTGTTTTAACGCAACAAGCAAGCTCTTCTTTCCAGAGTCAAAAATACAGCAAGAACCATGAGCATGCCCTGAAAAAAAGAAATGTGTTTCCTACTCATACGGACCATATGTAGTTCAACTCTGCTTATGAAACTGATACAAACCACAGCTCCTCTTACATAAATCCTCTTTACTTTATAGTGATAAATGCGTTGGTTTCGTGAACTGCGAAAAATCATTTCAGCCCAAAATTCACTGGGTTTACCAGAAATGAACTCTTGCTTGTAGGAAGACACAGATCCTGGGGTTTAACTCCGTTTCTGAAGGCAAATTCAGACCAGAGTTCTCATCCCTGAAACACACTCTGTTTTAACGCAAGTAGCAAGCTCTTCTATCCAGATTCAAAAATACAGCAAGAACCAAGAGCATGCCCTGAAAAAAAGAACTGTGTTTCCTATTCCTACAGACCATATGTAGTTCAAATCTGCTTATGAAACTGTTACAAACAACAGCTCCTCTTACATAAATGCTCTTTAGTTAATAGTGATAATCGCGTTGGGTTCTAGAACTGTGTAAAGTCATTTGAGCCAAACATTCACTTGGTTTACCAGAAATGATCTCCTGCTGGTAGGAAGACACAGATCCTGGGGTTTAACTCCGTTCATGATGGAAATTCAGACCAGAGTTTGCTTCCGTGAAACACAGACTGTTTTAATGCACGAAGCAAGCTCTTCTTTCCAGAGTCTCCAATACAGCAAGAACCATGAGCATGCCCTGAAAAAAAGAACTGTGTTTCCTACTCATACGGACCATATGTAGTTCAACTCTGCTTATGAAACTGATACAAACCACAGCACCTCTTACATAAATGCTCTTTAGTTAATAGTGAGAATCGCGTTGGGTTCAACGACTGCGAAATATCATTTGAGCCAAAAATTCACTGGGTAAACCAGAAATGAAGGCTTGCTGGTAGGAAGACACAGATCCCGGGGTTTAATTCCGTTTCTGAAGGGTATTCAGAACAGAGTTCTCCTCCCTGATAAACATTCTGTTTTAACGCAACAAGCAAGCTCTTCTTTCCAGAGTCAAAAATACAGCAAGAACCATGAGCATGCCCTGAAAAAAAGAAATGTGTTTCCTACTCATACGGACCATATGTAGTTCAACTCTGCTTATGAAACTGATACAAACCACAGCTCCTCTTACATAAATCCTCTTTACTTTATAGTGAGAAATGTGTTGGGTTCGTGAACTGCGAAAAATCATTTCAGCCCAAAATTAACTGGGTTTACCAGAAATGAAGGCTTGCTTGTAGGAAGACACAGATCCTGGGGTTTAACTCCGTTTCTGAAGGCAAATTCAGACCAGAGTTCTCATCCCTGAAACACACTCTGTTTTAACGCAAGAGGCAAGCTCTTCTTTCCAGATTCAAAAATACAGCAAGAACAAAGAGCATGCCCTGAAAAAAAGAACTGTTTTTCCTATTCCTACAGACCATATGTAGTTCAACTCTGCTTATGAAACTGTTACAAACAACAGCTCCTCTTACATAAATGCTCTTTAGTTAATAGTGATAATCGCGTTGGGTTCTAGAACTGTGTAAAGTCATTTGAGCCAAACATTCACTTGGTTTACCAGAAATGATCTCCTGCTGGTAGGAAGACACAGATCCTGGGGTTTAACTCCGTTCATGAAGGGAAATTCAGACCAGAGTTTGCTTCCATGAAACACAGCCTGTTTTAATGCAAGAAGCAAGCTCTTCTTTCCAGAGTCTCCAATACAGCAAGAACAATGAGCATGTCCTGAAAAAAAGAACTGTGTTTCCTACTCATACGGACCATATGTAGTTCAACTCTGCTTATGAAACTGATACAAACCACAGCACCTCTTACATAAATGCTCTTTAGTTAATAGTGAGAATCGCGTTGGGTTCGTGGACTGCGAAAAATCATTTGAGCCAAAAATTCACTGGGTAAACCAGAAATGAAGGCTTGCTTGTAGGAAGACACAGATCCTGGGGTTTAACTCCGTTTCTGAAGGGTATTCAGAACAGAGTTCTCATCCCTGAAACACACTCTGTTTTAACGCAACAAGCAAGCTCTTCTTTCCAGAGTCAAAAATACAGCAAGAACCATGAGCATGCCCTGAAAAAAAGAAATGTGTTTCCTACTCATACGGACCATATGTAGTTCAACTCTGCTTATGAAACTGATACAAACCACAGCTCCTCTTACATAAATCCTCTTTACTTTATAGTGAGAAATGCGTTGGTTTCGTGAACTGCGAAAAATCATTTCAGCCCAAAATTCACTGGGTTTACCAGAAATGAACTCTTGCTTGTAGGAAGACACAGATCCTGGGGTTTAACTCCGTTTCTGAAGGCAAATTCAGACCAGAGTTCTCATCCCTGAAACACACTCTGTTTTAACGCAAGTAGCAAGCTCTTCTATCCAGATTCAAAAATACAGCAAGAACCAAGAGCATGCCCTGAAAAAAAGAACTGTGTTTCCTATTCCTACAGACCATATGTAGTTCAAATCTGCTTATGAAACTGTTACAAACAACAGCTCCTCTTACATAAGTGCTCTTTAGTTAATAGTGATAATCGCGTTGGGTTCTAGAACTGTGTAAAGTCATTTGAGCCGAACATTCACTTGGTTTACCAGAAATGATCTCCTGCTGGTAGGAAGACACAGATCCTGGGGTTTAACTCCGTTCATGATGGAAATTCAGACCAGAGTTTGCTTCCGTGAAACACAGACTGTTTTAATGCAAGAAGCAAGCTCTTCTTTCCAGAGTCTCCAATACAGCAAGAACCATGAGCATGCCCTGAAAAAAAGAACTGTGTTTCCTACTCATACGGACCATATGTAGTTCAACTCTGCTTATGAAACTGATACAAACCACAGCACCTCTTACATAAATGCTCTTTAGTTAATAGTGAGAATCGCGTTGGGTTCAACGACTGCGAAATATCATTTGAGCCAAAAATTCACTGGGTAAACCAGAAATGAAGGCTTGCTGGTAGGAAGACACAGATCCTGGGGTTTAACTCCGTTTCTGAAGGGTATTCAGAACAGAGTTCTCATCCCTGATAAACATTCTGTTTTAACGCAACAAGCAAGCTCTTCTTTCCAGAGTCAAAAATACAGCAAGAACCATGAGCATGCCCTGAAAAAAAGAAATGTGTTTCCTACTCATACGGACCATATGTAGTTCAACTCTGCTTATGAAACTGATACAAACCACAGCTCCTCTTACATAAATCCTCTTTACTTTATAGTGAGAAATGCGTTGGGTTCGTGAACTGCGAAAAATCATTTCAGACCAAAATTCACAGGGTTTACCAGAAATGAACTCTTGCTTGTAGCAAGACACAGATCCTGGGGTTTAACTCCGTTTCTGAAGGCAAATTCAGACCAGAGTTCTCATCCCTGAAACACACTCTGTTTTAACGCAAGTAGCAAGCTCTTCTATCCAGATTCAAAAATACAGCAAGAACCAAGAGCATGCCCTGAAAAAAAGAACTGTGTTTCCTATTCCTACAGACCATATGTAGTTCAAATCTGCTTATGAAACTGTTACAAACAACAGCTCCTCTTACATAAATGCTCTTTAGTTAATAGTGATAATCGCGTTGGGTTCTAGAACTGTGTAAAGTCATTTGAGCCGAACATTCACTTGGTTTACCAGAAATGATCTCCTGCTGGTAGGAAGACACAGATCCTGGGGTTTAACTCCGTTCATGATGGAAATTCAGACCAGAGTTTGCTTCCGTGAAACACAGACTGTTTTAATGCAAGAAGCAAGCTCTTCTTTCCAGAGTCTCCAATACAGCAAGAACCATGAGCATGCCCTGAAAAAAAGAACTGTGTTTCCTACTCATACGGACCATATGTAGTTCAACTCTGCTTATGAAACTGATACAAACCACAGCACCTCTTACATAAATGCTCTTTAGTTAATAGTGAGAATCGCGTTGGGTTCAACGACTGCGAAATATCATTTGAGCCAAAAATTCACTGGGTAAACCAGAAATGAAGGCTTGCTGGTAGGAAGACACAGATCCTGGGGTTTAATTCCGTTTCTGAAGGGTATTCAGAACAGAGTTCTCATCCCTGATAAACATTCTGTTTTAACGCAACAAGCAAGCTCTTCTTTCCAGAGTCAAAAATACAGCAAGAACCATGAGCATGCCCTGAAAAAAAGAAATGTGTTTCCTACTCATACGGACCATATGTAGTTCAACTCTGCTTATGAAACTGATACAAACCACAGCTCCTCTTACATAAATCCTCTTTACTTTATAGTGAGAAATGTGTTGGGTTCGTGAACTGCGAAAAATCATTTCAGCCCAAAATTAACTGGGTTTACCAGAAATGAAGGCTTGCTTGTAGGAAGACACAGATCCTGGGGTTTAACTCCGTTTCTGAAGGCAAATTCAGACCAGAGTTCTCATCCCTGAAACACACTCTGTTTTAACGCAAGAGGCAAGCTCTTCTTTCCAGATTCAAAAATACAGCAAGAACCAAGAGCATGCCCTGAAAAAAAGAACTGTGTTTCCTATTCCTACAGACCATATGTAGTTCAACTCTGCTTATGAAACTGTTACAAACAACAGCTCCTCTTACATAAATGCTCTTTAGTTAATAGTGATAATCGCGTTGGGTTCTAGAACTGTGTAAAGTCATTTGAGCCGAACATTCACTTGGTTTACCAGAAATGATCTCCTGCTGGTAGGAAGACACAGATCCTGGGGTTTAACTCCGTTCATGAAGGGAAATTCAGACCAGAGTTTGCTTCCATGAAACACAGCCTGTTTTAATGCAAGAAGCAAGCTCTTCTTTCCAGAGTCTCCAATACAGCAAGAACAATGAGCATGTCCTGAAAAAAAGAACTGTGTTTCCTACTCATACGGACCATATGTAGTTCAACTCTGCTTATGAAACTGATACAAACCACAGCACCTCTTACATAAATGCTCTTTAGTTAATAGTGAGAATCGCGTTGGGTTCGTGGACTGCGAAAAATCCTTTGAGCCAAAAATTCACTGGGTAAACCAGAAATGAAGGCTTGCTTGTAGGAAGACACAGATCCTGGGGTTTAACGCCGTTTCTGAAGGGTATTCAGAACAGAGTTCTCATCCCTGAAACACACTCTGTTTTAACGCAACAAGCAAGCTCTTCTTTCCAGAGTCAAAAATACAGCAAGAACCATGAGCATGCCCTGAAAAAAAGAAATGTGTTTCCTACTCATACGGACCATATGTAGTTCAACTCTGCTTATGAAACTGATACAAACCACAGCTCCTCTTACATAAATCCTCTTTACTTTATAGTGAGAAATGCGTTGGTTTCGTGAACTGCGAAAAATCATTTCAGCCCAAAATTCACTGGGTTTACCAGAAATGAACTCTTGCTTGTAGGAAGACACAGATCCTGGGGTTTAACTCCGTTTCTGAAGGCAAATTCAGACCAGAGTTCTCATCCCTGAAACACACTCTGTTTTAACGCAAGTAGCAAGCTCTTCTATCCAGATTCAAAAATACAGCAAGAACCAAGAGCATGCCCTGAAAAAAAGAACTGTGTTTCCTATTCCTACAGACCATATGTAGTTCAAATCTGCTTATGAAACTGTTACCAAAAACAGCTCCTCTTACGTAAATGCTCTTTAGTTAATAATGATAATGGCGTTGGGTTCTAGAACTGTATAAAGTCATTTGAGCCGAACATTCACTTGGTTTACCAGAAATGAACTCTTGATTGTAGGAAGACTCTGATCCTGGGGTTTAACGCCGTTTCTGAAGGGTATTCAGAACAGAGTTCTCATCCCTGAAACACACTCTGTTTTAACGCAACAAGCAAGCTCTTCTTTCCAGAGTCAAAAATACAGCAAGAACCATGAGCATGCCCTGAAAAAAAGAAATGTGTTTCCTACTCATACGGACCATATGTAGTTCAACTCTGCTTATGAAACTGATACAAACCACAGCTCCTCTTACATAAATCCTCTTTACTTTATAGTGAGAAATGTGTTGGGTTCGTGAACTGCGAAAAATCATTTCAGCCCAAAATTCACTGGGTTTACCAGAAATGAAGGCTTGCTTGTAGGAAGACACAGATCCTGGGGTTTAACTCCGTTTCTGAAGGCAAATTCAGACCAGAGTTCTCATCCCTGAAACACACTCTGTTATAACGCAAGAGGCAAGCTCTTCTTTCCAGATTCAAAAATACAGCAAGAACAAAGAGCATGCCCTGAAAAAAAGAACTGTGTTTCCTATTCCTACAGACCATATGTAGTTCAAATCTGCTTATGAAACTGTTACAAACAACAGCTCCTCTTACATAAATGCTCTTTAGTTAATAGTGATAATCGCGTTGGGTTCTAGAACTGTGTAAAGTCATTTGAGCCGAACATTCACTTGGTTTACCAGAAATGATCTCCTGCTGGTAGGAAGACACAGATCCTGGGGTTTAACTCCGTTCATGAAGGGAAATTCAGACCAGAGTTTGCTTCCATGAAACACAGCCTGTTTTAATGCAAGAAGCAAGCTCTTCTTTCCAGAGTCTCCAATACAGCAAGAACAATGAGCATGTCCTGAAAAAAGGAACTGTGTTTCCTACTCATACGGACCATATGTAGTTCAACTCTGCTTATGAAACAGATACAAACCACAGCACCTCTTACATAAATGCTCTTTAGTTAATAGTGAGAATCGCGTTGGGTTCGTGGACTGCGAAAAATCATTTGAGCCAAAAATTCACTGGGTAAACCAGAAATGAAGGCTTGCTTGTAGGAAGACACAGATCCTGGGGTTTAACTCCGTTTCTGAAGGGTATTCAGAACAGAGTTCTCATCCCTGAAACACACTCTGTTTTAACGCAACAAGCAAGCTCTTCTTTCCAGAGTCAAAAATACAGCAAGAACCATGAGCATGCCCTGAAAAAAAGAAATGTGTTTCCTACTCATACGGACCATATGTAGTTCAACTCTGCTTATGAAACTGATACAAACCACAGCTCCTCTTACATAAATCCTCTTTACTTTATAGTGAGAAATGCGTTGGTTTCGTGAACTGCGAAAAATCATTTCAGCCCAAAATTCACTGGGTTTACCAGAAATGAACTCTTGCTTGTAGGAAGACACAGATCCTGGGGTTTAACTCCGTTTCTGAAGGCAAATTCAGACCAGAGTTCTCATCCCTGAAACACACTCTGTTTTAACGCAAGTAGCAAGCTCTTCTATCCAGATTCAAAAATACAGCAAGAACCAAGAGCATGCCCTGAAAAAAAGAACTGTGTTTCCTATTCCTACAGACCATATGTAGTTCAAATCTGCTTATGAAACTGTTACAAACAACAGCTCCTCTTACATAAATGCTCTTTAGTTAATAGTGATAATCGCGTTGGGTTCTAGAACTGTGTAAAGTCATTTGAGCCGAACATTCACTTGGTTTACCAGAAATGATCTCCTGCTGGTAGGAAGACACAGATCCTGGGGTTTAACTCCGTTCATGAAGGGAAATTCAGACCAGAGTTTGCTTCCATGAAACACAGCCTGTTTTAATGCAAGAAGCAAGCTCTTCTTTCCAGAGTCTCCAATACAGCAAGAACAATGAGCATGTCCTGAAAAAAAGAACTGTGTTTCCTACTCATACGGACCATATGTAGTTCAACTCTGCTTATGAAACTGATACAAACCACAGCACCTCTTACATAAATGCTCTTTAGTTAATAGTGAGAATCGCGTTGGGTTCGTGGACTGCGAAAAATCCTTTGAGCCAAAAATTCACTGGGTAAACCAGAAATGAAGGCTTGCTTGTAGGAAGACACAGATCCTGGGGTTTAACGCCGTTTCTGAAGGGTATTCAGAACAGAGTTCTCATCCCTGAAACACACTCTGTTTTAACGCAACAAGCAAGCTCTTCTTTCCAGATTCAAAAATACAGCAAGAACCATGAGCATGCCCTGAAAAAAAGAAATGTGTTTCCTACTCATACGGACCATATGTAGTTCAACTCTGCTTATGAAACTGATACAAACCACAGCTCCTCTTACATAAATCCTCTTTACTTTATAGTGAGAAATGCGTTGGTTTCGTGAACTGCGAAAAATCATTTCAGCCCAAAATTCACTGGGTTTACCAGAAATGAACTCTTGCTTGTAGGAAGACACAGATCCTGGGGTTTAACTCCGTTTCTGAAGGCAAATTCAGACCAGAGTTCTCATCCCTGAAACACACTCTGTTTTAACGCAAGTAGCAAGCTCTTCTATCCAGATTCAAAAATACAGCAAGAACCAAGAGCATGCCCTGAAAAAAAGAACTGTGTTTCCTATTCCTACAGACCATATGTAGTTCAAATCTGCTTATGAAACTGTTACCAAAAACAGCTCCTCTTACGTAAATGCTCTTTAGTTAATAATGATAATGGCGTTGGGTTCTAGAACTGTATAAAGTCATTTGAGCCGAACATTCACTTGGTTTACCAGAAATGAACTCTTGATTGTAGGAAGACACTGATCCTGGGGTTTAACGCCGTTTCTGAAGGGTATTCAGAACAGAGTTCTCATCCCTGAAACACACTCTGTTTTAACGCAACAAGCAAGCTCTTCTTTCCAGAGTCAAAAATACAGCAAGAACCATGAGCATGCCCTGAAAAAAAGAAATGTGTTTCCTACTCATACGGACCATATGTAGTTCAACTCTGCTTATGAAACTGATACAAACCACAGCTCCTCTTACATAAATCCTCTTTACTTTATAGTGAGAAATGCGTTGGTTTCGTGAACTGCGAAAAATCATTTCAGCCCAAAATTCACTGGGTTTACCAGAAATGAACTCTTGCTTGTAGGAAGACACAGATCCTGGGGTTTAACTCCGTTTCTGAAGGCAAATTCAGACCAGAGTTCTCATCCCTGAAACACACTCTGTTTTAACGCAAGTAGCAAGCTCTTCTATCCAGATTCAAAAATACAGCAAGAACCAAGAGCATGCCCTGAAAAAAAGAACTGTGTTTCCTATTCCTACAGACCATATGTAGTTCAAATCTGCTTATGAAACTGTTACAAACAACAGCTCCTCTTACATAAATGCTCTTTAGTTAATAGTGATAATCGCGTTGGGTTCTAGAACTGTGTAAAGTCATTTGAGCCGAACATTCACTTGGTTTACCAGAAATGATCTCCTGCTGGTAGGAAGACACAGATCCTGGGGTTTAACTCCGTTCATGATGGAAATTCAGACCAGAGTTTGCTTCCGTGAAACACAGACTGTTTTAATGCAAGAAGCAAGCTCTTCTTTCCAGAGTCTCCAATACAGCAAGAACCATGAGCATGCCCTGAAAAAAAGAACTGTGTTTCCTACTCATACGGACCATATGTAGTTCAACTCTGCTTATGAAACTGATACAAACCACAGCACCTCTTACATAAATGCTCTTTAGTTAATAGTGAGAATCGCGTTGGGTTCAACGACTGCGAAATATCATTTGAGCCAAAAATTCACTGGGTAAACCAGAAATGAAGGCTTGCTGGTAGGAAGACACAGATCCTGGGGTTTAATTCCGTTTCTGAAGGGTATTCAGAACAGAGTTCTCATCCCTGATAAACATTCTGTTTTAACGCAACAAGCAAGCTCTTCTTTCCAGAGTCAAAAATACAGCAAGAACCATGAGCATGCCCTGAAAAAAAGAAATGTGTTTCCTACTCATACGGACCATATGTAGTTCAACTCTGCTTATGAAACTGATACAAACCACAGCTCCTCTTACATAAATCCTCTTTACTTTATAGTGAGAAATGTGTTGGGTTCGTGAACTGCGAAAAATCATTTCAGCCCAAAATTAACTGGGTTTACCAGAAATGAAGGCTTGCTTGTAGGAAGACACAGATCCTGGGGTTTAACTCCGTTTCTGAAGGCAAATTCAGACCAGAGTTCTCATCCCTGAAACACACTCTGTTTTAACGCAAGAGGCAAGCTCTTCTTTCCAGATTCAAAAATACAGCAAGAACAAAGAGCATGCCCTGAAAAAAAGAACTGTTTTTCCTATTCCTACAGACCATATGTAGTTCAACTCTGCTTATGAAACTGTTACAAACAACAGCTCCTCTTACATAAATGCTCTTTAGTTAATAGTGATAATCGCGTTGGGTTCTAGAACTGTGTAAAGTCATTTGAGCCGAACATTCACTTGGTTTACCAGAAATGATCTCCTGCTGGTAGGAAGACACAGATCCTGGGGTTTAACTCCGTTCATGAAGGGAAATTCAGACCAGAGTTTGCTTCCATGAAACACAGCCTGTTTTAATGCAAGAAGCAAGCTCTTCTTTCCAGAGTCTCCAATACAGCAAGAACAATGAGCATGTCCTGAAAAAAAGAACTGTGTTTCCTACTCATACGGACCATATGTAGTTCAACTCTGCTTATGAAACTGATACAAACCACAGCACCTCTTACATAAATGCTCTTTAGTTAATAGTGAGAATCGCGTTGGGTTCGTGGACTGCGAAAAATCATTTGAGCCAAAAATTCACTGGGTAAACCAGAAATGAAGGCTTGCTTGTAGGAAGACACAGATCCTGGGGTTTAACTCCGTTTCTGAAGGGTATTCAGAACAGAGTTCTCATCCCTGAAACACACTCTGTTTTAACGCAACAAGCAAGCTCTTCTTTCCAGAGTCAAAAATACAGCAAGAACCATGAGCATGCCCTGAAAAAAAGAAATGTGTTTCCTACTCATACGGACCATATGTAGTTCAACTCTGCTTATGAAACTGATACAAACCACAGCTCCTCTTACATAAATCCTCTTTACTTTATAGTGAGAAATGCGTTGGTTTCGTGAACTGCGAAAAATCATTTCAGCCCAAAATTCACTGGGTTTACCAGAAATGAACTCTTGCTTGTAGGAAGACACAGATCCTGGGGTTTAACTCCGTTTCTGAAGGCAAATTCAGACCAGAGTTCTCATCCCTGAAACACACTCTGTTTTAACGCAAGTAGCAAGCTCTTCTATCCAGATTCAAAAATACAGCAAGAACCAAGAGCATGCCCTGAAAAAAAGAACTGTGTTTCCTATTCCTACAGACCATATGTAGTTCAAATCTGCTTATGAAACTGTTACAAACAACAGCTCCTCTTACATAAGTGCTCTTTAGTTAATAGTGATAATCGCGTTGGGTTCTAGAACTGTGTAAAGTCATTTGAGCCGAACATTCACTTGGTTTACCAGAAATGATCTCCTGCTGGTAGGAAGACACAGATCCTGGGGTTTAACTCCGTTCATGATGGAAATTCAGACCAGAGTTTGCTTCCGTGAAACACAGACTGTTTTAATGCAAGAAGCAAGCTCTTCTTTCCAGAGTCTCCAATACAGCAAGAACCATGAGCATGCCCTGAAAAAAAGAACTGTGTTTCCTACTCATACGGACCATATGTAGTTCAACTCTGCTTATGAAACTGATACAAACCACAGCACCTCTTACATAAATGCTCTTTAGTTAATAGTGAGAATCGCGTTGGGTTCAACGACTGCGAAATATCATTTGAGCCAAAAATTCACTGGGTAAACCAGAAATGAAGGCTTGCTGGTAGGAAGACACAGATCCTGGGGTTTAACTCCGTTTCTGAAGGGTATTCAGAACAGAGTTCTCATCCCTGATAAACATTCTGTTTTAACGCAACAAGCAAGCTCTTCTTTCCAGAGTCAAAAATACAGCAAGAACCATGAGCATGCCCTGAAAAAAAGAAATGTGTTTCCTACTCATACGGACCATATGTAGTTCAACTCTGCTTATGAAACTGATACAAACCACAGCTCCTCTTACATAAATCCTCTTTACTTTATAGTGAGAAATGCGTTGGGTTCGTGAACTGCGAAAAATCATTTCAGACCAAAATTCACAGGGTTTACCAGAAATGAACTCTTGCTTGTAGCAAGACACAGATCCTGGGGTTTAACTCCGTTTCTGAAGGCAAATTCAGACCAGAGTTCTCATCCCTGAAACACACTCTGTTTTAACGCAAGTAGCAAGCTCTTCTTTCCAGATTCAAAAATACAGCAAGAACCAAGAGCATGCCCTGAAAAAAAGAACTGTGTTTCCTATTCCTACAGACCATATGTAGTTCAAATCTGCTTATGAAACTGTTACCAAAAACAGCTCCTCTTACGTAAATGCTCTTTAGTTAATAATGATAATGGCGTTGGGTTCTAGAACTGTGTAAAGTCATTTGAGCCGAACATTCACTTGGTTTACCAGAAATGAACTCTTCCTTGTAGGAAGACACAGATCCTGGGGTTTAATGCCGTTTCTGAAGGGTATTCAGAACAGAGTTCTCATCCCTGAAACACACTCTGTTTTAACGCAACAAGCAAGCTCTTCTTTCCAGAGTCAAAAATACAGCAAGAACCATGACCATGCCCTGAAAAAAAGAAATGTGTTTCCTACTCATACGGACCATATGTAGTTCAACTCTGCTTATGAAACTGATACAAACCGCAGCTCCTCTTACATAAATCCTCTTTACTTTATAGTGAGAAATGTGTTGGGTTCGTGAACTGCGAAAAATCATTTCAGCCCAAAATTCACTGGGTTTACCAGAAATGAAGGCTTGCTTGTAGGAAGACACAGATCCTGGGGTTTAACTCCGTTTCTGAAGGCAAATTCAGACCAGAGTTCTCATCCCTGAAACACACTCTGTTTTAACGCAAGAGGCAAGCTCTTCTTTCCAGATTCAAAAATACAGCAAGAACCAAGAGCATGCCCTGAAAAAAAGAACTGTGTTTCCTATTCCTACAGACCATATGTAGTTCAAATCTGCTTATGAAACTGTTACAAACAACAGCTCCTCTTACATAAATGCTCTTTAGTTAATAGTGATAATCACGTTGGGTTCTAGAACTGTGTAAAGTCATTTGAGCCGAACATTCACTTGGTTTACCAGAAATGATCTCCTGCTGGTAGGAAGACACAGATCCTGGGGTTTAACTCCGTTCATGAAGGGAAATTCAGACCAGAGTTTGCTTCCATGAAACACAGCCTGTTTTAATGCAAGAAGCAAGCTCTTCTTTCCAGAGTCTCCAATACAGCAAGAACAATGAGCATGCCCTGAAAAAAAGAACTGTGTTTCCTACTCATACAGACCATATGTAGTTCAACTCTGCTTATGAAACTGATACAAACCACAGCACCTCTTACATAAATGCTCTTTAGTTAATAGTGAGAATCGCGTTGGGTTCGTGGACTGCGAAAAATCATTTGAGCCAAAAATTCACTGGGTAAACCAGAAATGAAGGCTTGCTTGTAGGAAGACACAGATCCTGGGGTTTAACTCCGTTTCTGAAGGGTATTCAGAACAGAGTTCTCATCCCTGAAACACACTCTGTTTTAACGCAACAAGCAAGCTCTTCTTTCCAGAGTCAAAAATACAGCAAGAACCATGAGCATGCCCTGAAAAAAAGAAATGTGTTTCCTACTCATACGGACCATATGTAGTTCAACTCTGCTTATGAAACTGATACAAACCACAGCTCCTCTTACATAAATCCTCTTTACTTTATAGTGAGAAATGCGTTGGTTTCGTGAACTGCAAAAAATCATTTCAGCCCAAAATTCACTGGGTTTACCAGAAATGAACTCTTGCTTGTAGGAAGACACAGATCCTGGGGTTTAACTCCGTTTCTGAAGGCAAATTCAGACCAGAGTTCTCATCCCTGAAACACACTCTTTTAACGCAAGTAGCAAGCTCTTCTATCCAGATTCAAAAATACAGCAAGAACCAAGAGCATGCCCTGACAAAAAGAACTGTGTTTCCTATTCCTACAGACCATATGTAGTTCAAATCTGCTTATGAAACTGTTACAAACAACAGCTCCTCTTACATAAATGCTCTTTAGTTAATAGTGATAATCGCGTTGGGTTCTAGAACTGTGTAAAGTCATTTGAGCCGAACATTCACTTGGTTTACCAGAAATGATCTCCTGCTGGTAGGAAGACACAGATCCTGGGGTTTAACTCCGTTCATGATGGAAATTCAGACCAGAGTTTGCTTCCGTGAAACACAGACTGTTTTAATGCAAGAAGCAAGCTCTTCTTTCCAGAGTCTCCAATACAGCAAGAACCATGAGCATGCCCTGAAAAAAAGAACTGTGTTTCCTACTCATACGGACCATATGTAGTTCAACTCTGCTTATGAAACTGATACAAACCACAGCACCTCTTACATAAATGCTCTTTAGTTAATAGTGAGAATCGCGTTGGGTTCAACGACTGCGAAATATCATTTGAGCCAAAAATTCACTGGGTTAACAAGAAATGAAGGCTTGCTTGTAGGAAGACACAGATCCTGGGGTTTAACTCCGTTTCTGAAGGCAAATTCAGACCAGAGTTCTCATCCCTGAAACACACTCTGTTTTAACGCAAGTAGCAAGCTCTTCTTTCCAGATTCAAAAATACAGCAAGAACCAAGAGCATGCCCTGAAAAAAAGAACTGTGTTTCCTATTCCTACAGACCATATGTAGTTCAAATCTGCTTATGAAACTGTTACAAACAACAGCTCCTCTTACATAAATGCTCTTTAGTTAATAGTGATAATCGCGTTGGGTTCTAGAACTGTGTAAAGTCATTTGAGCCGAACATTCACTTGGTTTACCAGAAATGATCTCCTGCTGGTAGGAAGACACAGATCCTGGGGTTTAACTCCGTTCATGAAGGGAAATTCAGACCAGAGTTTGCTTCCATGAAACACAGCCTGTTTTAATGCAAGAAGCAAGCTCTTCTTTCCAGAGTCTCCAATACAGCAAGAACAATGAGCATGCCCTGAAAAAAAGAACTGTGTTTCCTACTCATATGGACCATATGTAGTTCAACTCTGCTTATGAAACTGATACAAACCACAGCACCTCTTACATAAATGCTCTTTAGTTAATAGTGAGAATCGCGTTGGGTTCGTGGACAGCGAAAAATCATTTGAGCCAAAAATTCACTGGGTAAACCAGAAATGAAGGCTTGCTTGTAGGAAGACACAGATCCTGGGGTTTAACTCCGTTTCTGAAGGGTATTCAGAACAGAGTTCTCATCCCTGAAACACACTCTGTTTTAACGCAACAAGCAAGCTCTTCTTTCCAGAGTCAAAAATACAGCAAGAACCATGAGCATGCCCTGAAAAAAAGAACTGTGTTTCCTACTCATACGGACCATATGTAGTTCAACTCTGCTTATGAAACTGATACAAACCACAGCACCTCTTACATAAATGCTCTTTAGTTAATAGTGAGAATCGCGTTGGGTTCAACGACTGCGAAATATCATTTGAGCCAAAAATTCACTGGGTAAACCAGAAATGAAGGCTTGCTGGTAGGAAGACACAGATCCTGGGGTTTAACTCCGTTTCTGAAGGGTATTCAGAACAGAGTTCTCATCCCTGATAAACATTCTGTTTTAACGCAACAAGCAAGCTCTTCTTTCCAGAGTCAAAAATACAGCAAGAACCATGAGCATGCCCTGAAAAAAAGAAATGTGTTTCCTACTCATACGGACCATATGTAGTTCAACTCTGCTTATGAAACTGATACAAACCACAGCTCCTCTTACATAAATCCTCTTTACTTTATAGTGAGAAATGCGTTGGGTTCGTGAACTGCGAAAAATCATTTCAGACCAAAATTCACAGGGTTTACCAGAAATGAACTCTTGCTTGTAGCAAGACACAGATCCTGGGGTTTAACTCCGTTTCTGAAGGCAAATTCAGACCAGAGTTCTCATCCCTGAAACACACTCTGTTTTAACGCAAGTAGCAAGCTCTTCTTTCCAGATTCAAAAATACAGCAAGAACCAAGAGCATGCCCTGAAAAAAAGAACTGTGTTTCCTATTCCTACAGACCATATGTAGTTCAAATCTGCTTATGAAACTGTTACCAAAAACAGCTCCTCTTACGTAAATGCTCTTTAGTTAATAATGATAATGGCGTTGGGTTCTAGAACTGTGTAAAGTCATTTGAGCCGAACATTCACTTGGTTTACCAGAAATGAACTCTTCCTTGTAGGAAGACACAGATCCTGGGGTTTAATGCCGTTTCTGAAGGGTATTCAGAACAGAGTTCTCATCCCTGAAACACACTCTGTTTTAACGCAACAAGCAAGCTCTTCTTTCCAGAGTCAAAAATACAGCAAGAACCATGACCATGCCCTGAAAAAAAGAAATGTGTTTCCTACTCATACGGACCATATGTAGTTCAACTCTGCTTATGAAACTGATACAAACCACAGCTCCTCTTACATAAATCCTCTTTACTTTATAGTGAGAAATGCGTTGGTTTCGTGAACTGCGAAAAATCATTTCAGCCCAAAATTCACTGGGTTTACCAGAAATGAACTCTTGCTTGTAGGAAGACACAGATCCTGGGGTTTAACTCCGTTTCTGAAGGCAAATTCAGACCAGAGTTCTCATCCCTGAAACACACTCTGTTTTAACGCAAGTAGCAAGCTCTTCTATCCAGATTCAAAAATACAGCAAGAACCAAGAGCATGCCCTGAAAAAAAGAACTGTGTTTCCTATTCCTACAGACCATATGTAGTTCAAATCTGCTTATGAAACTGTTACAAACAACAGCTCCTCTTACATAAGTGCTCTTTAGTTAATAGTGATAATCGCGTTGGGTTCTAGAACTGTGTAAAGTCATTTGAGCCGAACATTCACTTGGTTTACCAGAAATGATCTCCTGCTGGTAGGAAGACACAGATCCTGGGGTTTAACTCCGTTCATGATGGAAATTCAGACCAGAGTTTGCTTCCGTGAAACACAGACTGTTTTAATGCAAGAAGCAAGCTCTTCTTTCCAGAGTCTCCAATACAGCAAGAACCATGAGCATGCCCTGAAAAAAAGAACTGTGTTTCCTACTCATACGGACCATATGTAGTTCAACTCTGCTTATGAAACTGATACAAACCACAGCACCTCTTACATAAATGCTCTTTAGTTAATAGTGAGAATCGCGTTGGGTTCAACGACTGCGAAATATCATTTGAGCCAAAAATTCACTGGGTAAACCAGAAATGAAGGCTTGCTGGTAGGAAGACACAGATCCTGGGGTTTAACTCCGTTTCTGAAGGGTATTCAGAACAGAGTTCTCATCCCTGATAAACATTCTGTTTTAACGCAACAAGCAAGCTCTTCTTTCCAGAGTCAAAAATACAGCAAGAACCATGAGCATGCCCTGAAAAAAAGAAATGTGTTTCCTACTCATACGGACCATATGTAGTTCAACTCTGCTTATGAAACTGATACAAACCACAGCTCCTCTTACATAAATCCTCTTTACTTTATAGTGAGAAATGCGTTGGGTTCGTGAACTGCGAAAAATCATTTCAGACCAAAATTCACAGGGTTTACCAGAAATGAACTCTTGCTTGTAGCAAGACACAGATCCTGGGGTTTAACTCCGTTTCTGAAGGCAAATTCAGACCAGAGTTCTCATCCCTGAAACACACTCTGTTTTAACGCAAGTAGCAAGCTCTTCTTTCCAGATTCAAAAATACAGCAAGAACCAAGAGCATGCCCTGAAAAAAAGAACTGTGTTTCCTATTCCTACAGACCATATGTAGTTCAAATCTGCTTATGAAACTGTTACCAAAAACAGCTCCTCTTACGTAAATGCTCTTTAGTTAATAATGATAATGGCGTTGGGTTCTAGAACTGTGTAAAGTCATTTGAGCCGAACATTCACTTGGTTTACCAGAAATGAACTCTTCCTTGTAGGAAGACACAGATCCTGGGGTTTAATGCCGTTTCTGAAGGGTATTCAGAACAGAGTTCTCATCCCTGAAACACACTCTGTTTTAACGCAACAAGCAAGCTCTTCTTTCCAGAGTCAAAAATACAGCAAGAACCATGACCATGCCCTGAAAAAAAGAAATGTGTTTCCTACTCATACGGACCATATGTAGTTCAACTCTGCTTATGAAACTGATACAAACCGCAGCTCCTCTTACATAAATCCTCTTTACTTTATAGTGAGAAATGTGTTGGGTTCGTGAACTGCGAAAAATCATTTCAGCCCAAAATTCACTGGGTTTACCAGAAATGAAGGCTTGCTTGTAGGAAGACACAGATCCTGGGGTTTAACTCCGTTTCTGAAGGCAAATTCAGACCAGAGTTCTCATCCCTGAAACACACTCTGTTTTAACGCAAGAGGCAAGCTCTTCTTTCCAGATTCAAAAATACAGCAAGAACAAAGAGCATGCCCTGAAAAAAAGAACTGTGTTTCCTATTCCTACAGACCATATGTAGTTCAAATCTGCTTATGAAACTGTTACAAACAACAGCTCCTCTTACATAAATGCTCTTTAGTTAATAGTGATAATCACGTTGGGTTCTAGAACTGTGTAAAGTCATTTGAGCCGAACATTCACTTGGTTTACCAGAAATGATCTCCTGCTGGTAGGAAGACACAGATCCTGGGGTTTAACTCCGTTCATGAAGGGAAATTCAGACCAGAGTTTGCTTCCATGAAACACAGCCTGTTTTAATGCAAGAAGCAAGCTCTTCTTTCCAGAGTCTCCAATACAGCAAGAACAATGAGCATGCCCTGAAAAAAAGAACTGTGTTTCCTACTCATACAGACCATATGTAGTTCAACTCTGCTTATGAAACTGATACAAACCACAGCACCTCTTACATAAATGCTCTTTAGTTAATAGTGAGAATCGCGTTGGGTTCGTGGACTGCGAAAAATCATTTGAGCCAAAAATTCACTGGGTAAACCAGAAATGAAGGCTTGCTTGTAGGAAGACACAGATCCTGGGGTTTAACTCCGTTTCTGAAGGGTATTCAGAACAGAGTTCTCATCCCTGAAACACACTCTGTTTTAACGCAACAAGCAAGCTCTTCTTTCCAGAGTCAAAAATACAGCAAGAACCATGAGCATGCCCTGAAAAAAAGAAATGTGTTTCCTACTCATACGGACCATATGTAGTTCAACTCTGCTTATGAAACTGATACAAACCACAGCTCCTCTTACATAAATCCTCTTTACTTTATAGTGAGAAATGCGTTGGTTTCGTGAACTGCAAAAAATCATTTCAGCCCAAAATTCACTGGGTTTACCAGAAATGAACTCTTGCTTGTAGGAAGACACAGATCCTGGGGTTTAACTCCGTTTCTGAAGGCAAATTCAGACCAGAGTTCTCATCCCTGAAACACACTCTTTTAACGCAAGTAGCAAGCTCTTCTATCCAGATTCAAAAATACAGCAAGAACCAAGAGCATGCCCTGACAAAAAGAACTGTGTTTCCTATTCCTACAGACCATATGTAGTTCAAATCTGCTTATGAAACTGTTACAAACAACAGCTCCTCTTACATAAATGCTCTTTAGTTAATAGTGATAATCGCGTTGGGTTCTAGAACTGTGTAAAGTCATTTGAGCCGAACATTCACTTGGTTTACCAGAAATGATCTCCTGCTGGTAGGAAGACACAGATCCTGGGGTTTAACTCCGTTCATGATGGAAATTCAGACCAGAGTTTGCTTCCGTGAAACACAGACTGTTTTAATGCAAGAAGCAAGCTCTTCTTTCCAGAGTCTCCAATACAGCAAGAACCATGAGCATGCCCCTGAAAAAAAGAACTGTGTTTCCTACTCATACGGACCATATGTAGTTCAACTCTGCTTATGAAACTGATACAAACCACAGCACCTCTTACATAAATGCTCTTTAGTTAATAGTGAGAATCGCGTTGGGTTCAACGACTGCGAAATATCATTTGAGCCAAAAATTCACTGGGTTAACAAGAAATGAAGGCTTGCTTGTAGGAAGACACAGATCCTGGGGTTTAACTCCGTTTCTGAAGGCAAATTCAGACCAGAGTTCTCATCCCTGAAACACACTCTGTTTTAAACGCAAGTAGCAAGCTCTTCTTTCCAGATTCAAAAATACAGCAAGAACCAAGAGCATGCCCTGAAAAAAAGAACTGTGTTTCCTATTCCTACAGACCATATGTAGTTCAAATCTGCTTATGAAACTGTTACAAACAACAGCTCCTCTTACATAAATGCTCTTTAGTTAATAGTGATAATCGCGTTGGGTTCTAGAACTGTGTAAAGTCATTTGAGCCGAACATTCACTTGGTTTACCAGAAATGATCTCCTGCTGGTAGGAAGACACAGATCCTGGGGTTTAACTCCGTTCATGAAGGGAAATTCAGACCAGAGTTTGCTTCCATGAAACACAGCCTGTTTTAATGCAAGAAGCAAGCTCTTCTTTCCAGAGTCTCCAATACAGCAAGAACAATGAGCATGCCCTGAAAAAAAGAACTGTGTTTCCTACTCATATGGACCATATGTAGTTCAACTCTGCTTATGAAACTGATACAAACCACAGCACCTCTTACATAAATGCTCTTTAGTTAATAGTGAGAATCGCGTTGGGTTCGTGGACAGCGAAAAATCATTTGAGCCAAAAATTCACTGGGTAAACCAGAAATGAAGGCTTGCTTGTAGGAAGACACAGATCCTGGGGTTTAACTCCGTTTCTGAAGGGTATTCAGAACAGAGTTCTCATCCCTGAAACACACTCTGTTTTAACGCAACAAGCAAGCTCTTCTTTCCAGAGTCAAAAATACAGCAAGAACCATGAGCATGCCCTGAAAAAAAGAACTGTGTTTCCTACTCATACGGACCATATGTAGTTCAACTCTGCTTATGAAACTGATACAAACCACAGCACCTCTTACATAAATGCTCTTTAGTTAATAGTGAGAATCGCGTTGGGTTCAACGACTGCGAAATATCATTTGAGCCAAAAATTCACTGGGTAAACCAGAAATGAAGGCTTGCTGGTAGGAAGACACAGATCCTGGGGTTTAACTCCGTTTCTGAAGGGTATTCAGAACAGAGTTCTCATCCCTGATAAACATTCTGTTTTAACGCAACACAAGCTCTTCTTTCCAGAGTCAAAAATACAGCAAGAACCATGAGCATGCCCTGAAAAAAAGAAATGTGTTTCCTACTCATACGGACCATATGTAGTTCAACTCTGCTTATGAAACTGATACAAACCACAGCTCCTCTTACATAAATCCTCTTTACTTTATAGTGAGAAATGCGTTGGGTTCGTGAACTGCGAAAAATCATTTCAGACCAAAATTCACAGGGTTTACCAGAAATGAACTCTTGCTTGTAGCAAGACACAGATCCTGGGGTTTAACTCCGTTTCTGAAGGCAAATTCAGACCAGAGTTCTCATCCCTGAAACACACTCTGTTTTAACGCAAGTAGCAAGCTCTTCTTTCCAGATTCAAAAATACAGCAAGAACCAAGAGCATGCCCTGAAAAAAAGAACTGTGTTTCCTATTCCTACAGACCATATGTAGTTCAAATCTGCTTATGAAACTGTTACCAAAAACAGCTCCTCTTACGTAAATGCTCTTTAGTTAATAATGATAATGGCGTTGGGTTCTAGAACTGTGTAAAGTCATTTGAGCCGAACATTCACTTGGTTTACCAGAAATGAACTCTTCCTTGTAGGAAGACACAGATCCTGGGGTTTAATGCCGTTTCTGAAGGGTATTCAGAACAGAGTTCTCATCCCTGAAACACACTCTGTTTTAACGCAACAAGCAAGCTCTTCTTTCCAGAGTCAAAAATACAGCAAGAACCATGACCATGCCCTGAAAAAAAGAAATGTGTTTCCTACTCATACGGACCATATGTAGTTCAACTCTGCTTATGAAACTGATACAAACCGCAGCTCCTCTTACATAAATCCTCTTTACTTTATAGTGAGAAATGTGTTGGGTTCGTGAACTGCGAAAAATCATTTCAGCCCAAAATTCACTGGGTTTACCAGAAATGAAGGCTTGCTTGTAGGAAGACACAGATCCTGGGGTTTAACTCCGTTTCTGAAGGCAAATTCAGACCAGAGTTCTCATCCCTGAAACACACTCTGTTTTAACGCAAGAGGCAAGCTCTTCTTTCCAGATTCAAAAATACAGCAAGAACAAAGAGCATGCCCTGAAAAAAAGAACTGTGTTTCCTATTCCTACAGACCATATGTAGTTCAAATCTGCTTATGAAACTGTTACAAACAACAGCTCCTCTTACATAAATGCTCTTTAGTTAATAGTGATAATCACGTTGGGTTCTAGAACTGTGTAAAGTCATTTGAGCCGAACATTCACTTGGTTTACCAGAAATGATCTCCTGCTGGTAGGAAGACACAGATCCTGGGGTTTAACTCCGTTCATGAAGGGAAATTCAGACCAGAGTTTGCTTCCATGAAACACAGCCTGTTTTAATGCAAGAAGCAAGCTCTTCTTTCCAGAGTCTCCAATACAGCAAGAACAATGAGCATGCCCTGAAAAAAAGAACTGTGTTTCCTACTCATACAGACCATATGTAGTTCAACTCTGCTTATGAAACTGATACAAACCACAGCAACTCTTACATAAATGCTCTTTAGTTAATAGTGAGAATCGCGTTGGGTTCGTGGACTGCGAAAAATCATTTGAGCCAAAAATTCACTGGGTAAACCAGAAATGAAGGCTTGCTTGTAGGAAGACACAGATCCTGGGGTTTAACTCCGTTTCTGAAGGGTATTCAGAACAGAGTTCTCATCCCTGAAACACACTCTGTTTTAACGCAACAAGCAAGCTCTTCTTTCCAGAGTCAAAAATACAGCAAGAACCATGAGCATGCCCTGAAAAAAAGAAATGTGTTTCCTACTCATACGGACCATATGTAGTTCAACTCTGCTTATGAAACTGATACAAACCACAGCTCCTCTTACATAAATCCTCTTTACTTTATAGTGAGAAATGCGTTGGTTTCGTGAACTGCAAAAAATCATTTCAGCCCAAAATTCACTGGGTTTACCAGAAATGAACTCTTGCTTGTAGGAAGACACAGATCCTGGGGTTTAACTCCGTTTCTGAAGGCAAATTCAGACCAGAGTTCTCATCCCTGAAACACACTCTTTTAACGCAAGTAGCAAGCTCTTCTATCCAGATTCAAAAATACAGCAAGAACCAAGAGCATGCCCTGACAAAAAGAACTGTGTTTCCTATTCCTACAGACCATATGTAGTTCAAATCTGCTTATGAAACTGTTACAAACAACAGCTCCTCTTACATAAATGCTCTTTAGTTAATAGTGATAATCGCGTTGGGTTCTAGAACTGTGTAAAGTCATTTGAGCCGAACATTCACTTGGTTTACCAGAAATGATCTCCTGCTGGTAGGAAGACACAGATCCTGGGGTTTAACTCCGTTCATGATGGAAATTCAGACCAGAGTTTGCTTCCGTGAAACACAGACTGTTTTAATGCAAGAAGCAAGCTCTTCTTTCCAGAGTCTCCAATACAGCAAGAACCATGAGCATGCCCTGAAAAAAAGAACTGTGTTTCCTACTCATACGGACCATATGTAGTTCAACTCTGCTTATGAAACTGATACAAACCACAGCACCTCTTACATAAATGCTCTTTAGTTAATAGTGAGAATCGCGTTGGGTTCAACGACTGCGAAATATCATTTGAGCCAAAAATTCACTGGGTTAACAAGAAATGAAGGCTTGCTTGTAGGAAGACACAGATCCTGGGGTTTAACTCCGTTTCTGAAGGCAAATTCAGACCAGAGTTCTCATCCCTGAAACACACTCTGTTTTAACGCAAGTAGCAAGCTCTTCTTTCCAGATTCAAAAATACAGCAAGAACCAAGAGCATGCCCTGAAAAAAAGAACTGTGTTTCCTATTCCTACAGACCATATGTAGTTCAAATCTGCTTATGAAACTGTTACAAACAACAGCTCCTCTTACATAAATGCTCTTTAGTTAATAGTGATAATCGCGTTGGGTTCTAGAACTGTGTAAAGTCATTTGAGCCGAACATTCACTTGGTTTACCAGAAATGATCTCCTGCTGGTAGGAAGACACAGATCCTGGGGTTTAACTCCGTTCATGAAGGGAAATTCAGACCAGAGTTTGCTTCCATGAAACACAGCCTGTTTTAATGCAAGAAGCAAGCTCTTCTTTCCAGAGTCTCCAATACAGCAAGAACAATGAGCATGCCCTGAAAAAAAGAACTGTGTTTCCTACTCATATGGACCATATGTAGTTCAACTCTGCTTATGAAACTGATACAAACCACAGCACCTCTTACATAAATGCTCTTTAGTTAATAGTGAGAATCGCGTTGGGTTCGTGGACAGCGAAAAATCATTTGAGCCAAAAATTCACTGGGTAAACCAGAAATGAAGGCTTGCTTGTAGGAAGACACAGATCCTGGGGTTTAACTCCGTTTCTGAAGGGTATTCAGAACAGAGTTCTCATCCCTGAAACACACTCTGTTTTAACGCAACAAGCAAGCTCTTCTTTCCAGAGTCAAAAATACAGCAAGAACCATGAGCATGCCCTGAAAAAAAGAAATGTGTTTCCTACTCATACGGACCATATGTAGTTCAACTCTGCTTATGAAACTGATACAAACCACAGCACCTCTTACATAAATGCTCTTTAGTTAATAGTGAGAATCGCGTTGGCTTCGTGGACTGCGAAAAATCATTTGAGCCAAAAATTCACTGGGTAAACCAGAAATGAAGGCTTGCTCGTAGGAAGACACAGATCCTGGGGTTTAACTCCGTTTCTGAAGGGTATTCAGAACAGAGTTCTCATCCCTGAAACACACTCTGTTTTAACGCAACAAGCAAGCTCTTCTTTCCAGAGTCAAAAATACAGCAAGAACCATGAGCATGCCCTGAAAAAAAGAAATGTGTTTCCTACTCATACGGACCATATGTAGTTCAACTCTGCTTATGAAACTGATACAAACCACAGCTCCTCTTACATAAATCCTCTTTACTTTATAGTGAGAAATGCGTTGGGTTCGTGAACTGCGAAAAATCATTTCAGCCCAAAATTCACTGGGTTTACCAGAAATGAACTCTTGCTTGTAGGAAGACACAGATCCTGGGGTTTAACTCCGTTCATGATGGAAATTCAGACCAGAGTTTGCTTCCGTGAAACACAGACTGTTTTAATGCAAGAAGCAAGCTCTTCTTTCCAGAGTCTCCAATACAGCAAGAACCATGAGCATGCCCTGAAAAAAAGAACTGTGTTTCCTACTCATACGGACCATATGTAGTTCAACTCTGCTTATGAAACTGATACAAACCACAGCACCTCTTACATAAATGCTCTTTAGTTAATAGTGAGAATCGCGTTGGGTTCAACGACTGCGAAATATCATTTGAGCCAAAAATTCACTGGGTAAACCAGAAATGAAGGCTTGCTGGTAGGAAGACACAGATCCTGGGGTTTAACTCTGTTTCTGAAGGGTATTCAGAACAGAGTTCTCATCCCTGATAAACATTCTGTTTTAACGCAACAAGCAAGCTCTTCTTTCCAGAGTCAAAAATACAGCAAGAACCATGAGCATGCCCTGAAAAAAAGAAATGTGTTTCCTACTCATACGGACCATATGTAGTTCAACTCTGCTTATGAAACTGATACAAACCACAGCTCCTCTTACATAAATCCTCTTTACTTTATAGTGAGAAATGCGTTGGGTTCGTGAACTGCGAAAAATCATTTCAGACCAAAATTCACAGGGTTTACCAGAAATGAACTCTTGCTTGTAGCAAGACACAGATCCTGGGGTTTAACTCCGTTTCTGAAGGCAAATTCAGACCAGAGTTCTCATCCCTGAAACACACTCTGTTTTAACGCAAGTAGCAAGCTCTTCTTTCCAGATTCAAAAATACAGCAAGAACCAAGAGCATGCCCTGAAAAAAAGAACTGTGTTTCCTATTCCTACAGACCATATGTAGTTCAAATCTGCTTATGAAACTGTTACCAAAAACAGCTCCTCTTACGTAAATGCTCTTTAGTTAATAATGATAATGGCGTTGGGTTCTAGAACTGTGTAAAGTCATTTGAGCCGAACATTCACTTGGTTTACCAGAAATGAACTCTTCCTTGTAGGAAGACACAGATCCTGGGGTTTAATGCCGTTTCTGAAGGGTATTCAGAACAGAGTTCTCATCCCTGAAACACACTCTGTTTTAACGCAACAAGCAAGCTCTTCTTTCCAGAGTCAAAAATACAGCAAGAACCATGACCATGCCCTGAAAAAAAGAAATGTGTTTCCTACTCATACGGACCATATGTAGTTCAACTCTGCTTATGAAACTGATACAAACCACAGCTCCTCTTACATAAATCCTCTTTACTTTATAGTGAGAAATGTGTTGGGTTCGTGAACTGCGAAAAATCATTTCAGCCCAAAATTCACTGGGTTTACCAGAAATGAAGGCTTGCTTGTAGGAAGACACAGATCCTGGGGTTTAACTCCGTTTCTGAAGGCAAATTCAGACCAGAGTTCTCATCCCTGAAACACACTCTGTTTTAACGCAAGAGGCAAGCTCTTCTTTCCAGATTCAAAAATACAGCAAGAACAAAGAGCATGCCCTGAAAAAAAGAACTGTGTTTCCTATTCCTACAGACCATATGTAGTTCAAATCTGCTTATGAAACTGTTACAAACAACAGCTCCTCTTACATAAATGCTCTTTAGTTAATAGTGATAATCACGTTGGGTTCTAGAACTGTGTAAAGTCATTTGAGCCGAACATTCACTTGGTTTACCAGAAATGATCTCCTGCTGGTAGGAAGACACAGATCCTGGGGTTTAACTCCGTTCATGAAGGGAAATTCAGACCAGAGTTTGCTTCCATGAAACACAGCCTGTTTTAATGCAAGAAGCAAGCTCTTCTTTCCAGAGTCTCCAATACAGCAAGAACAATGAGCATGCCCTGAAAAAAAGAACTGTGTTTCCTACTCATACAGACCATATGTAGTTCAACTCTGCTTATGAAACTGATACAAACCACAGCACCTCTTACATAAATGCTCTTTAGTTAATAGTGAGAATCGCGTTGGGTTCGTGGACTGCGAAAAATCATTTGAGCCAAAAATTCACTGGGTAAACCAGAAATGAAGGCTTGCTTGTAGGAAGACACAGATCCTGGGGTTTAACTCCGTTTCTGAAGGGTATTCAGAACAGAGTTCTCATCCCTGAAACACACTCTGTTTTAACGCAACAAGCAAGCTCTTCTTTCCAGAGTCAAAAATACAGCAAGAACCATGAGCATGCCCTGAAAAAAAGAAATGTGTTTCCTACTCATACGGACCATATGTAGTTCAACTCTGCTTATGAAACTGATACAAACCACAGCTCCTCTTACATAAATCCTCTTTACTTTATAGTGAGAAATGCGTTGGTTTCGTGAACTGCAAAAAATCATTTCAGCCCAAAATTCACTGGGTTTACCAGAAATGAACTCTTGCTTGTAGGAAGACACAGATCCTGGGGTTTAACTCCGTTTCTGAAGGCAAATTCAGACCAGAGTTCTCATCCCTGAAACACACTCTTTTAACGCAAGTAGCAAGCTCTTCTATCCAGATTCAAAAATACAGCAAGAACCAAGAGCATGCCCTGACAAAAAGAACTGTGTTTCCTATTCCTACAGACCATATGTAGTTCAAATCTGCTTATGAAACTGTTACAAACAACAGCTCCTCTTACATAAATGCTCTTTAGTTAATAGTGATAATCGCGTTGGGTTCTAGAACTGTGTAAAGTCATTTGAGCCGAACATTCACTTGGTTTACCAGAAATGATCTCCTGCTGGTAGGAAGACACAGATCCTGGGGTTTAACTCCATTCATGATGGAAATTCAGACCAGAGTTTGCTTCCGTGAAACACAGACTGTTTTAATGCAAGAAGCATGCTCTTCTTTCCAGAGTCTCCAATACAGCAAGAACCATGAGCATGCCCTGAAAAAAAGAACTGTGTTTCCTACTCATACGGACCATATGTAGTTCAACTCTGCTTATGAAACTGATACAAACCACAGCACCTCTTACATAAATGCTCTTTAGTTAATAGTGAGAATCGCGTTGGGTTCGTGGACAGCGAAAAATCATTTGAGCCAAAAATTCACTAGGTAAACCAGAAATGAAGGCTTGCTTGTAGGAAGACACAGATCCTGGGGTTTAACTCCGTTTCTGAAGGGTATTCAGAACAGAGTTCTCATCCCTGAAACACACTCTGTTTTAACGCAACAAGCAAGCTCTTCTTTCCAGAGTCAAAAATACAGCAAGAACCATGAGCATGCCCTGAAAAAAAGAAATGTGTTTCCTACTCATACGGACCATATGTAGTTCAACTCTGCTTATGAAACTGATACAAACCACAGCACCTCTTACATAAATGCTCTTTAGTTAATAGTGAGAATCGCGTTGGGTTCGTGGACTGCGAAAAATCATTTGAGCCAAAAATTCACTGGGTAAACCAGAAATGAAGGCTTGCTCGTAGGAAGACACAGATCCTGGGGTTTAACTCCGTTTCTGAAGGGTATTCAGAACAGAGTTCTCATCCCTGAAACACACTCTGTTTTAACGCAACAAGCAAGCTCTTCTTTCCAGAGTCAAAAATAGAGCAAGAACCATGAGCATGCCCTGAAAAAAAGAAATGTGTTTCCTACTCATACGGACCATAGGTAGTTCAACTCTGCTTATGAAACTGATACAAACCACAGCTCCTCTTACATAAATCCTCTTTACTTTATAGTGAGAAATGCGTTGGGTTCGTGAACTGCGAAAAATCATTTCAGCCCAAAATTCACTGGGTTTACCAGAAATGAACTCTTGCTTGTAGGAAGACACAGATCCTGGGGTTTAACTCCGTTTCTGAAGGCAAATTCAGACCAGAGTTCTCATCCCTGAAACACACTCTGTTTTAACGCAAGTAGCAAGCTCTTCTATCCAGATTCAAAAATACAGCAAGAACCAAGAGCATGCCCTGAAAAAAAGAACTGTGTTTCCTATTCCTACAGACCATATGTAGTTCAAATCTGCTTATGAAACTGTTACAAACAACAGCTCCTCTTACATAAATGCTCTTTAGTTAATAGTGATAATCGCGTTGGGTTCTAGAACTGTGTAAAGTCATTTGAGCCGAACATTCACTTGGTTTACCAGAAATGATCTCGTGCTGGTAGGAAGACACAGATCCTGGGGTTTAACTCCGTTTATGATGGAAATTCAGACCAGAGTTTGCTTCCGTGAAACACAGACTGTTTTAATGCAAGAAGCAAGCTCTTCTTTCCAGAGTCTCCAATACAGCAAGAACCATGAGCATGTCCTGAAAAAAAGAACTGTGTTTCCTACTCATACGGACCATATGTAGTTCAACTCTGCTTATGAAACTGATACAAACCACAGCACCTCTTACATAAATGCTCTTTAGTTAATAGTGAGAATCGCGTTGGGTTCAACGACTGCGAAATATCATTTGAGGCAAAAATTCACTGGGTTAACAAGAAATGAAGGCTTGCATGTAGGAAGACACAGATCCTGGGGTTTAACTCCGTTTCTGCATGGTAATTAAGGCCAGAATTCTCATCCCTGAAACACACTCTGTTTTAACGCAACAAGCAAGCTCTTCTTTCCAGAGTCAAAAATACAGCAAGAACCATGAGCATGCCCTGAAAAAAAGAAATGTGTTTCCTACTCATACGGACCATATGTAGTTCAACTCTGCTTATGAAACTGATACAAACCACAGCTCCTCTTACATAAATCCTCTTTACTTTATAGTGAGAAATGCGTTGGGTTCGTGAACTGCGAAAAATCATTTCAGCCCAAAATTCACTGTGTTTACCAGAAATGAACTCTTGCTTGTAGGAAGACAAAGATCGTGGGGTTTCACTCTGTTTCTGAAGGCAAATTCAGACCAGAGTTCTCATCCCTGAAACACACTCTGTTTTAACGCAAGTAGCAAGCTCTTCTCTCCAGATTCAAAAATACAGCAAGAACCAAGAGCATGCCCTGAAAAAAAGAACTGTGTTTCCTATTCCTACAGACCATATGTAGTTCAAATCTGCTTATGAAACTGTTACAAACAACAGCTCCTCTTACATAAATGCTCTTTAGTTAATAGTGATAATCGCGTTGGGTTCTAGAACTGTGTAAAGTCATTTGAGCCGAACATTCACTTGGTTTACCAGAAATGATCTCCTGCTGGTAGGAAGACACAGATCCTGGGGTTTAACTCCGTTCATGAAGGGAAATTCAGACCAGAGTTTGCTTCCATGAAACACAGCCTGTTTTAATGCAAGAAGCAAGCTCTTCTTTCCAGAGTCTCCAATACAGCAAGAACAATGAGCATGCCCTGAAAAAAAGAACTGTGTTTCCTACTCATATGGACCATATGTAGTTCAACTCTGCTTATGAAACTGATACAAACCACAGCACCTCTTACATAAATGCTCTTTAGTTAATAGTGAGAATCGCGTTGGGTTCGTGGACAGCGAAAAATCATTTGAGCCAAAAATTCACTGGGTAAACCAGAAATGAAGGCTTGCTTGTAGGAAGACACAGATCCTGGGGTTTAACTCCGTTTCTGAAGGGTATTCAGAACAGAGTTCTAATCCCTGAAACACACTCTGTTTTAACGCAACAAGCAAGCTCTTCTTTCCAGAGTCAAAAATAGAGCAAGAACCATGAGCATGCCCTGAAAAAAAGAAATGTGTTTCCTACTCATACGGACCATATGTAGTTCAACTCTGCTTATGAAACTGATACAAACCACAGCTCCTCTTACATAAATCCTCTTTACTTTATAGTGAGAAATGCGTTGGGTTCGTGAACTGCGAAAAATCATTTCAGCCCAAAATTCACTGGGTTTACCAGAAATGAAGGCTTGCTTGTAGGAAGACACAGATCCTGGGGTTTAACTCCGTTTCTGAAGGCAAATTCAGACCAGAGTTCTCATCCCTGAAACACACTCTGTTTTAACGCAAGTAGCAAGCTCTTCTTTCCAGATTCAAAAATACAGCAAGAATCAAGAGCATGCCCTGAAAAAAAGAACCGTGTTTCCTATTCCTACAGACCATATGTAGTTCAAATCTGCTTATGAAACTGTTACAAACAACAGCTCCTCTTACATAAATGCTCTTTAGTTAATAGTGATAATCGCGTTGGGTTCTAGAACTGTGTAAAGTCATTTGAGCCGAACATTCACTTGGTTTACCAGAAATGATCTCCTGCTGGTAGGAAGACACAGATCCTGGGGTTTAACTCCGTTCATGAAGGAAAATTCAGACCAGAGTTTGCTTCCATGAAACACAGCCTGTTTTAATGCAAGAAGCAAGCTCTTCTTTCCAGAGTCTCCAATACAGCAAGAACCATGAGCATGCCCTGAAAAAAAGAACTGTGTTTCCTACTCATACAGACCATATGTAGTTCAACTCTGCTTATGAAACTGATACAAACCACAGCACCTCTTACATAAATGCTCTTTAGTTAATAGTGAGAATCGCGTTGGGTTCAACGACTGCGAAATATCATTGGAGCCAAAAATTCACTGGGTTAACAAGAAATGAAGGCTTGCATGTAGGAAGACACAGATCCTGGGGTTTAACTCCGTTTCTGAATGGTAATTAAGACCAGAATTCTCATCCCTGAAACACACTCTGTTTTAACGCAACAAGCAAGCTCTTCTTTCCAGAGTCAAAAATACAGCAAGAACCATGAGCATGCCCTGAAAAAAAGAAATGTGTTTCCTACTCATACGGACCATATGTAGTTCAACTCTGCTTATGAAACTGATACAAACCACAGCTCCTCTTACATAAATCCTCTTTACTTTATAGTGAGAAATGCGTTGGGTTCGTGAACTGCGAAAAATCATTTCAGCCCAAAATTCACTGGGTTTACCAGAAATGAAGGCTTGCTTGTAGGAAGACACAGATCCTGGAGTTTCACTCCGTTTCTGAATGCAAATTCAGACCAGAGTTCTCATCCCTGAAACACACTCTGTTTTAACGCAACTAGCAAGCTCTTCTTTCCAGATTCAAAAATACAGCAAGAACCAAGAGCATGCCATGAAAAAAAGAACTGTGTTTCCTATTCCTACAGACCATATGTAGTTCAAATCTGCTTATGAAACTGTTACAAACAACAGCTCCTCTTACATAAATGCTCTTTAGTTAATAGTGATAATCGCGTTGGGTTCTAGAACTGTGTAAAGTCATTTGAGCCGAACATTCACTTTGTTTACCAGAAATGATCTCCTGCTGGTAGGAAGACACAGATCCTGGGGTTTAACTCCGTTCATGAAGGGAAATTCTGACCAGAGTTTGCTTCCGTGAAACACAGCCTGTTTTAATGCAAGAAGCAAGCTCTTCTTTCCAGAGTCTCCAATACAACAGGAACAATGAGCATGCCCTGAAAAAAAGAACTGTGTTTCCTACTCATACGGACCATATGTAGTTCAACTCTGATTATGAAACTGATACAAACCACAGCACCTCTTACATAAATGCTCTTTAGTTAATAGTGAGAATCGCGTTGGGTTCGTGGACAGCGAAAAATCATTTGAGCCAAAAATTCACTGGGTAAACCAGAAATGAAGGCTTGCTTGTAGGAAGACACAGATCCTGGGGTTTAACTCCGTTTCTGAAGGGTATTCAGAACAGAGTTCTAATCCCTGAAACACACTCTGTTTTAACGCAACAAGCAAGCTCTTCTTTCCAGAGTCAAAAATAGAGCAAGAACCATGAGCATGCCCTGAAAAAAAGAAATGTGTTTCCTACTCATACGGACCATATGTAGTTCAACTCTGCTTATGAAACTGATACAAACCACAGCTCCTCTTACATAAATCCTCTTTACTTTATAGTGAGAAATGCGTTGGGTTCGTGAACTGCGAAAAATCATTTCAGCCCAAAATTCACTGGGTTTACCAGAAATGAAGGCTTGCTTGTAGGAAGACACAGATCCTGGGGTTTAACTCCGTTTCTGAAGGCAAATTCAGACCAGAGTTCTCATCCCTGAAACACACTCTGTTTTAACGCAAGTAGCAAGCTCTTCTTTCCAGATTCAAAAATACAGCAAGAATCAAGAGCATGCCCTGAAAAAAAGAACCGTGTTTCCTATTCCTACAGACCATATGTAGTTCAAATCTGCTTATGAAACTGTTACAAACAACAGCTCCTCTTACATAAATGCTCTTTAGTTAATAGTGATAATCGCGTTGGGTTCTAGAACTGTGTAAAGTCATTTGAGCCGAACATTCACTTGGTTTACCAGAAATGATCTCCTGCTGGTAGGAAGACACAGATCCTGGGGTTTAACTCCGTTCATGAAGGAAAATTCAGACCAGAGTTTGCTTCCATGAAACACAGCCTGTTTTAATGCAAGAAGCAAGCTCTTCTTTCCAGAGTCTCCAATACAGCAAGAACCATGAGCATGCCCTGAAAAAAAGAACTGTGTTTCCTACTCATACAGACCATATGTAGTTCAACTCTGCTTATGAAACTGATACAAACCACAGCACCTCTTACATAAATGCTCTTTAGTTAATAGTGAGAATCGCGTTGGGTTCAACGACTGCGAAATATCATTGGAGCCAAAAATTCACTGGGTTAACAAGAAATGAAGGCTTGCATGTAGGAAGACACAGATCCTGGGGTTTAACTCCGTTTCTGAATGGTAATTAAGACCAGAATTCTCATCCCTGAAACACACTCTGTTTTAACGCAACAAGCAAGCTCTTCTTTCCAGAGTCAAAAATACAGCAAGAACCATGAGCATGCCCTGAAAAAAAGAAATGTGTTTCCTACTCATACGGACCATATGTAGTTCAACTCTGCTTATGAAACTGATACAAACCACAGCTCCTCTTACATAAATCCTCTTTACTTTATAGTGAGAAATGCGTTGGGTTCGTGAACTGCGAAAAATCATTTCAGCCCAAAATTCACTGGGTTTACCAGAAATGAAGGCTTGCTTGTAGGAAGACACAGATCCTGGAGTTTCACTCCGTTTCTGAATGCAAATTCAGACCAGAGTTCTCATCCCTGAAACACACTCTGTTTTAACGCAACTAGCAAGCTCTTCTTTCCAGATTCAAAAATACAGCAAGAACCAAGAGCATGCCATGAAAAAAAGAACTGTGTTTCCTATTCCTACAGACCATATGTAGTTCAAATCTGCTTATGAAACTGTTACAAACAACAGCTCCTCTTACATAAATGCTCTTTAGTTAATAGTGATAATCGCGTTGGGTTCTAGAACTGTGTAAAGTCATTTGAGCCGAACATTCACTTTGTTTACCAGAAATGATCTCCTGCTGGTAGGAAGACACAGATCCTGGGGTTTAACTCCGTTCATGAAGGGAAATTCTGACCAGAGTTTGCTTCCGTGAAACACAGCCTGTTTTAATGCAAGAAGCAAGCTCTTCTTTCCAGAGTCTCCAATACAACAGGAACAATGAGCATGCCCTGAAAAAAAGAACTGTGTTTCCTACTCATACGGACCATATGTAGTTCAACTCTGATTATGAAACTGATACAAACCACAGCACCTCTTACATAAATGCTCTTTAGTTAATAGTGAGAATCGCGTTGGGTTCAACGACTGCGAAATATCATTGGAGCCAAAAATTCACTGGGTTAACAAGAAATGAAGGCTTGCATGTAGGAAGACACAGATCCTGGGGTTTAAATCCGTTTCTGAATGGTAATTAAGACCAGAATTCTCATCCCTGAAACACACTCTGTTTTAACGCAACAAGCAAGCTCTTCTTTCCAGAGTCAAAAATACAGCAAGAACCATGAGCATGCCCTGAAAAAAAGAAATGTGTTTCCTACTCATACGGACCATATGTAGTTCAACTCTGCTTATGAAACTGATACAAACCACAGCTCCTCTTACATAAATCCTCTTTACTTTATAGTGAGAAATGCGTTGGGTTCGTGAACTGCGAAAAATCATTTCAGCCCAAAATTCACTGGGTTTACCAGAAATGAACTCTTGCTTGTAGGAAGACACAGATCCTGGGGTTTAACTCCGTTTCTGAAGGCAAATTCAGACCAGAGTTCTCATCCCTGAAACACACTCTGTTTTAACGCAAGTAGCAAGCTCTTCTTTCCAGATTCAAAAATACAGCAAGAACCAAGAGCATGCCCTGAAAAAAAGAACTGTGTTTCCTATTCCTACAGACCATATGTAGTTCAAATCTGCTTATGAAACTGTTACAAACAACAGCTCCTCTTACATAAATGCTCTTTAGTTAATAGTGATAATCGCGTTGGGTTCTAGAACTGTGTAAAGTCATTTGAGCCGAACATTCACTTTGTTTACCAGAAATGATCTCCTGCTGGTAGGAAGACACAGATCCTGGGGTTTAACTCCGTTCATGAAGGGAAATTCTGACCAGAGTTTGCTTCCATGAAACACAGCCTGTTTTAATGCAAGAAGCAAGCTCTTCTTTCCAGAGTCTCCAATACAGCAAGAACAATGAGCATGCCCTGAAAAAAAGAACTGTGTTTCCTACTCATATGGACCATATGTAGTTCAACTCTGCTTATGAAACTGATACAAACCACAGCACCTCTTACATAAATGCTCTTTAGTTAATAGTGAGAATCGCGTTGGGTTCGTGGACTGCGAAAAATCCTTTGAGCCAAAAATTCACTGGGTAAACCAGAAATGAAGGCTTGCTTGTAGGAAGACACAGATCCTGGGGTTTAACTCCGTTTCTGAAGGGTATTCAGAACAGAGTTCTCATCCCTGAAACACACTCTGTTTTAACGCAACAAGCAAGCTCTTCTTTCCAGAGTCAAAAATACAGCAAGAACCATGAGCATGCCCTGAAAAAAAGAAATGTGTTTCCTACTCATACGGACCATATGTAGTTCAACTCTGCTTATGAAACTGATACAAACCACAGCTCCTCTTACATAAATCCTCTTTACTTTATAGTGAGAAATGCGTTGGGTTCGTGAACTGCGAAAAATCATTTCAGCCCAAAATTCACTGGGTTTACCAGAAATGAAGGCTTGCTTGTAGGAAGACACAGATCCTGGGGTTTAACTCCGTTTCTGAAGGCAAATTCAGACCAGAGTTCTCATCCCTGAAACACACTCTGTTTTAACGCAAGTAGCAAGCTCTTCTTTCCAGATTCAAAAATACAGCAAGAACCAAGAGCATGCCCTGAAAAAAAGAACTGTGTTTCCTATTCCTACAGACCATATGTAGTTCAAATCTGCTTATGAAACTGTTACAAACAACAGCTCCTCTTACATAAATGCTCTTTAGTTAATAGTGATAATCGTGTTGGGTTCTAGAACTGTGTAGAGTCATTTGAGCCGAACATTCACTTGGTTTAGCAGAAATGATCTCCTGCTGGTAGGAAGACACAGATCCTGGGGTTTAACACCGTTCATGAAGGGAAATTCTGACCAGAGTTTGCTTCCATGAAGCACAGCCTGTTTTAATGCAAGAAGCAAGCTCTTCTTTCCAGAGTCTCCAATACAGCAAGAATGATGAGCATGCCCTGAAAAAAAGAACTGTGTTTCCTACTCATATGGACCATATGTAGTTCAACTCTGCTTATGAAACTGATACAAACCACAGCACCTCTTACATAAATGCTCTTTAGTTAATAGTGAGAATCGCGTTGGGTTCGTGGACTGCGAAAAATCATTTGAGCCAAAAATTCACTGGGTGTACCAGAAATGAAGGCTTGCTTGTAGGAAGACACAGATCCTGGGGTTTAACTCCGTTTCTGAAGGGTATTCAGAACAGAGTTCTCATCCCTGAAACACACTCTGTTTTAACGCAACAAGCAAGCTCTTCTTTCCAGAGTCAAAAATACAGCAAGAACCATGAGCATGCCCTGAAAAAAAGAAATGTGTTTCCTACTCATACGGACCATATGTAGTTCAACTCTGCTTATGAAACTGATACAAACCACAGCTCCTCTTACATAAATCCTCTTTACTTTATAGTGAGAAATGCGTTGGGTTCGTGAACTGCGAAAAATCATTTCAGCCCAAAATTCACTGGGTTTACCAGAAAGGAAGGCTTGCTTGTAGGAAGACACAGATCCTGGGGTTTAACTCCGTTTCTGAAGGCAAATTCAGACCAGAGTTCTCATCCCTGAAACACACTCTGTTTTAACGCAAGTAGCAAGCTCTTCTTTCCAGATTCAAAAATACAGCAAGAACCAAGAGCATGCCCTGAAAAAAAGAACTGTGTTTCCTATTCCTACAGACCATATGTAGTTCAAATCTGCTTATGAAACTGTTACAAACAACAGCTCCTCTTACATAAATGCTCTTTAGTTAATAGTGATAATCGTGTTGGGTTCTAGAACTGTGTAAAGTCATTTGAGCCGAACATTCACTTGGTTTAGCAGAAATGATCTCCTGCTGGTAGGAAGACACAGATCCTGGGGTTTAACTCCGTTCATGAAGGGAAATTCTGACCAGAGTTTGCTTCCATGAAACACAGCCTGTTTTAATGCAAGAAGCAAGCTCTTCTTTCCAGAGTCTCCAATACAGCAAGAACAATGAGCATGCCCTGAAAAAAAGAACTGTGTTTCCTACTCATATGGACCATATGTAGTTCAACTCTGCTTATGAAACTGATACAAACCACAGCACCTCTTACATAAATGCTCTTTAGTTAATAGTGAGAATCGCGTTGGGTTCGTGGACTGCGAAAAATCCTTTGAGCCAAAAATTCACTGGGTAAACCAGAAATGAAGGCTTGCTTGTAGGAAGACACAGATCCTTGGGTTTAACTCCGTTTCTGAAGGGTATTCAGAACAGAGTTCTCATCCCTGAAACACACTCTGTTTTAACGCAACAAGCAAGCTCTTCTTTCCAGAGTCAAAAATACAGCAAGAACCATGAGCATGCCCTGAAAAAAAGAAATGTGTTTCCTACTCATACGGACCATATGTAGTTCAACTCTGCTTATGAAACTGATACAAACCACAGCTCCTCTTACATAAATCCTCTTTACTTTATAGTGAGAAATGCGTTGGGTTCATGAACTGCGAAAAATCATTTCAGCCCAAAATTCACTGGGTTTACCAGAAATGAAGGCTTGCTTGTAGGAAGACACAGATCCTGGGGTTTAACTCCGTTTCTGAAGGCAAATTCAGACCAGAGTTTTCATCCCTGAAACACACTCTGTTTTAACACAAGTAGCAAGCTCTTCTTTCCAGATTCAAAAATACAGCAAGAACCAAGAGCATGCCCTGAAAAAAAGAACTGTGTTTCCTATTCCTACAGACCATATGTAGTTCAAATCTGCTTATGAAACTGTTACAAACAACAGCTCCTCTTACATAAATGCTCTTTAGTTAATAGTGATAATCGTGTTGGGTTCTAGAACTGTGTAAAGTCATTTGAGCCGAACATTCACTTGGTTTAGCAGAAATGATCTCCTGCTGGTAGGAAGACACAGATCCTGGGGTTTAACTCCGTTCATGAAGGGAAATTCTGACCAGAGTTTGCTTCCATGAAACACAGCCTGTTTTAATGCAAGAAGCAAGCTCTTCTTTCCAGAGTCTCCAATACAGCAAGAACAATGAGCATGCCCTGAAAAAAAGAACTGTGTTTCCTACTCATATGGACCATATGTAGTTCAACTCTGCTTATGAAACTGATACAAACCACAGCACCTCTTACATAAATGCTCTTTAGTTAATAGTGAGAATCGCGTTGGGTTCGTGGACTGCGAAAAATCCTTTGAGCCAAAAATTCACTGGGTAAACCAGAAATGAAGGCTTGCTTCTAGGAAGACACAGATCCTGGGGTTTAACTCCGTTTATGAAGGGTATTCAGAACAGAGTTCTCATCCCTGAAACACACTCTGTTTTAACGCAACAAGCAAGCTCTTCTTTCCAGAGTCAAAAATACAGCAAGAACCATGAGCATGCCCTGAAAAAAAGAAATGTGTATCATACTCATACGGACCATATGTGGTTCAACTCTGCTTATGAAACTGATACAAACCACAGCTCCTCTTACATAAATCCTCTTTACTTTATAGTGAGAAATGCGTTGGGTTCGTGAACTGCGAAAAATCATTTCATCCCAAAATTCACTGGGTTTACCAGAAATGAAGGCTTGCTTGTAGGAAGACACAGATCCTGGGGTTTAACTCCGTTTCTGAAGGCAAATTCAGACCAGAGTTCTCATCCCTGAAACACACTCTGTTTTAACGCAAGTAGCAAGCTCTTCTTTCCAGATTCAAAAATACAGCAAGAACCAAGAGCATGCCCTGAAAAAAAGAACTGTGTTTCCTATTCCTACAGACCATATGTAGTTCAAATCTGCTTATGAAACTGTTACAAACAACAGCTCCTCTTACTTAAATGCTCTTTAGTTAATAGTGATAATCGCGTTGGGTTCTAGAACTGTGTAAAGTCATTTGAGCCGAACAATCACTTGGTTTACCAGAAATGATCTCCTGCTGGTAGGAAGACACAGATCCTGGGGTTTAACTCCGTTCATGAAGGGAAATTCAGACCAGAGTTTGCTTCCGAGAAACACAGCCTGTTTTAATGCAAGAAGCATGCTCTTCTTTCCAGAATCTCCAATACAGCAAGAACCATGAGCATGCCCTGAAAAAAAGAACTGTATTTCCTACTCATACGGACCATATGTAGTTCAACTCTGCTTATGAAACTGATACAAACCACAGCACCTCTTACATAAATGCTCTTTAGTTAATAGTGAGAATTGCGTTGGGTTCAACGAATGCGAAATATCATTTGAGCCAAAAATTCACTGGGTTAACAAGAAATGAAGGCTTGCATGTAGGAAGACACAGATCCTGGGGTTTAACTCCGTTTCTGAAGGGTATTCAGAACAGAGTTCTCATCCCTGAAACACACTCTGTTTTAACGCAACAAGCAAGCTCTTCTTTCCAGAGTCAAAAATACAGCAAGAACCATGAGCATGCCCTGAAAAAAAGAAATGTGTTTCCTACTCATACGGACCATATGTAGTTCAACTCTGCTTATGAAACTGATACAAACCACAGCTCCTCTTACATAAATCCTCTTTACTTTATAGTGAGAAATGCGTTGGGTTCCTGAACTGCGAAAAATCATTTCAGCCCAAAATTCACTGGGTTTACCAGAAATGAACTCTTGCTTGTAGGAAGACACAGATCCTGGGGTTTAACTCCGTTTCTGAAGGCAAATTCATACCAGAGTTCTCATCCCTGAAACACACTCTGTTTTAACGCAAGTAGCAAGCTCTTCTTTCCAGATTCAAAAATACAGCAAGAACCAAGAGCATGCCCTGAAAAAAAGAACTGTGTTTCCTATTCCTACAGACCATATGTAGTTCAAATCTGCTTATGAAACTGTTACAAACAACAGCTCCTCTTACATAAATGCTCTTTAGTTAATAGTGATAATCGTGTTGGGTTCTAGAACTGTGTAGAGTCATTTGAGCCGAACATTCACTTGGTTTAGCAGAAATGATCTCCTGCTGGTAGGAAGACACAGATCCTGGGGTTTAACACCGTTCATGAAGGGAAATTCTGACCAGAGTTTGCTTCCATGAAGCACAGCCTGTTTTAATGCAAGAAGCAAGCTCTTCTACCAGAGTCTCCAATACAGCAAGAACGATGAGCATGCCCTGAAAAAAAGAACTGTGTTTCCTACTCATATGGACCATATGTAGTTCAACTCTGCTTATGAAACTGATACAAACCACAGCACCTCTTACATAAATGCTCTTTAGTTAATAGTGAGAATCGCGTTGGGTTCGTGGACTGCGAAAAATCATTTGAGCCAAAAATTCACTGGGTGAACCAGAAATGAAGGCTTGCTTGTAGGAAGACACAGATCCTGGGGTTTAACTCCGTTTCTGAAGGGTATTCAGAACAGAGTTCTCATCCCTGAAGCACACTCTGTTTTAACGCAACAAGCAAGCTCTTCTTTCCAGAGTCAAAAATACAGCAAGAACCATGAGCATGCCCTGAAAAAAAGAAATGTGTTTCCTACTCATACGGACCATATGTAGTTCAACTCTGCTTATGAAACTGATACAAACCACAGCTCCTCTTACATAAATCCTCTTTACTTTATAGTGAGAAATGCGTTGGGTTCGTGAACTGCGAAAAATCATTTCAGCCCAAAATTCACTGGGTTTACCAGAAATGAAGGCTTGCTTGTAGGAAGACACAGATCCTGGGGTTTAACTCCGTTTCTGAAGGCAAATTCAGACCAGAGTTCTCATCCCTGAAACACACTCTGTTTTAACGCAAGTAGCAAGCTCTTCTTTCCAGATTCAAAAATACAGCAAGAACCAAGAGCATGCCCTGAAAAAAAGAACTGTGTTTCCTATTCCTACAGACCATATGTAGTTCAAATCTGCTTATGAAACTGATACAAACAACAGCTCCTCTTACATAAATGCTCTTTAGTTAATAGTGATAATCGTGTTGGGTTCTAGAACTGTGTAAAGTCATTTGAGCCGAACATTCACTTGGTTTAGCAGAAATGATCTCCTGCTGGTAGGAAGACACAGATCCTGGGGTTTAACTCTGTTCATGAAGGGAAATTCTGACCAGAGTTTGCTTCCATGAAACACAGCCTGTTTTAATGCAAGAAGCAAGCTCTTCTTTCCAGAGTCTCCAATACAGCAAGAACAATGAGCATGCCCTGAAAAAAAGAACTGTGTTTCCTACTCATATGGACCATATGTAGTTCAACTCTGCTTATGAAACTGATACAAACCACAGCACCTCTTACATAAATGCTCTTTAGTTAATAGTGAGAATCGCGTTGGGTTCGTGGACTGCGAAAAATCCTTTGAGCCAAAAATTCACTGGGTAAACCAGAAATGAAGGCTTGCTTGTAGGAAGACACAAATCCTTGGGTTTAACTCCGTTTCTGAAGGGTATTCAGAACAGAGTTCTCATCCCTGAAACACACTCTGTTTTAACGCAACAAGCAAGCTCTTCTTTCCAGAGTAAAAAATACAGCAAGAACCATGAGCATGCCCTGAAAAAAAGAAATGTGTATCCTACTCATACGGACCATATGTGGTTCAACTCTGCTTATGAAACTGATACAAACCACAGCTCCTCTTACATAAATCCTCTTTACTTTATAGTGAGAAATGCGTTGGGTTCGTGAACTGCGAAAAATCATTTCATCCCAAAATTCACTGGGTTTACCAGAAATGAAGGCTTGCTTGTAGGAAGACACAGATCCTGGGGTTTAACTCCGTTTCTGAAGGCAAATTCAGACCAGAGTTCTCATCCCTGAAACACACTCTGTTTTAACGCAAGTAGCAAGCTCTTCTTTCCAGATTCAAAAATACAGCAAGAACCAAGAGCATGCCCTGAAAAAAAGAACTGTGTTTCCTATTCCTACAGACCATATGTAGTTCAAATCTGCTTATGAAACTGTTACAAACAACAGCTCCTCTTACATAAATGCTCTTTAGTTAATAGTGATAATCGCGTTGGGTTCTAGAACTGTGTAAAGTCATTTGAGCCGAACAATCACTTGGTTTACCAGAAATGATCTCCTGCTGGTAGGAAGACACAGATCCTGGGGTTTAACTCCGTTCATGAAGGGAAATTCAGACCAGAGTTTGCTTCCGTGAAACACAGCCTGTTTTAATGCAAGAAGCATGCTCTTCTTTCCAGAATCTCCAATAGAGCAAGAACCATGAGCATGCCCTGAAAAAAAGAACTGTATTTCCTACTCATACGGACCATATGTAGTTCAACTCTGGTTATGAAACTGATACAAACCACAGCACCTCTTACATAAATGCTCTTTAGTTAATAGTGAGAATTGCGTTGGGTTCAACGAATGCGAAATATCATTTGAGCCAAAAATTCACTGGGTTAACAAGAAATGAAGGCTTGCATGTAGGAAGACACAGATCCTGGGGTTTAACTCCGCTTCTGAATGGTAATTAAGACCAGAATTCTCATCCCTGAAACACACTCTGTTTTAACGCAAGTAGCAAGCTCTTCTTTCCAGATTCAAAAATACAGCAAGAACCAAGAGCATGCCCTGAAAAAAAGAACTGTGTTTCCTATTCCTACAGACCATATGTAGTTCAAATCTGCTTATGAAACTGTTACAAACAACAGCTCCTCTTACATAAATGCTCTTTAGTTAATAGTGATAATCGCGTTGGGTTCTAGAACTGTGTAAAGTCATTTGAGCCGAACAATCACTTGGTTTACCAGAAATGATCTCCTGCTGGTAGGAAGACACAGATCCTGGGGTTTAACTCCGTTCATGAAGGGAAATTCAGACCAGAGTTTGCTTCCGAGAAACACAGCCTGTTTTAATGCAAGAAGCATGCTCTTCTTTCCAGAATCTCCAATACAGCAAGAACCATGAGCATGCCCTGAAAAAAAGAACTGTATTTCCTACTCATACGGACCATATGTAGTTCAACTCTGCTTATGAAACTGATACAAACCACAGCACCTCTTACATAAATGCTCTTTAGTTAATAGTGAGAATTGCGTTGGGTTCAACGAATGCGAAATATCATTTGAGCCAAAAATTCACTGGGTTAACAAGAAATGAAGGCTTGCATGTAGGAAGACACAGATCCTGGGGTTTAACTCCGTTTCTGAAGGGTATTCAGAACAGAGTTCTCATCCCTGAAACACACTCTGTTTTAACGTAACAAGCAAGCTCTTCTTTCCAGAGCCAAAAATACAGCAAGAACCATGAGCATGCCCTGAAAAAAAGAAATGTGTTTCCTACTCATACGGACCATATGTAGTTCAACTCTGATTATGAAACTGATACAAACCACAGCACCTCTTACATAAATGCTCTTTAGTTAATAGTGAGAATCGCGTTGGGTTCAACGACTGCGAAATATCATTGGAGCCAAAAATTCACTGGGTTAACAAGAAATGAAGGCTTGCATGTAGGAAGACACAGATCCTGGGGTTTAAATCCGTTTCTGAATGGTAATTAAGACCAGAATTCTCATCCCTGAAACACACTCTGTTTTAACGCAACAAGCAAGCTCTTCTTTCCAGAGTCAAAAATACAGCAAGAACCATGAGCATGCCCTGAAAAAAAGAAATGTGTTTCCTACTCATACGGACCATATGTAGTTCAACTCTGCTTATGAAACTGATACAAACCACAGCTCCTCTTACATAAATCCTCTTTACTTTATAGTGAGAAATGCGTTGGGTTCCTGAACTGCGAAAAATCATTTCAGCCCAAAATTCACTGGGTTTACCAGAAATGAACTCTTGCTTGTAGGAAGACACAGATCCTGGGGTTTAACTCCGTTTCTGAAGGCAAATTCATACCAGAGTTCTCATCCCTGAAACACACTCTGTTTTAACGCAAGTAGCAAGCTCTTCTTTCCAGATTCAAAAATACAGCAAGAACCAAGAGCATGCCCTGAAAAAAAGAACTGTGTTTCCTATTCCTACAGACCATATGTAGTTCAAATCTGCTTATGAAACTGTTACAAACAACAGCTCCTCTTACATAAATGCTCTTTAGTTAATAGTGATAATCGTGTTGGGTTCTAGAACTGTGTAGAGTCATTTGAGCCGAACATTCACTTGGTTTAGCAGAAATGATCTCCTGCTGGTAGGAAGACACAGATCCTGGGGTTTAACCCCGTTCATGAAGGGAAATTCTGACCAGAGTTTGCTTCCATGAAGCACAGCCTGTTTTAATGCAAGAAGCAAGCTCTTCTTTCCAGAGTCTCCAATACAGCAAGAACGATGAGCATGCCCTGAAAAAAAGAACTGTGTTTCCTACTCATATGGACCATATGTAGTTCAACTCTGCTTATGAAACTGATACAAACCACAGCACCTCTTACATAAATGCTCTTTAGTTAATAGTGAGAATCGCGTTGGGTTCGTGGACTGCGAAAAATCATTTGAGCCAAAAATTCACTGGGTGAACCAGAAATGAAGGCTTGCTTGTAGGAAGACACAGATCCTGGGGTTTAACTCCGTTTCTGAAGGGTATTCAGAACAGAGTTCTCATCCCTGAAGCACACTCTGTTTTAACGCAACAAGCAAGCTCTTCTTTCCAGAGTCAAAAATACAGCAAGAACCATGAGCATGCCCTGAAAAAAAGAAATGTGTTTCCTACTCATACGGACCATATGTAGTTCAACTCTGCTTATGAAACTGATACAAACCACAGCTCCTCTTACATAAATCCTCTTTACTTTATAGTGAGAAATGCGTTGGGTTCGTGAACTGCGAAAAATCATTTCAGCCCAAAATTCACTGGGTTTACCAGAAATGAAGGCTTGCTTGTAGGAAGACACAGATCCTGGGGTTTAACTCCGTTTCTGAAGGCAAATTCAGACCAGAGTTCTCATCCCTGAAACACACTCTGTTTTAACGCAAGTAGCAAGCTCTTCTTTCCAGATTCAAAAATACAGCAAGAACCAAGAGCATGCCCTGAAAAAAAGAACTGTGTTTCCTATTCCTACAGACCACATGTAGTTCAAATCTGCTTATGAAACTGTTACAAACAACAGCTCCTCTTACATAAGTGCTCTTTAGTTAATAATGATAATCGCGATGGGTTCTAGAACTGTGTAAATTCATTTGAGCCGAACATTCACTTGGTTTACCAGAAATGATCTCCTGCTGATAGGAAGACACAGATCCTGGGGTTTAACTCCGTTCATGATGGAAATTCAGACCAGAGTTTGCTTCCGTGAAACACAGCCTGTTTTAATGCAAGAAGCAAGCTCTTCTTTCCAGAGTCTCCAATACAGCAAGAACCATGAGCATGCCCTGAAAAAAAGAACTGTATTTCCTACTCATACGGACCATATGTAGTTCAACTCTGCTTATGAAACTGATACAAACCACAGCACCTCTTACATAAATGCTCTTTAGTTAATAGTGAGAATCGCGTTGGATTCAACGACTGCGAAATATCATTTGAGCCAAAAATTCACTGGGTTAACAAGAAATGAAGGCTTGCATGTAGGAAGACACAGATCCTGGGGTTTAACTCCGTTTCTGAATGGTAATTAAGACCAGAATTCTCATCCCTGAAACACACTCTGTTTTAACGCAACAAGCAAGCTCTTCTTTCCAGAGTCAAAAATAAAGCAAGAACCATGAGCATGCCCTGAAAAAAAGAGATGTGTTTCCTTCTCATACGGACCATATGTAGTTCAACTCTGCTTATGAAACTGATACAAACCACAGCTCCTCTTACATAAATCCTCTTTACTTTATAGTGAGAAATGCGTTGGGTTCGTGAACTGCGAAAAATCATTTCAGCCCAAAATTCACTGGGTTTACCAGAAATGAAGGCTTGCTTGTAGGAAGACACTGATCCTGGGGTTTAACTCCGTTTCTGAAGGCAAATTCAGACCAGAGTTCTCATCCCTGAAACACACTCTGTTTTAACGCAAGTAGCAAGCTCTTCTTTCCAGATTCAAAAATACAGCAAGAACCAAGAGCATGCCCTGAAAAAAAGAACTGTGTTTCCTATTCCTACAGACCACATGTAGTTCAAATCTGCTTATGAAACTGTTACAAACAACAGCTCCTCTTACATAAGTGCTCTTTAGTTAATAATGATAATCGCGATGGGTTCTAGAACTGTGTAAAGTCATTTGAGCCGAACATGCACTTGGTTTACCAGAAATGATCTCCTGCTGATAGGAAGACACAGATCCTGGGGTTTAACTCCGTTCATGATGGAAATTCAGACCAGAGTTTGCTTCCGTGAAACACAGCCTGTTTTAATGCAAGAAGCAAGCTCTTCTTTCCAGAGTCTCCAATACAGCAAGAACCATGAGCATGCCCTGAAAAAAAGAACTGTATTTCCTACTCATACGGACCATATGTAGTTCAACTCTGCTTATGAAACTGATACAAACCACAGCACCTCTTACATAAATGCTCTTTAGTTAATAGTGAGAATCGCGTTGCATTCAACGACTGCGAAATATCATTGGAGCCAAAAATTCACTGGGTTAACAAGAAATGAAGGCTTGCATGTAGGAAGACACAGATCCTGGGGTTTAACTCCGTTTCTGAATGGTAATTAAGACCAGAATTCTAGTCCCTGAAACACACTCTGTTTTAACGCAACAAGCAAGCTCTTCTTTCCAGAGTCAAAAATACAGCAAGAACCATGAGCATGCCCTGAAAAAAAGAAATGTGTTTCCTACTCATACGGACCATATGTAGTTCAACTCTGCTTATGAAACTGATACAAACAACAGCTCCTCTTACATAAATCCTCTTTACTTTATAGTGAGAAATGCGTTGGGTTCGTGAACTGCGAAAAATCATTTCAGCCCAAAATTCACTGGGTTTACCAAAAATGAAGGCTTGCTTGTAGGAAGACACTGATCCTGGGGTTTAACTCCGTTTCTGAAGGCAAATTCAGACCAGAGTTCTCATCCCTGAAACACACTCTGTTTTAACGCAAGTAGCAAGCTCTTCTTTCCAGATTCAAAAATACAGCAAGAACCAAGAGCATGCCCTGAAAAAAAGAACTGTGTTTCCTATTCCTACAGACCACATGTAGTTCAAATCTGCTTATGAAACTGTTACAAACAACAGCTCCTCTTACATAAGTGCTCTTTAGTTAATAATGATAATCGCGATGGGTTCTAGAACTGTGTAAAGTCATTTGAGCCGAACATTCACTTGGTTTACCAGAAATGATCTCCTGCTGATAGGAAGACACAGATCGTGGGGTTTAACTCCGTTCATGATGGAAATTCAGACCAGAGTTTGCTTCCGTGAAACACAGCCTGTTTTAATGCAAGAAGCAAGCTCTTCTTTCCAGAGTCAAAAATACAGCAAGAACCATGAGCATGCCCTGAAAAAAAGAGATGTGTTTCCTTCTCATACGGACCATATGTAGTTCAACTCTGCTTATGAAACTGATACAAACCACAGCTCCTCTTACATAAATCCTCTTTACTTTATAGTGAGAAATGCGTTGGGTTCGTGAACGGCGAAAAATCATTTCAGCCCAAAATTCACTGGGTTTACCAGAAATGATCTCCTGCTGGTAGGAAGACACAGATCCTGGGGTTTAACTCCGTTCATGAAGGGAAATTCAGACCAGAGTTTGCTTCCGTGAAACACAGCCTGTTTTAATGCAAGAAGCAAGCTCTTCTTTCCAGAGTCTCCAATACAGCAAGAACAATGAGCATGCCCTGAAAAAAAGAACTGTGTTTCCTACTCATACGGACCATATGTAGTTCAACTCTGCTTATGAAACTGATACAAACCACAGCACCTCTTACATAAATGCTCTTTAGTTAATAGTGAGAATCGCGTTGGGTTCAACGACTGCGAAATATCATTTGAGCCAAAAATTCACTGGTTTAACAAGAAATGAAGGCTTGCATGTAGGAAGACACAGATCCTGGGGTTTAACTCCGTTTCTGAATGGTAATTAAGACCAGAATTCTCATCCCTGAAACACACTCTGTTTTAACGCAACAAGCAAGCTCTTCTTTCCAGAGTCAAAAATACAGCAAGAACCATGAGCATGCCCTGAAAAAAAACGATGTGTTTCCTTCTCATATGGACCATATGTAGTTCAACTCTGCTTATGAAACTGATACAAACCACAGCTCCTCTTACATAAATCCTCTTTACTTTATAGTGAGAATAGCGTTGGGTTCGTGAACTGCAAAAAATCATTTCAGCCCAAAATTCACTGGGTTTACCAGAAATGAACTCTTGCTTGTAGGAAGCCACAGATCCTGGGGTTTAACTCCGTTTCTGAAGGCAAATTCAGACCAGAGTTCTCATCCCTGAAACACACTCTGTTTTAACGCAAGTAGCAAGCTCTTCTTTCCAGATTCAAAAATACAGCAAGAACCAAGAGCATGCCCTGAAAAAAAGAACTGTGTTTCCTATTCCTACAGACCACATGTAGTTCAAATCTGCTTATGAAACTGTTACAAACAACAGCTCCTCTTACATAAGTGCTCTTTAGTTAATAGTGATAATCGCGATGGGTTCTAGAACTGTGTAAAGTCATTTGAGCCGAACATTCACTTGGTTTACCAGAAATGATCTCCTGCTGGTAGGAAGACACAGATCCTGGGGTTTAACTCCGTTCATGAAGGAAATTCAGACCAGAGTTTGCTTCCATGAAACACAGCCTGTTTTAATGCAAGATCAAGCTCTTCTTTCCAGAGTCTCCAATACAGCAAGAACAATGAGCATGCCCTGAAAAAAAGAACTGTGTTTCCTACTCATACGGACCATATGTAGTTCAACTCTGCTTATGAAACTGATACAAACCACAGCACCTCTTACATAAATGCTCTTTAGTTAATAGTGAGAATCGCGTTGGGTTCGTGGACTGCGAAAAATCATTTGAGCCAAAAATTCACTGGGTAAACCAGAAATGAACTCTTGCTTGTAGGAAGACACAGATCCTGGGGTTTAACTCCGTTTCTGAAGGGTATTCAGAACAGAGTTCTCATCCCTGAAACACACTCTGTTTTAACGCAACAAGCAAGCTCTTCTTTCCAGAGTCAAAAATACAGCAAGAACCATGAGCATGCCCTGAAAAAAAGAAATGTGTTTCCTACTCATACGGACCATATGTAGTTCAACTCTGCTTTTGAAACTGATACAAACCACAGCTCCTCTTACATTAATCCTCTTTACTTTATAGTGAGAATTGCGTTGGGTTCGTGAACTGCGAAAAATCATTTCAGCCCAAAATTCACTGGGTTTACCAGAAATGAACTCTTGCTTGTAGGAAGACACAGATCCTGGGGTTTAACTCCGTTTCTGAAGGGAAATTCAGACCAGAGTTCTCATCCCTGAAACACACTCTGTTTTAACGCAAGTAGCAAGCTCTTCTTTCCAGATTCAAAAATACAGCAAGAACCAAGAGCATGCCCTGAAAAAAAGAACTGTGTTTCCTATTCCTACAGACCACATGTAGTTCAAATCTGCTTATGAAACTGTTACAAACAACAGCTCCTCTTACATAAGTGCTCTTTAGTTAATAGTGATAATCGCGATGGGTTCTAGAACTGTGTAAAGTCATTTGAGCCGAACATTCACTTGGTTTACCAGAAATGATCTCCTGCTGGTAGGAAGACACAGATCCTGGGGTTTAACTCCGTTCATGAAGGAAATTCAGACCAGAGTTTGCTTCCATGAAACACAGCCTGTTTTAATGCAAGATCAAGCTCTTCTTTCCAGAGTCTCCAATACAGCAAGAACAATGAGCATGCCCTGAAAAAATGAACTGTGTTTCCTACTCATACGGACCATATGTAGTTCAACTCTGCTTATGAAACTGATACAAACCACAGCACCTCTTACATAAATGCTCTTTAGTTAATAGTGAGAATCGCGTTGGGTTCGTGGACTGCGAAAAATCATTTGAGCCAAAAATTCACTGGGTAAACCAGAAATGAAGGCTTGCTGGTAGGAAGACACAGATCCTGGGGTTTAATTCCGTTTCTGAAGGGTATTCAGAACAGCGTTCTCATCCCTGATAAACACTCTGTTTTAACGCAACAAGCAAGCTCTTCTTTCCAGATTCAAAAATACAGCAAGAACCATGAGCATGCCCTGAAAAAAAGAAATGTGTTTCCTACTCATACGGACCATATGTAGTTCAACTCTGCTTATGAAACTGATACAAACCACAGCTCCTCTTACATAAATCCTCTTTACTTTATAGTGAGAAATGCGTTGGGTTCGTGAACTGCGAAAAATCATTTCAGACCAAAATTCACAGGGTTTACCAGAAATGAACTCTTGCTTGTAGCAAGACACAGATCCTGGGGTTTAACTCCGTTTCTGAAGGCAAATTCAGACCAGAGTTCTAATCCCTGAAACACACTCTGTTTTAACGCAAGTAGCAAGCTCTTCTTTCCAGATTCAAAAATACAGCAAGAACCAAGAGCATGCCCTGAAAAAAAGAACTGTGTTTCCTATTCCTACAGACCATATGTAGTTCAAATGTGCTTATGAAACTGTTACCAAAAACAGCTCCTCTTACGTAAATCCTCTTTAGTTAATAATGATAATCGCGTTGGGTTCTAGAACTGTGTAAAGTCATTTGAGCCGAACATTCACTTGGTTTACCAGAAATGAACTCTTGCTTGTAGGAAGACACAGATCCTGGGGTTTAACTCCGTTTCTGAAGGGTATTCAGAACAGAGTTCTCATCCCTGAAACACACTCTGTTTTAACGCAACAAGCAAGCTCTTCTTTCCAGAGTCAAAAATACAGCAAGAACCATGAGCATGCCCTGAAAAAAAGAAATGTATTTCCTACTCATACGGACCATATGTAGTTCAACTCTGCTTATGAAACTGATACAAACCACAGCTCCTCTTACATAAATCCTCTTTACTTTATAGTGAGAAATGTGTTGGGTTCGTGAACTGCGAAAAATCATTTCAGCCCAAAATTCACTGGGTTTACCAGAAATGAAGGCTTGCTTGTAGGAAGACACAGATCCTGGTGTTTAACTCCGTTTCTGAAGGCAAATTCAGACCAGAGTTCTCATCCCTGAAACACACTCTGTTTTAACGCAAGAGGCAAGCTCTTCTTTCCAGATGCAAAAATACAGCAAGAACAAAGAGCATGCCCTGAAAAAAAGAACTGTGTTTCCTATTCCTACAGACCATATGTAGTTCAAATCTGCTTATGAAACTGTTACAAACAACAGCTCCTCTTACATAAATGCTCTTTAGTTAATAGTGATAATCGCGTTGGGTTCTAGAACTGTGTAAAGTCATTTGAGCCGAACATTCACTTGGTTTACCAGAAATGATCTCCTGCTGGTAGGAAGACACAGATCCTGGGGTTTAACTCCGTTCATGAAGGGAAATTCAGACCAGAGTTTGCTTCCATGAAACACAGCCTGTTTTATTGCAAGAAGCAAGCTCTTCTTTCCAGAGTCTCCAATACAGCAAGAACAATGAGCATGCCCTGAAAAAAAGAACTGTGTTTCCTACTCATACGGACCATATGTAGTTCAACTCTGCTTATGAAACTGATACAAACCACAGCACCTCTTATATAAATGCTCTTTAGTTAATAGTGAGAATCGCGTTGGGTTCGTGGACTGCGAAAAATCATTTGAGCCAAAAATTCACTGGGTAAACCAGAAATGAAGGCTTGCTTGTAGGAAGACACAGATCCTGGGGTTTAACTCCGTTTCTGAAGGGTATTCAGAACAGAGTTCTCATCCCTGAAACACACTCTGTTTTAACGCAACAAGCAAGCTCTTCTTTCCAGAGACAAAAATACAGCAAGAACCATGAGCATGCCCTGAAAAAAAGAAATGTGTTTCCTACTCATACGGACCATATGTAGTTCAACTCTGCTTTTGAAACTGATACAAACCACAGCTCCTCTTACATAAATCCTCTTTACTTTATAGTGAGAATTGCGTTGGGTTCGTGAACTGCGAAAAATCATTTCAGCCCAAAATTCACTGGGTTTACCAGAAATGAACTCTTGCTTGTAGGAAGACACAGATCCTGGGGTTTAACTCCGTTTCTGAAGGGAAATTCAGACCAGAGTTCTCATCCCTGAAACACACTCTGTTTTAACGCAAGTAGCAAGCTCTTCTTTCCAGATTCAAAAATACAGCAAGAACCAAGAGCATGCCCTGAAAAAAAGAACTGTGTTTCCTATTCCTACAGACCACATGTAGTTCAAATCTGCTTATGAAACTGTTACAAACAACAGCTCCTCTTACATAAGTGCTCTTTAGTTAATAGTGATAATCGCGATGGGTTCTAGAACTGTGTAAAGTCATTTGAGCCGAACATTCACTTGGTTTACCAGAAATGATCTCCTGCTGGTAGGAAGACACAGATCCTGGGGTTTAACTCCGTTCATGAAGGAAATTCAGACCAGAGTTTGCTTCCATGAAACACAGCCTGTTTTAATGCAAGATCAAGCTCTTCTTTCCAGAGTCTCCAATACAGCAAGAACAATGAGCATGCCCTGAAAAAAAGAACTGTGTTTCCTACTCATACGGACCATATGTAGTTCAACTCTGCTTATGAAACTGATACAAACCACAGCACCTCTTACATAAATGCTCTTAAGTTAATAGTGAGAATCGCGTTGGGTTCGTGGACTGCGAAAAATCCTTTGAGCCAAAAATTCACTGGGTAAACCAGAAATGAAGGCTTGCTTGTAGGAAGACACAGATCCTGGGGTTTAACGCCGTTTCTGAAGGGTATTCAGAACAGAGTTCTCATCCCTGAAACACACTCTGTTTTAACGCAACAAGCAAGCTCTTCTTTCCAGAGTCAAAAATACAGCAAGAACCATGAGCATGCCCTGAAAAAAAGAAATGTGTTTCCTACTCATACGGACCATATGTAGTTCAACTCTGCTTATGAAACTGATACAAACCACAGCTCCTCTTACATAAATCCTCTTTACTTTATAGTGAGAATAGCATTGGGTTCGTGAACTGCAAAAAATCATTTCAGCCCAAAATTCACTGGGTTTACCAGAAATGAACTCTTGCTTGTAGGAAGACACAGAACCTGGGGTTTAACTCCGTTTCTGAAGGCAAATTCAGACCAGAGTTCTCATCCCTAAAACACACTCTGTTTTAACGCAAGTAGCAAGCTCTTCTTTCCAGATTCAAAAATACAGCAAGAACCAAGAGCATGCCCTGAAAAAAAGAACTGTGTTTCCTATTCCTACAGACCTTATGTAGTTCAAATCTGCTTATGAAACTGTTACAAACAACAGCTCCTCTTACATAAATCCTCTTTAGTTAATAATGATAATCGCGTTGGGTTCTAGAACTGTGTAAAGTCATTTGAGCCGAACATTCACTTGGTTTACCAGAAATGAACTCTTGCTTGTAGGAAGACACAGATCCTGGGGTTTAACTCCGTTTCTGAAGGGTATTCAGAACAGAGTTCTCATCCCTGAAACACACTCTGTTTTAACGCAACAAGCAAGCTCTTCTTTCCAGAGTCAAAAATACAGCAAGAACCATGAGCATGCCCTGAAAAAAAGAAATGTATTTCCTACTCATACGGACCATATGTAGTTCAACTCTGCTTATGAAACTGATACAAACCACAGCTCCTCTTACATAAATCCTCTTTACTTTATAGTGAGAAATGTGTTGGGTTCGTGAACTGCGAAAAATCATTTCAGCCCAAAATTCACTGGGTTTACCAGAAATGAAGGCTTGCTTGTAGGAAGACACAGATCCTGGTGTTTAACTCCGTTTCTGAAGGCAAATTCAGACCAGAGTTCTCATCCCTGAAACACACTCTGTTTTAACGCAAGAGGCAAGCTCTTCTTTCCAGATGCAAAAATACAGCAAGAACAAAGAGCATGCCCTGAAAAAAAGAACTGTGTTTCCTATTCCTACAGACCATATGTAGTTCAAATCTGCTTATGAAACTGTTACAAACAACAGCTCCTCTTACATAAATGCTCTTTAGTTAATAGTGATAATCGCGTTGGGTTCTAGAACTGTGTAAAGTCATTTGAGCCGAACATTCACTTGGTTTACCAGAAATGATCTCCTGCTGGTAGGAAGACACAGATCCTGGGGTTTAACTCCGTTCATGAAGGGAAATTCAGACCAGAGTTTGCTTCCATGAAACACAGCCTGTTTTATTGCAAGAAGCAAGCTCTTCTTTCCAGAGTCTCCAATACAGCAAGAACAATGAGCATGCCCTGAAAAAAAGAACTGTGTTTCCTACTCATACGGACCATATGTAGTTCAACTCTGCTTATGAAACTGATACAAACCACAGCACCTCTTATATAAATGCTCTTTAGTTAATAGTGAGAATCGCGTTGGGTTCGTGGACTGCGAAAAATCATTTGAGCCAAAAATTCACTGGGTAAACCAGAAATGAAGGCTTGCTTGTAGGAAGACACAGATCCTGGGGTTTAACTCCGTTTCTGAAGGGTATTCAGAACAGAGTTCTCATCCCTGAAACACACTCTGTTTTAACGCAACAAGCAAGCTCTTCTTTCCAGAGACAAAAATACAGCAAGAACCATGAGCATGCCCTGAAAAAAAGAAATGTGTTTCCTACTCATACGGACCATATGTAGTTCAACTCTGCTTTTGAAACTGATACAAACCACAGCTCCTCTTACATAAATCCTCTTTACTTTATAGTGAGAATTGCGTTGGGTTCGTGAACTGCGAAAAATCATTTCAGCCCAAAATTCACTGGGTTTACCAGAAATGAACTCTTGCTTGTAGGAAGACACAGATCCTGGGGTTTAACTCCGTTTCTGAAGGGAAATTCAGACCAGAGTTCTCATCCCTGAAACACACTCTGTTTTAACGCAAGTAGCAAGCTCTTCTTTCCAGATTCAAAAATACAGCAAGAACCAAGAGCATGCCCTGAAAAAAAGAACTGTGTTTCCTATTCCTACAGACCACATGTAGTTCAAATCTGCTTATGAAACTGTTACAAACAACAGCTCCTCTTACATAAGTGCTCTTTAGTTAATAGTGATAATCGCGATGGGTTCTAGAACTGTGTAAAGTCATTTGAGCCGAACATTCACTTGGTTTACCAGAAATGATCTCCTGCTGGTAGGAAGACACAGATCCTGGGGTTTAACTCCGTTCATGAAGGAAATTCAGACCAGAGTTTGCTTCCATGAAACACAGCCTGTTTTAATGCAAGATCAAGCTCTTCTTTCCAGAGTCTCCAATACAGCAAGAACAATGAGCATGCCCTGAAAAAAAGAACTGTGTTTCCTACTCATACGGACCATATGTAGTTCAACTCTGCTTATGAAACTGATACAAACCACAGCACCTCTTACATAAATGCTCTTAAGTTAATAGTGAGAATCGCGTTGGGTTCGTGGACTGCGAAAAATCCTTTGAGCCAAAAATTCACTGGGTAAACCAGAAATGAAGGCTTGCTTGTAGGAAGACACAGATCCTGGGGTTTAACGCCGTTTCTGAAGGGTATTCAGAACAGAGTTCTCATCCCTGAAACACACTCTGTTTTAACGCAACAAGCAAGCTCTTCTTTCCAGAGTCAAAAATACAGCAAGAACCATGAGCATGCCCTGAAAAAAAGAAATGTGTTTCCTACTCATACGGACCATATGTAGTTCAACTCTGCTTATGAAACTGATACAAACCACAGCTCCTCTTACATAAATCCTCTTTACTTTATAGTGAGAATAGCATTGGGTTCGTGAACTGCAAAAAATCATTTCAGCCCAAAATTCACTGGGTTTACCAGAAATGAACTCTTGCTTGTAGGAAGACACAGAACCTGGGGTTTAACTCCGTTTCTGAAGGCAAATTCAGACCAGAGTTCTCATCCCTAAAACACACTCTGTTTTAACGCAAGTAGCAAGCTCTTCTTTCCAGATTCAAAAATACAGCAAGAACCAAGAGCATGCCCTGAAAAAAAGAACTGTGTTTCCTATTCCTACAGACCTTATGTAGTTCAAATCTGCTTATGAAACTGTTACAAACAACAGCTCCTCTTACATAAATGCTCTTTAGATAATAGTGATAATCGCGCTGGGTTCTAGAACTGTGTAAAATCATTTGAGCCGAACATTCACTTGGTTTACCAGAAATGAACTCTTGCTGGTAGGAAGACACAGATCCTGGGGTTTAACTCCGTTCGTAAAGGGAAATTCAAACCAGAGTTTGCTTCCATGAAACACAGCCTGTTTTAATGCAACAAGGAAGCTCTTCTTTCCAGTGTCTCCAATACAGCAAGAACCATGAGCATGCCCTGAAAAAAAGAACTGTGTTTCCTACTCATACGGACCATATGTAGTTCAACTCTGCTTATGAAACTGATACAAACCACAGCTCCTCTTACATAAATGCTCTTTAGTTAATAGTGAGAATCGCGTTGGGTTCAACGACTGCGAAATATCATTTGAGCCCAAAATTCACTGGGTTAACAAGAAATGAAGGCTTGCTTGTAGGAAGACACAGATCCTGGGGTTTAACTCCATTTCTGAAGGGTATTCAGAACAGAGTTCTCATCCCTGAAACACACTCTGTTTGAACGCAACAAGCAAGCTCTTCTTTCCAGAGTCAAAAATACAGCAAGAACCATGAGCATGCCCTGAAAAAAAGAAATGTGTTTCCTATTCCTACAGACCATATGTAGTTCTAATCTGCTTATGAAACTGTTACAAACAGCAGCTCCTCTTACATAAATGCTCTTTAGTTAATAGTGAGAATCGCGTTGGGTTCTAGAACTGTGTAAAGTCCTTTGAGCCGAACATTCACTTGGTTTACCAGAAATGATCTCCTGCTGGTAGGAAGACACAGATCCTGGGGTTTAACTCCGTTCATGAGTGAAATTCAGACCAGAGTTTGCTTCCCTGAAACACAGCCTGTTTTAATGCAAGAAGCAAGCTCTTCTTTCCAGAGTCTCCAATATAGCAAGAACCATGAGCATGCCCTGAAAAAAAGAACTGTGCTTCCTACTCATACGGACCATATGTAGTTCACCTCTGCTTATGAAACTGATACAAACCACAGCACCTCTTACATAAATGCTCTTTAGTTAATAGTGAGAATCGCGTTGGGTTCGTGGACTGCGAAAAATCATTTGAGCCAAAAATTCACTGGGTTAACAAGAATGAGGCTTGCATGTAGGAAGACACAGATCCTGGGGTTTAACTCTGTTTCTGAAGGCAAATTCAGACCAGAGTTCTCATCCCTGAAACACACTCTGTTTTAACGCAACAAGCAAGCTCTTCTTTCCAGATTCAAAACTAGAGCAAGAACAAAGAGCATGCCCTGAAAAAAAGAACTGTGTTTCCTATTCCTACAGACCATATGTAGTTCAAATCTGCTTATGAAACTGTTACAAACAACAGCTCCTCTTACATAAATGCTCTTTAGTTAATAGTGAGAATCGCGTTGGGTTCTAGAACTGTGTAAAGTCATTTGAGCCGAACATTCACTTGGTTTACCAGAAATGATCTCCTGCTGGTAGGAAGACACAGATCCTGGGGTTTAACCCCGTTTCTGAAGGCAAATTCAGACCAGAGTTCTCGTCCCTGAAAAACACTCTGTTTTAAGGCAAGAATCATCCTCTTCTATGCAGCGTCTCCAATACAGTAAGAAAAATGAGCATTCCCAGAAAAAAGAAATGTGTTTCCTACTCATAAAGACCATATGTAGTTAAACTCTGCTCATGAAGTGATACAGACCACAGCTCCTCTTACATAAATGCTCTTTAGATAATAGTGATAATCGCGCTGGGTTCTAGAACTGTGTAAAATCATTTGAGCCGAACATTCACTTGGTTTACCAGAAATGAACTCTTGCTGGTAGGAAGACACAGATCCTGGGGTTTAACTCCGTTCGTGAAGGGAAATTCAAACCAGAGTTTGCTTCCATGAAACACAGCCTGTTTTAATGCAACAAGGAAGCTCTTCTTTCCAGCGTCTCCAATACAGCAAGAACCATGAGCATGCCCTGAAAAAAAGAACTGTGTTTCCTACTCATACGGACCATATGTAGTTCAACTCTGCTTATGAAACTGATACAAACCACAGCTTCTCTTACATAAATGCTCTTTAGTTAATAGTGAGAATCGCGTTGGGTTCAACGACTGCGAAATATCATTTGAGCCCAAAATTCACTGGGTTAACAAGAAATGAAGGCTTGCTTGTAGGAAGACACAGATCCTGGGGTTTAACTCCATTTCTGAAGGGTATTCAGAACAGAGTTCTCATCCCTGAAACACACTCTGTTTGAACGCAACAAGCAAGCTCTTCTTTCCAGAGTCAAAAATACAGCAAGAACCATGAGCATGCCCTGAAAAAAAGAAATGTGTTTCCTATTCCTACAGACCATATGTAGTTCTAATCTGCTTATGAAACTGTTACAAACAGCAGCTCCTCTTACATAAATGCTCTTTAGTTAATAGTTAGAATCGCGTTGGGTTCTAGAACTGTGTAAAGTCCTTTGAGCCGAACATTCACTTGGTTTACCAGAAATGATCTCCTGCTGGTAGGAAGACACAGATCCTGGGGTTTAACTCCGTTCATGAGTGAAATTCAGACCAGAGTTTGCTTCCCTGAAACACAGCCTGTTTTAATGCAAGAAGCAAGCTCTTCTTTCCAGAGTCTCCAATATAGCAAGAACCATGAGCATGCCCTGAAAAAAAGAACTGTGCTTCCTACTCATACGGACCATATGTAGTTCACCTCTGCTTATGAAACTGATACAAACCACAGCACCTCTTACATAAATGCTCTTTAGTTAATAGTGAGAATCGCGTTGGGTTCGTGGACTGCGAAAAATCATTTGAGCCAAAAATTCACTGGGTTAACAAGAATGAGGCTTGCATGTAGGAAGACACAGATCCTGGGGTTTAACTCTGTTTCTGAAGGCAAATTCAGACCAGAGTTCTCATCCCTGAAACACACTCTGTTTTAACGCAACAAGCAAGCTCTTCTTTCCAGATTCAAAACTAGAGCAAGAACCAAGAGCATGCCCTGAAAAAAAGAACTGTGTTTCCTATTCCTACAGACCATATGTAGTTCAAATCTGCTTATGAAACTGTTACAAACAACAGCTCCTCTTACATAAATGCTCTTTAGTTAATAGTGAGAATCGCGTTGGGTTCTAGAACTGTGTAAAGTCATTTGAGCCGAACATTCACTTGGTTTACCAGAAATGATCTCCTGCTGGTAGGAAGACACAGATCCTGGGGTTTAACTCCGTTTCTGAAGGCAAATTCAGACCAGAGTTCTCGTCCCTGGAAAACACTCTGTTTTAAGGCAAGAATCATCCTCTTCTATGCAGCGTCTCCAATACAGTAAGAAAAATGAGCATTCCCAGAAAAAAGAAATGTGTTTCCTACTCATACAGACCATATGTAGTTAAACTATGTTCATGAAATGATACAGAACACAGCTCCTCTTACATAAATGCTCTTTAGATAATAGTGATAATCGCGCTGGGTTCTAGAACTGTGTAAAATCATTTGAGCCGATCATTCACTTGGTTTACCAGAAATGAACTCTTGCTGGTAGGAAGACACAGATCCTGGGGTTTAACTCCGTTCTTGAAGGGAAATTTAGACCAGAGTTTGCTTCCATGAAATACAGCCTGTTTTAATGCAAGAAGGAAGCTCTTCTTTCCAGCGTCTCCAATACAGCAAGAACCATGAGCATGCCCTGAAAAAAAGAACTGTGTTTCCTACTCATACGGACCATATGAAGTTCAACTCTGCTTATGAAACTGATACAAACCACACCCCACTTACATAAATGCTCTTTAGTTAATAGTGAGAATCGCGTTGGGTTCATCGACGGCGAAAAATCATTTGAGCCCAAAATTCCCTGGGTTAACCAGAAATGAAGGCTTGCATGTAGGAAGACACAGATCCTGGGGTTTAACTCCGTTTCTGAAGGGTATTCAGAACAGAGTTCTCATCCCTGAAACACACTCTGTTTTAACGCAACAAGCAAGCTCTTCTTTCCAGAGTCAAAAATACAGCAAGAACCATGAGCATGCCCTGAAAAAAAGAAATGTGTTTCCTACTCATAAGGACCTTATGTAGTTCAACTCTGCTTATGAAATGATAGAGACCACAGCTCCTCTTATATAAATGCTCTTTAGTTAATAGTGAGAATCACGTTGGGTTCGTGAACTGCGAAAAATCATTTGAGCCCAAAATTCACTGGGATTACCAGAAATGAACTCTTGCTTGTAGGAAGACACTGATCCTGGGGTTTAACTCCGTTTCTGAAGGCAAATTAAGACCAGAGTTCTCATCCCTGAAAAACACTCTGTTTTAAGGCAAGAATCATCCTCTTCTATGCATCGTCTCCAATACAGTAAGAAATATGAGCATTCCCAGAAAAAAGAAATGTGTTTCCTACTCATACTGATGATATGTAGTTAAACTCTGCGCATGAAATGATACAGACCACAGCTCCTCTTACATAAATGCTCTTTAGATAATATTGATAATCATGCTGGGTTCTAGAATGGTGTAAAATCATTTGACCCGAAAATTCACATGGTTACCAGATATAAACAATTGCTGGTAGGAAGACACAGAACATGGGTTTAACACCATTTCTGAAGGGAAAATCAGACCAGAGTTCCCATCCATGAAACACACTATGTTTTAATGCAAGAAGGAAGCTCATCTTTCCATCGTCTCCAATATAGCAAGAAACATGAGCTTGCCCAGAAAAAAAGAACTGTGTCTCCTACTCATACAGACAATATGTAGTTCAACTCTGCTCATGAAACTGAAAGTAACCACAGCTCCTCTTAGATAAAGGCTCTTTAGTTAATAGTGAGAATCAGTTTGGGTTGGTGAACTGAGAAAAATCATTTGAGCACAAAATTCACTTGCTTTACCAGAAATGAACTCTTGCATGTAGGAAGACACAGATCCTGGGGTTTAACTCCATTTCTTAAGGGAAATGCAGACCAGAGTTATCATCCCTGAAAAAAACTCTGTTTTAAGGCAAGTCTCATCCTCTTCTATGCAGTGTCTCCAATACAGTAAGAAATATGAGCATTCCCAGAAAAAAGAAATGTGTTTCCTACACATACAAACCATATGTAGTTATACTCTGCTTATGAAATGATACAGACCACGGCTCCTCTTACATAAATGCTCTTAAGTTCATAGTGATAACCGCCTTGGGTTCTAGAACTGTGTAAAGTCATTTGAGCCATACATTCAATTGGTTTACCAGAAATGAACTCTTGCTGTTAGGAAGACAGAGATCCTGGGGATTAACTCCGTTCGCGAAGGGAAATTCAGAGCAGAGTTTGATTCCATGAAACACAGCCTGTTTTAATGCAAGAAGCAAGCTCTTCTTTCCAGCATCTCCAATATTGCAAGAACCATGAGCACGCCCTGAAAAAAAAGAACTGTGTTTCCTAATCATACGGACCATATGTAGTTCAACTCTGCTTATGAAACTGATACAAACCACAGCTGCGCTTACATAAATGCTCTTTAGTTAATAGTGAGAATCATGTTGGGTTGGTGAACTGCGAAAAATCATTTGAGCCCAAAATTCACTGGGTTAACCAGAAATGAAGGCTTGCTTGTAGGAAGACACAGATCCTGGGGTTTAACTCCGTTTCTGAAGGGTAATTCAGACCAGAGTTCTCATCCCTGAAACACACTCTGTTTTAACGCAAGAAGCACGGTCTACTTTCCTGAGTCAAAAATACAGCAACAACCATGAGCATGCCCTGAAAAAAAGAAGTGTGCTTCCTACTCATACGGACCATATGTAGTTCAACTCTGCTTATGAAACTGATACAAACCACAGCTCCTTTTCCATAAATCCTCTTTAGTAAATAGTGAGAATAGCGTTGGGTTCGTGAACAGCGAAAAATCATTTGAGCCCAATATTCACTGGGTTACCTGAAATGAACTCTTGCTTGTAGGAAGACACTGATCCTGGGGTTTAACTCCGTTTCTGAAGGCAAATTTAGACCAGAGTTCTCGTCCCTGAAAAACACTCTGTTTTAAGGCAAGAATCATTCTCTTCTCTCCAGCGTCTCCAATACAGTAAGAAATATGAGCATTCCCAGAAAAAAGAAATGTGTTTCCTACTCATACAGACCATATGTAGTTCAACTCTGCTTATGAAACTGATACAAACCACAGCTCCTCTTACATAAATCCTCTTTACTTAATAGTGAGAATAGTGTTGGGTTCTTGAACTGCGAAAAATCATTTCAGCCCAAAATTCACTGGGTTTACCAGAAATGAACTCTTGCTTGTAGGAAGGCACAGATCCTGGGGTTTAACTCCGTTTCTGAAGGCAAATTCAGACCAGAGTTCTCATCCCTGAAACACACTCTGTTTTAACGCAAGTAGCAAGCTCTTCTTTCCAGATTTAAAAATACAGCAAGAACCAAGAGCATGCCCTGAAAAAAAGAACTGTGTTTCCTACTCATACAGAGGATATGTAGTTCAACTCTGCTTATGAAACTGATACAAACCACAGCTCCTCTTACATAAATGCTCCTTAGTTAATAGTGAGAATCATGTTGGGTTGGTGAACTGTGAAAAATCATTTGAACACAAAATTCACTGTGTTTACCAGAAATGAACTCTTGCTTGCAGGAAGACACTGATCCTGGGGTTTAACTCCCTTTCTGAAGGCAAATTCAGACCAGAGTTCCCCTCCCTGAAATGTACTCTGTTTTAAGGCAAGAATCATCCTCTTCTATGCAGCGTCTCCAATACAGTAAGAAATATGAGCATTCCCAGAAAAAAGAAATGTGTTTCCTACTCATACTGACCATATGTAGTTAAACTCTGCTCATGAAATGATACACACCACATCTCCTCTTACATAAATGCTATTTAGATAATAGTGATAATCGCGCTGGGTTCTAGAACTGTGTAAAATCACTTGTGCCGAAAATTCACATGGTTTACCAGAAATGAACTCTTGCTTGTAGGAAGACACAGATCCTGGGGTTTAACTCCGTTTCTGAAGGGAAATTCAGACCAGAGTTCTCATCCCTGAAACACACTCTGCTTTAACGCAACAAGAAAGCTCTTCTTTCCAGAGTCTAAAAAAAGCAAGAACCATGAGCATGCCCTGAAAAATGAAATGTGTTTCCAACATACTGACCATACGTAGTTCAACTCTGCTCATGAAACTAAAAGTAACCACAGCTCCTCTTACATAAGTGCTCTTTAGTTTATAGTGAGAATCAGTTTGGGTTGGTGTACTGTGAAAAATCATTTGAGCCCAAAATTCACTTGCTTTACCAGAAATGAACTCTTGCTTGTAGGAAGACACAGATCCTGGGGTTTAATTCCGACTCTTAAGGGAAATGCAGACCATGGTTCTCATCCCTGAAACAAACTCTGTTTTAAGGCAAGAATCTTCCTCTTCTATGAGGCGTCTCCAATACAGTAAGAAATATGAGCATTCCCAGAAAAAAGAAATGTGTTTCCTACGCATACAAACCATATGTAGTTAAACTCTGCTTATGAAATGATAGAGACCACAGCTCCTCTTACATAAATGCTCTTTAGTTAATAGTGATAATCGCCTTGGGTTCTAGAACTGTGTAAAGTCATTGGAGCCGAAAATTCACTTGGTTTACCAGAAATGAACTCTTGCTTGTAGGAAGACACTGATCCTGGGGTTTAACTCCGTTTCTGAAGGCAAATTCAGACCAGAGTTCTCGTCCCTGAAAAACACTCTGTTTTAAGGCAAGAATCATCCTCTTCTATGCAACGTCTCCAATACAATAAGAAATATGAGCATTCCCAGAAAAAAGAAATGTGTTTCCTACTCATACAGACCATATGTAGTTCAACTCTGCTTATGAAACTGATACAAACCACAGCAACTCTTACATAAATGCTCTTTAGTTAATAGTGAGAATCGTGTTGTGTTCGTGAACTGCGAAAAATCATTTGAGCCCAAAATTCACTGGGTTAACCAGAAATGAAGGCTTGCTTGTAGGAAGACACAGATCCTGGGGTTTAACTCCGTTTCTGAAGGGTAATTCAGACCAGAGTTCTCATCCCTGAAACACACTCTGTTTTAACGCAAGAAGCAAGGTCTACTTTCCTGAGTCAAAAATACAGCAAGAACCATGAGCATGCCCTGAAAAAAAGAAGTGTGTTTCCTACTCATACGGACCATATGTAGTTCAACTCTGCATATGAAACTGATACAAACCACAGGTCCTTTTCCATAAATCCTCTTTAGTAAATAGTGAGAATAGAGTTGTGTTCGCGAACTGCGAAAAATCATTTGAGACCAAAATTCACTGCGTTACCAGAAATGAACTCTTGCTTGTAGGAAGACATAGATCCTGGGGTTTAACTCCGTTCCTGAAGGGAAATGCAGACCAGAATTCTCATCCCTGAAAAAAACTCTCTTTTAAGGCAAGAATTATCCTCTTCTTTCCAGCATCACCAATATAGTAAGAAACATGAGCACGCCCAGAAAAAGAGAACTGTGTTTCCTACTCATACAGACTATATGTAGTTCAACTCTGCTTATGAAACTGATACAAACCACAGCTCCTCTTACATAAATGCTCTTTACTTAATAGTGAGAATCACGTTGGGTTCGTGAACTGCGAAAAATCATTTGAGCCCAAAATTCACTGGGATTACCAGAAATGAACTCTTGCTTGTAGGAAGACACTGATCCTGGGGTTTAACTCCGTTTCTGAAGGCAAATTCAGACAAGAGTTCTCCTCCCTGAAAAACACTCTGTTTTAAGGCAAGAATCATCCTCTTCTCTGCAGCGTCTCCAATACAGTAAGAAATATGAGCATCTCTTACATAGATGCTCTTTAGTTAATAGTGAAATACATGTTGGGTTCGTGAAGTGTGTTAATTTATGTTAGCCGAAAAATTACTGCGTTACCATAAATGAACTCTTGCTTGTAGGAAGACACAGAGCCTTTGGTTTAACTCCGTTTCTGAATGCAAATTCAGACCAGTGTTCTCATCCATGAAACACACTCTGTTTTAACGGAAGAAGCATGCTCTTCTTTTCAGTGTCTGCAATACAGCTAGGAACATGAGCATGGCCAGAAAATAAGAACTGTGTTTCTTACTCAAACGGACCATATCTAGTTCAACTCTGCTTATGAAACTGATATAAACCTCAGCATCTCTTACATAGACACTCTTTAGTTAATAGTGAAAATCGTGTTAGTTTCGTAAACTGTGTAAATTCATTTGTCCGAAAATTTACTGCTTTTACCAAAAATGTACTGTTGCTTGTAGGAAGACACAGATCATGGAGTTTAACTCCGAATCTAAAGGGTATTTCAGAAAAGTGTTCTCATCCATGAAACACAGTCTATTTTAATGAAAGAAGCATGCTCTTAAAACCTCTGCAATACAGCAAGAAACATGAGCATGAGCAGATAAAAAGAACTGTGTTTCCTACTCAAACGGACCATATCTAGTTCAACTCTGCTTATGAAACTGATACAAACCACAGCATCTCTTACACAGATGCTCTTTAGTTAATAGTGAAAAACATGTTGGGTTCGTGATGTGTGTTAATTTATGTTAGCCGAAAAATTACTGCGTTTACCATAAATGAACTCTTGCTTGTAGGAAGACACAGAGCCTTTGGTTTAACTAATTTCTGAAGGGAAATTCAGGCCAGTGTTCTCATCCATGAAACACAGTCTGTTTTAACGAAAGAAGCATGCTCTTCTTAAGAGCATCTGCAATACAGCAAGAAACATGAGCATGGCCAGAAAAAAAGAACTGTGTTTCCTACTCATACGGACCATATCTAGTTAAACTCTGCTTATGAAACTGATACAAACCACATCATCTCTTACATATATGCTCTTCAGTTAATAGTGAAAATCGTATTGGTTTGTGAACTGTGTAAATTCATTTGAGCCGAAAAATAACTGGAGATACCAGAAATGAACTCTTGCTTGTAGGAAGACACAGAGCATGTAGTTTAACTCCGATTATAAAGGGAAATTCACAAAAGTGTTCTCATGCATTAAACATACTCTGTTTTAGGGCAAATTGCATGCTCTTCTTTCCAGCGTCTGCAATACAGCAAGGAATATGAGCATGCCCAGAGAAAAAGAACTGTGTTTCCTACTCATACAGACCATAGCTAGCTAAACTCTGCTTATGACATTGATACAAACCACATCATCTCTTACATAGATGCTCTTCAGTTAATAGTGAAAATCGTATTGGTTTCGTGAACTTTGTAAATTCATTAGAGCCGAAAAATATCTGGGTTTACCGGAAATGAACTCTTGCTCGGAGGAAGACACAGAGCATTTGGTTTAACTCCATTTCTGAAGGGAAATTCAGACCAGTGTTCTAATCCATGAAACACACTCTGTTTTAATGCAAATAGCATGCTCTTCTTTCTAGCGTCTGCAATACAGCAAGAACGTGAGCATGCCCAGAAAAAAGGAACTGTGTTTCCTACTCATACAGACCATATCTAGTTCAACTCTGCTTATGAAACTAATACAAACCACAGCATCTCTTACATAGATGCTCTTTAGTTAATAGTGAAAATTGTATTGATTTCGTGAACTGCATAAATTCATTGAACCGAAAAATAACCGGGTTTACCGGATATGAGCTCTTGCTTGTAGGAAGACACAGAGTATGGAGTTTAACTCGGATTCTATAGGGAAATTAAGAAAAGTGTTCTCATCCCTGAAACACAGTCTGTTTTAACGCAAGAAGCATGCTCTTCTTTCCAGCTTCTGCCATACAGCAAGGAACATGAGCAAGCCCAGAAACAAAAAACTGTGTCTACTACTCATACGGACCATATCTAGTTCAACGCTGCTTATGAAACTAATACAAACCACATCATCTGTTACATAGATGCTCTTTAGTTAATAGTGAAAAACGAGTTGGGTTTGTGAACTGTGTAAATTCATAGGAGCCAAAAATTCACTGCCTTTACCAGAAATGAACTCTTGCTTGTAGGAAGACACAGACCGTTTGGGTAACTCCATTTTTGAAGGGAAATTCAAAAGAATGTTCTCATCCATGAAACACAGTCTGTTTTAATGCAAGAAGCATGCTCTTCTTTCCATCGTCTACAATACAGCAAGGAACATGTGCATGCCCAGAAAAAAGAACTGTATCTCCTACTCATACGAACAATATAAAGTTCAACTCTGCTTAAGAAACTGATACAAACCACAGCATCTTTACATATATGCTCTTTATTTAATAGTGATAAACCTGTTGGTTTTGTGAACTGTGTAAATTCATTTGATCCGAAAATTCCCCGGCTTACCAGAAATGAACTCTTGCATGTAGGAAGACACAGAGCATTTGGTTTACTTCTGTTTCTGAAGGGAAATTCAGACAAGTGTTCTCATCCATGAAAGACACTCTGTTTTAACGCAAGAAGCCTGCTCTCCTTTCCAGCGTCTGCAATACAGCAAGGAACATGAGCATGTCCAGAAACAAAGAACAGTGTTTCCTACTCATACGGACCATATCTAGTTCAACTCTGCTTATGAAACTGATACAAACCACATCGCCTGTTACATAGATGCTCTTTAGTTAATAGTGAAAAACTTGTTGGGTTTGTGAACTGTGTAAATTCATTTGAGCAGAAAATTCACTGCCTTTACCACAAATGTACTCTTGCTTGTAGGAAGACACAGATCCTTTGGTTAAACTCAGTTTCTGAAGGGAAATTCAGACCGGTGTTCTCATCCACGAAATATACACCGTTTCAACAGAAGAAGCATGCTCTTCTTTTCAGCGTCTGCAATACAGGAAGGAACATGTGCATGCCCAGAAAAAAAGAACTGTGTTTCCTACTCATACTGACCATATCTAGTTCAACTCTGCTTATGAAACTGATATAAACCACATCGTCTGTTACATAGATGCTCTTTAGTTAATAGTGAAATTCGTATTGGTTTCGTGAACTGTGTAAACTCATTTTAGCCGAAAAATAACTGGTTTTAACGGAAATGAACTCTTGCTCGTAGGAAGACACAGAGCATTTGGTTTAACTCCATTTCTGAAGGGAAATTCAGAAGAGTGTTCTCATGCATGAAACACAGTCTGTTTTATCGCAAGAAGCATGCTCTTTTTTCCAGCATCTGCAATACAGCAAGAAACATGAGCATGGCCAGAAAAAAAAACTGTTTCTGATTCAAACGGACCATATCTAGTTCAGTTCTGCTTAGGACACTGATCGAAACCACAGCATCTCTTACATAGATGCTCTTTGGTTAATAGTGAAAATCATGTTGGGTGTGTGAACTGTGTAATTTCATTTGGCGCCGAAAATTCACTGCGTTTACCAGAGATGAACTCTTGCTTGAAGGACGACATAGAGCATGGAGTTTAACTCCGATTCTAAATGGAAATTCAGAAGAGTGTTCTCATCCATGAAACACAGTCTGTTTTAATGCAAGAAGCATACTCTTCTTTCCAACATCTGTAATACAGCAAGGAACAAGAGCATGTCCAGAAAAAAAGAACTATGTTTCCTACTCATACGGACCATATCTAGTTCAACTCTGCTTATGAAACTGATACAAACCACATCGTCTCTTACACACATAGAATGGCGTTAAACTCCGATTCTAAAGGGAAACTCAGAAAAGTGTTCTCATCAATGAAACACAGTCTGGTTTAATGCAAGAAGCATGCTATTCTTTCTAGCCTCTGCATTACTGCCAGAAACATGAGCATGGCAAGAAAAAAAGAACTGTATTTCCTACTTATACGAACCATATCTCGTTCAACTCTGCTTATGAAACTGATACAAACCACAGTATCTCTTAAAATGATGCTCTTTAGTGAAAATAGTGAAAATCGTGTTTGTTTCGTACTGTGAAAATTCATTTGGCACCGAAAATTCATTGCGTTTACCAGAATTGATCTCTTGCTTGTAGGACAATATAGAGCATGGAGTTTAACTCTGATTCTAACTTGAAATTCAGAAGAGTTCTCATCCCTGAAACACAGTCTGTTTTAACGCAAGAAGCATGCTCTTCTTTCCAGCGTCTGCAATACAGCAAGGAACATGAGCATGTCCAGAAAAAAAGAACTATGTTTCCTACTCATACGGACCATATCTAGTTCAACTCTGCTTATGAAACTGATACAAACCACATCGTCTCTTACATATATGCTCTTTAGTTAATAGTGAAAATCCTATTGGTTTCGTGAACTGTGTAAATTCATTTGAGCCAAAAAATAACTGGGTTTACGGGAAATGAACTCTTGCTTGTAGGAAGACACAGAGCATTGAGTTTACTCCGATTCTATAGGGAAATTCAGAAAAGTGTTCTCATCCATGAAACACAGTCTGTTTTAACGCAAGAAGCATGCTCTTCTTTCCAGCATCTGCAATACACCAAGAAACATGAGCATGGCCAGTAAAAAAAGAACTGTGTTTCCTACTCATAAGGATCATATCTAGTTCAACTCTGCTTCAGAAACTGATACAAACCACAGCATCTCTTAAATAGACGCTTTTTAGTTAATAGTGATAAACTGGTTAGGTTTGTGAACTGTGTAAATTCATTTGAGCTGAAAAATAAATGGGTTTACCAGAAATGAACTCGTGCTTGTAGGAAGACACAGATCCTTTGGTTAAACTCAGTTTCTGAAGGGAAATTCAGACAAGTGTTCTCATCCATGAAACACACTCTGTTTTAATGCAAGAAGCATGCTCTCCTTTCCAGCGTCTGCAATACAGCAAGGAACATGAGCATGTCCAGAAACAAAGAACAGTGTTTCCTACTCATACGGACCATATCTAGTTCAACTCTGCTTATGAAACTGATACAAACCACATCGCCTGTTACATAGATGCTCTTTAGTTAATAGTGAAAAACTTGTTGGGTTTGTGAACTGTGTAAATTCATTTGAGCAGAAAATTCACTGCCTTTACCACAAATGTACTCTTGCTTGTAGGAAGACACAGATCCTTTGGTTAAACTCAGTTTCTGAAGGGAAATTCAGACCGGTGTTCTCATCCACGAAATATACACCGTTTCAACAGAAGAAGCATGCTCTTCTTTTCAGCGTCTGCAATACAGCAAGGAACATGTGCATGCCCAGAAAAAAAGAACTGTGTTTCCTACTCATACTGACCATATCTAGTTCAACTCTGCTTATGAAACTGATATAAACCACATCGTCTGTTACATAGATGCTCTTTAGTTAATAGTGAAATTCGTATTGGTTTCGTGAACTGTGTAAATTCATTTTAGCCGAAAAATAACTGGTTTTAACGGAAATGAACTCTTGCTTGTAGGAAGACACAGAGCATTTGGTTTAACTCCATTTCTGAAGGGAAATTCAGAAGAGTGTTCTCATGCATGAAACACAGTCTGTTTTATCGCAAGAAGCATGCTCTTTTTTCCAGCATCTGCAATACAGCAAGAAACATGAGCATGGCCAGAAAAAAAACTGTGTTTCTGATTGAAACGGACCATATCTAGTTCAGTTCTGCTTAGGACACTGATCCAAACCACAGCATCTCTTACATAGATGCTCTTTGGTTAATAGTGAAAATCATGTTGGGTGTGTGAACTGTGTAATTTCATTTGGCGCCGAAAATTCACTGCGTTTACCAGAGTTGAACTCTTGCTTGAAGGACGACATAGAGCATGGAGTTTAACTCCGATTCTAAATGGAAACTCAGAAGAGTGTTCTCATCCATGAAACACAGTCTGTTTTAATGCAAGAAGCATACTCTTCTTTCCAACATCTGTAATACAGCAAGGAACAAGAGCATGCCCAGGAAAAAGTAACTGTGTTTCCTACTCATAAGCACCATATCTAGTTCAACTCTGCTTCTGAAACTGATACAATCCATATCATCCCTTACATAGATGCTCTTTAGTTAATAGTGAAAATCGTCTTGGTTTCGTGAACTGTGTAAATTCATTTGATCCAAAAAATAACTGGGTTTACCGGAAATGAACACTTGCTTGTAGGAAGACACATAGAATGGCGTTAAACTCCGATTCTAAAGGGAAACTCAGAAAAGTGTTCTCATCAATGAAACACAGTCTGGTTTAATGCAAGAAGCATGCTATTCTTTCTAGCCTCTGCATTACTGCCAGAAACATGAGCATGGCAAGAAAAAAAGAACTGTATTTCCTACTTATACGAACCATATCTCGTTCAACTCTGCTTATGAAACTGATACAAACCACAGTATCTCTTAAAATGATGCTCTTTAGTGAAAATCGTGTTTGTTTCGTACTGTGAAAATTCATTTGGCACCGAAAATTCATTGCGTTTACCAGAATTGATCTCTTGCTTGTAGGACAATATAGAGCATGGAGTTTAACTCCGATTCTAACTTGAAATTCAGAAGAGTTCTCATCCCTGAAACACAGTCTGTTTAACGCAAGAAGCATGCTCTTCTTTCCAGCGTCTGCAATACAGCAAGGAACATGAGCATGTCCAGAAAAAAAGAACTATGTTTCCTACTCATACGGACCATATCTAGTTCAACTCTGCTTATGAAACTGATACAAACCACATCGTCTCTTACATATATGCTCTTTAGTTAATAGTGAAAATCGTATTGGTTTCGTGAACTGTGTAAATTCATTTGAGCCAAAAAATAACTGGGTTTACGGGAAATGAACTCTTTCTTGTAGGAAGACACAGAGCATGGAGTTTACTCCGATTCTAAAGGGAAATTCAGAAAAGTGTTCTCATCCATGAAACACAGTCTGTTTTAACGCAAGAAGCATGCTCTTCTTTCCAGCATCTGTAATACACCAAGAAACATGAGCATGGCCAGTAAAAAAAGAACTGTGTTTCCTACTCATAAGGATCATATCTAGTTCAACTCTGCTTCAGAAACTGATACAAACCACAGCATCTCTTAAATAGACGCTTTTTAGTTAATAGTGATAAACGGGTTAGGTTTGTGAACTGTGTAAATTCATTTGAGCTGAAAAATAAATGGGTTTACCGGAAATGAACTCCTGCTTGTAGGAAGACACAGATCCTTTGGTTAAACTCAGTTTCTGAAGGGAAATTCAGACAAGTGTTCTCATCCATGAAACACACTCTGTTTTAATGCAAGAAGCATGCTCTCCTTTCCAGCGTCTGCAATACAGCAAGGAACATGAGCATGTCCAGAAACAAAGAACAGTGTTTCCTACTCATACGGACCATATCTAGTTCAACTCTGCTTATGAAACTGATACAAACCACATCGCCTGTTACATAGATGCTCTTTAGTTAATAGTGAAAAACTTGTTGGGTTTGTGAACTGTGTAAATTCATTTGAGCAGAAAATTCACTGCCTTTACCACAAATGTACTCTTGCTTGTAGGAAGACACAGATCCTTTGGTTAAACTCAGTTTCTGAAGGGAAATTCAGACCGGTGTTCTCATCCACGAAATATACACCGTTTCAACAGAAGAAGCATGCTCTTCTTTTCAGCGTCTGCAATACAGGAAGGAACATGTGCATGCCCAGAAAAAAAGAACTGTGTTTCCTACTCATACTGACCATATCTAGTTCAACTCTGCTTATGAAACTGATATAAACCACATCGTCTGTTACATAGATGCTCTTTAGTTAATAGTGAAATTCGTATTGGTTTCGTGAACTGTGTAAATTCATTTTAGCCGAAAAATAACTGGTTTTAACGGAAATGAACTCTTGCTTGTAGGAAGACACAGAGCATTTGGTTTAACTCCATTTCTGAAGGGAAATTCAGAAGAGTGTTCTCATGCATGAAACACAGTCTGTTTTATCGCAAGAAGCATGCTCTTTTTTCCAGCATCTGCAATACAGCAAGAAACATGAGCATGGCCAGAAAAAAAAGAACTGTGTTTCCTACTCATAAGGATCATATCTAGTTCAACTCTGCTTATGAAACTGATACAAACCACATCAACTCTTACATACATACTCTTTAGTTAATAGTAAAAATCGTGTTGGTTTCGTGAACTGTGTAAATTCATTTGAGCCGAAAAATAACTGAGTTTACCAGAAATATACTCTTGCTTGTAGAAAGACACAGATCCTTTGGTTAAACTCAGTTTCTGAAGGGAAATTCAGACCGGTGTTCTCATCCATGAAATATACACCGTTTTAACAGAAGAAGCATGCTCTTCTTTTCAGCGTCTGCAATACAGCAAGGAACATGAGCATGTCCAGAAAAAAAGAACTATGTTACCTACTCATACAGACCATATCTAGTTCAACTCTGCTTGAGAAACTGATACAAACCACAGCATCTCTTACATAGACGCTCTTTAGTTAATAGTGATAAAAGTGTTGGGTTTGTGAACTGTGTAAATTCATTTGAGCCGAAAAATAACTGGGTTTACCGGAAATGAACTCTTGCTTGTAGGAAGACCCAGAGCATGGAGTTTAACTGCGATTTTAAAGGGAAATTCAGAAAAGTGTTCTCATCCATGAAACACAGTCTGTTTTAACGAAAGAAGCATGCTCTTTTTTCAGCATCTGCAATACAGCAAGAATCATGAGCATGGCCAGAAAAAAAGAACTGTGTTTGTGACTCAAACGGACCATATCTAGTTCAACTCTGCTTATGAAACTGATACAAACCACAGCATCTCTTACATAGATGCTCTTTAGTTAATAGTGATAAACGTGTTGGGTTTGTGAACTGTTTAAATTCATTTGAGCCGATAATTCACTGCTTTTACCAAAAATGAACTCTTGCTTGTAGGAAGACACAGAGCATTTGGTTTAACTCCACTTCTGAAGGGAAATTCAAAAGAGTGTTCTCATCCCTGAAACACATTCTCTTTTAACGCAAGAAACATGCTCTTTTTTTCAGCATCTGCAATACAGCAAGAAACATGAGCATGGCCAGTAAAAAGAACTGTGTTTCTGAATCAAACGGACCATATCTAGTTCAATTCTGCTTATGAAATTGATACAAACCAAAGCATCTCTTACGTAGACGCTCTTTAGTTAATAGTATTAAACCTGTTGGGTTTATGAACTGTGTAAATTCATTTGAGCCGAAAATTCCCTGCCTTTACCAGAAATGAACTCTTGCTTGTAGGAAGACACAGAGCATGGAGGTAAACTGCGATTTTAAAGGGAAATTCAGAAAAGAGTTCTCATTCATGAAACACAGTCTGTTTTAATGCAAGAAGCATGCTCTTTTTTCCAGCATCTGAAATACAGCAAGAAACATGAGCATGGCCAATAAAAAAGAACTGTGTTTCTGACTCAAACAGACCATATCTAGTTCAGTTCTGCTTATGAAACTGATACAAACCACAGCATCTCTTACATAGGTGCTCTTTAGTTAATAGTGATAAACGTGTTGTGTTTGTGAACTGTGTAAATTCCTTTGAGCCGAAAATTCACTGCTTTTACCAAAAATGAAATCTTGCTTGTAGGAAAACACAGAGCATTTGGATTAACTCCATTTCTGAAGGGAAATTCAGACCAGTGTTCTCATCCATGAAACACAATCTGTTTTATCGCATATACCATGCTCTTCTTTCCAGCGTCTCCAATACAGCAAGGAACATGAGCATGTCCCGAAAAAAAGAACTGTGTTTCCTACTCATACAGACCATATCTAGTTCAATTCTGCTTCAGAAACTGATACAAACCACAGCATCTCTTAAATAGACGCTTTTTAGTTAATAGTGATAAACGTGTTAGGTTTGTGAACTGTGTAAATTCATTTGAGCCGAAAAATAAATGTGTTTACCGGAAATGAACTCTTGCTTGTAGGAGGACACATAGCATGGAGGTTACCTGCGATTTTAAAGGGAAATTCAAAAAAGTATTCTCATGCATGAAACACAGTCTGTTTTAACGCAAGAAGCATGATCTTTTTTTTCCAGCATCTGCAATACAGCAAGAAACATGAGCATGGCCAGAAAAAAAGAACTGTGTTTCTGACTCAAACGGACCATATCTAGTTCAACTCTGCTTATGAAACTGATACAAACCACAGCATCTCTTACATAGACGCTCTTTAGTTAATAGTGATAAACGTGTTAGGTTTGTGAACTGTGTAAATTCATTTGAGCCGAAAATTCACTGCTTTTACCAGAAATGAACTCTTGCTTGTAGGAAGACACAGAGCATGGCGTTAAACTCCGATACTAAATGGAAATTCACAAAAGTGTTCTCATCAATGAAACACAGTCTGTTTTAATGCAAGAAGCATGCTCTTCTTTCCTGCATCTGCAATACAGCAAGAAACATGAGTATGGCCAAAAAAAAGAACTGTGTTTCCTACTCATACGGACCATATCTAGTTCAATTTTGCTTATGAAACTGATACAAACCACAGCATCACTTACATAGATGCTCTTTAGTTAATAGTGAAAAACGTGTTGAGTTTGTGAACTGTGTAAATTCATATTAGCCGAAAAATCACTGCCTTTACCAGAAAAGAACTCTTGCTTGTAGGAAGACATAGAGCATTTGGCTTAACTCCATTTCTGAAGGGAAATTCAGAAGAGTGTTCTCATGCATGAAACACTGTTTGTTTTAACGCAAGAAGCATGCTCTTTTTTCCAGCATCTGAAATACAGCAAGAAACATGTGCATGGCCAGAAAAAAAGAACTGTGTTTCTGACTCAAATGGACCATATCTAGTTCAACTCTGCTTATGAAACTGATACAAAGCACAGCATCTCTTACATAGACGCTCTTTAGTTAATAGTGTTAAACGTGTTGGGTTTGTGAACTGTTTAAATTCATTTGAGCCAAAATATCACTGCTTTTACCAAAAATGAACTCTTGCTTGTAGGAAGACACAGAGCATTTGGTTTTACTCCATTTCTGAAGGGAAATTCAGAAGAGTGTTCTCATGCTTTAAACACAGTCTATTTTAACGCAAGAAGCATGCTCTTTTTTTCTAGCACCTGCAATACAGCAAGAAACATGAGCATGGCCAGAAAAAAAACTGTGTTTCTGACTCAAACGGACCATATCTAGTTCAGTTCTGCTTAGGACACTGATACAAACCACAGCATCTCTTACATAGATGCTCTTTGGTTAATAGTGAAAATCGTGTTGGGTTCGTGAACTGTGTAATTTCATTTGGCGCAGAAATTTCAATGTGATTACCAGAAATGAACTCTTGCTTGAAGGACGACATAGAGCATGGAGTTTAACTCCGATTCTAAATGGAAATTCAGAAGAGTGTTCTCATCCATGAAACACAGTCTGTTTTAATGCAAGAAGCATGCACTTCTTTCCAACATCTGCGATACAACAAGGAACAAGAGCATGCCCAGAAAAAAAGAACTGTGTTTCCTACTCATAAGCACCATATCTAGTTCAACTCTGCTTCTGAAACTGATAAAATCCATATCATCTCTTACATAGATGCTCTTTAGTTAATAGTGAAAATCGTATTGGTTTCGTGAACTGTGTAAATTCATTTGAGCCAAAAAATAACTGGGTTTACCGGAAATGAAGGCTTGTTTGTAGGAAGACACAGAGAATGGCGTTAAACTCCGATTCTAAAGGGAAACTCAGAAAAATATTCTCATCAATGAAACACAGTCTGGTTTAATGCAAGAAGCATGCTCTTCTTTCCAGCGTCTGCAATAGAGCAAGGAACATGAGCATGTCCAGATAAATAGAACTGTATCTCCTACACATACGAACAATATCTATTTCAAATCTGCTTATGAAACTGATACAAACCACATCATCTCTTACATAGATGCTCTTTAGTTAATAGTGAAAATCGTATAGGTTTCGTGAACTGTGTAAATTCATTTGAGACGAAAAATAACTGGGTTTACCGGAAATGAATGCTTGCTTGTAGGAAGACACACAGCATGGCGTTAAACTCTGATTTTAAAGGGAAACTCAGAAAAGTGTTCTCATCAATGAAACACAGTGTGTTTTAACGCAAGAAGCATGCTTTTCTTTGCAGCATCTGAAATACAGAAGAAACATGAGCATTGCCAGAATAAAAGAACTGTGTTTCTTACTCATACGGACCATATCTCGTTCAACTGTGCTTATGAAACTGATACAAACATCAGCATCACTTACATAGATGCACTTTAGTTAATAGTGAAAAACGTGTTGGGTTTGTGAACTGTGTAAATTCATTTGAGCCGAAAATTCACTGCCTTTAACAGAAATGAACTCTTGCTTGTAGGAAAACACAGATCTTTTGGTTTAACTGAATTCCTGAAGGGAAATTCAGAAGAGTGTTCTCATCCATGAAACACAGTCTGTTTTAACGCTAGAAGCTTGCTCATCTTTCCAGCATCAGCAGTACAGCTAGAAACATGAGCATGGCAAGAAAAAAAAGAACTGTGTTTCCTACTCATACGGACCATATTTAGTGCAACTCTGCTTATGAAACTGATACAAACCACAGCATCTCTTACATAGATGCTCTTTAGTTAATAGTGAAAATCGTATTGGTTTCCTGAACTGTGTAAATTTATATGAGCCGAAAAATAACTGGGTTTACCGGAAATGAACTCTTGCTTGTAAGAAGACACAGATCCTTTGGTTAAACTCAGTTTCTGAAGGGAAATTCAGAGCAGTGTTCTCATCGATGAAACACACTCCGTTTTATTGGAAGAAGCATGCTCTTCTTTTCAGATTCTGCAATAAAGCAAGGAACATGAGCATGCCAGGAAGAAAAGAACTGTGTTTCCTACTCATATGGACCATATCTTGTTCAACACTACTTATGAAACTGATACAAACCACATCATCTCTTCCATAGATGCTCTTTAGTTAATAGTGAAAATCGTATTTGTTTCGTGAACTGTGTATATTCATTTGAGGCAAAAAATAACGGGGTTTACCAGAAATGAACTCTTGCTTGTAGGAAGACACAGAACATGGAGTTTAACTCTGATTCTAAAGGGAATTCAGAAAAGTGTTCTCATCCATGACACATAATCTGTTTTAACGCAAGAAGCATGCACTTCTTTCCAGCATCTGCAATACAGCAAGGAACATGAGCATACCCAGAAAAAAGAACTGTATCTCCTACTCATACGAACAATATCTAGTTCAAATCTGCTTATGAAACAGATACAAATCAGATCGTCTCCTACAAAGATGCTCTTAGGTTAATAGTGAAAATCGTGTTGGTTTCGTGAACTGTGTAAATTCATTTGAGCCAAAAAATACCTGGGTTTACCGGAAATGAACGTTTGCTTGTAGGAAGACACAGAGCATGGCGTTAAACTCCAATTCTAAAGGGAAATTCAGAAAAGTGTTCTCATCAATGAAACACAGTCTGTTTTAATGCAAGAAGCATGCTCTTCTTCCCAGCTTCTGCAATACATCAAGGAACATGAGCATGCCCAGAAAAAAAGAACTGAATCTCCTACTCATACGAACAATATGTAGTTCAACTCTGCTTATGAAACTGATACAAACCAGATCATCTCTTACATAGACGCTCTTTAGATAATAGTGAAAATCTTGTTGGTTTCGTGAACTTTGTAATTTCATTTGAGCCCAAAAATACATGGGTTTATCAGAAATGAACTCTTGCTTGTAGAAACACACACAGCATGGCTTTAAACTCTGATTCTAAAGGGAAATTCAGAAAAGTGTTCTCATCAATGAAACACAGTCTGTTTTAATGCAAGAAGCATGCGCTTCTTTGCAGCATCTGCAATACAGCAAGAAACATGAGCATTGCCAGAATAAAAGAACTGTGTTTCTTACACATACGGACCATATCTAGTTCTACCCTGCTTATGAAACTGATAAAAACCACAGCATCTCTTACATAGATGCTCTTTAGTTAATAGTGAAAAACGTGTTGGGTTTGTGAACTGTGTAAATTCATTTGAGCCAAAAAATCACTGTGTTTACCAGAAATGAACTCTTGCTTGTAGGAAGACACAGAGCATTTGGTTTAACTCCATTTCTGAAGGGAAATTCAGACCTGTGTTATCATCTATGAAACACAGTCTGTTATAACGCAAGAAGCTTGCTCTTCTTTCCAGGTTCTGCAATATAGCAAGGAACATAAGCATACCCAGAAAAAAAGAACTGTATCTCCTACTTATACGAACAATATCTATTTCAAATCTGCTTATGAAACTGATACAAATCACATCATCTCTTACATAGATGCTCTTTAGTTAATAGTGAAAATCGTATAGGTTTCTTGAACTGTGTAAATTCATTTGAGACGAAAAATAACTGGGTTTACCGGAAATGAATGCTTGCTTGTAGGAAGACACACAGCATGGCGTTAAACTCCGATTCTAAAGGGAAACTCAGAAAAGTGTTCTCATCAATGACACACAGTCTGTTTTAACGCAAGAAGCATGCTCTTCCTTTCAGCATTTGCAATACAGCAAGGAACATGAGCATGGCAAGAAAAAAAGAACTGTGTTTCCTCCTCATATGGACCATATCTCGTTCAACTGTGCTTATGAAACTGATACAAACATCAGCATCACTTACATAGATGCACTTTAGTTAATAGTGAAAAACGTGTTGGGTTTGTGAACTGTGTAAATTCATTTGAGCCGAAAATTCACTGCCTTTAACAGAAATGAACTCTTGCTTGTAGGAAAACACAGATCTTTTGGTTTAACTGAATTCCTGAAGGGAAATTCAGAAGAGTGTTCTCATCCATGAAACACAGTCTGTTTTAACGCTAGAAGCATGCTCATCTTTCCAGCATCTGCAATACAGCTAGAAACATGAGCATGGCAAGAAAAAAAAGAACTGTGTTTCCTACTCATACGGACCATATTTAGTGCAACTCTGCTTATGAAACTGATACAAACCACAGCATCTCTTACATAGATGCTCTTTAGTTAATAGTGAAAATCGTATTGGTTTCCTTAACGGTGTAAATTTATATGAGCCGAAAAATAACTGGGTTTACCGGAAATGAACTCTTGCTTGTAAGAAGACACAGATCCTTTGGTTAAACTCAGTTTTTGAAGGGAAATTCAGAGCAGTGTTCTCATCGATGAAACACACTCCGTTTTATTGGAAGAAGCATGCTCTTCTTTTCAGATTCTGCAATAAAGCAAGGAACATGAGCATGCCAGGAAGAAAAGAACTGTGTTTCCTACTCATATGGACCATATCTTGTTCAACACTACTTATGAAACTGATACAAACCACATCATCTCTTCCATAGATGCTCTTTAGTTAATAGTGAAAATCGTATTTGTTTCGTGAACTGTGTAAATTCATTTGAGGCAAAAAATAACGGGGTTTACCAGAAATGAACTCTTGCTTGTAGGAAGACATAGAACATGGAGTTTAACTCTTATTCTAAAGGGAATTCAGAAAAGTGTTCTCATCCATGAAACATAATCTGTTTTAACGCAAGAAGCACGCACTTCTTTCCAGCATCTGCAAAACAGCAAGGAACATGAGCATACCCAGAAAAAAGAACTGTATCTCCTACTCATACGAACAATATCTAGTTCAATCTGCTTATGAAACAGATACAAACCAGATCATCTCCTACATAGATGCTCTTTAGTTAATAGTGAAAATCGTGTTGGTTTCGTGAACTGTGTAAATTCATTTGAGCCCAAAAATACCTGGGTTTACCGGAAATGAACGTTTGCTTGTAGGAAGACACAGAGCATGGCGTTAAACTCCAATTCTAAAGGGAAATTCAGAAAAGTGTTCTCATCAATGAAACACAGTCTGTTTTAATGCAAGAAGCATGCTCTTCTTTCCAGCATCTGCAATACAGCAAGAAAAATGAGCATTGCCAGAAAAAAGAACTATGTTTCTTACGGATACGGACCATATCTAGTTCTAATCTGCTTATGAAATTCATACAAACCACAGCATCTCTTACATAGATGCTCTTTAGTTAATAGTGAAAAACGTGTTGGGTTTGTGAACTGTGTAAATTCATTTGAGCCAAAAATTCACTGTGTTTACCAGAAATGAACTCTTGCTTGTAGGAAAACACAGATCTTTTGGTTTAACTGAATTCCTGAAGGGAAATTCAGAAGAGTGTTCTCATCCATGAAACACAGTCTGTTTTAACGCTAGAAGCATGCTCATCTTTCCAGCATCTGCAATACAGCTAGAAACATGAGCATGGCAAGAAAAAAAAGAACTGTGTTTCCTACTCATACGGACCATATTTAGTGCAACTCTGCTTATGAAACTGATACAAACCACAGCATCTCTTACATAGATGCTCTTTAGTTAATAGTGAAAATCGTATTGGTTTCCTTAACGGTGTAAATTTATATGAGCCGAAAAATAACTGGGTTTACCGGAAATGAACTCTTGCTTGTAAGAAGACACAGATCCTTTGGTTAAACTCAGTTTTTGAAGGGAAATTCAGAGCAGTGTTCTCATCGATGAAACACACTCCGTTTTATTGGAAGAAGCATGCTCTTCTTTTCAGATTCTGCAATAAAGCAAGGAACATGAGCATGCCAGGAAGAAAAGAACTGTGTTTCCTACTCATATGGACCATATCTTGTTCAACACTACTTATGAAACTGATACAAACCACATCATCTCTTCCATAGATGCTCTTTAGTTAATAGTGAAAATCGTATTTGTTTCGTGAACTGTGTAAATTCATTTGAGGCAAAAAATAACGGGGTTTACCAGAAATGAACTCTTGCTTGTAGGAAGACATAGAACATGGAGTTTAACTCTTATTCTAAAGGGAATTCAGAAAAGTGTTCTCATCCATGAAACATAATCTGTTTTAACGCAAGAAGCATGCACTTCTTTCCAGCATCTGCAAAACAGCAAGGAACATGAGCATACCCAGAAAAAAGAACTGTATCTCCTACTCATACGAACAATATCTAGTTCAATCTGCTTATGAAACAGATACAAACCAGATCATCTCCTACATAGATGCTCTTTAGTTAATAGTGAAAATCGTGTTGGTTTCGTGAACTGTGTAAATTCATTTGAGCCCAAAAATACCTGGGTTTACCGGAAATGAACGTTTGCTTGTAGGAAGACACAGAGCATGGCGTTAAACTCCAATTCTAAAGGGAAATTCAGAAAAGTGTTCTCATCAATGAAACACAGTCTGTTTTAATGCAAGAAGCATGCTCTTCTTTCCAGCATCTGCAATACAGCAAGAAAAATGAGCATTGCCAGAAAAAAGAACTATGTTTCTTACGGATACGGACCATATCTAGTTCTAATCTGCTTATGAAATTCATACAAACCACAGCATCTCTTACATAGATGCTCTTTAGTTAATAGTGAAAAACGTGTTGGGTTTGTGAACTGTGTAAATTCATTTGAGCCAAAAATTCACTGTGTTTACCAGAAATGAACTCTTGCTTGTAGGAAGACACAGAGCATTTGGTTTAACTCCATTTCTGAAGGGAAATTGAGACCTGTTCTCATCCATGAAACACACTCTGTTTAACGCAAATAACATGCTCTTCTTTCTAGCGTCTGCAATACAGCAAGGAACATGAGCATGTCCAGAAAAAAAGAAATGTGTTTCCTACACATACGGACCATATCTAGTTTAACTATGCTTATGAAACTGATACAAACCAGATCATCTCTTACATAGATGCACTTTAGTTAATAGTGAAAATCGTGTTGGTTTCGTGATCTGTGTAAATTCATTTGAGCCCAAAAATAGCTGGGTTTACCGGAAATGAACTCTTGCTTGTAGGAAGACACAGAGCAAGGAGTTTAACTCCTATTGTAAAGGAAAATTCAGAAAAGTATTCTCATCCATGAAACACAGTCTGTTTTAAAGCAAGAAGCATGCTCTTCTTCCCAGCTTCTGCAATACAGCAAGGAACATGAGCATGCCCAGAAAAAAAGAACTGAATCTCCTACTCATACGAACAATATGTAGTTCAACTCTGCTTATGAAACTGATACAAACCAGATCATCTCTTACATAGACGCTCTTTAGATAATAGTGAAAATCTTGTTGGTTTCGTGAACTTTGTAAATTCATTTGAGCCCAAAAATACCTGGGTTTATCAGAAATGAACTCTTGCTTGTAGGAAGACACACAGCATGGCTTTAAACTCTGATTCTAAAGGGAAATTCAGAAAAGTGTTCTCATCAATGAAACACAGTCTGTTTTAATGCAAGAAGCATGCGCTTCTTTGCAGCATCTGCAATACAGCAAGAAACATGAGCATTGCCAGAATAAAAGAACTGTGTTTCTTACTCATACAGACCATATCTAGTTCTACCCTGCTTATGAAACTGATAAAAACCACAGCATCTCTTACATAGATGCTCTTTAGTTAATAGTGAAAAACGTGTTGGGTTTGTGAACTGTGTAAATTCATTTGAGCCAAAAAATCACTGTGTTTACCAGAAATGAACTCTTGCTTGTAGAATGACACAGAGCATTTGGTTTAACTCCATTTCTGAAGGGAAATTCAGACCTGTGTTATCATCTATGAAACACAGTCTGGTATAACGCAAGAAGCTTGCTCTTCTTTCCAGGTTCTGCAATATAGCAAGGAAAATAAGCATACCCAGAAAAAAAGAACTGTATCTCCTACTCATACGAACAATATCTATTTCAAATCTGCTCATGAAACTGATACAAACCACATCATCTCTTACATAGATGCTCTTTAGTTAATAGTGAAAATCGTATAGGTTTCGTGAACTGTGTAAATTCATTTGAGACAAAAAATAACTGGGTTTACCGGAAATGAATGCTTGCTTGTAGGAAGACACACAGCATGGCGTTAAACTCCGATTCTAAAGGGAAACTCAGAAAAGTGTTCTCATCAATGACACACAGTCTGTTTTAACGCAAGAAGCATGCTCTTCTTTTCAGCATTTGCAATACAGCAAGGAACATGAGCATGGCAAGAAAAAAAGAACTGTGTTTCCTCCTCATATGGACCATATCTCGTTCAACTGTGCTTATGAAACTGATACAAACATCAGCATCACTTACATAGATGCACTTTAGTTAATAGTGAAAAACGTGTTGGGTTTGTGAACTGTGTAAATTCATTTGAGCCGAAAATTCACTGCCTTTAACAGAAATGAACTCTTGCTTGTAGGAAAACACAGATCTTTTGGTTTAACTGAATTCCTGAAGGGAAATTCAGAAGAGTGTTCTCATCCATGAAACACAGTCTGTTTTAACGCTAGAAGCATGCTCATCTTTCCAGCATCTGCAATACAGCTAGAAACATGAGCATGGCAAGAAAAAAAAGAACTGTGTTTCCTACTCATACGGACCATATTTAGTGCAACTCTGCTTATGAAACTGATACAAACCACAGCATCTCTTACATAGATGCTCTTTAGTTAATAGTGAAAATCGTATTGGTTTCCTGAACTGTGTAAATTTATATGAGCCGAAAAATAACTGGGTTTACCGGAAATGAACTCTTGCTTGTAAGAAGACACAGATCCTTTGGTTAAACTCAGTTTTTGAAGGGAAATTCAGAGCAGTGTTCTCATCGATGAAACACACTCCGTTTTATTGGAAGAAGCATGCTCTTCTTTTCAGATTCTGCAATAAAGCAAGGAACATGAGCATGCCAGGAAGAAAAGAACTGTGTTTCCTACTCATATGGACCATATCTTGTTCAACACTACTTATGAAACTGATACAAACCACATCATCTCTTCCATAGATGCTCTTTAGTTAATAGTGAAAATCGTATTTGTTTCGTGAACTGTGTAAATTCATTTGAGGCAAAAAATAACGGGGTTTACCAGAAATGAACTCTTGCTTGTAGGAAGACATAGAACATGGAGTTTAACTCTGATTCTAAAGGGAATTCAGAAAAGTGTTCTCATCCATGAAACACAGTCTGTTTTAAAGCAAGAAGCATGCTCTTCTTCCCAGCTTCTGCAATACAGCAAGGAACATGACCATGCCCAGAAAAAAAGAACTGAATCTCCTACTCATACGAACAATATGTAGTTCAACTCTGCTTATGAAACTGATACAAACCAGATCATCTCTTACATAGACGCTCTTTAGATAATAGTGAAAATCTTGTTGGTTTCGTGAACTTTGTAATTTCATTTGAGCCCAAAAATACATGGGTTTATCAGAAATGAACTCTTGCTTGTAGGAAGACACACAGCATGGCTTTAAACTCTGATTCTAAAGGGAAATTCAGAAAAGTGTTCTCATCAATGAAACACAGTCTGTTTTAATGCAAGAAGCATGCGCTTCTTTGCAGCATCTGCAATACAGCAAGAAACATGAGCATTGCCAGAATAAAAGAACTGTGTTTCTTACTCATACAGACCATATCTAGTTCTACCCTGCTTATGAAACTGATAAAAACCACAGCATCTCTTACATAGATGCTCTTTAGTTAATAGTGAAAAACGTGTTGGGTTTGTGAACTGTGTAAATTCATTTGAGCCAAAAAATCACTGTGTTTACCAGAAATGAACTCTTGCTTGTAGAATGACACAGAGCATTTGGTTTAACTCCATTTCTGAAGGGAAATTCAGACCTGTGTTATCATCTATGAAACACAGTCTGGTATAACGCAAGAAGCTTGCTCTTCTTTCCAGGTTCTGCAATATAGCAAGGAAAATAAGCATACCCAGAAAAAAAGAACTGTATCTCCTACTCATACGAACAAAATCTATTTCAAATCTGCTCATGAAACTGATACAAACCACATCATCTCTTACATAGATGCTCTTTAGTTAATAGTGAAAATCGTATAGGTTTCGTGAACTGTGTAAATTCATTTGAGACGAAAAATAACTGGGTTTACCGGAAATGAATGCTTGCTTGTAGGAAGACACACAGCATGGCGTTAAACTCCGATTCTAAAGGGAAACTCAGAAAAGTGTTCTCATCAATGACACACAGTCTGTTTTAACGCAAGAAGCATGCTCTTCTTTTCAGCATTTGCAATACAGCAAGGAACATGAGCATGGCAAGAAAAAAAGAACTGTGTTTCCTCCTCATATGGACCATATCTCGTTCAACTGTGCTTATGAAACTGATACAAACATCAGCATCACTTACATAGATGCACTTTACTTAATAGTGAAAAACGTGTTGGGTTTGTGAACTGTGTAAATTCATTTGAGCCGAAACTTCAGTTCCTTTACCAGAAATGAACTCTTGCTTGTAGGAAAACACAGATCTTTTGGTTTAACTGAATTCCTGAAGGGAAATTCAGAAGAGTGTTCTCATCCATGAAACACAGTCTGTTTTAACGCTAGAAGCATGCTCATCTTTCCAGCATCTGCAATACAGCTAGAAACATGAGCATGGCAAGAAAAAAAAGAACTGTGTTTCCTACTCATACGGACCATATTTAGTGCAACTCTGCTTATGAAACTGATACAAACCACAGCATCTCTTACATAGATGCTCTTTAGTTAATAGTGAAAATCGTATTGGTTTCCTGAACTGTGTAAATTTATATGAGCCGAAAAATAACTGGGTTTACCGGAAATGGACTCTTGCTTGTAAGAAGACACAGATCCTTTGGTTAAACTCAGTTTTTGAAGGGAAATTCAGAGCAGTGTTCTCATCGATGAAACACACTCCGTTTTATTGGAAGAAGCATGCTCTTCTTTTCAGATTCTGCAATAAAGCAAGGAACATGAGCATGCCAGGAAGAAAAGAACTGTGTTTCCTACTCATATGGACCATATCTTGTTCAACACTACTTATGAAACTGATACAAACCACATCATCTCTTCCATAGATGCTCTTTAGTTAATAGTGAAAATCGTATTTGTTTCGTGAACTGTGTAAATTCATTTGAGGCAAAAAATAACGGGGTTTACCAGAAATGAACTCTTGCTTGTAGGAAGACATAGAACATGGAGTTTAACTCTGATTCTAAAGGGAATTCAGAAAAGTGTTCTCATCCATGAAACACAGTCTGTTTTAAAGCAAGAAGCATGCTCTTCTTCCCAGCTTCTGCAATACAGCAAGGAACATGACCATGCCCAGAAAAAAAGAACTGAATCTCCTACTCATACGAACAATATGTAGTTCAACTCTGCTTATGAAACTGATACAAACCAGATCATCTCTTACATAGACGCTCTTTAGATAATAGTGAAAATCTTGTTGGTTTCGTGAACTTTGTAATTTCATTTGAGCCCAAAAATACATGGGTTTATCAGAAATGAACTCTTGCTTGTAGGAAGACACACAGCATGGCTTTAAACTCTGATTCTAAAGGGAAATTCAGAAAAGTGTTCTCATCAATGAAACACAGTCTGTTTTAATGCAAGAAGCATGCGCTTCTTTGCAGCATCTGCAATACAGCAAGAAACATGAGCATTGCCAGAATAAAAGAACTGTGTTTCTTACTCATACAGACCATATCTAGTTCTACCCTGCTTATGAAACTGATAAAAACCACAGCATCTCTTACATAGATGCTCTTTAGTTAATAGTGAAAAACGTGTTGGGTTTGTGAACTGTGTAAATTCATTTGAGCCAAAAAATCACTGTGTTTACCAGAAATGAACTCTTGCTTGTAGAATGACACAGAGCATTTGGTTTAACTCCATTTCTGAAGGGAAATTCAGACCTGTGTTATCATCTATGAAACACAGTCTGGTATAACGCAAGAAGCTTGCTCTTCTTTCCAGGTTCTGCAATATAGCAAGGAAAATAAGCATACCCAGAAAAAAAGAACTGTATCTCCTACTCATACGAACAAAATCTATTTCAAATCTGCTCATGAAACTGATACAAACCACATCATCTCTTACATAGATGCTCTTTAGTTAATAGTGAAAATCGTATAGGTTTCGTGAACTGTGTAAATTCATTTGAGACAAAAATTCATTGTGTTTACCAAAAATGAACTCTTGATTGTAGGAAGACACAGAGCAATTGGTTTAACTCCATTTCTGAAGGGTAATTCAGAAGATTGTTCTCATCCATGAAACACACTCTGTTTTAACGCAGGAAGCATGCTCTTCTTTCCAGGTTCTGCAAATAGAGCAAGGAACATGAGCATACCCAGAAAATAAGAACTGTATCTCCTACTCATATGAACAATATCTACTTCAAATCTGATTATGAAACGGATACAAACCAGATCATCTCTTACATAGATTTTCTTTAGTTAATAGTGAAAATCGTATAGGTTTTGTGAACTGTGTAAATTCATTTGAGCCGAAAAACAACTGGGTTTACTGAAAATGAACGCTTGCTTGTAGGGAGACACAGAGCATGGCGTTAAACTCTGATTTTAAAGGGAAACTCAGAAAAGTGTTCTTATCAATGAAACACAGACTGGTTTAATGCAAGAAGCATGCTCTTCTTTCCAGCCTCTACAATACAGCAAGAAACATGAGCATGGCGAGAAAAAAAGAACTGTGTTTCCTACTCATACGGACCATATCTCGTTCAACTCTGCTTATGAAACTGATACATACCACATCATCTCTTACATAGACGCTGTTTAGTTAATAGTGAAAATCGTATTGGTTTCGTGAACTGTGTCAATTCACTTGAGCCCACAAATAACTGGGTTTACCGGAAAAGAACTCTTGCATGTAGGAAGACACAGAGCTTGTCGTTAAACTCCGATTCTAAAGCGAAATTCAGAAAAGTGTTCTCATCCATGAAACACAGTTTGTTTTAATGCAAGAAGCATGCTCTTCTTTCCAGCATCTGCAATACAGCAAGAAACATGAGCATGGCCAGAAAAAAAGAACTGTGTTTCTTACTCATACGGACCATATCTAGTTCAACACTGCTCATCAAACTGATACAAACCACATCATCTCTTACATAGATGCTCTTTAGTTAATAGTGAAAATCGTATTGGTTTCGTGATCTGTGTAAATTCATTTGAGCCAAAAAATAACGGATTTACGGGATATGAACTCTTGCTTGTAGGAAGACACAGAGCAAGGCGTTTAACTCTGATTCTAAAGCAAAATTCAGAAAAGTGTTCTCATCAATGAAACACAGTCTGTTTTAATGCAAGAAGCATGCTCTTCTTTCCAGCATGTGCAATACAGCAAGAAACATGAGCATTGCCATAGAAAAAGAACCTTGTTTCTTACTCATACGCACCATATCTAGTTCTACTCTGCTTATGAAACTGATACAAACCACAGCATCTCTTACGTATATGCTCATTAGTTAATAGTGAAAATCGTGTTGGGTTTGTGAACTGTGTAAATTCATTTGAGACAAAAATTCACTGTGTTTACCAGAAATGAACTCTTGCTTGTAGGAAGACACAGAGCATGGAGTTTAATTCCGATTCTAAAGGGAAATTCAGAAAAGTGCACTCATCAATGAAACACAGTCTGTTTTAACGCAAGAAGCATGCTCTTTTTCCAGCATCTGCAATACAGCAAGAAACATGAGCATGGCCAGAAAAAAAGAACTGTGTTTCCTACTCATATGGACGATGTCTAGTTCAACTCTGCTTATGAAATTGATACATACCACATCATCTCTTACATAGATGCTGTTTAGTTAATAGTGAAAATCGTATTGGTTTCGAGAACTGTGTCAATTCATTTGAGCCCCAAAATAACTGGGTTTACCGGAAAAGAACTCTTGCTTGTAGGAAGACACAGAGCATGTCGTTAAACTCCGATTCTAAAGCGAAATTTAGAAAAGTGTTCTCATCCATGAAACACAGTCTGTTTTAATGCAAGAAGCATTCTCTTCTTTCCAGCATCTGTAATACAGCAAGGAACATGAGCATGCCCAGAAAAAAAGAACTGTGTTACCTACGCATACGGACCATATCTAGTTCAACACTGCTCATGAAACTGATACCAACCACATCATCTCTTACATAGATGCTCTTTAGTTAATAGTGAAAAACGTGTTGGGTTTGTGAACTGTGTAAATTCATTTGAGCCAAAAATTCATTGTGTTTACCAGAAATGACCTCTTCCTTGTAGGAAGACACAGAGCATTTGGTTTAACTCCATTTCTGAAGGGAAATTCAGACCTGTGTTCTCATCTATGAAACAAAGTCTGTTTTAACGCAAGAAGCATGCTCTTCTTTCCAGGTTCTGCAATAGAGCAAGGAACATGAGCATACCCAGAAAAAAAGAACTGTATCTCCTCCTCATACAAACAATATCTAGTTCAAATCTGCTTATGAAACTGATACAAAAAAGATCATCTCTTACATAGATGCTCTTTAGTTAATAGTGAAAATCGTATTGGTTTCATGATCCGCGTAAATTCATTTGAGCCAAAAAATAACGGGGTTTACCGGAAATGAACTCTTGCTTGTAGGAAGACACAGAGCATGGAGTTTAACTCCGATTCTAAAGGGAAATTCAGAAAAGTGTTCTCATCAATGAAACACAGTCTGTTTTAACGCAAGAAGCATGCTCTTTTTCCAGCATCTGCAATACATCAAGAAACATGATCATGGCCAGAAAAGAAGAACTGTGTTTCCTACTAATATGGACGATATCTAATTTAACTCTGCGTATGAAAGTGATACAACCCACAGCATCACTTACAGAGATGCTGTTTAGTTAATAGTGAAATTCGGGTTGGTTTCGTGAACTGTGTTAATTCATTTGGCGCCGAAAATTCACTGCGTTTACCAGAAATGAACTCTTGCTTGTAGGACGACATAGAGCATGGAGTTTAACTCCGATTCTAAATGGAAATTCAGAAGAGTGTTCTCGTCCATGAAAAATAGTTGGTTTTAACGCAAGAAGCATTCTCTTCTTTCCAGCATCGGCAATACAGCAAGAAACATGAGAATGGCCAGAAAAAAAGAACTGTATTTCCTACTCATACGGACCATATCTAGTTCAACTCTGCTTATGAAACTGGTACAAACCACATCATCTCTTACATAGATGCACTTTAGTTAATAGTGAAAACCGTATTGGTTTCGTGAACTGTGTAAATTCATTTGAGCCAAAAAATAACGGATTTACGGGATATGAACTCTTGCTTGTAGGAAGACACAGAGCAAGGCGTTTAACTCTGATTCTAAAGCGAAATTCAGAAAAGTGTTCTCATCAATGAAACACAGTCTGTTTTAATGCAAGAAGCATGCTCTTCTTTCCAGCATGTGCAAAACAGCAAGAAACATGAGCATTGCCATAGAAAAAGAACCTTGTTTCTTACTCATACGCACCATATCTAGTTCTACTCTGCTTATGAAACTGATACAAACCACAGCATCTCTTACGTATATGCTCATTAGTTAATAGTGAAAAACGTGTTGGGTTTGTGAACTGTGTAAATTCATTTGAGACAAAAATTCACTGTGTTTACCAGAAATGAACTCTTGCTTGTAGGAAGACACAGAGCATTTGGTTTAACTCCATTTCTGAAGGGTAATTCAGATGATTGTTGTCATCCATGAAACACACTCTGTTTTAACGCAAATAACATGCTCTTATTTCTAGCGTCTGTATTACAGCAAGGAACATGAGCATGTCCAGAAAAAAAAGAAATGTGTTTCCTAATCATACGGATCATATCTAGTTTAACTCTGCTTATGAAACTGATACAAACCACAGCATCTCTTACATAGAAGCTTTTTAGTTAATAGTGAAAATCGTATTGGTTTCGTGAACTGCGTAAATTCATTTGAGCCAAAAAATACCTGGGTTTACCGGAAATGAACCCTTGCTTGTAGGAAGACACAGCATGGCGTTTAACTCTGATTCTAAAGGAAATTCAGAAAAGTGTTCTCATCAATGAAACACAGTCTGTTTTAACGCAAGAAGCATGCTCTTCTTTCTAGCTTCTGCAATACAGCAAGGAACATGAGCATGCCCAGAAAAAAGAACTGAATCTCAAACTCATACGAACAATATCTAGTTCAACTCTGCTTATGAAACTGAAACAAACCAGATCATCTCTTACATAGATGCTCTTTAGATAATAGTGAACATCTTGTTGGTTTCATGAACTTCGTAAATTCATTTGAGCCCAAAAATACCTGGGTTTATCGGAAATGAACTCTTGCTTGTAGGAAGACACAGAGCATGGCATTAAACTCTGATTCTAAAGGGAAATTCAGAAAAGTGTTCTCATCCATGAAACACAGTCTGTTTTAATGCAAGAAGCATGCGCTTCTTTCCAGCATCTGCAATACAGCAAGAAACATGAGCATTGCCAGAAAAAAAGAACTGTGTTTCTTACTCATACGGACCATATCTAGTTCTACTCTGCTTATGAAACTGATACAAACCACAGCATCTCTTACATAGATGCTCTTTAGTTAATAGTGAAAAACGTGTTGGGTTTCTGAACTGTGTAAATTCATTTGAGCCAAAATTCACTGTGTTTACCAGAAATGAAATCTTGCTTGTAGGAAGACACAGAGCATTTGGTTTAACTATATTTCTGAAGGGAAATTCAGACCTGTGTTCTCATCTATGAAACACAGTCTGTTTTAACGCAGGAAGCATGCTCTTCTTTCCAGGTTCTGCAATAGAGCAAGGAACATGAGCATACCCAGAAAAAAAGAACTGTATCTCCTACTCATATGAACAATATCTACTTCAAATCTGCTTATGAAATGGATACAAACCAGATCAACTCTTACATAGACGCTGTTCAGTTAATAGTGAAAATCGTATTGGTTTCGTCAACTGTGTCAATTCATTTGAGCCCAAAATAACTGGGTTTTCCGGAAAAGAACTCTTGCTTGTAGGAAGACACAGTGCATGTCGTTAAACACCGATTCTAAAGCGAAATTCAGAAAAGTGTTCTCATCCATGAAACACAGTCTGTTTTAACGCAAGAAGCATGCTCTTCTTTCCAGCATCTGTAATACAGCAAGGAACATGAGCATGCCCAGAAAAAAAGAACTGTGTTTCCTACTCATACGGACCATATCTAGTTCAACACTGCTCATGAAACTGATACCAACCACATCATCTCTTACATAGATGCTCTTTAGTTAATAGTGAAAAACGTGTTGGGTTTGTGAACCCTGTAAATTCATTTGAGCCAAAAATTCACTGTGTTTACCAGAAATGAACTCTTGCTTGTAGGAAGACAGCGAGCATTTGGTTTAACTCCATTACTGAAGGGAAATTCAGACCTGTGTTCTCATCTATGAAACACAGTCTGTTTTAATGCAAGAAGCATGCTCTTCTTTCCAGGTTCTGCAAAAGAGCAAGGAACATGAGCATTCCCAGAAAAAAAGAACGGTATCTCCTACACATACAAACAATATCTAGTACAAATCTGCTTATGAAACTGATACAAAAAAGATCATCTCTTACATAGATGCTCTTTAGTTAATAGTGAAAATTGTATTGGTTTCGTGATCTGGGTAAATTCATTTGAGCCAAAAAATAACGGGGTTTACCGGAAATGAACTCTTGCTTGTAGGAAGACACAGAGCATGTCGTTAAACTCCGATTCTAAAGCGAAATTCAGAAAAGTGTTCTCATCCATGAAACACAGTCTGTTTTAATGCAAGAAGCATGCTCTTCTTTCCAGCATCTGGAATACAGCAAGGAACATGAGCATGCCCATAAAAAAAGAACTGTATCTCCTCCTCATACGAACAATATCTAGTTCAACTCTGCTTATGAAACTGATGCAAACCAGATCATCTCTTACATAGATGCTCTTTAGATAATAGTGAAAATCGCGTTGGTTTCGAGAACTGTGTAAATTTATTTGGGCCCAAAAATTCCTGGGTTTAGCGGAAATGAACTCTTGCTTGTAGGAAGACACAGAGCATGGCGTTAAACTCCGATTCTAAAGGGAGATTCAAAAAAGTGTTCTCATCAATGAAACACAGTCAGTTTTAATGCAAGCAGCATGCGCTTCTTTCCAGCATCTGCAATACAGCAAGAAACATGAGCATGGCCAGAAAAAAAGAACAGAGTTTCCTACTCATAAGGACCATATCTCGTTCAACTCTGCTTATGAAACTGATACAAACCACAGCATCTCTTACATAGATGCTCTTTTGTTAATAGTGAAAATCGTGTTGGTTTCATGAAATGTGTAAATTCATTTGGCGCCGAAAATTGAATGCCTTTACCAGAAATGAACTCTTGCTTGTAGGAAAACACAGATCATTTGGTTTAACTCAATTTCTGAAGGGTAATTCAGAAGATTGTTCTCATCCATGAAACACAGTCTGTTTTAACACTAGAAGCATTCTCTTCTTTCCAGCATCTGCAATACATCAAGGAACATGAGCATGTCCAGAAAAGAAGTACTGTGTTTCCTACTCTTACAGACCATATCTAGTTCAACTTTGCTAATGAAACTGATAAAAACCACATGATCTTTTACATAGATGCTCTTTAGTTAATAGTGAAAATCATATTGTTTTCGTGAATGTGTAAATTCTTTTGAGCCAAAAAATAACTGGGTTTACGGGAAATGAAATCTTGCTTGTAGGAAGACACAGAGCATGGAGTTTAACTCAGATTCTATAGGGAAATTCAGAAAAGTGTTCTCATCCATGGAACACAGTCTTTTTTACCGCAAGAAGCATTCTCTTCTTTCCAGCTTCTGCAATAGAGCAGAGAATATGAGCATGCGCAAAAAAAAAGAACTGTGTTTCCTATTCATACGGACCATATCTACTGCAACTCTGCCTATGAAACCGATACAAACCACATCATCTTTTACATAGATGCTCATTAGTTAATAGTGAAAATCGGGTTGGTTTCTTGAACTGTATAAATTCATTTGAGCCGAAAAATAACTGGGTATACGGGAAATGAACTCTTGCTTGTGTGAAGACACAGAGCATGGCGTTAAACTCCGATTCTAAAGGGAATTTCTGAAAAGTGTTCTCATCCATGAAACACCGTCTGTTTTAACCCAATTAGCATGTTCTTCTTTCCAGGATCTGCAATACAGGAAGAAACATGAGCATGGCCAAAATAAAAGAACTGTGTTTCCTACTCATACGGACCATATGTAGTTCAACTCTGCTTATGAAACTGATACAAACTATAGCATCGCTTACATAGATGCTCTCTAGTTAATAGTGAAAAACGTGTTGTGTTTGTGAACTCTGTAAATTCGTTTGAGCCCAAATTTCACTGCCATTACTAGAAATGAACTGTTGCTTGGAGGAAGACACAGAGCCTTTGGTTTACTTCTGTTTCTGAATGGAAATTCAGACCAGTGTTCTCATCCATGAAACACACTCTGTTTTAAGGCTCATAGCATCCTCCTCTTTCCAGCATCTGCAATAGATCAAGGAACATGAGCATGTCCAGAAAATAAGAACTGTGTTTCCTACTCATACAGACCATATTTAGCATATTTAGTTCAACTGTGCTTATGAACCTGATACAACCCATATCATCTTTTACATACAAGCTCTTTAGTTAATAGTGAAAAACATGTTGGGTTTGTGACCTTTGTAAATTCACTTGAGCCGAAATTTCACTGCCTTTACCAGAAATCAATTCTTGATTGTAGGAAGACACGGAGCCTTTGGTTTACTTCTGTTTCTGAAGGGAAATTCAGACCAGTGTTCTCATCCATGAAACACACTCTGTTTTAACACAAGAAGTATGCTCTTATTTCCAGCGTCATCAATACAGCAAGGAACATGAGCATGTGCAAAAAAAAAAAAAAAAAAAAACCTGTGTTTCCTGTTCATACGGACCATATCTAATTCAACTCTGCTTATGAAACTGATACAAACCACATCATCTTATACATAGATGCTCTTTAGTTAATAGTGAAAAACGTGTTGGGTTTGTGAACTGTGTAAATTCATTTGAGCCGAAAATTCACTGCGTTTACAAGAAATGAACTCTTGCTTGGAGGAAGACACAGAGCCTTTGGTTTAACTCCGTTTCTGAAGGGAAATTCAGACCAGTGTTCTCATCCATGAAACACACTCTGTTTTATCGCATGAGCATGCTCCTCTTTCCAGCATCTGGAATACAGCAAGGAACGTGAGCATGCCCAGAAAAAAAGAACTGTGTTTCCTACTCATACAGACCATATTTAGTTCGACTCTGCTTATGAAACTGATACAACCCATATCATCTTTCACGTAGATGCTCTTTAGTTAATAGTGAAAAACGTGTTGGGTTCGTGACCTGTGTAAATTCATTTGAGCCGAAAAATAACTGGGTTTACCGGAAATGAACTCTTGCTTATAGAAAGACACAGAACATGGAGTTTAACACATTTCTAAAGGGAAATTCAAAAAAGTGTTCTCATCAATGTAACACAGTCTGTTTTAACGCAAAAAGCATGCTCTTCTTTCCAGCGTCTGCAATACAGCAAGGAACATGAGCATGCCCAGAAAAAAGAACTGTGTTATTACTCATAAGGACCATATTTCGTTCAACTCTGCATATGAAACTGATATAAACCACAGCAACTCTTACATAGATGCTCTTTAGGTAATAGTGAAAATCGTGTTGGTTTCGTGATCTGTGTAAATCCATTTGGCTCCGAAAATTCAATGCGTTTACCAGAAATGAACTCTTGCTTATAGGACGACACAGAGCATGGAGTTTAACTCTGATTCTAAATGGAAATTAAAAAGAGTGTTCTCATCCATGAAACACATTCTATTTTAACGCAAGAACCATGCTCTTCTTTCCTGCATCTGCAATACAGCAAGAAACATGAGCATGGCCAGAAAAAAAGAACTGTGTTTCCTATTCATACGGACCATATCTAGTTCACCTCTGCTTATGAAACTGATACAAACCACACCATCTCTTACATAGATGCTCTCTAGTTAACAGAGAAAAACGTGTTGGGTTTGTGAACTGTGTAAATTCATTTGAGCCGAAATTTCACTGCCTTTACCAGAAATGAACTCTTGATTGTAGGAAGACACAGAGCCTTTGGTTTACTTCTGTTTCTGAAGGGAAATTCAGATCAGTGTTCTCATCCATGAAACACACTCTCTTGTAACACAAGAAGTATGCTCTTCTTTCCAGCGTCTTCAATACAGCAAGGAACATGAGCATGCGCAAAAAAAAAGAACTGTGTTTCCTATTCATACGGACCATATCTAGCTCAACTCTGCTTATGAAACTGATACAAACCACATCATCTTATACATAGATGCTCTTCAGTTAATAGTGAAAAACGTGTTTGGTTCGTGAACTTTATAATTTCATTTGAGCCGAAAATTCACTGCGTTTACCAGAAATGACCTCTTGCTTGTAGGAAGACACAGAGCTTTTGGTTTAACTCCATTTCTGAAGGGAAATTCAGACCTGTGTTCTCATCCATGAAACACACTCTGTTTTAACGCAAGAAGCATGCTCTTATTTCCAGCTTCTGCAATACAGCGAGGAACATGAGCATGCCCAGAAAAAAAGAACTGTATCTCCTACTCATACAAACAATATCTAGTTCAAGTCTGCTTATGAAACTGATACAAACCAGATCATCTCTTACATAGATGCTCTTTAGTTGATAGTGAAAATCGTGTTCGTTTCGTCAACTGTGTTAAATCTTTTGAGCCCAAAAATAACTGGGTTTACCAGAAATGAACTCTTGCTTGTAGGAAGACACAGAGCCTTTGGTCAAACTCAGTTTCTGAGGGGAAATTCAGACCATTGTTCTCATCCATGAAACAAACTCCGTTTTAACGGAATAGGCATGCTGTTCTTTCCAGCTTCTGTAATACAGCAAGGAACATGAGCAAGCCCAGAAAAAAAGAACTGTGTTTCCTACTAATACGGACCATATCTAGTTCAACTCTGCTTATGAAACTGATACAAACCACAGCATCTCTTACATAGATGCTCTTTAGTTAATAGTGAAAAACATGTTGGGATCGTGAACTGTGTAAATTCATTTGAGTCGAAAAATCACTGCGTTTAACAGAAATGAACTCTTGCTTGTAGGAAGACACAGAGCCTTTGGTTTAACTCCGTTTCTCAATGGAAATTCAGACGAGTGTTCTCATCGATGAAACACACTCTGTTTTAACGCAAATAGCATGCTCTTCTTTCCTGTGTCTGCAATACAGCAAGGAACATGAGCATGTCCAGAAAAAAAGAACTGTGTTTCCTACTCATACGGACCATATCTAGTTCTACTCTGGTTATGAAACTGATACAAACCACATCATCTCTTACATAGATGCTCTTTAGTTAATAGTGAAAATAGTATTGGTTTCGTGAACTGTGTAAATTCATCTGAGCTTTAAAATACCTGCGTTTACCGGACATGAACTCTTGCTTGTAGGAAGACACAGATTCTTTGGTTAAACTCAGTTTCTGAAAAGAAATTCAGACCAGTGTTGTCATCCATGAAACACACTCCGTTTTAACAGAAGAAGCATGCTCTTCTTTTCAGCGTCTGCAATACAGCAAGGAACATGAGTATGGCCAGAAAAAAAGAACTGTGTTTCCTACTCATATGGACCATATCTTGTTCAACTCTTCTTATGAAACTGATACAAACCACATCATCTCTTCCATAGATGCTTTTTAGTTAATACTGTAAATAGTGTTGGCTTCGTGAACTATGTAAAGTCATTTGAGCCGAAAAAACTGGGTTTACCAGAAATGAACTCTTGCTTGTAGGAAGACACAGAACATGGAGTTTAACTCCGAATCTACAGGGAAATTCAACAAAGTGTTCTCATCCATGAAACACAGTCTGTTTTAACGCAAGAAGCATGCTGTTCTTTCCAGTATCTGCAAAACAGCAAGAAACATGAGCATGGCAAGAAAAAAAGAACTGTGTTTACTACTAATACGTACCATATCTCGTTCAACTCTGCTTATGCAACTGATACAAACCACATCATCTCTTACATAGATGCTCTTTAGTTAATAGTGAAAATCGTATTGGTTTCGTCAACTGTGTAAATTCATTTGAGCCTAAAAATAACTGGGTTTACCAGAAATGAACTCTTGCTTGTAGGAAGACACAGAGCATGGAGTTTAACTCTGATTCTAAAGGGAAATTCAGAAAAGTGTTCTCATCCATGAAACACACTCTGTTTTAACGCAATTAGCATGCTCTTCTCTCCAGGATCTGCAATACAGGAAGAAACATGAGCATGTCCAGAATAAAAGAACTGTGTTTCCTACTCATACGGACCATATCTAGTTCAACTCTGCTTATGAAACTGCTACAAACCACAGCAACTCTTACATAGATGCTCTTTAGTTAATAGTGAAAATCGTGTTGGTTTCATGAACTGTGTAAATTCATTTGGCGCCGAAAATTCAATGCGTTTACCAGAAATGAACTCTTGCTTATAAGACGACACAGAGCATGGAGTTTAACTCTGATTCTAAATGGAAATTCAGAAGAGTGTTCTCATCCATGAAACACATTCTATTTTAAGGCAAGAAGCATGCTCTTCTTTCCTGCATCTTCAATACAGCAAGAAACATGAGCATGGCCAGAAAAAAAGAACAGAGTTTCCTACTCATAAGGACCATATCTCGTTCAACTCTGCTTATGAAACTGATACAAACCACAGCATCTCTTACATAGATGCTCTTTAGTTAATAGTGAAAATCGTGTTGGTTTCATGAAATGTGTAAATTCATTTGGCGCCGAAAATTGAATGCCTTTACCATAAATGAACTCTTGCTTGTAGGAAAACACAGATCATTTGGTTTAACTCAATTTCTGAAGGGTAATTCAGAAGATTTGTTCTCATCCATGAAACACAGTCTGTTTTAACACTAGAAGCATTCTCTTCTTTCCAGCATCTGCAATACATCAAGGAACATGAGCACGTCCTGAAAAAAAGTACTGTGTTTCCTACTCATACAGACCATATCTAGTTCAACTTTGCTAATGAAACTGATAAAAACCACATGATCTTTTACATAGATGCTCTTTAGTTAATAGTGAAAATCATATTGGTTTCGTGAATGTGTAAATTCTTTTGAGCCAAAAAATAACTGGGTTTACGGGAAATGAAATCTTGCTTGTAGGAAGACACAGAGCATGGAGTTTAACTCCGATTCTATAGGAAAATTCAGAAAAGTGTTCTCATCCATGGAACACAGTCTTTTTTACCGCAAGAAGCATTCTCTCCTTTCCAGCTTCTGCAATAGAGCAGAGAATATGAGCATGCGCAAAAAAAAGAACTGTGTTTCCTACTCATACGGAACATATCTAATTCAACTCTGCTTATGAAACTGATACAAACCACATCATCTCTTACATAGATGCTCGTTAGTTAATAGTGAAAATCGTATTGGTTTCATGAACTGTGTAAATTCATTTGAGCTGAAAAATAACTAGGTTTACCGGAAATGAACTGTTGCTTGTAGCAAGACACAGAGCATGGAGTTTAATTCCGATTCTAAAGGGAAATTCAGAACAGTGTTCTCATCCATGAAACACAGTCTCTTTTAACGCAATTAGCATGCTCTTCTTTCCAGGATCTGCAATACAGGATGAAATACGAGCATGGCCAGAAAAAAGAACTGTGTTTCCTACTCATATGGACCATATGTAGTTCAACTCTGCTTATGAAACTGATACAAACCACAGCATCTCTTACATAGATGCTCTCTAGTTAATAGTGAGAAACGTGTTGTGCTTGTGAACTCTGTAAATTCATTTGAGCCCAAATTTCACTGCCATTACTACAAATGACCTCTTGCTTGTAGGAAGACATAGAGCCTTTGGTTTACTTCTGTTTCTGAATGGAAATTCAGACCAGTGTTCTCATCCATGAAACACACTCTGTTTTAAGGCTCATAGCATGCTCTTCTTTCCAGCGTCTGCAATAGAGCAAGGAACATGAGCATGTCCAGAAAAAAAGAACTGTGTTTCCTACTCATACAGAGCATATTTAGTTCAACTGTGCTTATGAAACTGATACAACCCATATCATCTTTTACATAGAAGCTCTTTAGTTAATAGTGAAAAACATGTTGGGTTCGTGACCTGTGTAAATTCACTTGAGCCGAAATATAACTGGGTTTACCGGAAATGAACTCTTGCTTGTAGGAAGACACAGAGCATGGAGTTTAACTCCGATTCTAAAGGGAAATTCAGAAAAGTGTTCTCATCCATGAAACACAGTCTGTTTTAATGCAATTAGCATGCTCTTCTTTCCAGGATCTGCAATACAGGAAGAAATATGAGCATGGCCAGAATAAAAGAACTGTGTTTCCTACTCATACGGACCATATCTAGTTCAACTCTGCTTATGAAACAGATACAAACCACAGCATCTCTTACATAGATGCTCTCTAGTTAATAGTGAAAAACGTGTTGTGCATGTGAACTTTGTAAATTCATTTGAGCCCAAATTTCATTGCCATTACTAGAAATGAACTCTTGCTTGTAGGAAAACATAGAGCATGGAGTTTAACTCATTTCTAAAGGGAAATTCAGAAAGTGTTTTCATCAATGAAATACAGTCAGTTATAACGCAAAAAGCATGCTCTTCTTTCCAGGATCTGCAATACAGCAAGGAACATGAGCATGCCCAGAAAAAAAGAACTGTGTTTATTACTCATAAGGACCATATCTCGTTCAACTCTGCTTATGAAACTGATACAAACCACAGCAACTCTTACATAGATGCTCTTTAGTTAATAGTGAAACTCGTATTAGTTTCGTGTACTGTGTAAATTCATTTGGCGCCGAAAATTCAATGCGTTTACCAGAAATGAACTCTTGCTTATAGGACGACACAGAGCATGGAGTTTAACTCTGATTCTAAATGGAAATTCAGAAGAGTGTTCTCATCCATGAAACACATTCTATTTTAACGCAAGAAGCATACTCTTCTTTCCTTCATCTGCAATACAGCAAGAAACATGAGCATGGCCAGAAAAAAAGAACTGTGTTTCCTACTCATACGGATGATATCTAGTTCAACTCAGCTTATGAAACTGATACAAACCACATCATCTCTTACATAGATGCTCATTAGTTAATAGTGAAAATCGTATTGGTTTCATGAACTGTGTAAATTCATTTGAGCTGAAAAATAACTGGGTTTACCGGAAATGAACTGTTGCTTGTAGCAAGACACAGAGCATGGAGTTTAACTCCGATTCTAAAGGGAAATTCAGAAAAGTGTTCTCATCCATGAAACACAGTCTGTTTTAACGCAATTAGCATGGTCTTCTTTCCAGGATCTGCAATACAGGAAGAAATATGAGCATGGCCAGAATAAAAGGACTGTGTTTCCTACTCATACGGACCATATGTAGTTCAACTCTGCTTATGAAACTGATACAAACCAGATCATCTCTTACATAGATGCTCTCTAGTTAATAGTGAAAAACGTGTTGTGCTTGTGAACTCTGTAAATTCATTTGAGCCCAAATTTCACTGCCATTACTACAAATGAACTCTTGCTTGTAGGAAGACACAGAGCCTTTGGTTTATTTCTGTTTCTGAATGAAAATTCAGACCAGTGTTCTCATCCATGAAACACACTCTGTTTTAAGGCTCATAGCATGCTCTTCTTTCCAGCGTCTGCAATAGAGCAAGGAACATGAGCATGGCCAGAAAAAAAGAACTGTGTTTCCTACTCATACAGAGCATATTTAGTTCAACTGTGCTCATGAAACTGATACAACCCATATCATCTTTTACATAGAAGCTCTTTAGTTAATAGTGAAAAACATGTTGGGTTCGTGACCTGTGTAAATTCATTTGAGCCGAAATATAACTGGGTTTACCGGAAATGAACTCTTGCTTGTAGGAAGACACAGAGCATGGAGTTTAACTCCAATTCTAAAGGGAAATTCAGAAAAGTGTTCTCATCCATGAAACACAGTCTGTTTTAATGTAATTAGCATGCTCTTCTTTCCAGGATCTGCAATACAGGAAGAAATATGAGCATGGCCAGAATAAAAGAACTGTGTTTCCTACTCAAACGGACCATGTCTAGTTCACTCTGCTTATGAAACTGATACAAACCACAGCATCTCTTACATAGATGCTCTCTAGTTAATAGTGAAAAACATGTTGTGCATGTGAACTTTGTAAATTCATTTGAGCCCAAATTTCACTACCATTATTAGAAATGAACTCTTGCTTGTAGGAAAACACAGAGCATGGAGTATAACTCATTTCTAAAGGGAAATTCAGAAAGTGTTTTCATCAATGAAACACAGTCAGTTTTAACGCAAAAAGCATGCTCTTCTTTCCAGCGTCTGCAATACAGCAAGGAACATGAGCATGCCCAGAAAAAAAGAACTGTGTTTACTACTCATAAGGACCATATCTCGCTCAACTCTGCTTATGAAACTGATACAAACCACAGCAACTCTTACATAGATGCTCTTTAGTTAATAGTGAAACGCGTATTAGTTTCGAGAACTGTGTAAATTCATTTGGCGCCGAAAATTCACTGCCTTTACCAGAAATGAACTCTTGCTTGCAGGAAGACACAGAGCATTTGGTTTAACTCCATTTGTGAAGGGAAATTCAGACCAGTGTTCTCATTCATGAAACACACTCCTTTTTAACGCAAATAGCATGCTCTTCTTTCCAGCGTATGCAATACAGCAAGGAACATGAGCATGTCCAGAAAAAATAAACTGTGTTTCCTACTCATACGGACCATATCTAGTTCAACTGTGCTTATGAAACTGATACAAACCACAGCATCTGTTACATAGATGCTCTTTAGTTAATAGTGAAAATCATATTGGTTTCGTGAACTGTGTAAATTCGTTTGAGCAAAAAAATAACTGGGTTTACGGGAAATGAACTCTTTCTTGTAGGAGGACACAGAGCATTTGGTTTAACTAAATTTCTGAAGGGAAATTCAGAAGAGTGTTCTCATCCATGAAACACAGTTTGTTTTAATGCAAGAAGCATGCTCTTTTGTCCACCATCTGCAATACACCAAGAAACATGAGCATGGCCAGAAAAAAAGAACTGTGTTTCCTACTCATACGGACCATATCTAGATCAACTCTGCTTATGAAACTGATACAAACCACAGCATCTCTTACATAGACGCTCTTTCGTTAATAGTGAAAATCGTGTTGGTTTCGTGAACTGTGTAAATTCATTTGCCCGAAAATTCACAGCTCTTACCAAAAATGTACTCTTGCTTGTAGGAAGACACAGAGCATTTGGTTTAACTCCATTTCTGAAGGGAATTTCAGACCAGTGTTCTCATCCATGAAACACACTCTGTTTTAATGCAAATAGCATGCTCTCTTTTCCAGGGCCTGCAATACAGCAAGGAACATGAGCATGACCAGAAAAAAAGAACTGTGTTTCCTACTCATACGGAACATATCTAGTTCAACTCTGCTTATGAAACTGATGCCAACCACATCATCTCTTACATAGACGCTCTTTATTTAATAGTGAAAATCGTATTGGTTTCGTGAACTGTGTAAAATCATTTGAGCCGAAAAATAACTGGGTTTCCAGAAAATGAACTCTTGCTTGTAGGAAGACACAGATCCTTTGGTTTAACTCACTTTCTGAAGGGAAATTCAGACCTGTGTTCTCATCCATGAAATACACTCTGTTCTAACACAAGAAGCATGCTCTTCTTTCAAGCTTTGCAATACAGCAAGGAATATGAGCATGCCCAAAAAAAAAGAACTGTGTCTCCTACTCATATGGACCATATCTATTTCAACTCTTCTTATGAAACTGATAGACACCAGATCATCTCTTACATAGATGCTCTTTAGTTAATAGTGAAAATCATGATGGTTTCGTGAACTGTGTAAATTCATTTGAGCCGAAAAATACCTGGGTTTCCCGGAAATGAACTCTTGCTTGTAGGACGACACAGAGCATGGAGTTTAACTCCATTTCTTAAGGGAAATTCAGAAGAGTGTTCTCATCCATGAAACACAGTCTGTTTTAACGCAAATAGCATGCTCTTCTTTCCAGCATCTGCAATAAAGCAAGAAACATGAGCATGTCCAGAAAAAAAGAACTGTGTTTCCTACTCATACGGACCATATCTAGTTCAACTCTGCTTATGAAACTTATATATAAACCACATCATCTCTTACACAGATGCTCTTTAGTTAATAGTGAAAATCGTATTGGTGTCCTTGAACTGCGTAAATTCATTTGAGCAAAAAATAACGGGGTTTACTAGAAATGAACTCTTGCTTATAGGAAGACACAGAGCATTTAGTTTAACTCCGATTCTAAAGGGAAATTCAGAAAAGTGTTCTCATCCATGAAACACAGTCTCTTTTAACGCAAGAAGCATGCTCTTCTTTCCAGCATCTGCAATACAACAAGGAACATGAGCATGTCCAGAAACGAAGAACTGTGTTTCCTAATCATAGGGACCATATCTTGTTCAACTCTGCTCATGAAACTGATACAAACCACATCATCTCTTACATAGATGCTCTATAGTTAATAGTGAAAATCGTATTGGTTTCGTGAACTATGTAAAATCATTTGAGCCGAAAAATAACTGGGTTTACAGGAAATGAACTCTTGCTTGTAGGAAGACACAGAACCTTTGGTTTAACTCACTTTCTGAAGGGAAATTCAGACCTGTGTTCTCATCCATGAAACACAATCTGTTCTAACTCAAGAAGCATGCCCTTCTTTCTAGCTTTGCAATACAGCAAGAAACATGAGCATGGCCAGAAAAAAAGAACTGTGTTTCCGACTCATACAGACCATATCTAGTTCAACTCCTCTTATGAAAATGATATAAACCACAGCATCGCTTAAATACACGCTGTTTAGTTAATAGTGAAAATCGTGTTGGTTTCATGAACTGTGTAAATTCATTTGGCCGAAAATTCACAGCTCTTACCAAAAATGTACTCTTGCTTGTAGGAAGACACACAGCATTTGGTTTAACTGCATTTCTGAAAGGAATTTCAGACCAGTGTTCTCATCCATGAAACACACTCTGTTTTAACGCAAATAGCATGCTCTCATTTCCAGCATCTGCAATACAGCAAGGAACATGAGCATGCCCAGAAAAAAAGAACTGTGTTTCCTACTCATACGGAACATATCTAGTTAAACTCTGCTCATGAAACTGATGCAAACCACATCATCTCTTACATAGACGCTCTTTAGTTAATTGTGAAAATAGTATTGGTTTTGTGAACTGTGTAAATTCATTTGAGCCGAAAAATCACTGCGTTTACCAGTAATGAACTCTTGCTTGTAGGAAGACACAGATCCATTGGTTAAACTCAGTTTCTGAAGGGAAATTCAGACCAGTGTTCTCATCCATGAAACACACTCCGTTTTAACGGAAGAAGCATGCTCTTCTTTCCAGCATCTGCAATAGAGCAAGGAACATGAGCATGCCCAGAAAAAAAGAACTGTGTCTCCTACTCATATGGACCATATCTATTTCAACTCTTCTCATGAAACTGATACAAACCACATCATCTGTTACATAGATGCTCTTTAGTTAATAGTGAAAATCCTGATGGTTTCGTGAACTGTGTAAAATCATTTGAGCCGAAAAATAACTGGGTTTCCCGGAAATTACCTCTTGCTTGTAGGATGACACAGAGCATGGCGTTTTACTCCTTTCTGAAGGGAAATTCAGAAGAGTGTTCTCATCCATGAAACAAAGTCTGTTTTAACGCAAATAGCATGCTCTTCTTTCCAGTGTCTGCAATACAGCAAGGAACATGAGAATGTCCAGAAAAAAAGAACTGTGTTTCCTACTCATACGGACCATATCTAGTTCACTCTGCTTATGGAACTTATATAAACCACAGCATCTCTTACCTAGACGCTCATTAGTTAATAGTGAAAATCGTGTTGGTTTCGTGAAATGTGTAAATTCATTTGGCTGTAAATTCACTGCTTTTACCAGAAATTAACTCTTGCTTGTAGGACGACACAGAGCTAGGAGTTTAACTCCGATTCATAATGGAACTTCAGAAGAGTGTTCTGCTCCATGAAACACAGTCTGTTTTAACGCAAGAAGCATCCTCTTCATTCCAGCTTCTGAAATACAGCAAGAAACATGAGCATGCCCAGAAAAAAAGAACTGTGTTTCCGACTCATACGGAACATATCTAGTTCAACTCTGCTTATGAAACTGATGCAAACCACATCATCTCTTACATAGATGCTCTTTAATTAATAGTGAAAATTGTATTGCCTTCCTGAACTGTGTAAATTCATTTGAGCCGAAAAATAACTGGGTTTACCGGAAATGTACTCTTGCTTGTAAGATGACACAGAGCATGGAGTTTAACTCCATTTCTGAAGGGAAATTCAGACCAGAGTTCTCTTCCCTGAAACACACTCTGTTTTAACCCAAGAAGCAAGCTCTTCTTTCCAGAGTCAAAAATAAGCAAGAACCATGAGCATGCCCTGAAAAAATGAACTGTGTTTCCAGCTCATACAGACCATATGTAGTTCAACTCTGCTAATGAAACTGATACAAACCACAGCTCCTATTACATAAATGCTCTTTAGGTAATAGTGAGAATCATGTTTGGGATCGTGAACTGCGAAAAATCATTTGAGCCCAAAATTCACTGGGTTTACAAGAAATGAACTCTTGCTTGTAGGAAGACACAGATCATGGGGTTTAATTCTGTTTCTGAAGCCAAATTCAGACCAGAGTTCTCTGCCCTGAAAAACACTCTGTTTTAAGTCATGAATCATCCTCTTCTTTTCAGGGTCTACAATACAGTAAGAACAATAAGCATGCCAAGAAAAATAGAACTGTGTTTCCTACTAATACGGACCATATGTAGTCCACCTCTGCTTATGAAACTGATACAGACCACAGATCCTCTTACCTAAATTCTCTTTAGTTAATAGTGATAATCTCGTTGGGTTCTAGAACTGTGTAAAATCATTTGAGCCGAAAATTCACTTGGTTACCAGAAATGAACACTTGCTTGTAGGAAGACACAGATCCTGGGGTTTAACTCCGTTTCTGAAGGGAAATTCAGACCAGAGTTCTCATCCCTGAAACACACTCTGATTTAACACAAGAAGCTAGCTCTTCTTTCCAGAGTCTACAATACAGCAAGAAACATGAGCATGCCCTGAAAAAAAGTAATGTGTTTCCTACTCATACGGACCATATGTAGTTCAACTCTGCTTATGGAACTGATACAAACCACAGCTCCTCTTTCATAAATCCTCTTTAGATAATAGTGAGAATAGTGTTGGGTTCGTGAACTGCGAAAAATCATTTTATCCCAAAATTCAATGGGTTTACCAGAAATAAACTCTTGCTTGTAGGAAGACACAGATCCTGGGGTTTAACTCCGTTTCTGAAGGCATGAATCATCCTCTTCTTTCCATGGTCTCCAATACGGTAAGAACCATGAGCATGCCAAGAAAAAAACAACTGAGTTTCCTACTCATACGGACTATATGTACTCCACCTCTGCTTATGAAACTGATACAGACCACAGCTCCTCTTACATAAATGCTCTTAAGTTAATAGTGAAAATCTCGCTGGGTTCTAGAACTGTGTAAGATCATTTGAGCCGAAATTTCACTTGGTTTACCAGAAATGAATTCTTGCTTGTAGGATGATGATCCTGGGGTTTAACTCCGTTTCTGAAGCCAAATCAGACCAGAGTTCTCAACCCTGAAAAACACTCTGTTTTGAGGCAAGAATCATCCTCTTCTTTCCAGCGTCTATAATACAGTAAGAAACATGAGCATGCCCAGAAAAAAAAAACTGTGTTTCCTACTCATACTGACCATATGTAGTTCAACTCTACTTATGAAACTGATACAAACCACAGCTCCTCTTACATAAATCCTCCTTAGTTAATAGTGAGAATAGCGTTGGGTTTAACTCCGTTTCTGAAGGGAAATGCAGACCAGAATTCTCATACCGGAAAACACTCTGTTTTAAGTCATGAATCATCCTCTTCTTTTCAGGGTCTACAATACAGTAAGAACAATAAGCATGCCAAGAAAAAAAGAACTGTGTTTCCTACTCATACGGACCATATGTAGTCCACCTCTGCTTATGAAACTGATACAGACTACAGCTCCTCTTACCTAAATGCTCTTTAGTTAATAGTGATAATCTCGTTGGGTTCTAGAACTGTGTAAAATCATTTCAGCCGAAAATTCACTTGGTTACCAGAAATGAACACTTGCTTGTAGGAAGACACAGAACATAGGGTTTAACTGCATTTCTGAAGGGAAATTCAGACCAGAGTTCTCCTCCATGAAACACACTCTGTTTAATGCAAGAAGCAAGCTCATCTTTCCACCGTCTCCAATACAGTAAGAACCATGAGCATGCCCAGAACAAAAGAACTGTGTCTCCTACTCATACGGACAATATGTAGTTCAACTCTGCTCATGAAACTGAAAGAAATGACAGTTCCTCTTACATAAATGCTCTTTAGTTAATAGTGAGAATCTGTTTGGGTTGGTGAACTGTGAAAAATCATTTGAGCTCAAAATTCACTTGCTTTACCAGAAATGAACTCTTGCTTGTAGGAAGACACAGATCATGGAGTTTAACTCCATTTCTGAAGGGAAATTCAGACCAGAGTTCTCATCCCTGAAACACACTCCGATTTAACGCAAGAAGCTAGCTCTTCTTTCCAGAGTCTACAATACAGCAAGAAACATGAGCATGCCCTGAAAAAAAGTAATGTGTTTCCTACACATACGGACAATACGTAGTTCAAATCTGCATATGAAACTGATACATACAACAGCTCCTCTTACATAAATGCTCTTTAGTTAATAGTGAGAATCGCGTTGGGTTCATGAACTGCGAAAAATCATTTCAGCCCAAAATTCACTGCGTTTACCAGAAATGAATTTTTGCTTGTAGGAAGACACAGATCCTGGGGTTTAACTGCATTTCTGAAGGCACATTCAGAAAAGAGTTCTCATCCATGGAGAAAACTCTGTTTTAAGGCAAGAATCATCCTCTTCTATCCAGCTTCTCCAATACAGTAAGAAATATGAGCATTCCCAGAAAAAAAGAACTGTGTTTCCAACTCATAGGGACTATATGTAGTCCACCTCTGCTAATGAAACTGATTCAAACCACAGCTCCTCTTACATAAATCCTCTTTAGTTAATAGTGAGAATCGCGTTGGGTTCGTGAACTGCGAAAAATCATTTCAGCCCAAAATTCACAAGATTTAGCTCAAATGATCTCTTGCTTTTAGGAAGACACAGATCCTGGGGATTAACCCCGTTTCTGAAGGCAAATTCAGACCAGAATTCTCAACCCTGAAAAACACTCTGTTTTGAGGCAAGAATCATCCTCTTCTTTCCAGCTTCTCCTATACAGTAAGAACCATGAGCACGCCCAGAAGAAAAGAACTGTGCTTCCTACTCATATGGACCATATGTAGTTCAACTCTGCTTATGAAATGATACAGACCACAGCTCCTCTTACATAAATGCTCTTTCGTTAATAGTGAGAATCGTGTTGGGTTCGAGAACTGCGAAAATCTTTAGAGCCCAAAATTCACTGGGTTAACCAGAAATGAACGCTTGCTTGTAGGAAGACACAGATCCTGTGGTGTAACTCCGTTTCTGAAGGGTAATTCAGACCAGAGTTCTCACCCCTGAAACACACTCTGTTTTAACCCAAGAAGCAAGCTCTTCTTTCCAGAGTCAAAAATACCGCAAGAACCATGAGCATGCCCTGAAAAAATGAACTGTGTTTCCTACTTATACGAACCATATGTAGTTCAACTCTGCTAATGAAACTGATACAAACCACAGCTCCTATTACATAAATGCTCTTTAGGTAATAGTGAGAATCATGTTTGGGATCGTGAACTGCGAAAAATCATTTGAGCCCAAAATTCACTGGGTTTACCAGAAATGAACTCTTGCTTGTAGGAAGACACAGATCATGGGGTTTAATTCCGTTTCTGAAGCCAAATTCAGACCAGAGTTCTCTGCCCTGAAAAACACTCTGTTTTAAGTCATGAATCATCCTCTTCTTTTCAGGGTCTACAATACAGTAAGAACAATAAGCATGCCAAGAAAAAAAGAACTGTGTTTCCTACTAATACGGACCATATGTAGTCCACCTCTGCTTATGAAACTGATACAGACCACAGATCCTCTTACCTAAATTCTCTTTAGTTAATAGTGATAATCTCGTTGGGTTCTAGAACTGTGTAAAATCATTTGAGCCGAAAATTCACTTGGTTACCAGAAATGAACACTTGCTTGTAGGAAGACACAGATCCTGGGGTTTAACTCCGTTTCTGAAGGGAAATTCAGACCAGAGTTCTCATCCCTGAAACACACTCTGATTTAACGCAAGAAGCTAGCTCTTCTTTCCAGAGTCTACAATACAGCAAGAAACATGAGCATGCCCTGAAAAAAAGTAATGTGTTTCCTACACATACGGACCATACGTAGTTCAAATCTGCATATGAAACTGATACATACAACAGCTCCTCTTACATAAATGCTCTTTAGTTAATAGTGAGAATTGCGTTGGGTTCATGAACTGCGAAAAATCATTTCAGCCCAAAATTCACTGCGTTTACCAGAAATGAATTTTTGCTTGTTGGAAGACACAGATCCTGGGGTTTAACTGCATTTCTGAAGGCACATTCAGAAAAGAGTTCTCATCCATGGAGAAAACTCTGTTTTAAGGGAGAATCATCCTCTTCTATCCAGCTTCTCCAATACAGTAAGAAACATGAGCACGCCCAGAAAAAAAGACTTGTGTTTCCTACTCATATGGACCATATGTAGTTAAACTTTGCTTATGAAATGATACAGACAACAGCTCCTCTTACATAAATGCTCTTTAGTTAATAGTGATAATCGCGTTGGATTCTAGAACTGTGTAAAGTCATTTGAGCCGAAAAATGACTTGGTGTAGCAGAAATCAACTCTTGCTGGCAGGAAGACACAGATCATGGGGTTTATCTCCGATTATGAAGGAAATTCCGACCAGAGTTCTCATCCATGAAACACACCCTGTTTTAATGCAAGAAGCAAGCTTTTCTTTCCAGCATCTCGAATACAGCAAGTACGATGAGCATGCCATGAAAAAGAGAACTGTGTTTCCTACTCATACGGACAATATGTAGTCCACCTCTGCTTATGAAACTGATACAGACCACAGCTCCTCTTACAAAAATGCTCTTTAGTTAATAGTGATAAGCGACTTAGGTTCTAGAACTGTGTAAAATCATTTGAACCAAAAATTAACATGGTTACCAGAAATGAACACTTGCATGTAGGAAGACACAGATCATGGGGTTTAACTCCATTTCTGAAGGGAAATTCAGACCAGAACTCTCTTCCCTGAAACACACTCTGTTTTAACCCAAGAAGCAAGCTCTTCTTTCCAGAGTCAAAAATAAGCAAGAACCATGAGCATGCGCTGAGAAAATGAACTGTGTTTCCAGCTCATACGGACCATATGTAGTCCACCTCTGCTTATGAAACTGATACAGACCACAGCTCCTCTTACCTAAATTCTCTTTAGTTAATAGTGAGAATCGTGTTGGGTTCGAGAACTGCGAAAATCTTTAGAGCCCAAAATTCACTGGGTTAACCAGAAATGAACGCTTGCTTGTAGGAAGACACAGATCCTGTGGTGTAACTCCGTTTCTGAAGGGTAATTCAGACCAGAGTTCTCACCCCTGAAACACACTCTGTTTTAAGTCATGAATCATCCTCTTCTTTTCAGGGTCTACAATACAGTAAGAACAATAAGCATGCCAAGAAAAAAAGAACTGTGTTTCCTACTAATACGGACCATATGTAGTCCACCTCTGCTTATGAAACTGATACAGACAACAGCTCCTCTTACCTAAATTCTCTTTAGTTAATAGTGATAATCTCGTTGGGTTCTAGAACTGTGTAAAATCATTTGAGCCGAAAATTCACTTGGTTACCAGAAATGAACACTTGCTTGTAGGAAGACACAGATCCTGGGGTTTAACTCCGTTTCTGAAGGGAAATTCAGACCAGAGTTCTCATCCCTGAAACACACTCTGATTTAACGCAAGAAGCTAGCTCTTCTTTCCTGAGTCTACAATACAGCAAGAAACATGAGCATGCCCTGAAAAAAAGTAATGTGTTTCCTACACATACGGACCATACGTAGTTCAAATCTGCATATGAAACTGATACATACAACAGCTCCTCTTACATAAATGCTCTTTAGATAATGGTGAGAATCGCATTGGGTTCATGAACTGCAAAAAATCATTTCAGCCCAAAATTCACTGCGTTTACCAGAAATGAATTTTTGCTTGTAGGAAGACACAGATCCTGGGGTTTAACTGCATTTCTGAAGGCACATTCAGAAAAGAGTTCTCATCCATGGAGAAAACTCTGTTTTAAGGCAAGAATCATCCTCTTCTATCCAGCTTCTCCAATACAGTAAGAAATATGAGCATTCCCAGAAAAAAAGAACTGTGTTTCCTACTCATAGGGACTATATGTAGTCCACCTCTGCTAATGAAACTGATTCAAACCACAGCTCCTCTTACATAAATCCTCTTTAGTTAATAGTGAGAATCGCGTTGGGTTCGTGAACTGCGAAAAATCATTTCAGCCCAAAATTCACAAGATTTAGCTCAAATGATCTCTTGCTTTTAGGAAGACACAGATCCTGGGGATTAACCCCGTTTCTGAACGCAAATTCAGACCAGAATTCTCAACCCTGAAAAACACTCTGTTTTGAGGCAAGAATCATCCTCTTCTTTCCAGCTTCTCCTATACAGTAAGAACCATGAGCACGCCCAGAAGAAAAGAACTGTGCTTCCTACTCATATGGACCATATGTAGTTCAACTCTGCTTATGAAATGAAACAGACCACAGCTCCTCTTACATAAATGCTCTTTCATTAATAGTGAGAATCGTGTTGGGTTCGAGAACTGCGAAAATCTTTAGAGCCCAAAATTCACTGTGTTAACCAGAAATGAACGCTTGCTGGTAGGAAGACACAGATCCTGTGGTGTAACTCCGTTTCTGAAGGGTAATTCAGACCAGAGTTCTCACCCCTGAAACACACTCTGTTTTAACGCAAGAAGCAAGCTCTTCTTTCCAGAGTCAAAAATACCACAAGAACCATGAGCATGCCCTGAAAAAATGAACTGTGTTTCCTACTCATACGGACCATATGTAGTTCAACTCTGCTACTGAAACTGATACAAACCACAGCTCCTATTACCTAAATGCTCTTTAGGTAATAGTGAGAATCATGTTTGGGATCGTGAACTGCGAAAAATCATTTGAGCCCAAAATTCACTGGGTTTACCAGAAATGAACTCTTGCTTGTAGGAAGACACAGATCCTGTGGTGTAACTCCGTTTCTGAAGGGTAATTCAGACCAGAGTTCTCACCCCTGAAACACACTCTGTTTTAACGCAACAAGCAAGCTCTTCTTTCCAGAGTCTAAAATACCGCAAGAACAATGAGCATGCCCTGAAAAAAAGTACTGTGTTTCCTACTCATACGGACCATATGTAGTTCAACTCTGCTCATGAAACTGATACAGACCACAGCTCCTCTTACATAAATGCTCTTAAGTTAATAGTGAAAATCTCGCTGGGTTCTAGAACTGTGTAAAATCATTTGAGCCGAAATTTCACTTGGTTTACCAGAAATGAATTCTTGCTTGTAGGATGATGATCCTGGGGTTTAACTCCGTTTCTGAAGCCAAATCAGACCAGAGTTCTCAACCCTGAAAAACACTCTGTTTTGAGGCACGAATCATCCTCTTCTTTCCAGCGTCTATCATACAGTAAGAAACATGAGCATGCCCTGAAAAAAAGAAGAGTGTTTCCTACTCATATGGACCATATGTAGTTCAACTCTGGTTATGAAACTGATACAAACCACAGCTCCTCTTACATAAATGTTCTTTAGTTAATAGTGAGAATCATGTTTGTGTTCGGGAACTGCGAAAAATCATTTGAGCGCAAAATAAACTGGATTTAACGGAAATGAAATCTTACTTCTAGGAAGACACAGATCCTGGGGTTTAACTCTGTTTCTGAAGGAAATCCAGACCAGAGTTCTCATCCCTGAAACACACTCTGTTTTAACGAAGAAGCAAGCTCTTCTTTCCAGAGTCAATAATACAGATATTACAATGAGCATGGACTGAAAAAAAGAACTGTGTTTCCTATTCATACGGACCATATGTAGATCAACTCTACTTATGAAACTGAGACAGACCACACCTCCTCTTACGTAAATGCTCTTTAGGTAATAGTGATAATCGAGTTGGGTTCTAGAACTGTGTAAAATCATTTGAGCCGAAAATTCCCTTGGTTAACAGAAATGAACACTTGCTTGTAGGAAGACAGAGAACATGGGGTTTAACTCCATTTCTGAAGGGAAATTCAGACCAGAGTTCTCATCCATGAAACACACTCTGTTTTAATGCAAGAAACAATACAGTAACAACCATGAGCATGTCTAGAAATAAAGAACTGTGTCTCCTACTCATATGGACAATAAGTAGTTCAACTCTGCTCATGAAACTGAAAGAAATCATTTCCTCTTACACAAATGCTCTTTAGTTAATAGTGACAATCTGTTTGGGTTGGTGAACTGTGAAAAATCATTTGAGCCCAAAATTCACTTGCTTTACCAGAAATGAACTCTTGCTTGTAGGAACACAGGTCCTGGGCTTTAACTCCGTTTCCGAAGGGAAATTCAGAGCAGTGTTCTCATCCATGAAATACACTCTGTTTTAATGCAAGAAGCAAGCTCTTCTTTTGGTGTCTCCAATACAGCAAGAAACATGAGCATGCCCAGAAAATTAACCGGGTTTCCTACTCATATTGAACATATGTAGTTCAACTCTGCTTATGAAACTGATACAAACCACAGCTCCACTTACATAAATGGTCTTTAGTTAATTGTGAGAATCGCGTTAGGATCAGGAACTGTTTAAAATCATTTGAGCACAAAATTCACATAGTTTACCAGAAATGAACTATTGCATGTAGGAAGACACATATCCTGTGGTTTAACTCCGTTTCTGAAGGGAAATTCAGAGCAGTGTTCTCATTCATGGGACACACTCTGTTTTAACGCAAGAAGCAAGCTCTTCTTTCCAGCATCTCTAATACAGCAATAACCATGAGCATGCCCAGAAAAAAAGAACTGTGTTTCCTACTCATACGGACCATATGTAGTTCAACTCTGCATATGAAACTGATACAAACCACAGCTCCACTTACATAAATGCTCTTTAGTTAATTAAGAGAATCAGTTTGGGTTGAACTGTGTAAAATCATTTGAGCCCCAAATTCACATAGTTTTCCAGAAATGAATTCTTGTTTTTAGGAAGACACAGATCCTGTGGTTTAACTCCGTTTCTGAAGGGAAATTCAGAGCAGTGTCCTCATTCATGGAACACACTGAGTTTTACTGCAAGAAGCTAGCTCTTCTTTCCAGCATCTCTAATACAGCAAGAACCATGAGCATGCCCAGAAAAAAAGAACTGTGTTTCCTACTCATACGGACCATATGTAGTTCAACTCTGCTTATGAAACTGATACAAACCACAGCTCCACTTACATAAATGGTCTTTAGTTAATTGTGAGAATCGCGTTGGGTTCAGGAACTTTAAAAAATCATTTGATCCCAAAATTCACATAGTTTTCCAGAAATGAACTCTTGCTTGTAGGAAGACACAGATCCTCTGGTTTAACTCCGTTTCTGAGGGCAAATTAAGACCAGTGTTCTCATCCATGGAAAACACTCTCTTTTAACTCAAGAAGCAAGCTCTTCATTAGCATCTCTAATACAGCAAGAACCATGAGCATGCCCAGAACAAAAGAACTGTGTTTCCTACTCATACGGACCATATGTAGTTCAACTTCACTTATGAAACTGATAAAAACCACAGCTCCAATTACATAAATGCTCTTTAGTTAATAGTGACAATCGCGTTGGGTTCGTGAACTATGTAAAATCATTTGAGCCCAAAGTTCACTTGGTTTACCAGATATGAACTGTTGCTTGTATCAAGACACAGATCCTGTGCATTAACTCCGTTTCTGACGGGAAAATCAGAGCAGTGTTCTCATCCATGAAATACACTCTGTTTTAACGCAAGAAGCAAGCTCTTCTTTTGATTGTCTCCAATATAGCAAGAAACATGAGCATGCCCAGAAAATTAACCATGTTTCCTACTCATATGGACCATATGTAGTTCAACTCTGCTTATGAAACTGATACAAACCACAGCTCCACTTACATAAATGGTCTTTAGTTAATTGTGAGAATCGCGTTGGGTTCAGGAACTGTGAAAAAATCTTTTGATCCCAAATTTCACATAGTTTTCCAGAAATGAACACTTGCTTGTAGGAAGACACAGATCCTCTGGTTTAACTCCGTTTCTGAGGGCAAATTAAGACCAGTGTTCTCATCCATGGAACACACTGCATTTTAATTCAAGAATCAAGCTCTTCCTTCCAGCATCTCTAATACAGCAAGAACCATGAGCATGCCCAGAAAAAAAGAACTGTATTTCCTACTCATACGGACCATATGTAGTTCAACTCTACTTATGAAACTGATACAAATCACAGCTCCACTTATGTAAATTCTCTTTAGTTAATTGTAAGAATCGGTTTGGGTTCTTGAACTGTGTAAAATCATTTGAGCGCAAAATTCACATAGTTTTCCAGAAATGAACTCTTGCTTGTAGGAAGACACAGATCCTGTGGTTTAACTCCGTTTCTGAAGGGAAATTCAGACCAGTGTTCTCATCCATGGAACACACTCTGTTTTAATGGAAGAAGCAAGCTCTTCTTTCCAGCATCTCTAATACAGCAAGAACCATGAGCATGCCCAGAAAAAAAGAACTGTATTTCCTACTCATATGGACCATATATAGTTCAACTCTGCTTATGAAACTGATAGAAACCACAGCTCCAATTACTTAAATGCTCTTGAGTTAATAGTGAGAATCGCGTTGGGTTCGTGAACTGTGTGAAGTAATTTGAGCCCAAAGTTCATTTGGTTTACCAGAAATGAACTCTTGCTTGTAGGAACACAGATCCTGGGCTTTAACTCCGTTTCTGAAGGGAAATTCAGAGCAGTGTTCTCATCCATGAAATACACTCTGTTTTAACGCAAGAAGCAAGCTCTTCTTTTGTGTGTTTCCAATACAGCAAGAAACATGAGCATGACCAGAAAATTAACCGAGTTTCCTACTCATATGGACCATATGTAGTTCAATTCTGCTTGTGAAACTGATACAAACCACAGCTCCACTTACGTAAATTTTCTTTAGTTAATTGTAAGAATCGGTTTGGGTTCTTGAACTGTGTAAAATCATTTGAGCCCAAAATTCACATAGTTTTCCAGAAATGAAATCTTGCTTGTAGCAAGACACAGATCCTGTGCATTAACTCCGTTTCTGAAGGGAAATTCAGAGCAGTGTTCTCATCCATAAAATATACTCTGTTTTAACGCAAGCATCAAGCTCTTCTTTCGAGCGTCTCTAATACAGGAAGAACCATGAGCATGCCCAGAAAAAAAGAACTGTATTTCCTACTCATACGGACCATATGTAGTTCAACTCTACTTATGAAACTGATACAAATCACAGCTCCACTTACATAAATGCTATTTAGTTAATTATGAGAATCAGATTGGGTTCAACTGTGTAAAATCATTTGAGCCCAAAATTCACATAGTTGTCCAGAAATGAAATCTTGCTTGTAGCAAGACACAGATCCTGTGCATTAACTCCGTTTCTGAAGGGAAATTCAGAGCAGTGTTCTCATCCATAAAATACACTCTGTTTTAACGCAAGAATCAAGCTCTTCTTTCGAGCGTCTCTAATACAGGAAGAACAATGAGCATGCCCAGAAAAAAAGAACTGTATTTCCTACTCATACGAACCATATATAGTTCAACTCTACTTATGAAACTGATACAAATCACAGCTCCACTTACCTAAATTCTCTTTAGTTAATTGTAAGAATCGGTTTGGGTTCTTGAACTGTGTAAAATCATTTGAGCCCAAAATTCACATAGTTTTCCAGAAATGAACTCTTGCTTGTAGGAAGACACATATCCTGTGGCTTAACTCCGTTTCTGAAGGGAAATTCAGACCAGTGTTCTCATCCATGGAACACACTCTGTTTTAACGGAAGAAGCAAGCTCTTCTTTCCAGCATCTCTAATACAGCAAGAACCATGAGCATGCCCAGAAAAAAAGAACTGTATTTCCTACTCATACGGACCATATGTAGTTCAACTCTGCTTATGAAACTTATACAAACCACAGCTCCAATTACTTAAATGCTCTTGAGTTAATAGTGAGAATCGTGTTGAGTTCGTGAAGTTTGTAAAGTAATTGAAGCCCAAAGTTCACTTGGTTTACCAGAAATGAACTCTTGCTTGTAGGAACACAGATCCTGGGCTTTAACTCCGTTTCTGAAGGGAAATTCAGAGCAGTGTTCTCATCATGAAATACACTCTGTTTTAACATATGAAGCAAGCTTTTCTTTTGAGTGTCTCCAATACAGCAAGAAACATGAGCATGCCCAGAAAAAAATAACTGTGTTTCCTACTCATACGGATCATATGTAGTTCAACTCTTCTTATGAAAATGATACAAACCACAGCTCCAATTACTTAAATACTCTTGAGTTAATAGTGAGAATCGCATTGGGTTCGTGAACTGTGTAAAGTAATTTGAGCCCAAAGTTCACTTGGTTTACCAGAAATGAACTCTGGCTTGTAGTAAAAGACACAGATCATGGGCCTTAACTCCGTTTCCAAGGGAAATTCAGAGCAGTGGTCTCATCCATGAAATACATTCTGATTTAACGCAAGAAGCAAACTCTTCCTTTGAGCGTTCCAATACAGCAAGAAATATGAGCATGCCAAGAAAAAAATAACTGTGTTTCCTACTCATACGGACCATATGTAGTTCAACTCTACTTATGAAACTGATACAAATCACAGCTCCACTTACGTAAATTTTCTTTAGTTAATTGTAAGAATCGGTTTGGGTTCTTGAACTGTGTAAAATCATTTGAGCCCAAAATTCACATAGTTTTCCAGAAATGAAATCTTGCTTGTAGCAAGACACAGATCCTGTGCATTAACTCCTTTTCTGAAGGGAAATTCAGAGCAGTGTTCTCATCCATAAAATATACTCTGTTTTAACGCAAGAATCAAGCTCTTCTTTCGAGCGTCTCTAATACAGGAAGAACCATGAGCATGCCCAGAAAAAAAGAACTGTATTTCCTACTCATACGGACCATATGTAGTTCAACTCTACTTATGAAACTGATACAAATCACAGCTCCACTTACGTAAATTCTCTTTAGTTAATTGTAAGAATCAGTTTGGGTTCTTGAACTGTGTAAAATCATTTGAGCCCAAAATTCTCATAGTTTTCCAGAAATGAACTCTTACTTGTAGGAAGACACATATCCTGTGGCTTAACTCCGTTTCTGAAGGGAAATTCAGACCAGTGTTCTCATCCATGGAACACACTCTGTTTTAACGGAAGAAGCAAGCTCTTCTTTCCAGCAACTCTAATACAGCAAGAACCATGAGCATGCCCAGAAAAAAAGAACTGTATTTCCTACTCATACGGACCATATGTAGTTCAACTCTGCTTATGAAACTTATACAAACCACAGCTCCAATTACTTAAATGCTCTTGAGTTAATAGTGGGAATCGTGTTGAGTTCGTGAAGTGTGTAAAGTAATTGAAGCCCAAAGTTCACTTGGTTTACCAGAAATAAACTCTTGCTTGTAGGAACACAGATCCTGGGCTTTAACTCCGTTACTAAAGGAAATTCAGAGCAGTGTTCTCATCCATGAAATACACTCTGTTTTAACGCAAGAAGCAAGCTCTTCTTTTGAGTGTCTCTAATATAGCAAGAAACATGAGCATGCCCAGAAAATTAACCGTGTTTCCTACTCATATGGACCATATGTAGTTCAACTCTGCTTATGAAACTGATACAAACCACAGCTCCACTTACATAAATGGTCTTTAGTTAATTGTGAGAATCGCGTTGGGTTCAGGAACTGTGAAAAAATCATTTGATCCCAAAATTCACATAGTTTTCCAGAAATGAACTCTTGCTTGTAGGAAGACACAGATCCTCTGGTTTAACTCCGTTTCTGAGGGCAAATTAAGACCAGTGTTCTCATCCATGGAACACACTGCATTTTAATTCAAGAAGCAAGCTCTTCTTTCCAGCATCGCTAATACAGCAAGAACCATGAGCATGCCCAGATAAAAAAGAACTGTGTTTCCTACTCATTCAGACCATATGTAGTTCAACTCTGCTTATGAAACTGATACGAACCACAGCTCCAATTACATAAATGCTCTTGAGTTAATAGTGAGAATCACGTTGGGTTCCTGAAGTGTGTAAAATAATTTGAGCCCAAAATTCACTTGGTTTACCAGAAATGAACTCTTGCTTGTAGGAACACAGATCCTGGGCTATAACTCCGTTTCCAAAGGGAAATTCAGAGCAGTGTTCTCATCCATGAAATACACTCTGTTTTATCGAAAGAAGGAAGCTCTTCCTTTGAGTGTCTCCAATACAGCAAGAAACATGAGCATGCCCAGAAAATTAACTGTGTTTCCTACTCATACGGACCATACGTAGTTCAACTCTGCTTATGAAATTGATGCCAACCACAGCTCCACTTACATAACTGCTGCTTAGATAATAATGAAAATCGCGTTGGGTTCGGGCACTGTGTAAAATCATTTGAGCCCAAAATTCACATGGTTTACCAGAAATGAACTCTTGCTTGTAGGAAGTCACAGATCCTGTGGTTTAACTCCGTTTCAGAAGGGAAATTCAGAGCAGTGTTCTCAACCCTGAAACCCACTCTGTTTTAATGCAAGAAGCAAGCTCTTCTTTCCAGCATCTCTAATACAGCAAGAACCATGAGCATGCCCAGAAAAAAAGAACTGTGTTTCCTACTCATACGGACCATATGTAGTTCAACTCTACTTATGAAACTGATAAAAATCACACCTCCACTTACATAAATGCTCTTTAGTTAATTGTAAGAATCGGTTTGGGTTCTTGAACTGTGTAAAATCATTTGAGCCCAAAATTCACATAGTTTTCCATAAATGAACTCTTGTTTGTAGGAAGACACAGATCCTATAGTTTAACTCCGTTTCTGAAGGGAAATTCAGACCAGTGTTCTCATGCATGAAATACAATATGTTTTAACGCTAGAAGCAAGCTCTTCTTTGAGCGTCTCCAATACAGCAAGAAACATGAGCATGCCCAGAAAATTAACCGTGTTTCCTACTCATATGGACCATATGTAGTTCAACTCTGCTTATGAAACTGATACAAACCACAGCTCCACTTACGTAAATGCTCTTTAGTTAATTGTGAGAATCGCGTTGGGTTCAGGAACTGTGTAAAATCTTTTCAGCCCAAAATTCACATAGTTTTCCAGAAATGAACCCTTGCTTGTAGGAAGACACTGATCCTGTGGTTTAACTCCGTTTCCGAAGGGAAATTCAGACCAGTGTTATAATTCATGGAACACAATGAGTTTTAACGCAAGAAGCTAGCTCTTCTTTCCAGCATCTCTAATACAGCTAGAACCATGAGCATGCCCAGAAAAAAAGAACTGTGTTTCCTGCTCATACGGACCATATGTAGTTCAACTCTGCTTATGAAACTGATACAAACCACAACGCCAATTACATAAATGCTCTTGAGTTAATAGTGAGAATCACGTTGGGTTCGTGAACTGTGTAAAATAATTTGAGCCCAAAATTCACTTGGTTTACCAGAAATGAGCTCTTGCTTGTAGGAACACAGATCCTGGGCTTTAACTCCGTTTCTGAAGGGAAATTCAGAGCAGTGTTATCATCCATAAAATACACTCTGTTTTTACACAAGAAGCAAGCTCTTCTTTTGAGTGTCTCCAATATAGCAAGAAACATGAGCATGTCCAGAAAATTAACCTTGTTTGCTACTCATATGGACGGTATGTAGTTCAACTATGCTTATGAAACTGATACAAACCACACCTCCACTTACATAAATGGTCTTTAGTTAATTGCGAGAATCGCGTTCGGTTCAGGAACTGTGAAAAATCATTAGATCCCAAAATTCACATAGTTTTCCAGAAATGAACTCTTGCTTGTAGGAAGACACAGATCCTCTGGTTTAACTCCGTTTCTGAGGACAAATTAAGACCAGTGTTCTCATCAATGGAAAACACTCTATTTTAACTCAAGAAGCAAGCTCTTCATTCCAGCATTTCTAATACTGCAAGAACCATGAGCATGCCCAGAACAAAAGAACTGTGTTTCCTACTCATACGGACCATACGTAGTTCAACTCTGCTTATGAAATTGACGCAAACCACAGCTCCACTTACATAACTGCTCCTTAGTTAATATGAAAATCGCGTTCGGTTCTGGCACTGTGTAAAATCATTTGAGCCCAAAATTCAGATGGTTTACCAGAAATGAACTCTTGCTTGCAGGAAGACACAGATCCTGTGGTTTAACTCCGTTTCTGAAGGAAAATTCAGAGCACTGTTCTCATTCATGGAACACACTGTGTTATAACGCAAGAAGCTAGCTCTGTTTTCCAGCATCTCTAATACAGCAAGAACCATGAGCATGCCCAGAACAAAAGAACTGTGTTTCCTACTCATACGGACCATATGTAGTTCAACTCTACTTATGAAACTGATACAAATCACAGCTCCACTTACGTAAATGCTCTTTAGTTAATTGTGAGAATCAGTTTGGGTTCTTGAACTGTGTAAAATCATTTGAGCCCAAAATTCACATAGTTTTCCAGAAATGAACTCTTGCTTGTAGCAAGACAAAGATCCTGTGGTTTAACTCCGTTTCTGAAGGGAAATTCAGAGCAGTATTCTCATCCCTGAAATCCACTCTGTTTTAATGCAAGAAGCAAGCTCTTCTTTCCAGCATCTCTAATTCAGCAAGTAACATGAGCTTGCCCAGAAAAAAAGAAGTGAGTTTCCTGCTGAAACGGACCATATGTAGTTCAACTTTACTTATGACTGCTACAAACCACAGCTCCACTTACATAAATGCTCTTTAGTTAATTGTGAGAATCGCGTTGGGTTCGGGAACTGTGTAAAATCATTTGAGCCCAAAATTCACTTGGTTTACCGGAAATGAACTCTTACTTGTAGGAAGACACAGATCCTGTGGTCTAACTCCGTTTCCAAAGGGAAATTCAGAGCAGTGTTCACATCCATGAAATACACTCTGTTTTAACGCAAGAAGCAAGCTCTTCTTTTCAGTGTCTCCAATACAGCAAGAAACATGAGCATGCCCAGAAAATTAACTGTGTTTCCTATTCATACGGACCATACATAGTTCAACGCTGCTTATGAAATTGACGCAAACCACAGCTCCACTTACATAACTGCTCCTTAGTTAATAGTGAAAATCGCATTGGGTTCGGGCACTGTGTAAAATCATTTGAGCCCAAAATTCACATGGTTTACCAGAAATGAACTCTTGCTTGCAGGAAGACACAGTTCCTGTGGTTTAACTCTGTTTCTGAAGGGAAATTCAGAGCAGTGTTCTCATCCCTGAAACCCACTCTGTTATAATGCAAGAAGCAAGCTCTTCTTTCCAGCATTTCTAATACAGCGAGTACCATGAGCTTGCCCAGAAAAAAGGAAGTGTGTTTTCTACTGATACGGACCATATGTATTTCAACTTTACTTATGACTGATACAAACCTCAGCTCCACTTACGTAAATGCTCTTTATTTAATTGTGAGAATCGCTTTCGGTTCGGGAACTGTGTAAAATCATTAGAGCCCAAAATTCACTTGGTTTACCAGAAATGAACTTTTGCTAGTAGTAAGACACAGATCCTGTGGTTTAACTCCGTTTCAGAAGGGAATTTCAGACCAGTGTTCTCATCCATGAAATACAGTCTGTTTTAACGCAAGAAGCAAGCTCTTCTTTTGATTTTCTCCAATACAGCAAGAAGCATGAGCATGCCCAGAAAATTAACTGTGTTTCCTACTCATACGGACCATATGTAGTTCAACTCTGCTTATGAAATTGACGCAAACCACAGCTCCACTTACATAACTGCTCCTTGTTTAATAGTGAAAATCGCGTTGAGTTCGGGAACTGTGTAAAATCATTTGAGCCCAAAATTCACATGGTTTACCAGAAATGAACTCTTGCTTGCAGGAAGACACAGTTCCTGTGGTTTAACTCTGTTTCTGAAGGGAAATTCAGAGCAGAGTTCTCATCCCTGAAACCCACTCTGTTTTAATGCAAGAAGCAAGCTCTTCTTTCCAGGATTTGTAATACAGCAAGTACCATGAGCTTGCCCAGAAAAAAAGAAGTGTGTTTTCTACTGATACGGACCATATGTATTTCAACTTTACTTATGACTGGTACAAACCACAGCTCCACTTACATAAATGCTCTTTATTTAATTGTGAGAATCGCTTTCGGTTCGGGAACTGTGTAAAATCATTAGAGCCCAAAATTCACTTGGTTTACCGGAAATGAACTTTTGCTAGTAGTAAGACACAGATCCTGTGGTTTAACTCCTTTTCAGAAGGGAATTTCAGACCAGTGTTCTCATCCATGTAATACACTATGTTTTAACGCAAGAAGCAAGCTCTTCTTTGAGCGTCTCCAATACAGGAAGAAACATGAGCATGCCCAGAAAAAAATAACTGTGTTTCCTACTCATACGGACCATATGTAGTTCAACTCTGCTCATGAAACTGATACAAAACACAGCTCCAATTACATAAAAGCTCTTGAGTTAATAGTGAGAATCGCATTGGGTTCGTGAACTGTGTAAAGTAATTTAAGCCCAAAGTTCACTTGGTTTACCAGAAATGAACTCTTGCTTGTAGGAAGACACAGATCCTGGGCTTTAACTCCGTTTCTGAAGGGAAATTCAGGGCAGTGTTCTCATCCATGAAATACACTCTGTTTTAATGCAAGAAGCAAGCTCTTCTTTTGAGTGTCTCCAATACAGCAAGAAACATGAGCATGACCAGAAAATTAACCGTGTTTCCTACTCATATGGACCATATGTAGTTCAACTCTGCTTATGAAATTGACGCAAACCACAGCTCCACTTACATAACTGCTCCTTAGTTAATAGTGAAAATCGCGTTGGGTTCGGGAACTGTGTTAAATCTATTGAACCCAAAATTCACATAGTTTTCCAAAAATGAACTCTTGCTTGTAGCAAGACACAGATCCTGTGGTTTAACTCCGTTTCTGAAGGGAAATTCAGACCAGTGTTCTCATTCATGGAACACACTGCGTTTTAACTCAAGAAGCAAGCTCTTCTTTCCAGCATCGCGAATACAGCAGGAACCACGAGCATGCTCAGAAAAAAAGAACTGTGTTTCCTACTAATACGGACCATATGTAGTTCAACTCTGCTTATGAAGCTCATTAAACCCACAGCTCCAATTACATAAATGCTCTTTAGTTAATAGTGAGAATCACGTTGGGTTCGTGAACTATGTAAAATCATTTGATCCCAAAATTCACTTGGTTTACCAGAAATGAAGACTTGCTTATAGCAAGACACAGATCCTGTGCATTAACTCCGTTTCTGAAGGGAAATTCAGAGCAGTGTTCTCATCCAGGAAATACACTCTGTTTTAACGCAAGAATCAAGCTCTTCTTTCGAGCGTCTCTAATACAGCAAGAACCATGAGCATGCCCATAAAAAAAGAACTGTATTTCCTACTCATACGGACCATATGTAGTTCAACTCTACTTATGAAACTGATAAAAATCACAGCTCCACTTACGTAAATTCTCTTTAGTTAATTGTAAGAATCGGTTTGGGTTCTTGAACTGTGTAAAATCATTTGACCCCAAAATTCACATAGTCTTCCCGAAATGAACTCTTGTTTGTAGGAAGACACAGATCCTGTGGTTTAACTCCGTTTCTGAAGGGAAATTCAGACCAGTGTTCTCATCAATGGAACACACTCTGTTTTAACTCAAGAAGCAAGCTCTTCTATCCAGCATCTCTAATACAACAAGAACCATGAGCATGCCCAGAAAAAAGAACTGTATTTCCTACTCATACGGACCATATGTAGTTCAACTCTGCTTATGAAACTGATACAAACCACAGCTCCAATTACTTAAATGCTCTGGAGTTAATAGTGAGAATCGTGTTGGGTTCATGAACAGTGTAAAGTAATTTGAGCCCAAAGTTCACTTGGTTTACCAGAAATGAACTCTTGCTTGTCGGAACAGAGATCCTGTTGTTTAACTCCGTTTCCAAAGGGAAATTCAGAGCAGTGTTCTCATCCATGAAATACACTCTGTTTTAACGCAAGAAGCAAGCTCTTCTTTTGAGTGTCTCCAATACAGCAAGAAACATGAGCATGCCCAAAAAATTAACTGTGTTTCCTACTCATACGGACCATACGTAGTTCAACGCTGCTTATGAAATTGACGCAAACCACAGCTCCACTTACATATCTGCTCCTTAGTTAATAGTGAAAATCGCATTGGGTTCGGGCACTGTGTAAAATCATTTGAGCCCAAAATTCACAAGTTTTACCAGAAATGAACTCTTGCTTGTAGGAAGACACAGATCCTGTGGTTTAACTCCGTTTCTGAAGGGAAATTCAGAGCAGTGTTCTCATCCCTGAAACCCACTCTGTTTTAATGCAAGAAGCAAGATCTTCTTTCCAGCATCTCTAATACAGCAAGTACAATGAGCTTGCCCAGAAAAAAAGTAGTGTGTTTCCTACTGAAAAGGACCATATGTAGTTCAACTTTACTTATGACTGATACAAACCACAGCTCCACTTACATAAATGCTCTTTAGTTAATTGTGAGAATCACGTTGGGTTCGGGAACTGTGTAAAATCATTTGAGCCCAAAATTCACTTGGTTTACCGGAAATGAACTCGTGCTTGTAGGAAGACACAGATCCTGTGGTTTAACTCCGTTTCTGAAGGGAAATTCAGAGCAGTGTTCTCATTCATGGAACACACTGCATATTAACGCAAGAAGCTAGCTCTTCTTTCCAGCATCTCTAATAAAGCAAGAACCATGAGCATGCCCAGAAAAAAAGAACTGTGTTTCCTACTCATACGGACCATATGTAGTTCAACTCTGCTTATGAAACTGATACAAACCACAGCTCCACTTACATATCTGCTCCTTAGTTAATAGTGAAAATCGCATTGGGTTCGGGCACTGTGTAAAATCATTTGAGCCCAAAATTCACAAGTTTTACCAGAAATGAACTCTTGCTTGTAGGAAGACACAGATCCTGTGGTTTAACTCCGTTTCTGAAGGGAAATTCAGAGCAGTGTTCTCATCCCTGAAACCCACTCTGTTTTAATGCAAGAAGCAAGATCTTCTTTCCAGCATCTCTAATACAGCAAGTACAATGAGCTTGCCCAGAAAAAAAGTAGTGTGTTTCCTACTGAAAAGGACCATATGTAGTTCAACTTTACTTATGACTGATACAAACCACAGCTCCACTTACATAAATGCTCTTTAGTTAATTGTGAGAATCACGTTGGGTTCGGGAACTGTGTAAAATCATTTGAGCCCAAAATTCACTTGGTTTACCGGAAATGAACTCGTGCTTGTAGGAAGACACAGATCCTGTGGTTTAACTCCGTTTCTGAAGGGAAATTCAGAGCAGTGTTCTCATTCATGGAACACACTGCATATTAACGCAAGAAGCTAGCTCTTCTTTCCAGCATCTCTAATAAAGCAAGAACCATGAGCATGCCCAGAAAAAAAGAACTGTGTTTCCTACTCATACGGACCATATGTAGTTCAACTCTGCTTATGAAACTGATACAAACCACAACTCCAATTACATAAATGCTCTTTAGTTAATTGTGAGGATCACGTTGGGTTCGGGAACTGTGTAAAATCATTTGAGCCCAAAATTCACTTGGTTTACCGGAAATGAACTCTTGCTTGTAGGAAGACACAGATCCTGTGGTTTAACTCTGTTTCTGAAGGGAAATTCAGAGCAGTGTTCTCATCCATGAAATACACTCTGTTTTATCGCAAGAAGCAAGCTCTTCTTTTGAGTGTCTCCAATACAGCAAGAAACATGAGCATGCCCAGAAAATTAACCGTGTTTCCTACTCATATGGACCATATGTAGTTCAACTCTAATTATGAAACTGATACAAACCACAGCTCCACTTAATTAAATGGTCTTTAGTTAATTGTGAGAATCGCGTTGGGTTTAGGAACTGTGTAAAATCATTTGAGCCCAAAATTCATATAGTTTTCCAAAAATGAACTCTTGCTTGTAGCAAGACACAGATCCTGTGGTTTAACTCCGTATCTGAAGGGAAATTCAGACGAGTGTTCTCATTCATGGAACACACTGAGTTTTAACTCCAGAAGCAAGCTCTTCTTTCCAGCATCACTAATACAGCAAGAACCACGAGCATGCCCAGAAAAAAAGAACTGTGTTTCCTACTCATACGGACCATATGTAGTTCAACTCTGCTTATGTGACTGATACAAACCACAGCTCCAATTACATAAATGCTCTTGAGTTAATAGTGAGAATCACGTTGGGTTCGTGAACTGTGTAAAATAATTTGAGCCCAAAATTCACTTGGTTTACCAGAAATGAACTCTTGCTTGTAGGAACACAGATCCTGGGCTTTAACTCCGTTTCCGAAGGGAAATTCAAAGCAGTGTTCTCATCCATGAAATACACTCTGTTTTAACGCAAGAAGCAAGCTCTTCTTTTGAGTGTCCCCAATACAGCAAGAACCCTGAGCATGCCCAGAACAAAGAACTGTGTTTCCTCATCATACGTACCATATGTAGTTCAACTCTACTTATGAAACTGATACAAATCACAGCTCCACTTACATACATGCTCTTTAGTTAATTGTGAGAATCAGTTTGGGTTCTTGAATTGTGTAAAATCATTTGAGCCCAAAATTCACATAGTTTTCCAGAAATGAACTCTTGCTTGTAGGAAGACACAGATCCTGTGGTTTAACTCCGTTTCTGAAGGGAAATTCAGACCAGTGTTCTCATCCATTGAACACACTGTGTTTAAATCAAGAAGCAAGCTCTTCTTTTGAGTGTCTCCAATACAGGAAGAAACATGAGCATGCCCAGAAAATTAACTGTGTTTCCTACTCATACAGTCCATACGTAGTTCACCTCTGCTTATGAAACTGATGCAAACCACAGCTCCACTTACATAAATGCTCCTTAGTTAATATTGAGAATCGCGTTGGGTTCGGGAACTGTGTAAAATAATTTGAGCCCAAAATTCACATGGTTTTCCAGAAATGAACTCTTGCTTGTAGGAAGACACAGATCCTGTGGTTTAACTCTGTTTCTGAAGGGAAATTCAGAGCAGTGTTCTAATTCCTGTAACCCACTCTGTTTTAACTCAAGAAGCAAGCTCTTCTTTTGAGCATCTCTAATAGAGCAAGTACCATGAGCTTGCCCAGAAAAAAAGAAGTGTGTTTCCCACTGATACAGACCATATGTAGTTCAACTTTACTTATGACTGATACAAACCACAGCTCCACTTACATAAATGGTCTTCAGTTAATTGTGAGAATCGCGTTGGGTTCAGGAACTGTGTAAAATCATTTGAGCCCAAAAATTCACATAGTATTCCAGAAATGAACTCTTGCTTGTAGGAAGACACAGATCCTGTGGTTTAATTCCGTTTCTGAAGGGAAATTCAGACCAGTGTTCTCATCCTGGAACACACTTCGTTTTAACTCAAGAAGCAAGCTCTTCTTTACAGCATCGCTAATACAACAAGAACCAAGAGCATGCCCAGAAAAAAAGAACTGTGTTTCCTACTCATACGGACCATATGTAGTTCAACACTACTTATGAAACTGATACAAATCACAGCTCCACTTACATAAATGCTCTTTAGTTAATTGTGAGAATCAGTTTGGGTTCTTGAATTGTGTAAAATCATTTGGCCCAAAATTCACATGGTTTACCAGAAATGAACTCTTGCTTGTAGGAAGACACAGATCCTGTGGTTTACCCCCGTTTCTGAAGGGAAATTCAGAGCAGTGTACTCATCCCTGAAACCCACTCTTTTTAACGCAAGAAGCAAGCTCTTCTTTCCATCATCTCTAATACAGCAAGAACCATGAGCATGCCCCGAACTAAAGAACTGTGTTTCCTACTCATATGGACAATCTGTAGTTCAACTGTGCTTATGAAACTGATACAAACCACAGCTCTACTTACGTAAATGCTCTTTAGTTAATTGTGAGAATCACGTTGGGTTCTTGAACTATGTAAAATCATTTGAGCACAAAATTCACTTGGTTTACCAGAAATGAACTCTTGCTTGTAGCAACACAGATCCTGGGCTTTAACTCCGTTTCCAAAGGGAAATTCAGAGCAGTGTTCTCATCCATGAAATACACTCTGTTTTAAGGCAAGAAGCAAGCTCTTCTTTTGTGTGTCTCCAATACAGCAAGAAACATGAGCATGCCCAGAAAATTAACTGTGTTTCCTACTTGTACGGACCATACGTAGTTCAACTCTGCTTATGAAACTGATGCAAACCACAGCTCCACTTACATAAATGCTCCATAGTTAATAGTGAGAATCGCGTTGGGTTTGGAGACTGTCTAAAATCATTTGAGCAGAAAATTCACATGGTTTACCAGAATTGAACTCTTGCTTGTAGGAAGACACAGATCCTGTGATTTAACTCTGTTTCTGAAGGGAAATTCAGAGCAGTGTTCTCATCCCTGAAACCCACTCTGTTTTAACGCATGAAGCAAGCTCTTCTTTCCAGCATCTCTAATACAGCAAGTACCATGAGCTTGCCCAGAACAAAAGAACTGTGTTTCCTACTCATACGGACCATATGTAGTTCAACTCTACTTATGAAACTGATAGAAATCACAGCTCCACTTATGTAAATGCTCTTTAGTTAATTGTGAGAATCGCGTTGGGTTCTTGAACTGTGTAAAATCATTTGAGCCCAAAATTCACTTGGTTTACCAGAAATGAACTCTTGCTTGTAGCAAGACACAGATCCTGTGGATTAATTCTGTTTCTGAAGGGAAATTCAGAGCAGTTTTCTCATCCATGAAATACACTCTGTTTTAACGCAAGAATCAAGCTCTTCTTTTGAGTGTCTCCAATACAACAAGAAACATGAGCATGCCCAGAAAATTAACCGTGTTTCCTACTCATATGGACCATACGTAGTTCAACTGTGCTTATGAAACTTATACAAACCACAGCTCCACTTACGTAAATGCTCTTTAGTTAATTGTGAGAATCACGTTGGGTTCGGGAACTGTGTAAAATCATTTGAGCCAAAAATTCACTTGGTTTTCCCGGAAATGAACTCTTGCTTGTAGGAAGACACAGATCCTCTGGTTTAACTCCGTGTCTGAGGGCAAATTAAGACCAGTGTTCTCATCCATGGAAAACACTGCGTTTTAACGCAAGAAGATAGCTCTTCTTTCCAGCATCTGTAAAACAGCAAGAACCATGAGCATGCCCAGAACAAAGAACTGTGTTTCCTCATCATACGTACCATATGTAGTTCAACTCTACTTATGAAACTGATACAAATCACAGCTCCACTTACGTACATGCTCTTTAGTTAATTGTGAGAATCAGTTTGGGTACTTGAATTGTGTAAAATCATTTGAGCCCAAAATTCACATAGTTTTCCAGAAATGAACTCTTGCTTGTAGGAAGACACAGATCCTGTGGTTTAACTCCGTTTCTGAAGGGAAATTCAGACCAGTGTTCTCATCCATTGAACACACTGTGTTTAAATCAAGAAGCAAGTTCTTCTTTCCAGCATCTCTAGTACAGCAATAACCATGAGCATGCCCAGAAAAAAAGAACTGTGTTTCATACTTATACGGACCATATGTAGTTCAACTCTGCTTATGAAACTGATACAAACCACAGCTCCAATTACGTAAATGCTCTTGAGTTAATAGTGAGAATCACGTTGAGTTCGTGAACTGTGTAAAATAATTTGAGCACAAAATTCACTTGGTTTACCAGAAATGAACTCTTGCTTGTAGGAACACAGATCCTGGGCTTTCACTCTGTTTCCGAAGGGAAATTCAAAGCAGTGTTCTCATCCATGAAATACACTCTGTTTTAACGCAAGAAGCAAGCTCTTCTTTTGAGTGTCTCCAATACAGGAAGAAACATGAGCATGCCCAGAAAATTAACTGTGTTTCCTACTCATACGGTCCATATGTAGTTCAACTCTGCTTATGAAACTGATACAAACCACAGCTCCAATTACTTAAATGCTCTGGAGTTAATAGTGAGAATCGTGTTGGGTTCATGAACAGTGTAAAGTAATTTGAGCCCAAAGTTCACTTGGTTTACCAGAAATGAACTCTTGCTTGTCGGAACAGAGATCCTGTTGTTTAACTCCGTTTCCAAAGGGAAATTCAGAGCAGTGTTCTCATCCATGAAATACACTCTGTTTTAACGCAAGAAGCAAGCTCTTCTTTTGAGTGTCTCCAATACAGCAAGAAACATGAGCATGCCCAAAAAATTAACTGTGTTTCCTACTCATACGGACCATACGTAGTTCAACGCTGCTTATGAAATTGACGCAAACCACAGCTCCACTTACATATCTGCTCCTTAGTTAATAGTGAAAATCGCATTGGGTTCGGGCACTGTGTAAAATCATTTGAGCCCAAAATTCACAAGTTTTACCAGAAATGAACTCTTGCTTGTAGGAAGACACAGATCCTGTGGTTTAACTCCGTTTCTGAAGGGAAATTCAGAGCAGTGTTCTCATCCCTGAAACCCACTCTGTTTTAATGCAAGAAGCAAGATCTTCTTTCCAGCATCTCTAATACAGCAAGTACAATGAGCTTGCCCAGAAAAAAAGTAGTGTGTTTCCTACTGAAAAGGACCATATGTAGTTCAACTTTACTTATGACTGATACAAACCACAGCTCCACTTACATAAATGCTCTTTAGTTAATTGTGAGAATCACGTTGGGTTCGGGAACTGTGTAAAATCATTTGAGCCCAAAATTCACTTGGTTTACCGGAAATGAACTCGTGCTTGTAGGAAGACACAGATCCTGTGGTTTAACTCCGTTTCTGAAGGGAAATTCAGAGCAGTGTTCTCATTCATGGAACACACTGCATATTAACGCAAGAAGCTAGCTCTTCTTTCCAGCATCTCTAATAAAGCAAGAACCATGAGCATGCCCAGAAAAAAAGAACTGTGTTTCCTACTCATACGGACCATATGTAGTTCAACTCTGCTTATGAAACTGATACAAACCACAACTCCAATTACATAAATGCTCTTTAGTTAATTGTGAGGATCACGTTGGGTTCGGGAACTGTGTAAAATCATTTGAGCCCAAAATTCACTTGGTTTACCGGAAATGAACTCTTGCTTGTAGGAAGACACAGATCCTGTGGTTTAACTCTGTTTCTGAAGGGAAATTCAGAGCAGTGTTCTCATCCATGAAATACACTCTGTTTTATCGCAAGAAGCAAGCTCTTCTTTTGAGTGTCTCCAATACAGCAAGAAACATGAGCATGCCCAGAAAATTAACCGTGTTTCCTACTCATATGGACCATATGTAGTTCAACTCTAATTATGAAACTGATACAAACCACAGCTCCACTTAATTAAATGGTCTTTAGTTAATTGTGAGAATCGCGTTGGGTTTAGGAACTGTGTAAAATCATTTGAGCCCAAAATTCATATAGTTTTCCAAAAATGAACTCTTGCTTGTAGCAAGACACAGATCCTGTGGTTTAACTCCGTATCTGAAGGGAAATTCAGACGAGTGTTCTCATTCATGGAACACACTGAGTTTTAACTCCAGAAGCAAGCTCTTCTTTCCAGCATCACTAATACAGCAAGAACCACGAGCATGCCCAGAAAAAAAGAACTGTGTTTCCTACTCATACGGACCATATGTAGTTCAACTCTGCTTATGTGACTGATACAAACCACAGCTCCAATTACATAAATGCTCTTGAGTTAATAGTGAGAATCACGTTGGGTTCGTGAACTGTGTAAAATAATTTGAGCCCAAAATTCACTTGGTTTACCAGAAATGAACTCTTGCTTGTAGGAACACAGATCCTGGGCTTTAACTCCGTTTCCGAAGGGAAATTCAAAGCAGTGTTCTCATCCATGAAATACACTCTGTTTTAACGCAAGAAGCAAGCTCTTCTTTTGAGTGTCCCCAATACAGCAAGAACCCTGAGCATGCCCAGAACAAAGAACTGTGTTTCCTCATCATACGTACCATATGTAGTTCAACTCTACTTATGAAACTGATACAAATCACAGCTCCACTTACATACATGCTCTTTAGTTAATTGTGAGAATCAGTTTGGGTTCTTGAATTGTGTAAAATCATTTGAGCCCAAAATTCACATAGTTTTCCAGAAATGAACTCTTGCTTGTAGGAAGACACAGATCCTGTGGTTTAACTCCGTTTCTGAAGGGAAATTCAGACCAGTGTTCTCATCCATTGAACACACTGTGTTTAAATCAAGAAGCAAGCTCTTCTTTTGAGTGTCTCCAATACAGGAAGAAACATGAGCATGCCCAGAAAATTAACTGTGTTTCCTACTCATACAGTCCATACGTAGTTCACCTCTGCTTATGAAACTGATGCAAACCACAGCTCCACTTACATAAATGCTCCTTAGTTAATATTGAGAATCGCGTTGGGTTCGGGAACTGTGTAAAATAATTTGAGCCCAAAATTCACATGGTTTTCCAGAAATGAACTCTTGCTTGTAGGAAGACACAGATCCTGTGGTTTAACTCTGTTTCTGAAGGGAAATTCAGAGCAGTGTTCTAATTCCTGTAACCCACTCTGTTTTAACTCAAGAAGCAAGCTCTTCTTTTGAGCATCTCTAATAGAGCAAGTACCATGAGCTTGCCCAGAAAAAAAGAAGTGTGTTTCCCACTGATACAGACCATATGTAGTTCAACTTTACTTATGACTGATACAAACCACAGCTCCACTTACATAAATGGTCTTCAGTTAATTGTGAGAATCGCGTTGGGTTCAGGAACTGTGTAAAATCATTTGAGCCCAAAAATTCACATAGTATTCCAGAAATGAACTCTTGCTTGTAGGAAGACACAGATCCTGTGGTTTAATTCCGTTTCTGAAGGGAAATTCAGACCAGTGTTCTCATCCTGGAACACACTTCGTTTTAACTCAAGAAGCAAGCTCTTCTTTACAGCATCGCTAATACAACAAGAACCAAGAGCATGCCCAGAAAAAAAGAACTGTGTTTCCTACTCATACGGACCATATGTAGTTCAACACTACTTATGAAACTGATACAAATCACAGCTCCACTTACATAAATGCTCTTTAGTTAATTGTGAGAATCAGTTTGGGTTCTTGAATTGTGTAAAATCATTTGGCCCAAAATTCACATGGTTTACCAGAAATGAACTCTTGCTTGTAGGAAGACACAGATCCTGTGGTTTACCCCCGTTTCTGAAGGGAAATTCAGAGCAGTGTACTCATCCCTGAAACCCACTCTTTTTAACGCAAGAAGCAAGCTCTTCTTTCCATCATCTCTAATACAGCAAGAACCATGAGCATGCCCCGAACTAAAGAACTGTGTTTCCTACTCATATGGACAATCTGTAGTTCAACTGTGCTTATGAAACTGATACAAACCACAGCTCTACTTACGTAAATGCTCTTTAGTTAATTGTGAGAATCACGTTGGGTTCTTGAACTATGTAAAATCATTTGAGCACAAAATTCACTTGGTTTACCAGAAATGAACTCTTGCTTGTAGCAACACAGATCCTGGGCTTTAACTCCGTTTCCAAAGGGAAATTCAGAGCAGTGTTCTCATCCATGAAATACACTCTGTTTTAAGGCAAGAAGCAAGCTCTTCTTTTGTGTGTCTCCAATACAGCAAGAAACATGAGCATGCCCAGAAAATTAACTGTGTTTCCTACTTGTACGGACCATACGTAGTTCAACTCTGCTTATGAAACTGATGCAAACCACAGCTCCACTTACATAAATGCTCCATAGTTAATAGTGAGAATCGCGTTGGGTTTGGAGACTGTCTAAAATCATTTGAGCAGAAAATTCACATGGTTTACCAGAATTGAACTCTTGCTTGTAGGAAGACACAGATCCTGTGATTTAACTCTGTTTCTGAAGGGAAATTCAGAGCAGTGTTCTCATCCCTGAAACCCACTCTGTTTTAACGCATGAAGCAAGCTCTTCTTTCCAGCATCTCTAATACAGCAAGTACCATGAGCTTGCCCAGAACAAAAGAACTGTGTTTCCTACTCATACGGACCATATGTAGTTCAACTCTACTTATGAAACTGATAGAAATCACAGCTCCACTTATGTAAATGCTCTTTAGTTAATTGTGAGAATCGCGTTGGGTTCTTGAACTGTGTAAAATCATTTGAGCCCAAAATTCACTTGGTTTACCAGAAATGAACTCTTGCTTGTAGCAAGACACAGATCCTGTGGATTAATTCTGTTTCTGAAGGGAAATTCAGAGCAGTTTTCTCATCCATGAAATACACTCTGTTTTAACGCAAGAATCAAGCTCTTCTTTTGAGTGTCTCCAATACAACAAGAAACATGAGCATGCCCAGAAAATTAACCGTGTTTCCTACTCATATGGACCATACGTAGTTCAACTGTGCTTATGAAACTTATACAAACCACAGCTCCACTTACGTAAATGCTCTTTAGTTAATTGTGAGAATCACGTTGGGTTCGGGAACTGTGTAAAATCATTTGAGCCAAAAATTCACTTGGTTTTCCCGGAAATGAACTCTTGCTTGTAGGAAGACACAGATCCTCTGGTTTAACTCCGTGTCTGAGGGCAAATTAAGACCAGTGTTCTCATCCATGGAAAACACTGCGTTTTAACGCAAGAAGATAGCTCTTCTTTCCAGCATCTGTAAAACAGCAAGAACCATGAGCATGCCCAGAACAAAGAACTGTGTTTCCTCATCATACGTACCATATGTAGTTCAACTCTACTTATGAAACTGATACAAATCACAGCTCCACTTACGTACATGCTCTTTAGTTAATTGTGAGAATCAGTTTGGGTACTTGAATTGTGTAAAATCATTTGAGCCCAAAATTCACATAGTTTTCCAGAAATGAACTCTTGCTTGTAGGAAGACACAGATCCTGTGGTTTAACTCCGTTTCTGAAGGGAAATTCAGACCAGTGTTCTCATCCATTGAACACACTGTGTTTAAATCAAGAAGCAAGTTCTTCTTTCCAGCATCTCTAGTACAGCAATAACCATGAGCATGCCCAGAAAAAAAGAACTGTGTTTCATACTTATACGGACCATATGTAGTTCAACTCTGCTTATGAAACTGATACAAACCACAGCTCCAATTACGTAAATGCTCTTGAGTTAATAGTGAGAATCACGTTGAGTTCGTGAACTGTGTAAAATAATTTGAGCACAAAATTCACTTGGTTTACCAGAAATGAACTCTTGCTTGTAGGAACACAGATCCTGGGCTTTCACTCTGTTTCCGAAGGGAAATTCAAAGCAGTGTTCTCATCCATGAAATACACTCTGTTTTAACGCAAGAAGCAAGCTCTTCTTTTGAGTGTCTCCAATACAGGAAGAAACATGAGCATGCCCAGAAAATTAACTGTGTTTCCTACTCATACGGTCCATACGTAGTTCACCTCTGCTTATGAAACTGATGCAAACCACAGCCCCACTTACATAAATGCTCCTTAGTTAATATTGAGAATCGCGTTGGATCGGGAACTGTGTAAAATAATTTGAGCGCAAAATTCACATGGTTTACCAGAAATGAATTCTTGCTTGTAGGAAGACACAGATCCTGTGGTTTAACTCCGTTTCTGAAGGGAAATTCAGAGCAGTGTTCTAATTCCTGAAACCCTCTCTGTTTTACCTCAAGAAGCAAGCTCTTCTTTCGAGCATCTCTAATACAGCAAGTACCATGAGATTGCCCAGAAAAAAAGAAGTGTGTTTCCTACTGATACAGACCATATGTAGTTCAACTTTACTTATGACTGATACAAACCACAGCTCCACTTACATAAATGGTCTTCAGTTAATTGTGAGAATCGCGTTGGGTTCAGGAACTGTGTAAAATCATTTGAGCCCAAAAATTCACATAGTATTCCAGAAATGAACTCTTGCTTGTAGGAAGACACAGATCCTGTGGTTTAATTCCGTTTCTGAAGGGAAATTCAGACCAGTGTTCTCATCCTGGAACACACTGCGTTTTAACTGAAGAAGCAAGCTCTTCTTTCCAGCATCGCTAATACAGCAAGAACCATGAGCATGCCCCGAACTAAAGAACTGTGTTTCCTACTCATATGGACAATCTGTAGTTCAACTGTGCTTATGAAACTGATACAAACCACAGCTCTACTTACGTAAATGCTATTTAGTTAATTGTGAGAATCACGTTGGGTTCTTGAACTATGTAAAATCATTTGAGCACAAAATTCACTTGGTTTACCAGAAATGAACTCTTGCTTGTAGCAACACAGATCCTGGGCTTTAACTCCGTTTCCAAAGGGAAATTCAGAGCAGTGTTCTCATCCATGAAATACACTCTGTTTTAAGGCAAGAAGCAAGCTCTTCTTTTGTGTGTCTCCAATACAGCAAGAAACATGAGCATGCCCAGAAAATTAACTGTGTTTCCTACTTGTACGGACCATACGTAGTTCAATTCTGCTTATGAAACTAATGCAAACCACAGCTCCACTTACATAAATGCTCCATAGTTAATAGTGAGAATCGCGTTGGGTTTGGAGACTGTCTAAAATCATTTGAGCAGAAAATTCACATGGTTTACCAGAATTGAACTCTTGCTTGTAGGAAGACACAGATCCTGTGGTTTAACTCTGTTTCTGAAGGGAAATTCAGAGCAGTGTTCTCATCCCTGAAACCCACTCTGTTTTAACGCATGAAGCAAGCTCTTCTTTCCAGCATCTCTAATACAGCAAGTACCATGAGCTTGCCCAGAACAAAAGAACTGTGTTTCCTACTCATACGGACCATATGTAGTTCAACTCTACTTATGAAACTGATAGAAATCACAGCTCCACTTATGTAAATGCTCTTTAGTTAATTGTGAGAATCGCGTTGGGTTCTTGAACTGTGTAAAATCATTTGAGCCCAAAATTCACTTGGTTTACCAGAAATGAACTCTTGCTTGTAGCAAGACACAGATCCTGTGGATTAATTCTGTTTCTGATGGGAAATTCAGAGCAGTTTTCTCATCCATGAAATACACTCTGTTTTAACGCAAGAATCAAGCTCTTCTTTTGAGTGTCTCCAATACAACAAGAAACATGAGCATGCCCAGAAAATTAACCGTGTTTCCTACTCATATGGACCATACGTAGTTCAACTGTGCTTATGAAACTTATACAAACCACAGCTCCACTTACATAAATGCTCTTTAGTTAATTGTGAGAATCACGTTGGGTTCGGGAACTGTGTAAAATCATTTGAGCCAAAAATTCACTTGGTTTTCCCGGAAATGAACTCTTGCTTGTAGGAAGACACAGATCCTCTGGTTTAACTCCGTGTCTGAGGGCAAATTAAGACCAGTGTTCTCATCCATGGAAAACACTGCCTTTTAACGCAAGAAGATGGCTCTTCTTTCCAGCATCTGTAAAACAGCAAGAATCATGAGCATGCCCAGAACAAAGAACTGTGTTTCCTCATCATACGTACCATATGTAGTTCAACTCTACTTATGAAACTGATACAAATCACAGCTCCACTTACGTACATGCTCTTTAGTTAATTGTGAGAATCAGTTTGGGTTCTTGAATTGTGTAAAATCATTTGAGCCCAAAATTCACATAGTTTTCCAGAAATGAACTCTTGCTTGTAGGAAGACACAGATCCTGTGGTTTAACTCCGTTTCTGAAGGGAAATTCAGACCAGTGTTCTCATCCATTGAACACACTGTGTTTAAATCAAGAAGCAAGTTCTTCTTTCCAGCATCTCTAGTACAGCAATAACCATGGGCATGCCCAGAAAAAAAGAACTGTTTTTCATACTCATACGGACCATATGTAGTTCAACTCTGCTTATGAAACTGATACAAACCACAGCTCCAATTACGTAAATGCTCTTGAGTTAATAGTGAGAATCACGTTGAGTTCGTGAACTGTGTAAAATAATTTTAGCACAAAATTCACTTGGTTTACCAGAAATGAACTCTTGCTTGTAGGAACACAGATCCTGGGCTTTAACTCTGTTTCCGAAGGGAAATTCAAAGCAGTGTTCTCATCCATGAAATACACTCTGTTTTAATGCAAGAAGCAAGCTCTTCTTTTGAGTGTCTCCAATACAGGAAGAAACATGAGCATGCCCAGAAAATTAACTGTGTTTCCTACTCATACGGTCCATACGTAGTTCACCTCTGCTTACGAAACTGATGCAAACCACTGCCCCACTTACATAAATGCTCCTTAGTTAATATTGAGAATCGCGTTGGATCTGGAACTGTGTAAAATAATTTTAGCGCAAAATTCACATGGTTTACCAGAAATGAATTCTTGCTTGTAGGAAGACACAGATCCTGTGGTTTAACTCCGTTTCTGAAGGGAAATTCAGAGCAGTGTTCTAATTCCTGAAACCCTCTCTGTTTTACCTCAAGAAGCAAGCTCTTCTTTCGAGCATCTCTAATACAGCAAGTAACCTGAGATTGCCCAGAAAAAAAGAAGTGTGTTTCCTACTGATACAGACCATATGTAGTTCACCTTTACTTATGACTGATACAAACCACAGCTCCACTTACATAAATGGTCTTCAGTTAATTGTGAGAATCGCGTTGGGTTCAGGAACTGTGTAAAATCATTTGAGCCCAAAAATTCACATAGTATTCCAGAAATGAACTCTTGCTTGTAGGAAGACACAGATCCTGTGGTTTAATTCCGTTTCTGAAGGGAAATTCAGACCAGTGTTCTCATCCTGGAACACACTGCGTTTTAACTGAAGAAGCAAGCTCTTCTTTCCAGCATCGCTAATACAGCAAGAACCATGAGCATGCCCAGAAAAAAAGAACTGTGTTTCAGACTCATACGGACCATATGTAGTTCAACTCTGCTTATGAAACTGATAGAAACCACAGCTCCAATTACATAAATACTCTTGAGTTAATAGTGAGAATCACGTTGGGTTCGTGAACTGTGTAAAATCATTTGAGCTCAAAATTCACTTGGTATACCAGAAATGAACTCTTGCTTGTAGGAAGACACAGATCCTGTGGTTTAAAACCGTTTATGAGGGCAAATTAAGACCAGTGTACTCATCAATGGAAAACATTGCGATTTAACGCAAGAAGCTAGCTCTTCGTTCCAGCATCTCTAATACAGCAAGAACAATGAGCATGCCCAGAACAAAAAACTGTGTTTCCTACTCATACGGACCATATGTATTTCAACTCTACTTATGAAACTGATACAAATCACAGCTCCACTTACATAAATGCTCTTTAGTTAATTGTGAGAATCAGTTTGGGTTCTTGAATTGTGTAAAATCATTTGAGCCCAAAATTCACTTGGTATACCAGAAATGAACTCTTGCTTGTAGGAAGACACAGATCCTGTGGTTTAACTCAGTTTCTGAAGGGAAATTCAGAGCAGTGTACTCATCCCTGAAACCCACTCTTTTTAACGCAAGAAGCAAGCTCTTCTTTCCATCATCTCTAATACAGCAAGAACCATGAGCATGCCCCGAACTAAAGAACTGTGTTTCCTACTCATACAGACAATCTGTAGTTCAACTGTGCTTATGAAACTGATACATACCACAGCTCTACTTACGTAAATGCTCTTTAGTTAATTGTGAGAATCACGTTGGGTTCTTGAACTATGTAAAATCATTTGAGCACAAAATTCACTTGGTTTACCAGAAATGAACTCTTGCTTGTAGCAACACAGATCCTGGGCTTTAACTCCGTTTCCAAAGGGAAATTCAGAGCAGTGTTCTCATCCATGAAATACACTCTGTTTTAAGGCAAGAAGCAAGCTCTTCTTTTGTGTGTCTCCAATACAGCAAGAAACATGAGCATGCCCAGAAAATTAACTGTGTTTCCTACTTGTACGGACCATACGTAGTTCAACTCTGCTTATGAAACTGATGTAAACCACAGCTCCACTAACATAAATGCTCCTTAGTTAATAGTGAGAATCGCATTGGGTTTGGAAACTGTCTAAAATCATTTGAGCAGAAAATTCACATGGTTTACCAGAATTGAACTCTTTCTTGTAGGAAGACACAGATCCTGTGGTTTAATTCTGTTTCTGAAGGGAAATTCAGAGCAGTGTTCTCATCCCTGAAACCCACTCTGTTTTAATGCAAGAAGCAAGCTCTTCTTTCCAGCATCTCTAATACAGCAAGTACCATGAGCTTGCCCAGAACAAAAGAACTGTGTTTCCTACTTATACGGACCATATGTAGTTCAACTCTACTTATGAAACTGATAGAAATCACAGCTCCACTTATTTAAATGCTCTTTAGTTAATTGTGAGAATCGCGTTTGGTTCTTGAACTGTGTAAAATCATTTGAGTCCAAAATTCACTAGGTTTACCAGAAAGGAACTCTTGCTTGTTACAAGACACAGATCCTGTGGATTAATTCTGTTTCTGAAGGGAAATTCAGAGCAGTGTTCTCATCCATGAAATACACTCTGTTTTAACGCAAGAAGCAAGCTCTTCTTTCTAGCATCTCTAATACAGTAAGTACCATGAGCTTGCCAAGAAAAAAAGAAGTGTGTTTCCTACTGATACGGACCATATATAATTCAAATTTACTTAAGACTGATAAAAACCACAGCTCCAATTTCATAAATGCTCTTTAGTTAATTGTGAGAATAGTGTTGGGTTCGGGAACTGTGTAAAATCATTTTAGCCCAAAATTCACTTGGTATACCAGAAATGAACTCTTGCTTGTAGGAAGACACAGATCCTGTGGTTTAACTCCGTTTTTGAAGGGAAATTCAGAGCAGTGTTCTCATCCCTGAAACCCACTCTGTTTTAATGCAAGAAGCAAGCTCTTCTTTCCAGCATCTCTAATACAGCAAGTACCATGAGCTTGCCCAGAACAAAAGAACTGTGTTTCCTACTTATACGGACCATATGTAGTTCAACTCTACTTATGAAACTGATAGAAATCACAGCTCCACTTATTTAAATGCTCTTTAGTTAATTGTGAGAATCGCGTTTGGTTCTTGAACTGTGTAAAATCATTTGAGTCCAAAATTCACTAGGTTTACCAGAAAGGAACTCTTGCTTGTTACAAGACACAGATCCTGTGGATTAATTCTGTTTCTGAAGGGAAATTCAGAGCAGTGTTCTCATCCATGAAATACACTCTGTTTTAACGCAAGAAGCAAGCTCTTCTTTCTAGCATCTCTAATACAGTAAGTACCATGAGCTTGCCAAGAAAAAAAGAAGTGTGTTTCCTACTGATACGGACCATATATAATTCAAATTTACTTAAGACTGATAAAAACCACAGCTCCAATTTCATAAATGCTCTTTAGTTAATTGTGAGAATAGTGTTGGGTTCGGGAACTGTGTAAAATCATTTTAGCCCAAAATTCACTTGGTATACCAGAAATGAACTCTTGCTTGTAGGAAGACACAGATCCTGTGGTTTAACTCCGTTTTTGAAGGGAAATTCAGAGCAGTGTTCTCATTCATGGAACACACTGCGTTTTAATGCAAGAAGCTAGCTCTTCTTTCCAGCGTCTCTAATACAGCAAGAACCATGAGCATGCCCAGAACAAAAGAACTGTGTTTTCTACTCATACGGACAATCTGTAGTTCAACTCTGCTTATGAAACTGATACAAACCACAGCTCTACTTACGTAAATGCTCTTTAGTTATTTGTGAGAATCACGTTGGGTTCTTGAACTATGTAAAATCATTTGAGCCCAAAATTCACTTGGTTTACCAGAAATGAACTCTTGCTTGTAGCAAGACACAGATCCTGTGGATTAATTCCGTTTCTGAAGGGAAATTCAGAGCAGTGTTCTCATCCATGAAATACACTCTGTTTTAACGCAAGAAGCAAGCTCTTCTTTTGAGCGTCTCTAATACAGCAAGAACCATGAGCATCCCGAAAAAAAAATAGAACTGTATTTCCTACTCATATGGACCATATTTAGTTCAACTCTACTTATGAAACTGATGCAAACCACAGCTCCACATACTTAAATGCTCTTTAGTTAATTGTGAGAATCAGTTTGGGTTCTTGAATTGTGTAAAATCAATTGAGCCCAAAATTCACATAGTTTTCCAGAAATGAACAGCAAGAAACATGAACATGCCCAGAAAATTAACTGTGTTTCCTAAACATACGGACCATACGTACTTCAACTCTGCTTATGAAACTGATGCAAACCACAGCTCCACTTACATAAATGCTCCTTAATTAATAGTGAGTATCGCGTTGGGTTCGGGAACTGTGTAAAATCATTTGAGCCCAAAATTCACATGGTTAACCAGAATTGAACTCTTGCTTGTAGGAAGACACAGATCCTGTGCATTTTAACGCAAGAAGCTAGCTCTTCTTTCCAGCATCTCTAATACAACAAGAACCATGAGCATGCCCAGAACAAAAGAACTGTCTTTCCTACTCATAAGGACCATATGTAGTTCAACTCTACTTATGAAACTGATAAAATTCAGCTCCACTTACGTAAACGCTCTTTAGTTAATTGTCAGAATCGGTTTGGGTTCATGAACTGTGTAAAATCATTTGACCCCAAAATTCACATAGTTTCCAGAAATGAACTCTTGCTTGTAGGAAGACACAGATTCTGTGGTTTAACTCCGTTCCTGAAGGGAAATTCAGACCAGTGTTCTCATCCATGGAACACACTCTGTTTTAACTCAAGAAGCAAGCTCTTCTTTCCAGCATTGCTAATACAGCAAGAACCATGAGCAAGCCCAGAAAAACAGAACTGTGTTTCCTACTCATACGGACCATATGTAGTTCAACTGTGCTTATGAAACTGATACAAACCACAGCTCCCCTTACATAAATGCTCCTTAGTTAATAGTGAGAATCGCGTTGGGTTCGGGAACTGTGTAAAATCATTTGAGCCCAAAATTCACTTGGTTTACCGGAAATGAACTCTTGCTTTTAGCAAGACACAGATCCTGTGTATTAACTCTGTTTCTGAAGGAAAATTCAGAGCAGTGTTCTCAACCATGAAATACACTCTGTTTTAACGCAGGAAGCAAGCTCTTCTTTTGAGCGTCTCTAATACAGCAAGAACCATGATCATGCTGAAAAAAAAAATAACTGTATTTCCTACTCATACGGACCAGATGTGGTTCAACTTTTCTTATGAAACTGAAACAAACCACAGCTCCAATTACATAAATGCTCTTGAGTTAATAGTGAGAAACACGTTGGGTTCGTGAGCTTTGTAAAATAATTTGAGCCCAAAATTCAGTTTGTTTACCAGAAATGAACTCTTGCTTGTAGGAACACAGATCCTGGGCTTTAACTCCGTTTCCGAAGGGAAATTCAGAGCAGTGTTCTCATCCATGATATACACTCTGTTTTAAGGCAAGAAGCAAGCTCTTCTTTTGTGTGTCTCCAATACAGCAAGAAACATGAGCATGCCCAGAAAATTAACTGTGTTTCAGACTCGTACGGATCTTATGTAGTTCAACTCTGCTTATGAAACTGATGCAAACCACAGCTCCACTTCCATAAATGCTCCTTAGTTAATAGTGAGAATCGCGTTGGGTTCGGGAACTGTGTAAAATCATTTGAGCCCAAATTCACATTGTTTGCCAGAATTGAACTCTTGCTTGTAGGAAGACACAGATCCTGTGGTTTAACTCCGTTTCTGAAGGGAAATTCAGAGCAGTGTTCTCATCCCTGAAACCCACTCTGTTTTAACGCAAGAAGCAAGCTCTTCTTTTGAGTGTCTCCAATACAGCAAGAAACATGAGCATGCCCAGAAAATTAACCGTGTTTCCTCCTCATATGGACCATATGTAGTTCAACTCTGCTTATGAAACCGCAGCTCCACTTACATAAATATTCTTTAGTTAATTGTGAGAATCGGGTTGGGTTCAAGAACTGTGTAAAATCATTTGAGCCCAAAAATTCACATAGTTTTCCAGAAATGAACTCTTGCTTGTAGGAAGACACAGATCCTGTAGTTTAACTCCGTTTCTAAAGGGAAATTAAGACCAGTGTTCTCATCCATGGAACACACTGCGTTTTAACTCAAGAAGCAAGCACTTCTTTCCAGCATCGCTAATACAGCAATAACCATGAGCATGCCCAGAAAAAAAGAACTGTGTTTCCTACTCATACGGAACATATGTAGTTCAACTCTGCTTATGAAACTGATACAATCCACAGCACCAATTACATAAATGCTCTTGAGTTAATAGTGAGAATCACGTTGGGTTCGTGAACTGTGTAAAATAATTTGAGCCCAAAATTCACTTGGTTTACCAGAAATGAACTCTTGCTTGTAGGAACACAGATCCTGGGCTTTAACTCCATTTCCGAAGGGAAATTCAAAGCAGTGTTCTCATCCATGAAATACACTCTGTTTTAACGCAAGAAGCAAGCTCCTCTTTCCAGCATCTCTAATACAGCAAGTACCATGAGCTTGCCCATAAAAAAAGAAGTGTGTTTCCTACTGATACGGACCATATGTAGTTCAACTTTACTTATGACCGATACAAACCACAGCTCCACTTACATAAATGCTCTTTAGTTAATTGTGAGAATCGCGTTGGGTTCGGGAACTGTGTAAAATCATTTGTGCCCAAAATTCACTTGGTATACCGGAAATGAACTCTTGCTTGTAGGAAGACACAGATCCTGTGGTTTAACTCCGTTTCTGAAGGGAAATTCAGAGCAGTGTTCTCATCATGGAACACACTGCTTTTTAACGCAAGAAGCAAGCTCTTCTTTCCATCATCTCTAATACAGCAAGAACCATGAGCATGCCCTGAACTAAAGAACTGTGTTTCCTACTCATACGGACAATCTGTAGTTCAACTGTGCTTATGAAACCGATACAAACCACAGCTCTACTTACTTAAATGCTCTTTAGTTAATTTTGAGAATCGCGTTGGGTTCTTGAACTGTGTAAAATCATTTGAGCCCAAAATTCACTTGGTTTACCAGAAATGAACTCTTGCTTGTAGCAAGACACAGATCCTGTGGATTAATTCCGTTTCTGAAGGGAAATTCAGAGCAGTGTTCTCATCCATGAAATACACTCTGTTTTAACGCAAGAAGCAAGCTCTTCCTTTGAGCGTCTCTAATACAGCATGAATCATGAGCATGCCGAAAAAAAAAAGAACTGTATTTCCTACTCATTTGGAGCATATGTAGTTCAACTCTACTGATGAAACTGATGCAAACCACAGCTCCACTTACATAAATGCTCTTTAGTTAATTGTGAGAATCACGTTGGGTTCGTGAACTGTGTAAAATCATTTGAGCCAAAAATTCACTTGGTTTTCCCGGAAATGAACTCTTGCTTGTAGGAAGATACAGATCCTCTGGTTTAACTCCGTTTCTGAGGGCAAATTAAGACCAGTGTTCTCTTCCATGGAAAACACTGCGTTTTAACGCAAGAAGATAGCTCTTCTTTCTAGCATCTCTAATACAGCAAGTACCATGAGCATGCCCAGAACAAAGAACTGTGTTTCCTACTCATACGGACCATATGTAGTTCAACTCTACTTATGAAACTGATACAAATCACAGCTCCACTTACGTAAATGCTCTTTAGTTAATTGTGAGAATCAGTTTGTGTTCTTGAATTGTGTAAAATCATTTGAGCCCAAAATTCACAAAGTTTTCCAGAAATGAACTCTTGCTTGTAGGAAGACACAGATCCTGTGGTTTAACTCCGTTTCTGAAGGGAAATTCAGACCAGTGTTCTCATCCATTGAACACACTGCGTTTTAACTCAAGAAGCATGCTCTTCTTTCCAGCATCTCTAGTACAGCAATAACCATGAGTATGCCCAGAAAAAAATAACTGTGTTTCATACTCATACGGACCATATGTAGTTCAACTCTGCTTATGAAACTGATACAAACCACAGCTCCAATTACGTAAATGCTCTTGAGTTAATAGTGAGAATCACGTTGAGTTCGTGAACTGTGTAAAATAATTTGAGCACAAAATTCACTTGGTTTACCAGAAATGAACTCTTGCTTGTAGGAACACAGATCCTGGGCTTTAACTCTGTTTCCGAAGGGAAATTCAAAGCAGTGTTCTCATCCATGAAATACACTCTGTTTTAACGCAAGAAGCAAGCTCTTCTTTTGAGTGTCTCCAATACAGGAAGAAACATGAGCATGCCCAGAAAATTAACTGTGTTTCCTACTCATACGGTCCATACGTAGTTCACCTCTGCTTATGAAACTGATGCAAACCACAGCTCCACTTACATAAATGCTCCTTAGTTAATATTGAGAATCGCGTTGGATCGGGAACTGTGTAAAATAATTTTAGCGCAAAATTCACATGGTTTACCAGAAATGAATTCTTGCTTGTAGGAAGACACAGATCCTGTGGTTTAACTCCGTTTCTGAAGGGAAATTCAGAGCAGTGTTCTAATTCCTGAAACCCTCTCTGTTTTACCTCAAGAAGCAAGCTCTTCTTTGGAGCATCTCTAATACAGCAAGTAACCTGAGATTGCCCAGAAAAAAAGAAGTGTGTTTCCTACAGATACGGATCATATGTATTTCAACTTTACTTATGACTGATACAAACCACAGCTCCACTTACATAAATGTTCTTTAGTTAATTGTGAGAATAGCGTTGGGTTCGGGAACTGTGTAAAATCATTTGAGCCCAAAATTCACTTGGTATACCGGAAATGAACTCTTGCTTGTAGGAAGACACAGATCCTGTGGTTTAACTCCGTTTCTGAAGGGAAATTCAGAGCAGTGTTCTCATCATGGAACACAATGTGTTTTAACGCAAGAAGCTAGCTCTTCTTTCCAGCATGTCTAATACAGCAAGAACCATGAGCATGCCCCGAACTAAAGAACTGTGTTTCCTACTCATCCGGACAATCTGTAGTTCAACTGTGCTTATGAAACCGATACAAACCACAGCTCTACTTACGTAAATGCTCTTTAGTTAATTGTGAGAATCGAGTTGGGTTCTTGAACTGTGTAAAATCATTTGAGCCCAAAATTCACTTGGTTTACCAGAAATGAACTCTTGCTTGTAGCAAGACACAGATCCTGTGGATTAATTCCGTTTCTGAAGGGAAATTCAGAGCAGTGTTCTCATCCATGAAATACACTCTGTTTTAACGCAAGAAGCAACCTCTTCTTTTGAGCTTCTCTAATACAGCAAGAACCATGAGCATGCCGAAAAAAAAAAAGAACTGTATTTCCTACTCATATGGAGCATATGTAGTTCAACTCTACTTATGAAACTGATGCAAACCACAGCTCCACTTACATAAATGCTCTTTAGTTAATTGTGAGAATCGCGTTGGGTTCGGGAACTGTGTAAAATCATTTGAGCCAAAAATTCACTTGGTTTTCCCAGAAATGAACTCTTGCTTGTAGGAAGACACAGATCCTCTGGTTTAACTCCGTTTCTGAGGGTAAATTAAGACCAGTGTTCTCATCCATGGAAAACACTGCGTTTTAACGCAAGAAGATAGCTCTTCTTTCCAGCATCTCTAATACAGCAAGAAACATGAGCATGCCCAGAAAAAAGAACTGTGTTTCCTTCTCATACGGACCATATGTAGTTCATCTCTACTTATGAAACTGATACACACCACAGCTCCAATTACAAAAATGCTCTTGAGTTAATAGTGAGAATTAAGTTGTGTTCGTGAACTGTGTAAAATAATTTGAGCCCAAAATTCACTTGGTTTCCCAGAAATGAACTCTTGCTTGTAGGAACACAGATCCTGGGGTTTAACTCCGTTTCTGAAGGGAAATTCAGACCAGTGTTCTCATCCATTGAACACACTGCGTTTTATCTCAAGAAGCATGCTCTTCTTTCCAGCATCGCTAATACAGCAATAACCATGAGCATGCCCAGAAAAAAAGAACTGTATTTCCTACTCATACAGACCATATGTAGTTCAACTCTACATATGAAACTGATACAAACCACAGCTCCACTTACATAAATGATCTTTAGTTAATAGTGAGAATCATGTTGGGTTCGGGAACTGTGTAAAATCATTTGAGCCCAAAATCACATGGTTTACCAGAATTGAACTCTTGCTTGTAGGAAGACACATATCCTGTGGTAAACTCCGTTTCTGAAGGGAAATTCAGAGCAGTGTTCTCATCCATGGAACACAGTCTGTTTTAACTCAAGAAGCAAGCTCTTCTCTCCAGCATCTCTAATACAACAAGAACCATGAGCATGCCCAGAAAAAAAGAACTGTATTTCCTACTCATACGGACCATATGTAGTTCAACTCTGCTTATGAAACTGATACAAACCACAGCTCCAATTACTTAAATGCTCTTGAGTTAATTGTGAGAATCGCATTGGGTTCGTGAACTGTGTAAAATCATTTGAGCACAAAGTTCACTTGGTTTACCAGAAATGAACTCTTGCTTTTAGCAAGACACAGATCCTGTGGATTAACTCAGTTTCTGAATGGAAATTCAGAGCAGTGTTCTCATCCATGAAATACACTCTGTTTTAACGCAAGAAGCAAGCTCTTCTTTTGAGCGTCTCTAATACAGCAAGAACCATGAGCATGCCGAAAAAAAAAGAATGTATTTCCTACTCATATGGACCATATGTAGTTCAACTCTACTTATGAAACTGATAAAAATCACAGCTCCACTTACGTAAATGCTCTTTAGTTAATTGTAAGAATCGGTTTGGGTTCTTGAACTGTGTAAAATCATTTGCCCCAAAATTCACATAGTTTTCCAGTGTTCTCATCCATGGAACACACTCTGTTTTAACTCAAGAAGCAAGCTCTTCTTTCCAGCATCTCTAATACAGCAAGAACCATGAGCATGCCCAGAAAAAAAGAACTGTGTTTCCTACTCATACAGACCATATGTAGTTCTACTCTGCTAATGAAACTGATACAAACCACAGCTCCACTTACATAAATACTATTTAGTTAATTGTGAGAATCACGTTGGGTTCGGGAACTGTGTAAAATCATTTGAGCCCAAAATTCACTTGGTTTTCCCGGAAATGAACTCTTGCTTGTAGGAAGACAGAGATCCTCTGGTTTAACTCCGTTTCTGAGGCCAAATTAGGAACAGTGTTCTCATCCATGGAACACACTGCGTTTTAACTCAAGAAGCAAACTCTTCTTTCCAGCAACGCTAATACAGCAAGAACCATGAGCATGCAGAAAAAAAAAGAACTGTATATCCTACCCATATGGACCATATGTGGTTCAACTCTACTTATGAAACTGATACAAACCACAGCTCCTCTTACTTGAATGCTCTTTAGTTAGTAGTGATAATCGCGTTGGGTTCTAGAACTGTGTGAAGTCATTTGAGATGAAAATTCACTTGGTTTACAAGAAATGAACTCTTGCTTGTAGGAAGACACTGATCCTGGAGTTTAACTCTGTTTCTGAAGGCAAATTCAGAACAGAGTTCTCATCCCTGAAACACACTCTGTTTTAACGAAGAAGCAAGCTCTTCTTTCCAGAGTCTAAAATACAGCAAGTACCATGAGCATGGCCTGAAAAAAAGGACTGTGTTTCCTATTCATACGGACCATATGTAGTTCAACTCTGCTTATGAAACTGATACAGAAAACACCTCCTCTTACATAAATGCTCTTAAGTTAATAGTGAGAATAGCGTTAGTTTCATGAACAGCGAAAAATCATTTGAGCCCAAAATTAACTGGGTTTACCCGAAATGAACTATGCTTGTAGGAAGACACAGATCCAGGGCTTTAACTCCGTTTCTGAAGGGAAATTCAGACCAGAGTTCTCATCCATGAAACACACTCTGTTTTAATGCAAGAAGCAAGCTCTTCTTTCCAGTTTCTCCAATACAGCAAGAACCATGAGCATGCCCAGAAAAAAAGAACTGTGTTTCCTACTCATAGGTACCATATGTAGTTCAACTGTGCTTATGAAACTGATACAAACCACACCTCCTCTTTCATAAAAGCTCTTTAGTTAATAATGAGAATCGCATTGGGTTCGTGAACTACGAAAAATCATTTGAGCCCAAAATTCACTGGGTTAACCAGAAATGAACTCTTGCTTGTAGGAAGACACAGATCCTGGGGTTTAACTCCGTTTCTGAACGGAAATTCAGATCAGAGTTCTCATCCCTGAAACACACACTGTTTTAACGAAGAAGCAAGCTCTTCCTTCAAGTGTCTAAAATACAGCAAGAACCATGAGCATGGCCTGAAAAAAAGAACTGTGTTTCCTATTCATAAGGACCATATGTAGTTCAACTCTGCTTATGAAACTGATACAAAAAACACCTCCTATTACATAAATGCTCTTTAGTTAATAGTGAGAATAGCTTTGGGTTCGTGAACTGGGAAAAATCATTTGAGCCCAAAATTAACTGGGTTTACCAGAAATGAACTCTTGCTTGTAGGAAGACACAGATCCTGGGGTTTAACTCCGTTTCTGAGGGGAAATTAGGACCAGAATTCTCATCCCTGAAAAACACTCTGTTTTAAGGCATGAATCATCCTCTTCTTTCCATGTTCTCCAATACAGCAAGAACCATGAACATGCCATAAAAAAAACTGTGTTTCCTACTCATAAGGACCATATGTAGTACAACACTGCTTATGAAACTGATACAAACCACAGCTCCAATTACATAAATCTTCTTTACTTAATAGTGAGATTAGCGTTGGGTTTGTGAACTGCGAAAAATCATTTGAGCCCAAAATTCACTGGGGTTACCAGAACTGAAATCTTGCTTGTAGGAAGACACAGATCCTGGGGTTGAACTCAGTTTCTGAAGGCAAATTCAGACCAGAGTTCTCCTACCTGAAAAACACTCTGATTTAAGGCAAAAATCATCCTTTTCTTTCCAGCGTCTCCAACATAGTAAGAAATACGAGCATGCCGAGAAAAAATGAACTGTGTTTCCTACTCCTGCAGACCATATGTAGTACAACACTGCTTATGAAACTGATACAACCCACAGCTCCAATTACATAAATCTTCTTTACTTAATAGTGAGATTAGCGTTGGGTTCGTGAACTGCGAAAAATCATTTGAGCCCAAAATTCACTGGGTTTACCAGAACTGAAATCTTGCTTGTAGGAAGACACAGATCCTGAGGTTTAACTCCGTTTCTGAGGGGAAATTCAGACCAATATTCTCATCCCTGAAAAACACTCTGTTTTAAGGCATGAATCATCCTCTTCTTTCCAGGGTCTCCAATACAGTAAGAACCATGAGCATGCCAAGAAAAAAAGATCTGTGTTTCCTACTCATACGTTCCATATGTAGTCCAACACTGCTTATGAAACTGATACAAACCACAGCTCCTCTTACATTAAGGCTCTTTAGTTAATAGTGATAATCGCGTTGTGTTCTAGAACTGTGTAAAATCATTTTAGTGGAAAATTGACTTGGTTTACCAGAAATGAACTCTTGTTTGTAGGAAAACACAGATCATGGGGTTTCACTCCTTTTCTGAAGGGAAATTAAGAACAGAGTTCTCATCCATGTAACACACTCTGTTTTAATGCAAGAAGCAAGCTCTTCTTTCCAGTGTCTCCAATACAGCAAGAACCATGAGCATGCCCAGAAAAAAGAACTGTGTTTCCTACTCATAGGGACCATATGTAGTTCAACTCTGCTTATGAAACTGATACAAACCACACCTCCTCTTTCATAAAAGCTCTTTAGTTAATAATGAGAATCGCGTTGGGTTCGTGAACTACGAAAAATCATTTGAGCCCAAAATTCACTGGGTTAACCAGAAATGAACTCTTGCTTGTAGGAAGACACAGATCCTGGGGTTTAACTCCCTTTCTGAACAGAAATTCAGATCAGAGTTCTCATCCCTGAAACACACTCTGTTTTAATGAAGAAGCAAGCTCTTCTTTCAAGTGTCTAAAATACAGCAAGAACCATGAACATACCAAGAAAAAAAGAACTGTGTTTCCTACTCATATGGACAATATCTAGTCCAACTCTGCTTATGAAACTGATACAGACCACAGCTCCTCTTACACAAATGCTCTTAAGTTAATAGTGATAATCGCGTTGTGTTCTAGAACTGTGTAAAATCATTTGAGCAGAAAATTCACTTGGTTTACCAGAAATGATCTCTTGCTGGTAGGAAGACACAGATCATAGGGTTTAACACCATTTCTGAAGGGAAATTAAGACCAGAGTTCTGATCCATGAAAAACACTCTGTTTTAATGCAAGAAGCAAGCTCTTATTTCCAGCGTCACCAATACAGCAAGAACCATGAGCATGCCCAGAAAAAAACAACTGTGTTTCTTACTAATACGGACCATATGTAGTTCAACTCTGCATATGAAAATGATACAAACCACAGCTCCTCTTACATAAATCCTCTTAAGTTAATAGTGAGAATAGCGTAGGGTTCGTGAACTGCGAAAAATCATTTGAGCCCAAAATTCACTGGGTTTATCAGAAATTAACTCTTGCTTATAGTAAGACACAGATCCTGGGTTTTGACTCCGTTTATGAAGGGAAATTCAGACCAGAGTGCTCATCCCTGAAACACACTCTGATTTAACGCAAGAAGCAACCTCTTCTTTCCAGGGACTAAAATACAGCCAATACCATGAGCATGCCCTGAAAAAAAGCACTGTGTTTCCTACTCACACGGACCATATGTATTTCAACTCTGCTTATGAAACTGATATAAACCACAGCTCCACTTACATAAATGCTCTCATTTAATAGTGAGAATCGCGTTGGATTCGTGAACTGTGTAAAATAATTTAAGCCCAAAATACACTTGGTTTACCAGAAATGAACTCTTGCTTGTAGGAAGACACTGATCCTGGGCTTTAATTCTGTTTCTGAAGGGAAATTAAGACCAGTGTTCTCATTCATGGGACACACTCTGTTTTAACGCAAGAAGCAAGCTCTTCTTTTGAGCGTCTCTAATACAGAAAGAACCATGAGCATGCCCTGAAAAAAATAACTGTGTTTCCTACTCATACAGACCATATGTAGTTCAACTCTGCTTCTGAAACTGATACAAACCACAGCTCCACTTACATAAATGCTCTTTAGTTAATTGTGAGAATCGCGTTGGGTTTGGGAACTATGTAAAATCATTTGAACCCAAAATTCACTTGGTTTACCAGAAATGAACTCTTGCTTGTGGGAAGACACAGATCCTGGGCTTTAACTCCGTTTCCGAAGGGAAATTCAGAGAAGTGTTCTCATCCATGAAATACACTCTGTTTTAGCGCAAGAAGCAAGCTCTTCTTTTGAGCGTCTCCAATACAGCAAGAAACATGAGCATGCCCAGAAAAAAGGAACTGTGATTCCTACTCATATGGACCATAACTAGTTCAAGTATGCTTATGAAACTAATGCAAACCACAGCTCCACTTACTTAAATGCTCCTTAGTTAATAGTGAGAATTGCGTTGGGTTCAGGAACTGTGTAAAATCATTTGAGCCCAAAATTCACTTGGTTTACCAGAAATGAACTCTTGCTTGTAGGAAGACACAGATCCTGTGGTTTAACTCCGTTTTTGAAGGGAAATTCAGAGCAGTGTTCTCATCCCTGAAACCCACTCTGTTTTAACGCAAGAAGCAAGCTCTGCTTTCGAGCATCTCTAATACAGCAAGTACCATGAGCTTGCCCAGAAAAAAAGAAGTGTGTTTCCTACGCATACGGACCATATGTAGTTCAACTTTAAGTTGACTGATACAAACCACAGCTCCACTTCCATAAATGCTCTTTAGTTAATAGTGAGAATCACGTTGGGTTCGTGAACTATGTAAAATCATTTGAGTCCAAAATTCACTTGGTGTACCAGAAATGAACTTTTGCTTGTAGTAAGACACAGATCCTGTGGATTATCTCCGTTTCTGATGGAAAATTCAGAGCAGTGTTCTCATCCATGAAATACACTCTGTTTTAACGCAAGAAGCAAGCTCTTCTTTTGAGCGTCTCTAATACAGCAAGAACAATGAGAATGCCGAAAAAAAAAAGAACTGTATTTCCTACCTATACGGACCATATGTAGTTCAACTCTACTTATGGAACTGATACAAACCAAAGCTCCAATTACATAAATGCTCTTTATTTAATAGTGAGAATCTCGTTTGACTCTTGAACTGTGTAAAATCATTTGAGCCCAAAATACACATAGTTTTCCAGTAATGAACTCTGCTTGTAGGAAGACACAGATCCTGTTGTTTAACTCTGTTTCTGAAGGGAAATTAAGACCAATGTTCTCATCCATGGAACACACTGTGTTTTAATGTAAGAAGCTAGCTCTTCTTTCCAGTATCTCTAATACAGCAAGAACCATGAGCATGCCCAGAAAAAAAAACTGTGTTTCCTACTCATACGGACCATATGTAGTTCAACTCTACTTATAAAACTGATACTAACCACAGCTCCACTTACATAAGTGCTCTTTAGTTAATAGTGAGAATCACGTTGGGTTCAGGAACTGTGTAAAATAATTTGAGCCCAAAATTCACTTGGTTTACCAGAAATGAACTCTTGCTTGTAGGAAGACACACATCCTCTGGTTTAACTCCATTTCTGAAGGGAAATTAAGACCGGTGTTCTCAACCATGGAACACACTGCGTTTTAACGCAAGAAGCTAGCTCTTCATTCCAGCATCTCTAATACAGCAAGAACCATGAGCATGCCCAGAAAAAAGAACTGTGTTTCCTACTCATACGAACCATATGTACTTCAACTCTACTTATGAAACTGATACAATCCACAGCTCCATTTACATAAATGCTCTTTAGTTAATAGTGAGATTTGCTTTGGGTTCGTGAACTGTGTAAAATAATTTGAGACCAAAATTCTCTTGGTTTCCCAGCAATGTACTCTTGCTTTAGCAAGACACCGATCTTGTGGATTAACCCCGTTTCTGATGGGAAATTCAGGGCAGTGTTCTCATCCATTGAACACACTCTGTTGTAACGCAAGAAGCATGCTCTTCTTTCCAGCATCTCTAATACAGCAAGAACCATGAGCATGCCCAGAACAAAAGAACTGTGTTTCCTACTCATACGGACCATATGTAGTTCAACTCCGCTTATGAAACTGATACTAATGACAGCTCCAATTACATGAATGCTCTTTAGTTAATAGTGAGAATCTCGTTGGATTCTTGAACTGTGTAAAATCATTTGAGCCCAAAATTCACATAGTTTTCCAGAAATAAACTCTTGCTTGTAGGAAGACACATATCCTGTTGTTTAACTCCGTTTCTGAAGGGAAATTAAGACCAGTGTTCTCATCCATGAAACACACTCTTTTTTAATGCAAGAAGCAATCTCTTCTTTTGAGCGTCTCTAATACAGCAAGAAACATGAGCATGCCCAGAAAAAAAAGAACTGTGTTTCCTACTCATACGAACCATATGTACTTCAACTCTACTTATGAAACTGATACAATCCACCCCTCCACTTATTTAAACTCTCTTTAGTTAATTGTGAGAATCACGTTGGGTTCTTGAACTGTGTAAAATCATTTGAGCCAAAAATTCGCATAGTTTTCCAGAAATGAACTCATGCTTGTAGGAAGACACAGGTCTTGTGGTTTAACTCCGTTTCTGAAGGGAAATTAAGACCAGTGTTCTCATCCATGGAACACACTCTGTTTTAATGCAAGAAGCAAGCTCTACTTTCCAGCATCTCTAATACAGCAAGAACCATGAGCATGCCCAGAAAAAAAGAACTGTGTTTCCTACTCATACGGACAATCTGTAGTTCAACTGTGCTTATGAAACTGATACAAACCACAGCTCCATTTACATAAATGCTCTTTAGTTAATTGTGAGGATCGCGTTGGGTTCGGGAACTGTGTAAAATCATTTGAGCCCAAAATTCACTTGGTTTACCAGAAATGAACTCTTGCTTGTGGGAAGACACAGATCCTGGGCTTTAACTCCGTTTCCGAAGGGAAATTCAGAGAAGTGTTCTCATCCATGAAATACACTCTGTTTTAGCGCAAGAAGCAAGCTCTTCTTTTGAGCGTCTCCAATACAGCAAGAAACATGAGCATGCCCAGAAAAAAGGAACTGTGATTCCTACTCATATGGACCATAACTAGTTCAAGTCTGCTTATGAAACTAATGCAAACCACAGCTCCACTTACTTAAATGCTCCTTAGTTAATAGTGAGAATTGCCTTGGGTTTGGGAACTGTGTAAAATCATTTGAGCCCAAAATTCACTTGGTTTACCAGAAATGAACTCTTGCTTGTAGGAAGACACAGATCCTGTGGTTTAACTCCTTTTATGAAGGGAAATTCAGAGCAGTGTTCTCATCCTTGAAACCCACTCTGTTTTAACGCAAGAAGCAAGCTCTGCTTTCGAGCATCTCTAATACAGCAAGTACCATGAGCTTGCCCAGAAAAAAAGAAGTGTGTTTCCTACGCATACGGACCATATGTAGTTCAACTTTAAGTTGACTGATACAAACCACAGCTCCACTTCCATAAATGCTCTTTAGTTAATAGTGAGAATCACGTTGGGTTCGTGAACTATGTAAAATCATTTGAGTCCAAAATTCACTTGGTGTACCAGAAATGAACTTTTGCTTGTAGTAAGACACAGATCCTGTGGATTATCTCCGTTTCTGATGGAAAATTCAGAGCAGTGTTCTCATCCATGAAATACACTCTGTTTTAACGCAAGAAGCAAGCTCTTCTTTTGAGCGTCTCTAATACAGCAAGAACCATGAGAATGCCGAAAAAAAAAAGAAATGTATTTCCTACCTATACGGACCATATGTAGTTCAACTCTACTTATGGAACTGATACAAACCAAAGCTCCAATTACATAAATGCTCTTTATTTAATAGTGAGAATCTCGTTTGACTCTTGAACTGTGTAAAATCATTTGAGCCCAAAATACACATAGTTTTCCAGTAATGAACTCTGCTTGTAGGAAGACACAGATCCTGTTGTTTAACTCTGTTTCTGAAGGGAAATTAAGACCAATGTTCTCATCCATGGAACACACTGCGTTTTAATGCAAGAAGCTTGCTCTTCTTTCGAGCATCTCTAATACAGCAAGAACCATGAGCATGCCCAGAAAAAAAGAACTGTGTTTCCTACTCATACGAACCATATGTACTTCAACTCTACTTATGAAACTGATACAATCCACAGCTCCATTTACATAAATGCTCTTTAGTTAATAGTGAGATTTGCTTTGGGTTCGTGAACTGTGTAAAATAATTTGAGACCAAAATTCTCTTGGTTTCCCAGAAATGTACTCTTGCTTTAGCAAGACACCGATCTTGTGGATTAACCCCGTTTCTGATGGGAAATTCAGGGCAGTGTTCTCATCCATTGAACACACTCTGTTGTAACGCAAGAAGCATGCTTTTCTTTCCAGCATCTCTAATACAGCAAGAACCATGAGCATGCCCAGAACAAAAGAACTGTGTTTCCTACTCATACGGACCATATGTAGTTCAACTCCGCTTATGAAACTGATACTAATGACAGCTCCAATTACATGAATGCTCTTTAGTTAATAGTGAGAATCTCGTTGGATTCTTGAACTGTGTAAAATCATTTGAGCCCAAAATTCACATAGTTTTCCAGAAATAAACTCTTGCTTGTAGGAAGACACATATCCTGTTGTTTAACTCCGTTTCTGAAGGGAAATTAAGACCAGTGTTCTCATCCATGAAACACACTCTTTTTTAATGCAAGAAGCAATCTCTTCTTTTGAGCGTCTCTAATACAGCAAGAAACATGAGCATGCCCAGAAAAAAAGAACTGTGTTTCCTACTCATACGAACCATATGTACTTCAACTCTACTTATGAAACTGATACAATCCACACCTCCACTTATTTAAACTCTCTTTAGTTAATTGTGAGAATCACGTTGGGTTCTTGAACTGTGTAAAATCATTTGAGCCAAAAATTCACATAGTTTTCCAGAAATGAACTCATGCTTGTAGGAAGACACAGGTCTTGTGGTTTAACTCCGTTTCTGAAGGGAAATTAAGACCAGTGTTCTCATCCATGGAACACACTCTATTTTAATGCAAGAAGCAAGCTCTACTTTCCAGCATCTCTAATACAGCAAGAACCATGAGCATGCCCAGAAAAAAAGAACTGTGTTTCCTACTCATACGGACAATCTGTAGTTCAACTGTGCTTATGAAACTGATACAAACCACAGCTCCATTTACATAAATGCTTTTTAGTTAATAGTGAGATTCGCGTTGGGTTCGGGAACTGTGTAAATTCATTTGAGCCCAAAAATCACTTGGTTTACCAGAAATGAACTCTTGCTTGTAGGAAGACACTGATGCTGGGCTTTAAATCCGTTTCTGAAGGGAAATTCAGAGCAGTGTTCTCATCCATGAAATACACTCTGTTTTAACGCAAGAAGCAAGCTCTTCTTTTGAGCATCTCTAATACAGCAAGAACCATGAGCATGGCGAAAAAAAAAGAACTGTATTTCCTACTCATACGGACCATATAAAGTTCAACTCTAACTATGGAACTGATACAAACCACAGCTCCAATTACATAAATGCTCTTTATTTAATAGTGAGTATCTCGTTGGATTCTTGAACTGTTTAAAATCATTTGAGCCCAAAATTCACATAGTTTTCCAAAAATGAACTCTTGCTTGTAGGAAGACACAGAACCTGTTGTTTAAATCCATTTCTGAAGGGAAATTAAGATCAGTGTTCTCATCCATGGACCACACTGCGTTTTAATGCAAGAAGCTAGCTCTTCTTTAAAGCATCTCTAATACAGCAAGAATCATGAGCATGCCCAGAAAAAAAGAACTGTGTTTCCTACTCATACGAACCATATGTAGTTCAACTCTACTTATGAAATTGATACAATCCACAGCTCCAATATTATAAATGCTCTTTAGTTAATAGTGAGAATCGCGTTGGGTTTGTGAACTGTGTAAAAAAAATTTAGCCCAAAATTCACTTGGTTTACCAGAAATGAACTCTTTCTTGTAGGAAGACACATATCCTGGGGTTTAACTCTGTTTCTGAATGAAAAATCAGAGCAGTGTTCTCATCCATGAAACACACTCTGTTTTAATGCTAGAAGAAAGTTCTTCTTTCGAGCATCTCTAATATAGCAAGAATCATGAGCATGCCCGGAAAAAAAGAACTGTGTTTCCTACTCATACAGATAATATGTAGTTCAACTCTACTTATGAAACTGATACTAACCATAGCTCCACTTACATAAGTGCTCTTTAGTTAATAGTGAGAATCGCGTTGGGTTCGGGAACTGTGTAAATTCATTTGAGCCCAAAAATCACTTGGTTTATCAGAAATGAACTCTTGCTTGTAGGAAGACACTGATGCTGGGCTTTAACTCCATTTCATAAGGGAAATTATGAACAGTGTTCTCGTTCATGGGACACACTCTGTTTTAACGCAAGAAGCAAGCTATTCTTTGAGCATCTCTAATACAGCAAGTACCATGAGCTTGCCCAGAAAAAAAAAGTGTGTTTCCTACTCATACGGACCATATGTAGTTCAACTTTCCTTTGACTGATACAAACCACAGCTCCACTTACATAAATGCTCTTTAGTTAATAGTGAGAATCGCGTTGGGTTCGGGAACTGTGTAAAATCATTTGAGCCCAAAATTCATTTGGTTTACCAGAAATGAACTCTTGCTAGTTGGAAGACACAGATCCTGTGGTTTAACTCCGTATCTGAAGGGAAATTCAGAGCAGTGTTCTCATCCATGGAACACACTCTGTTGTAACGCAAGACGCTAGCTCTTCCTTCCTGCATCTCTAATACAGCAAGAAACATGAGCATGACCAGAACAAAAGGACTGTGTTTCCTACTCATAAGGACCATATGTAGTTCAACTCTGCTTATGAAACTGATATAAACCACAGCTCCACTTACATAAATGCTCTTTAGTTAATAGTGAGAATCGCGTTGGGTTCGTGAACTATGTAAAATCATTTGAGAACAAAATTCACTTGGTTTACCAAAAATGATCTCTTGCTTGTAGCGAGACACAGATCCTGTGGTTTAACTCCGTTTCTGAAGGTTAATTCAGAGCAGTGTTCTCTTCCATGGAACACACTGCGTTTTAACGCAAGAAGCTAGCTCTTCTTTCCTGCATCGCTAACACAGCAAGAAACATGAGCATCACCAGAACAAAAGAATTGTGTTTCCTACTCATACGGACCTTTTGTAGTTCAATTCTGCTTATGAAACTGATAAAACCACAGCTCGACTTACATAAGTACTCTTTAGTTAATAGTGAGAATCGCGTTGGGTTCGGGAACTGTGTAAAATAATTTGAGCCCAAAATTCACTTGGTTTACCAGAAATGAACTCTTGCTTGTAGGAAGACACACATCCTCTGGTATAACTCCATTTCTGAAGGGAAATTAAGACCAGTGTTCTCATCCATGAAACACACTCTGTTTTAATGAAAGAAGCAATCTATTCTTTCGAGCGTCTCTAATACAGCAAGAAACATGAGCATGCCCAGAAATAAAAACTATGTTTCCTACTCATACGAACCATATGTAGTTCAACTCTACTTATGAAACTGATACAATCCACAGCTCCACTTATATAAATGCTCTTTAGTTAATTTTGAGAATCACGTTGGGTTCTTAAACTGTGTAAAATCATTTGAACCTAAAATTCACATAGTTTTCCAGAAATGAACTCATGCTTTTAGGAAGACACAGGGCTTGTGGTTTAATACCGTTTCTGAAGGTTAATTCAGAGCAGTGTTCTCTTCCATGGAACACACTGCGTTTTAATGCAAGAAGCCAGCTCTTCTTTCCTGCATCTCTAATACAGCAAGAACCATGAGCATGCCCAGAAAAAAAGAACTGTATTTCCTACTCATACGGACAATCTGTAGTTCAACTGTGCTTATGAAACTGATACAAACCACAGCTCCACTTACATAAGTACTCTTTAGTTAATAGTGTGAATCGCGTTGGGTTCGGGAACTATGTAAAATCATTAGAGCCCAAAAATCACTTGGTTTACCAGAAATGAACTCTTGCTTGTAGCAAGACACAGATCCTGTGGTTTAACACCGTTTCTGAAGGTTAATTCAGAGCAGTGTTCTCTTCCATGGAACACACTGCGTTTTAACGCAAGAAGCTACCTCTTCTTTCCTGCATCTCTAATACAGCAAGAAACATGAGCATGACCAGAACAAAAGAACTGTGTTTCCTACTCACACGGACCATATGTAGTTCAATTCTGCTTATGAAACTGATACAAACCACAGCTCCAATTACATAAATGCTCTTTAGTTAATAGTGAGAATTGCGTTGGGTTCGTGAACTTTGTAAAATAATTTGAGCCCAAAATTCACTTGGTTTACCAGAAATGAACTCTTGATTTTAGGAATACAGACATCCTGGTGTTTAACTCTGTTTCTGAAGGGAAATTCAGAGCAGTATTCTCATCCATGAAACACACTCTGTTTTAATGCTAGAAGCAAGTTCATCTTTTGAGCATCTCTAATATAACAAGAACCATGAGCATGCCCGGAAAAAAAGAACTGTGTTTCCTACTCATACAGACAATATGTAGTTCAACTATACTTATGAAGCTGATACAATCCACAGCTCCACTTATATAAATGCTCTTTAGTTAATAGTGAGAATCGCTTGGGTTCGTGAACTATGTAAAATCATTTGAGCCCAAAATTCTCTTGGTTTCCCAGAAATGAACTCTTGCTTGTAGCAAGACACAGATCCTGTGGATTAACTCCGTTTCTGATGGGAAATTCAGGGCAGTGTTCTCATCCATTGAACACACTCTGTTGTAACGCAAGAAGCATGCTCTTCTTTCCAGCATCTCTAATACAGCAAGAACCATGAGCATGCCCAGAACAAAAGAACTGTGTTTCCTGCTCATACGGACCATATGTAGTTCAACTTCGCTTATGAAACTGATACTAACGACAGCTCCAATTACATAAATGCTCTTTAGTTAATAGTGAGAATCTCGTTGGATTCTTGAACTGTGTAAAATAATTTGAGCCCAAAATTCACATAGTTTTCCAGAAATGAACTCTTGCTTGTAGGAAGACACTGATCCAGGCCTTTAACTCCGTTCCTCAAGCGAAATTAAGACCAGTGTTCTCATTCATGGGACACACACTGCGTTAACGCAAGAAGCAAGCTCTTCTCTCCAGCATCTCTAATACAGCAAGAACCATGAGCATGCCCTGAAAAAAAGAACTGAGTTTCCTACTCATATATACCATATGTAGTTACTCTGCTTATGAAACTGATACATACCACAACTCCACTTACATAAATGCTCATTAGTTAATTGTGAGAATCACGTTGGGTTCTTGAACTGTGTTAAATCATTTGATCCCAAAATTCACATAGTTTTCCAGAAATGAATTCTTGCTTGTTGGAAGACACAGGTCTTGTGGTTTAACTCCGTTTCTGAAGGGAAATTCAGAGCAGTGTTCTCATCCCTGAAACCCACTCTGTTTTAATGCAAGAAGTAAGCTCTTCTTTCCAGCATCGCTAATACAGCAAGAACCATGAGCATGCCCAGAAAAAAAGAACTGTGTTTCCTACTCATACGGACAATCTGTAGTTCAACTGTGCTTCTGAAACTGATACAAACCACAGCTCCATTTACATAAATGCTCTTTAGTTAATAATGAGAATCGCGTTGGGTTCGTGAACTGTATAAAATAATTTGAGCCCAAAATTCACATGGTTTAACAGAAATGAATGCTTGCTTGTAGGTAGACACACCTCCTAGTGTTTAACTCTGTTTCTGAAGGAAAATTAAGACCACTGTTCTCATTCATGGGACACACTCTGTTTTAACGCAAGAAGCAAGCTCTTCTTTCCAGCATTTCTAATACAGCAAGAACCATGAGCATGCCCAGAAAAAAAGAACTGTGTTTCCTATTCATTCGGACCATATGTAGTTCAACTCCGCTTATGAAACTGATACTAACAACAGCTACATTTACATAAATGCTCTTTAGTTAATAGTGAGAATCGCGTTGGGTTCGTCAACTATGTAAAATCTTTTGAGCCCAAAATTCTCTTGTTTTCCCAGAAATGAACTCTTGCTTGTAGCAAGACACAGATCCTGTGGATTAACTCCGTTTCTGATGGGAAATTCAGGGCAGTGTTCTCATCCATTGAACACACTCTGTTGTACCGCAAGAAGCATGCTCTTCTTTCCAGCATCTCTAATACAGCAAGAACCATGAGCACGCCCAGAACAAAAGAACTGTGTTTCCTACTCATACGGACCATATATAGTTCAACTCCGCTTATGAAACTGATACATACCAAGCTCCACGTACATAAATGCTCATTAATTAATTGTTAGAATCACGTTGGGTTCTTGAACTGTGTAAAATCATTTGATCCCAAAATTCACGTAGTTTTCCGGAAATGAACTCTTGCTTGTAGGAAGACACAGGTCTTGTGGTTTAACTCCGTTTCAGAAGGGAAATTAAGACCAGTGTTCTCATCCATGGAACACACTCTGTTTTAATGCAAGAAGCAAGTTCTACTTTCCAGCATCTCTAATACAGCAAGAACCATGAGCATGCCCAGAAAAAAAGAACTGTGTTTCCTACTCATACGGACAATCTGTAGTTCAACTGTGCTTATGAAACTGATACAAACCACAGCTCCATTTACATAAATGCTCTTTAGTTAATAGTGAGAATCACGTTGGGTTCGGGAACTGTGTAAAATCATTTGAGCCCAAAATTCACTTGGTTTACCAGAAATGAACTCTTGCTTGTACGAAGACACACATCCTGGTGTTTAACTCTGTTTCTGAAGGGAAATTCAGAGCAGTGTTCTCATCCATGAAACACATTCTGTTTTAATGCTAGAAGCAAGCTCTTCTTTCCAGCATCTCTAATACAGCAAGAACCATGAGCATGCCCTGAAAAAAAGAACTGTGTTTCCTACTCATTCGGACCATATGTAGTTCAACTCCGCTTATGAAACTGATACTAACGACAGCTCCAATTACATAAATGCTCTTTAGTTAATAGTGAGAATCGCGTTGGGTTCGGGAACTGTTTAAATTCATTTGAGCCCAAAAATCCCTTGGTTTACCAGAAATGAACTCTTGCTTGTAGGAAGACACTGATGCTGGGCTTTAAATCCATTTCTGAAGGGAAATTCAGAGCAGTGTTCTCATCCATGAAATATACTCTGTTTCACGCAAGAAGCAAGCTCTTCTTTTGAGCGTCTCTAATACAGCAAGAACCATGAGAATGCAGAAAAAAAAGAATTATATTTCCTACTCATATGGACCACATGTAGTGCAACTCTAATTATGGAACTGATACAAACCACGGCTCCAATTACATAAATGCTCTTTATTTAATAGTGAGAATCTCGTTGGATTCTTGAATTGTGTATAAGCATTTGAGCCCAAAATTCACACAGTTTTCCAGTAATGAACTCTTGCTTGTAGGAAGACACAGATCCTGTTGTTTAACTCCATTTTGGAAGGGAAATTAAGACTAGTGTTCTCATCCATGGAACACACTTCGTTTTAAGGCAAGAAGCTAGCTCTTCTTTCCAGCATCTCTAATACAGCAAGAACCATGAGCTTGCCCAGAAAAAAAGAACTGTGTTTCCTACTCATACGGACCATATGTAGTTCAACTCTACTTATGAAACTGATACAAACCACAGCTCCACTTACATAAATGCTCTTTAGTTAATTGTGAGAATCGCGTTGGTTTCTTGAACTTTGTAAAATCATTTGAGCCCAAAATTCACATAGTTTTCCATAAGTGAACTCTTGCTTGTAGTCAGACACAGATCCTGTGGTTTAACTCCGTTTCTGAATGGAAATTCAGAGCAGTGTTCTCATCCCTGAAACCCTCTCTGGTTTAACGCAAGAATCAAGCTCTTCTTTTGATATTCTCTGATACAGCAAGTACCATGAGCTTGCCCAGAAAAAAAAAGTGTGTTTCCTACTCATAGGGACCACATGTAGTTCAACTTTCCTTTGACCGATACAAACCACAGCTCCACTTACATAAATGCTGTTTTGTTAATAGTGAGAATCACGTTGGGTTCGGGAACTGTGTAAAATCATATGAGCCCAAAATTCACTTGGTTTACCAGAAATGAACTCTTGCTTGTAGGAAGACACAGATCCTGTGGTTTAACTCCGTTTCTGAAGGGAAATTCAGAGCAGTGTTCTCTTCCATGGAACACACTGCGTTTTAACGCAAGAAGCTACCTCTTCTTTCCTGCATCTCTAATACAGCAAGAAACATGAGCATGACCAGAACAAAAGAACTGTGTTTCTTACTCATACGGACCATATGTAGTTCAACTCTGCTTATGAAACTGATACAAACCACAGCTCCATTTACATAAATGCTCTTTAGTTAATAGTGAGAATAGCGTTGGGTTCGGGAACTCTGTAAATTCATTTGAGCCCCAAAATCACTTGGTTTACCAGAAATGAACTCTTGCTTGTAGGAAGACACTGATGCTGGGCTTTAACTCTGTTTCTGAAGGGAAATTTTGACCAGTGTTCTCATTCATGGGACACACTCTGTTTTAATGCAAGAATCAAGCTCTTCTTTCCAGCATCTCTAATACAGCAAGAACAATGAGCATGCCCTGAAAAAAAGAACTGTGTTTCCTACTCATATGGACCATATGTAGTTCAACTCCGCTTATGAAACTGATACAAACGACAGCTCCAATTACATAAATGCTCTTTAGTTAATAGTGAGAATCGCGTTGGGTTCGTGAACTATGTAAAATCATTTGAGCCCAAAATTTTCTTGGTTTACCAGAAATGAACTCTTGCTTGTACGAAGACACACATCCTGGTGTTTAACTCTGTTTCTGAAGGAAATTCAGAGCAGTGTTTTCATCCATGAAACACCCTCTGTTTTAATGAAAGAAGCAAGTTCTTCTTTCGAGCATCTCTAATAGAGCAAGAACCATGAGCATGCCCGGAAAAAAAGAACTGTGTTTCCTACTCATATGGACAATATGTAGTTCAACTCTACTTATGATACTGATACTAACAACAGCTCCAATTACATAAGCGCTCTTTAGTTAATAGTGAGAATCACGTTGGGTTCAAGAACTGTGTAAATTCATTTGAGCCCCAAAATCACTTGGTTTACCAGAAATCAACTCTTGCTTGTAGGAAGACACTGATGCTGGGCTTTAAATCCGTTTCTGAAGGGAAATTCAGAGCAGTGTTATCATCCATGAAATACACTCTGTTTTAACGCAAGAAGCAAGCTCTTCTTTTGAGCGTCTCTAATACAGAAAGAACCATGAGAATGCCGAAAAAGAAGAATTATATTTCCTACTCATATGGACCATATGTAGTGCAACTCTAATTATGGAACTGATACAAACCACAGCTCCACTTACATAAATGCTGTTTAGTTAATAGTGAGAATCGCGTTGGGTTCGGGAACTGTGTAAAATCATTTGAGCCCAAAATTCACTTGGTTTACCAGAAATGAACTCTTGCTTGTAGGAAGACACAGATCCTGTGGTTTAACTCCGTTTCTGAAGGGAAATTCATAGCAGTTTTCTGATCCATGGAACACACTGCGTTTTAACGCAAGAAGCTAGCTCTTCTTTCCTGCATCTCTAATACAGCAAGAAACATGAGCATGACCAGAACAAAAGAACTGTGTTTCTTACTCATACAGACCATATGTAGTTCAACTCTGCTTATGAAACTGATACAAACCACAGCTCCATTTACATAAATGCTCTTTATTTAATAGTGAGAATAGCGTTGGGTTCGGGAACTGTGTAAATTCATTTGAGCCCCAAAATCACTTGGTTTACCAGAAATCAACTCTTGCTTGTAGGAAGACACTGATGCTGGGCTTTAAATCCGTTTCTGAAGGGAAATTCAGAGCAGTGTTCTCATCCATGAAATACACTCTGTTTTAACGCAAGAAGCAAGCTCTTCTTTTGAGCGTCTCTAATAAAGAAAGAACCATGAGAATGCCGAAAAAGAAGAATTATATTTCCTACTCATATGGACCATATGTAGTGCAACTCTAATTATGGAACTGATACAAATCACAGCTCCAATTACATAAATGCTCTTTATTTAATAGTGAGAATCTCGTTGGATTCTTGAACTGTGTAAAATCATTTGAGCCCAAAATTCACATAGTTTTCCAGAAATGAACTCTTGCTTGTAGGAAGACACACATCCTCTGGTTTAACTCCATTTCTGAATGGAAATTAAGACCAGTGTTCTCATCCATGAAACACACTCTATTTAATTCAAGAAGCAATCTCCTCTTTGAACGTCTCTAATACAGCAAGAAACATGAGCATGCACAGAGAAAAAGAACTGTGTTTCCTACTCATACGAACCATGTGTAGTTAAACTCTACTTATGAAACTGATACAATCCACAGCTCCACTTATATAAATGCTCTTTAGTTAATAGTAAGAATCGCATTGGGTTCGTGAACTGTGTAAAAAATTTTTAGCCCAAAATTCACTTGGTTTACGAGAAATGAACTCTTGCTTGTAGGAAGACACATATCCTGGGGTCTAACTCTGTTTCTGAAGGGAAAAATCACAGCAGTGTTCTCATCCATGAAACACACTCTGTTTTAACGCAAGAAGCAAGCTATTCTTTCGAGCATCTCTAATATAGCAAGAACCATGAGTATGCCCGGAAAAAAAGAACTGTGTTTCCTACTCATACAGATAATATGTAGTTCAACTCTACTTATGAAACTGATACTAACCACAGCTCCTCTTACATAAGTGCTCTTTAGATAATAGTGAGAATCGTGTTGGGTTCGGGAACTGTGTAAATTCATTTGAGCCCAAAAATAACTTGGTTTACCAGAAATGAACTCTTGCTTGTAGGAAGACACTGATGCTGGGCTTTAACTCCGTTTCATAAGGGAAATTATGAACAGTGTTCTCGTTCATGGGACACACTCTGTTTTAACGCAAGAAGCAAGCTCTTCATTCCAACATCTCTAATACAGCAAGAACCATGCGCATGCCCAGAAAAAAAGAACAGTGTTTCCTACTCATATGGACCCTATGTAGTTCAACTCTTCTTATGAAACTGATACAACCCACAGCTCCACTTACATAAATGCTCTTTAGTTAATTGTGAGAATCGCGTTGGTTTCTTGAACTTTGTAAAATCATTTGAGCCCAAAATTCACATAGTTTTCCAAAAATGAACTCTTGCTTGTAGTCAGAAACAGATCCTGTGGTTTAACTCCGTTTCTGAATGGAAATTCAGAGCAGTGTTCTCATCCCTGAAACCCTCTCTGTTTTAACGCAAGAAGCAAGCTCTTCTTTTGATCATCTCTGATACAGCAAGTACCATGAGCTTGCCCAGAAAAAAAAACTGTGTTTCCTACTCATAGGGACCACATGTAGTTCAACTTTCCTTTGACTGATACAAACCACAGCTCCACTTACATAAATGCTGTTTAGTTAATAGTGAGAATCGCGTTGGGTTCGGGAAGTGTGTAAAATCATTTGAGCCCAAAATTCACTTGGTTTACCAGAAATGAACTCTTGCTTGTAGGAAGACACAGATCCTGTGGTTTAACTCCGTTTCTGAAGGGAAATTCAGAGCAGTGTTCTCATCCATGAAAAACACTGCGTTTTAACGCAAGAAGCTAGCTCTTCTTTCCTGCATCTCTAATACGACAAGAAACATGAGCATGACCAGAACAAAAGTACTGTGTTTCCTACTCATACGGACCATATGTAGTTCAACTCTGCTTATGAAACTGATACAAACCACAGCTCCACTTACATAAATGCTCTTTAGTTAATAGTGAGAATCGCGTAGGGTTCTTGAACTATGTAAAAAAATTTGAGCCCAAAATTCACTTGGTTTACCGGAAATGAACTCTTGCTTGTAGGAAGACACATATCCTGGGGTTTAACTCTGTTTCGGAAGGGAAATTCAGAGCAGTGTTCTCATCCATGAAACACACTCTGTTTTAATGCTAGAAGCAAGTTCTTCTTTCGAGCATCTCTAATAGAGCAAGAACCATGAGCATGCCCGGAAAAAAAGAACTGTGTTTCCTACTCATATGGACAATATGTAGTTCAACTCTACTTATGAAACTGATACTAACAACAGCTCCAATTACATAAGCGCTCTTTAGTTAATAGTGAGAATCACGTTGGGTTCAGGAACTGTGTAAATTCATTTGAGCCCCAAAATCACTTGGTTTACCAGAAATCAACTCTTGCTTGTAGGAAGACACTGATGCTGGGCTTTAAATCCGTTTCTGAAGGGAAATTCAGAGCAGTGTTATCATCCATGAAATACACTCTGTTTTAACGCAAGAAGCAAGCTCTTCTTTTGAGCGTCTCTAATACAGAAAGAACCATGAGAATGCCGAAAAAGAAGAATTATATTTCCTACTCATATGGACCATATGTAGTGCAACTCTAATTATGGAACTGATACAAACCACAGCTCCACTTACATAAATGCTGTTTAGTTAATAGTGAGAATCACGTTGGGTTCGGGAACTGTGTAAAATCATTTGAGCCGAAAATTCACTTGGTTTACCAGAAATGAACTCTTGCTTTTAGGAAGACACAGATCCTGTGGTTTAACTCCGTTTCTGAAGGGAAATTCATAGCAGTTTTCTGATCCATGGAACACACTGCGTTTTAACGCAAGAAGCTAGCTCTTCTTTCCTGCATCTCTAATACAGCAAGAACCATGAGTATGCCCGGAAAAAAAGAACTGTGTTTCCTACTCATACAGATAATATGTAGTTCAACTCTACTTATGAAACTGATACTAACCACAGCTCCTCTTACATAAGTGCTCTTTAGATAATAGTGAGAATCGTGTTGGGTTCGGGAACTGTGTAAATTCATTTGAGCCCAAAAATAACTTGGTTTACCAGAAATAAACTCTTGCTTGTAGGAAGACACTGATGCTGGGCTTTTACTCCGTTTCATAAGGGAAATTATGAACAGTGTTCTCGTTCATGGGACACACTCTGTTTTAACGCAAGAAGCAAGCTCTTCATTCCAACATCTCTAATACAGCAAGAACCATGCGCATGCCCAGAAAAAAAGAACTGTGTTTGCTACTCATATGGACCCTATGTAGTTCAACTCTACTTATGAAACTGATACAACCCACAGCTCCACTTACATAAATGCTCTTTAGTTAATTGTGAGAATCGCGTTGGTTTCTTGAACTTTGTAAAATCATTTGAGCCCAAAATTCACATAGTTTTCCAAAAATGAACTCTTGCTTGTAGTCAGACACAGATCCTGTGGTTTAACTCCGTTTCTGAATGGAAATTCAGAGCAGTGTTCTCATCCCTGAAACCCTCTCTGTTTTAACGCAAGAAGCAAGCTCTTCTTTTGATCATCTCTGATACAGCAAGTACCATGAGCTTGCCCAGAAAAAAAAAGTGTGTTTCCTACTCATAGGGACCACATGCAGTTCAACTTTCCTTTGACCGATACAAACCACAGCTCCACTTACATAAATGCTGTTTAGTTAATAGTGAGAATCGCGTTGGGTTCGGGAATTGTGTAAAATCATTTGAGCCCAAAATTCACTTGGTTTACCAGAAATGAACTCTTGCTTGTAGGAAGACACAGATCCTGTGGTTTAACTCCGTTTCTGAAGGGAAATTCATAGCAGTTTTCTGATCCATGGAACACACTGCGTTTTAACGCAAGAAGCTAGCTCTTCTTTCCTGCATCTCTAATACGGCAAGAAACATGAGCATGACCAGAACAAAAGTACTGTGTTTCCTATTCATACGGACCATATGTAGTTCAACTCTGCTTATGAAACTGATACAAACCACAGCTCCACTTACATAAATGCTCTTTAGTTAATAGTGAGAATCGCGTAGGGTTCTTGAACTATGTAAAAAAATTTGAGCCCAAAATTCACTTGGTTTACCGGAAATGAACTCTTGCTTGTAGGAAGACACATATCCTGGGGTTTAACTCTGTTTCGGAAGGGAAATTCAGAGCAGTGTTCTCATCCATGAAACACACTCTGTTTTAATGCTAGAAGCAAGTTCTTCTTTCGACCATCTCTAATATAGCAAGAACCATGAGCATGCCCAGAAAAAAGGAACTGTGTTTCCTACTTATACGGACCATATGTAGTTCAACTCTACTTATGAAACTGATACAAACCACAGCTCCACTTACATAAGTCCTCTTTAGTAAATAGGGAGAATCGCGTTGTGTTCGGGAATATTGTAAATTCATTTGAGCCCAAAAATCACTTGGTTTACCAGAAATGAACTCTTGCTTGTAGGACGACACTGATGCTGGGCTTTAACTCTGTTTCTGAAGGGAAATTTTGACCAGTGTTCTCATTCATGGGACACACTCTGTTTTAACGCAAGAATCAAGCTCTTCTTTCCAGCATCTCTAATACAGCAAGAACCATGAGAATGCCGAAAAAAAAGAATTATATTTCCTACTCATATGGACCATATGCAGTGCAACTCTAATTATGGAACTGATACAAACCACAGCTCCAATTACATAAATGCTCTTTATTTAATAGTGAGAATCTCGTTGGATTCTTGAACTGTGTAAAATCATTTGAGCCCAAAATTCACATAGTTTTCCAGAAATGAACTCTTGCTTGTAGGAAGACACACATCCTCTGGTTTAACTCCCTTTCTCACGGGAAATTAAGACCAGTGTTCTCATCCATGAAACACACTCTGTTTTAACGCAAGAAGCAAGCTCTACTTTCCAGCATCACTAATACAGCATGAACCATGACCATGCCCCCAAAAAAAGAACTGTGTTTCCTCCTCACACGGACAATCTGTAGTTCAACTGTGCTTATGAAACTGATACCAACCAGAGCTCCATTTACATAAATGCTCTTTAGTTAATAGTGAGAATCGCGTTGGGTTCGTGAACTATGTAAAATCATTTGAGCCCAAAATTTACTTGGTTTACCAGAAATGAACTCTTGCTTGTAGGAAAACACAGATCCTGTGGTTGAACTCCGTTTCTGAAGGGAAACTCAAAGCAGTGTTCTCATACATGAAACACCCTCTGTTTTAATGCTAGAAGCAAGTTCTACTTTCGAGCATCTCTAATATAGCAAGAACCATGAGCATGCCCAGAAAAAAAGAACTGTGTTTCCTACTCATATGGACAATATTTAGTTCAACTCTACTTATGAAACTGATACTAACAACAGCTCCAATTACATAAGCGCTCTTTAGTTAATAGTGAGAATCTCGTTGGGTTCAGGAACTGTGTAAATTCATTTGATCCCCAAAACCAATTTGTTTACCAGAAATGAACTCTTGTTGTAGGAAGACACTGATACTGGGCTTTAACTCTGTTTCTGAAGGGAAATTTTGACCAGTGTTCTCATTCATGGGACACACTCTGTTTTAATGCAAGAATCAAGCTCTTCTTTCCAGCATCTCTAATACAGCAAGAACCATGAGCATGCCCTGAAAAAAAGAACTGTGTTTCCTACTCATATGGACCATATGTAGTTCAACTCCGCTTATGAAACTGATACAAACGACAGCTCCAATTACATAAATGCTCTTTAGTTAATAGTGAGAATCGCGTTGGGTTCGGGAACTGGGTAAATTCATTTGAGCCCAAAAATCACTTGGTTTACCAGAAATGAACTCTTGCTTGTAGGAAGACACTGATGCTGGGCTTTAAATCCGTTTCTGAAGGGAAATTCAGAGCAGTGTTCTCATCCATGAAGTACACTCTGTTGTAACGCAAGAAGCAAGCCCTTCTTTTGAGCGTCTCTAATACAGCAAGAACCATGAGAATGCCTAAAAAAAAGAATTATATTTCCTACTCATATGGACCATATGTAGTCCAACTATAATTATGGAACTGATACTAACCACAGCTCCAATTACATAAATGCTCTTTATTTAATAGTGAGAATCTCGTTGGATTCTTGAACTGTGTAAAATCATTTGAGCCCAAAATTCACATAGTTTTCCAGAAATGAACACTTGCTTGTAGGAAGACACACATCCTCTGGTTCAACTCCATTTCTGAAGGGAAATTAAGACCAGTGTTCTCATCCATGAAACACACTCTATTTAATTCAAGAAGCAATCTCCTCTTTGAATGTCTCTAATACAGCAAGAAACATGAGCATGCACAGAGAAAAAGAACTGTGTTTCCTACTCATACGAACCATGTGTAATTAAACTCTACTTATGAAACTGATACAATCCAGAGCTCCACTTCTATAAATGCTCTTTAGGTAATAGTGAGAATCGCATTGGGTTCGTGAACTGTGTAAAAAAATTTTAGCCCAAAATTCACTTGGTTTACCAGAAATGAAATCTTGCTTGTAGGAAGACACATATCCTGGGTTCTAACTCTGTTTCAGAATGGAAAATCAGAGCAGTGTTCTCATCCATGAAACACACTCTGTTTTAATGCTAGAAGCAAGTTCTTCTTTCGACCATCTCTAATATAGCAAGAACCATGAGTATGCCCGGAAAAAAAAAAACTGTGTTTCCTACTCATACAGATAATATGTAGTTCAACTATAATTATGAAACTGATACTAACCACAGCTCCTCTTACATAAGTGCTCTTTAGATAATAGTGAGAATCGCGTTGGGTTCGGGAACTGTGTAAATTCATTTGAGCCCAAAAATCACTTGATTTACCAGAAATGAACTCTTGCTTGTAGGAAGACACTGACGCTGGGCTTTAACTCCGTTTCATAAGGGAAATTATGAACAGTGATCTTGTTCATGGGACACAATCTGTTTTAACGCAAGAAGCAAGCTCTTCTTTCCAGCATCTCTAATACAGCAAGAACCATGAGCATGCCTTGAAAAAAAGAACTGTGTTTCCTACTCATACAGACCATATGTAGTTCAACTTCGCTTATGAAACTGATACTAAACACAGCTCCACTTACATTAATGCTCTTTAGTTAATAGTGAGAATCGCGTTGGATTCGGGAACTGTGTAAATTCATTTGAGCCCAAAAATCGCTTGGTTTACCAGAAATGAACTCTTGCTTGGAGGGAGACACTGATGCTGGGCTTTAACTCCGTGTGTGAAGGGAAATTAATACCAGTGTTCTCATTCATGGGACACACTCTGTTTTAACGCAAGAAGCAAGCTCTTCTTTTGAGCATCTCTAATACAGCAAGAACTATGAGCATGCCGAAAAAAAAAAATAACTGTATTTCCTACTCATACGGACCATATGTAGTTCAACTCTACTTATGAAACTGATACAAACCACAGCTCCAGTTACATAAATGCTCTTTAGTTAATTGTGAGAATCGCGTTGGTTTCTTGAACTTTGTAAAATCATTTGAGCCCAAAATTCACATAGTTTTCCACAAATGAACTCTTGCTTGTAGTCAGTTACAGATCCTGTGGTTTAACTCCGTTTTTGAAGGGAAATTCAGAGGAGTGTTCACATCCCTGAAACCCACTCTGTTTTAACGCAAGAAGCAAGCTCTTTTTTGAGCATCTCTAATACAGCAAGTACCATGAGCTTGCCCAGAAAAAAAGAAGTGTGTGTCCTACTCATACGGACCATATGTAGTTCAACTTTCCTTTGACTGATACAAACCACAGCTCCACTTACATAAATGCTCTTTAGTTAATAGTGAGAATCGCGTTGGGTTCAGGAACTGTGTAAAATCATTTGAGCCCAAAATTCACTTGGGTTACAAGAAATGAACTCTTGCTTGTAGGAAGACACACATCCTCTGGTTTAACTCCGTTTCTCACGGGAAATTAAGACCAGTGTTCTCATCCATGAAACACACTCTGTTTTAACGCAAGAAGCAAGCTCTACTTTCCAGCATCACTAATACAGCATGAACCATGAGCATGCCCAGAAAAAAAAGAACTGTGTTTCCTCCTCACACGGACAATCTGTAGTTCAACTGTGCTTATGAAACTGATACCAACCAGAGCTCCATTTACATAAATGCTCTTTAGTTAATAGTGAGAATCGCGTTGGGTTCCTGAACTGTGTAAAATCATTTGAGCCCAAAATTCACATAGTTTTCCAGAAATGAACTCTTGCTTGTATAAAGACACAGATCATGGGCTTTAACTCCGTTTCTGAAGGGAAATTCAGAGCAGTGTTCTCATCCATGAAAAACACTCTGTTTTAACGCAAGAAGCAAGCTATTCTTTCGAGCATCTCTAATACAGCAAGAACCATGAGCATGCCCAGAAAAAAAGAACTGTATTTCCTACTCATACGGACCATATGTATTTCAGTTCTACTGATGAAACTGATACAAACCACAGCTCCACTTACATAAATGTTCTTGAGATAACAGTGAGAATAGGGTTGGGTTCGTGAACTGTGTAAAATCATTTGAGCTCAAAATTCTCTTGGTTTACCAGAAATGAACTCTTGCTTGTAGGAAAACACAGATCCTGTGGTTGAACTCCGTTTCTGAAGGGAAACTCAAAGCAGTGTTCTCATACATGAAACACACTCTGTTTTAACGCAAGAAGCAAGCTATTCTTTCGAGCATCTCTAATACAGCAAGAACCATGAGCATGCGGAGAAAAAAAGAACTGTATTTCCTACTAATACGGAACATATGTATTTCAGTTCTACTGATGAAACTGATACAAACCACAGCTCCACTTATATAAATGCTCTTTGGTTAATTGTGAGAATCGCGTTGGGTTCTTGAACTGTGTAAAATCATTTGAGACCAAAACTCACATAGTTTTCCAGAAATGAACTCTTGATTGAAGGAAGACACAGATCCTGTGGTTTAACTCCGTTACTGAAGGGAAATTAAGACCGTTGTTCTCATCCATGGAACACACTGCGTTTTAACACAAGAAGCTAACTCTTCATTCCAGCTTCTCTAATACAGCAAGAAGCATGAGCATGCCCAGAAAAAAAAGAACTGTGTTTCCTACTCATATGGGCCATATGTAGTTCAACTCTGCTTATGAAACTGATACAAAACACAGCTCCACTTACATAAATACTCTTGAGTTAATAGTGAGAATCATGTTGGGTTCCTGAACTGTGTAAAATCATTTCACCCCAAACTTCAGTTGGTTTACCAGAAATGAACTCTTGCTTGTAGGAAGACACAGATTCTGGGCTTTAACTCCGTTTCTGAAGGGAAATTCAGAGCAGTGTTCTCATCCATGAAACACACTCTGTTTTAATACAAGAAGCAATCTCTTCTTTCGAGTGTATCTAATACATCAAGAACCATGAGCGTGACCAGAAAAAAAGAACTGTGTTTCCTACTCATAGGGCGAATACATTGTTCAACTCTTCTTATGAAACTGATACAAACCACAGCTCCACTTACATAAATGCTCTTTCGTTAATTGTGAGAATCACGTTGGGTTCTTGAACGGAGTAAAATCATTTGAGCCCAAAATTCACATACTTTTCCAGAAATGAACTCTTGCTTGTAGGTAGACACAGATCCTGTGGTTTAACTCCAATTCTGAAGGGAAATTAAGACCAGTGTTCTCATCCATGGAACACACTGCGTTTTTACGGAAAAAGCTAGCTGTTCTTTCCATCATCTCTAATAAAGCAAAAACCATGAGCATTCCCAGAAAAAAAGTTCGGTGTTTCCTACTCCACGGACCATACGTAGTTCAACTCTGCTTATGTAACTGATACAAACCACAGCTCCACATACATGAATGCTCTTGAGTTAATAGTGAGAATCTCGTTGGGTTCGTGAACTGTGCAAAATCATTTGACCCCAAAATTCACTTGGTTTACCAGAAATGAACTCATGCTTGTAGGAAGACACATATCCTGGGCTATATCTCCGTTTCTGAAGGGAAATTCAGAGCAGTGTTCTCATCCATGAAACCCACTCTGTTTTCATGCAAGAAGCAATCTCTTCTTTCGACCGTATCTAATACATCATGAACCATGAGCATGCCCAGAAAAAAAGAACTGTGTTTCCTACTCATATGGACCATACATTGTTCAACTCTTCTTATGAAACTGATACAAACCACAGCTCCACTTACATAAATGTTCTTGAGTTAACAGTGAGAATCTGGTTGGGTTCCTGAACTGTGTAAAATCATTTGACCACAAAATTCACTTGGTTTACCAGAAATGAACTTTTGCTTGAAGGAAGACACAGATCCTGTGGTTGAACTCCGTTTCTGAAGGGAAACTCAGAGCAGTGTTCTCATCCATGAAACACACTCTGTTTTAACGCAAGAAGCAAGCTATTCTTTCGAGCATCTCTAATACAGCAAGAACCATGAGCATGCGGAGAAAAAAAGAACTGTATTTCCTACTAATACGGAACATATGTATTTCAGTTCTACTGATGAAACTGATACAAACCACAGCTCCACGTACATAAATGCTCTTTACTTAATTATGAGAATCGCGATGGGTTCTTGAACTGTGTAAAATCATTTGAGCCCAAAATTCACATAGTTTTCCAGAAATGAACTCTTGCTTGTAGGAAGACACAGATCCTGTGGTTTAAGTCCGTTTCTGAAGGGAAATTAAGACCGGTTTCTCAACCATGGAACACACTGCGTTTTAACGCAAGAAGCTAGCTCTTCATTCCAGCATCTCTAATACAGCAAGAACCATGAGCATTCCCAGAAAAAAGGAACTGTGTTTCCTACTCATATGGGCCATATGTAGTTCAACTCTGCTTATGAAACTGATACAAACCACAGCTCCACTTACATAAATGCTCTTGAGTTAATAGTGAGAATCGTGTTGGGTTCCTGAACTGTGTAAAATCATTTGACCCCAAAATTCAGTTGGTTTACCAGAAATGAACTCTTGCTTGTAGGAAGACACAGATCCTGGGATTTAACTCTGTTTCTGAAGGGAAATTCAGAGCAGTGTTCTCATCCATGAGACACACTCTGTTTTAATGCAAGAAGTAATCTCTTCTTTCGAGCATCTCTAATACAGCAAGAAACATGAGCATGCCCAGAAAAAAAGAACTGTGTTTCCTACTCATACGGACCATATGCAGTTCAACTCTACTTATGAAACTGATACAAACCACAGCTCCACTTACATAAATGCTTTTGAGTTAATAGTGAGAATTGTGTTGGGTTCCTGAACTGTGTAAAATCATTTGACCCCAAAATTCAGTTGGTTTACCAGACATGAACTCTTGCTTTTAGGAAGACACAGATCCAGGGCTTTAACTCCGTTTCTGAAGGGAAATTCAGAGCAGTGTTCTCATCCATGAGACACACTCTGTTTTAATGCAAGAAGTTATCTCTTCTTTCGAGCGTCTCTAATACAGCAAGAAACATGAGCATGCCCAGAAAAAAAGAACTGTGTTTCCTACTCATACGGACCATATGCAGTTCAACTCTACTTATGAAACTGATACAAACCACAGCTCCACTTACATAAATGCTCTTTAGTTAATAGTGAGAATCGCGTTGGGTTCGTGAACTGTGTAAAATCATTTGACCCCAAAATTCACATAGTTTTCCAGAAATGAACTCTTGCTTGTAGGAAGACACATATGCTGGGCTTTAACTCCGTTTCTGAAGGGAAATTCAGAGCAGTGTTCTCATCCATGAAACACACTCTGATTTAATGCAAGAAGCAATCTCTTCTTTTAGCATCTCTAATACAGCAAGAAACATGAGCATGCCCAGAAAAAAAGAACTGTGTTTCCTACTCATACGGACCATACATAGTTCTACTCTGCTTATGAAACTGACACAAACCACAGCTCCACTTACATAAATGCTCTTGAGTTAATAGTGACAATCGCGTTGGGTTCTTGAACTGTGTAAAATCATTTGACCCCAAAATTCACATAGTTTTCCAGAAATGAACTCTTGCTTGTAGGAAGACACAGATCATGGGCTTTAACTCCGTTTCTGAAGGGAAATTCAGAGCAGTGTTCTCATCCATGAAACCCACTCTGTTTTAATGCAAGAAGCAATCTCTTTTTTCGACCGTATCTAATACATCAAGAACCATGAGCATGACCAGAAAAAAAGAACTGTGTTTCCTACTCATATGGACCATACATTGTTCAACTCTTCTTATGAAACTGATACAAACCACAGCTCCACTAACATAAATGTTCTTGAGTTAACAGTGAGAATCGGGTTGGGTTCGTGAACTGTGTAAAATCATTTGAGCTCAAAATTCTCTTGGTTTACCAGAAATGAACTTTTGCTTGTAGGAAGACACAGATCCTGTGGTTGAACTCCGTTTCTGAAGGGAAACTCAGAGCAGTGTTCTCATCCATGAAACACACTCTGTTTTAATGCAAGAAGCAAGCTATTCTTTCGAGCATCTCTAATACAGCAAGAACCATGAGCATGCGGAGAAAAAAAGAACTGTATTTCCTACTCATACGGAACATATGTATTTCAGTTCTACTGATGAAACTGATACAAACCACAGCTCAACGTACATAAATGCTCTTTACTTAATTATGAGAATCGCGTTGGGTTCTTGAACAGTGTAAAATCATTTGAGCCCAAAATTCACATAGTTTTCCAGAAATGAACTCTTGCTTGTAGGAAGACACAGATCCTGTGGTTTAACTCCGTTTCTGAAGGGAAATTAAGACCGGTTTCTCAACCATGGAACACACTGCGTTTTAACGCAAGAAGCTAGCTCTTCATTCCAGCATCTCTAATACAGCAAGAACCATGAGCATTCCCAGAAAAAAAGAACTGTGTTTCCTACTCATATGGGCAATATGTAGTTCAACTCTGCTTATGAAACTGATACAAACCACAGCTCCACTTACATAAATGCTCTTGAGTTAATAGTGAGAATCCTGTTGGGTTCCTGAACTGTGTAAAATCATTTGACCCCAAAATTCAGTTGGTTTACCAGAAATGAACTCTTGCTTGTAGGGAGACACAGATCCTGGGCTTTAACTCCGTTTCTGAAGGGAAATTCAGAGCAGTGTTCTCATCCATGAGACACACTCTGTTTTCATGCAAGAAGTAATCTCTTCTTTCGAGCGTCTCTAATACAGCAAGAAACATGAGCATGCCCAGAAAAAAAGAACTGTGTTTCCTACTCATACGGACCATATGCAGATCAACTCTACTTATGAAACTGATACAAACCACAGCTCCACTTACATAAATGCTCTTTAGTTAATAGTGAGAATCGCGTTGGGTTCGTGAACTGTGTAAAATCATTTGACCCCAAAATTCAGTTGGTTTACCAGAAATGAACTCTTGCTAGTAGGAAGACACATATCCTGGGCTTTAACTCCGTTTCTGAAGGGAAATTTAGACAGGTGTTCTCATCCATGAAACACACTCTGTTTTAACGCAAGAAGCAAGCTATTCTTTCGAGCATCTCTAATACAGCAAGAACCATGAGCATGCGGAGAAAAAAAGAACTGTATTTCCTACTAATACAGAACATATGTATTTCAGTTCTACTGATGAAACTGATACAAACCACAGCTCCACTTACATAAATGCTCTTGAGTTAATAGTGCGAATCGTGTTGGGTTCCTGAACTGTGTAAAATCATTTGACCCCAAAATTCAGTTGGTTTACCAGAATGAACTCTTGCTTGTAGGAAGACACAGATCCTGGGCTTTAACTACGTTTCAGAACGGAAATTCAGAGCAGTGTTCTCATCCATGAAACCCACTCTGTTTTAATGCAAGAAGCAATCTCTTCTTTCGAGTGTATCTAATACATCAAGAACCATGAGCATGACCAGAAAAAAAGAACTGTGTTTCCTACTCACACGGACCATATGTAGTTCAACTCTTCTTATGAAACTGATACAAACCACAGCTCCACTTACATAAATGCTCTTGAGTTAATAGTGGGAATCGCGTTGTGTTCGTGAACTGTATAAAATCATTTGAGCACAAAATTCACTTGGTTTACCAGAAATGAACTTTTGCTTGTAGGAAGACACAGATCCTGGGGTTCAAATCCGCTTCTGAAGGGAAACTCAGAGCAGTGTTCTCATCCATTGAACACACTCTGTTTTAACACAAGCAGCAAGCTCTTCTTTCGTACATTTCTAATACAGCATGAAACATGAGCATGCCGAGAAAAAAAGAACTGTGTTTCCTACTCATACGGACCATATGCAGTTCAACTCTACTTATGAAACTGATACAAACCTCAGCTCCACTTACATAAATGCTCTTGAGTTAATAGTGAGAATCGCGTTGGGTTGGTGAACTGTGTAAAATCATTTGAGCCCAAAATTCACATAGTTTTCCAGAAATGAACTCTTGCTTGTAGGTAGACACAGATCCTGTGGTTTAACTCCAATTCTGAAGGGAAATTAAGACCAGTGTTCTCATCCATGGAACTCACTGCGTTTTAACGGAAGAAGCTAGCTGTTCTTTCCAGCCTCTTTAATAAAGCAAGAAGCATGAGCATTCCCAGAAAAAAAGACCTGTGTTTCCTACTCATACGGACCATATGCAGTTCAATTCTACTTATGGAACTGATACTAACCACAGCTCCACTTACAAAAATGCTCTTTAGTTAATAGTGAGATTTGCGTTGGGTTCGGGAACTGTGCAAAATCATTAGAGCCCAAAATTCACTTGGTTTACCAGAAATGAACTATTGCTTGTAGGAAGAGACAGATCCTGTGGTTTAACTCTGTTTCTCAAGGGAAATTAAGACCAGTGTTCTCATCCATGGAACACACTCTGTTTTAACGCAAGAAGCAAGCTCTTCTTTCGAGGGTCTCTAATAGAGCAAGAACCATGTTAATGCCCAGAAAAAAAGAACTGTGTTTCCTACATATACGGATCATATGTAGTTCAACTTTACTTATGAAAGTGATACAAACCAGAGCTCCACTTACGTAAATGCTCTTTAGTTAATTGTGAGAATCGCTTTGGGTTCCTGACCTGTGTAAAATCATTTTAGCCCAAAATTCACATAGTTTTCCAGAAATGAACTCTTGCTTGTAGGAAGACACAGATCCTGGGCTTTAACGCCGTTTCTGAATGGAAATTCAGAGCAGTATTCTCATTCATTAAACACACTCTGTTTTAGTGCAAGAAGCAAGCTCTTCTTTCGAGCATCTCTAATACAGCAAGAAACATGAGCATGCCTAGGAAAAAAAAACTGTATTTCCTACTCATACGGACCATATGTAGTTCTTCTTTACTTATGAAACTGATACAAACCACTGCTCTACTTACATAAATGCTCTTTAGTTAATTGTAAGAATCGCTTTGGGTTCCTGAACTGTGTACAATAATTTGATCCTAAAATTCACTTGGTTTACCAGAAATGAACTCTTGCTTGTAGGAAGACACAAATCCTGTGGATTAACTCCGTTTCTGAAGGGAAATTCAGAGCAGTGTTCTCATCCATGAAAAACACTCTGTTTTAACGCAAGAAGCAAGCTCTTCTTTCGAGCCTCTCTAATACATCAATAACCATGAGAATGCCCAGAAAAAAAGAACTGTGTTTCCTACTCATACGGACCACACGTAGTTCAACTCTGCTTATGAAACTGATACAAACCACAGCTCCAGTTACATAAATGCTCTTTAGTTAATAGTAAGAATCGCGTTGGGTTCGGGAACTGTTTAAAATCATTTGAGCCCAAAATTCACTTGGTTTACCAGAAATGAACTCTTGCTTGTAGGAAGACACAGATCCTGTGGTTTTACTCCGTTTCTTAAGGTAAAATAAGACCAGTGTTCTCATCCATGGAACACACTCTGTTTTAACGCAAGAAGCAAGCTCTTCTTTCGAGGGTCTCTAATAGAGCAAGAACCATGTGAACGCCCAGAAAAAAAGAACTGTATTTCCTACTCATACGGACCATATGTATTTCAACTTTACTTATGAAAGTGATACAAAACACAGCTCTACTTACATAAATGCTCTTAAGTTAATTGTGAGAATTGCGTTGGGTTCCTGAACTGTTTAAAATCATTTGAGCCTAAAATTCACTTGGTTTACCAGAAATGAACTCTTGCTTTTAGGAAGACACATATCCTGTGGATTAACTCCGTTTCTGAAGGGAAATTCAGACCAGTGTTGTCATCCTTGAAATACACTCTGTTTTCACGCAAGAAGCAAGCTCTTCTTTCCAGCATCGATTATACAGCAAGAACCATGAGCATGCCGAGAAAAAAAGAACTGTATTTCCTACTCATACGGACCACACGTAGTTCAACTCTACTTATGAAACTGATCCAAACCACAGCTCCACTTACATAAATGCTCTTTAGTTAATAGTGAGATTCGCGTCGGATTCGTGAACTGTGTAAAATCTTTTGATACCCAAATTCACATAGTTTTCCAGAAATGAACTCTTGCTTGTAGAAAGACACAGATCCTGAGGAATAACTCCGTTTCTGAAGGGAAATTCAGAGCAGTGATCTCATCCATGAAATACACTCTGTTTTAACTCAAGTAGCAAGCCTTCTTTCCAGCATCGCTAATACAGCAAGAACCATGAGCATGCCGAGAAAAAAAGAACTGTATTTCCTGCTCATATAGACCATATATAGTTCAACTCTACTTATGAAACTGATACAAACCTCAGCTCCACTTACATAAATGCTCTTTAGTTAATAGTGAGAAGCAGGTTGGGTTCGTGAACTGTGTAAAATCATTTGAGCCCAAAATTCACTTGGTTTACGAGAAATGAACTCTTGCCGTAGGAAGACACAGATCTTGGGCTTTAACTCCGTTTCTGAAGGGAAATTCAGAGCAGTATTCTCATCCATGAAACACACTCTGTTTTAATGCAAGATCCAATCTCTTCTTTCGAGCGTCTCTAATACAGCAAGAAACATGAGCATGCCCAGAAAAAAAGAACTGTGTTTCCTACTCATACGAACCATATGTAGTTCAACTCTACTTATGAAACTGATACAAACCACAGCTCCACTTACATAACTGATCTTTAGTTAATAGTGAGAATCGCGTTGGGTTCGTGAACTGTGTAAAATCATTTGAGCCCAAAATTCACTTGGTTTACCAGAAATGAACTCTTGTTTGGAGGAAGACAGTCATCCTGTGGTTTAACTCCGTTTCTGAAAGGAAATTCAGACCAGTGTTCTCATCCATGGAACACACTTTGTTGTAACGCAAGAAGCATGCTCTTCTTTCAAGCATCTCTAATACAGCAAGAACCATGAACGTGCCCAGAAAAAAATAACTGTGTTTCCTAATCATAGGGACCATATGTAGATCAAATCTGCTTATGAAACTGATACTAACCTCAGCTCCACTTACATAAATGCTCTTTAGTTAATTGTGAGAATCGCGTTGGGTTCGTGAACTGTGTAAAATCATTTGAGACCAAAATTCACTTGGTTTACCAGAAATGAACTCTTGCTTGTAGGAAGACACAGATCTTGGGCTTCAACTCCGTTTCTGAAGGGAAATTCAGAGCAGTGTTCTCATCCATGAAACACACTCTGTTTTAATGCTAGAAGCATGCTCTTCTTTCGAGCGTCTCTAATACACCAAGAACCATGAGAATGCCCAGAAAAAAAGAACTGTGTTTCCTACTCATAAGGACCACACATAGTTCAACTCTGCTTATGAAACTGATACAAACCACAGCTCCACTTACATAACTGATCTTTAGTTAATAGTGAGAATCGCGTTGGGTTCGTGAACTGTGTAAAATCATTTGAGCCCAAAATTCACTTGGTTTACCAGAAATGAACTCTTGTTTGGAGGAAGACACATATCCTGTGGATTAACTTCGTTTCTGAAGGGAAATTCAGAGCAGTGTTCTCATCCATGAAAAACACTCTGTTTTAACGCAAGAAGCAAGCTCTTCCTTTGAGCGTCTCTAATACAGCAAGAACCATGAGCATGCCCAGAAAAAAAGACCTGTGTTTCCTACTCTACGGACCATATGCAGTTCAATTCTACTTATGGAACTGATACTAACCACAGCTCCACTTACAAAAATGCTCTTTAGTTAATAGTGAGATTTGCGTTGGGTTCGTGAACTGTGCAAAATCATTAGAGCCCAAAATTCACTTGGTTTACCAGAAATGAACTATTGCTTGTAGGAAGAGACAGATCCTGTGGTTTAACTCTGTTTCTCAAGGGAAATTAAGACCAGTGTTCTCATCCATGGAACACACTCTGTTTTAACGCAAGAAGCAAGCTCTTCTTTCGAGGGTCTCTAATACACCAAGAACCATGAGAATGCCCAGAAAAAAAGAACTGTATTTCCTACTCATACGGACCATATGTAGTTCAACTTTACTTATGAAAGTGATACAAAACACAGCTCCACTTACAAAAATGCTCTTTAGTTCATAGTGAGAATCGCGTTGAATTCGTGAACTGTGTAAAATCATTTGAGCCCAAAATTCACTTGGTTTACGAGAAATGAACTCTTGCTGTAGGAAGACACAGATCTTGGGCTTCAACTCCGTTTCTGAAGGGAAATTCAGAGCAGTGTTCCAATCCATGAAACACACTCTGTTTTAATGCTAGAAGCATGCTCTTCTTTCGAGCGTCTCTAATACAGCAAGAACCATGAGCATGCCCAGAAAAAAAGACCTGTGTTTCCTACTCATACGGACCATATGCAGTTCAATTCTACTTATGGAACTGATACTAACCACAGCTCCACTTACAAAAATGCTCTTTAGTTAATAGTGAGATTTGCGTTGGGTTCGGGAACTGTGCAAAATCATTAGAGCCCAAAATTCACTTGGTTTACCAGAAATGAACTATTGCTTGTAGGAAGAGACAGATCCTGTGGTTTAACTCTGTTTCTCAAGGGAAATTAAGACCAGTGTTCTCATCCATGGAACACACTCTGTTTTAACGCAACAAGCAAGCTCTTCTTTCGAGGGTCTCTAATAGAGCAGGAACCATGTGAATGCCCAGAAAAAAATAACTGTATTTCCTAATCATACGGACCATATGTAGTTCAACTTTACTTATGAAAGTGATACAAAACACAGCTCTACTTACATAAATGCTCTTTAGTTAATAGTGAGAATTGCGTGGGGTTCCTGAACTGTTTAAAATCATTTGAGCCCAAAATTCACTTGGTTTACCAGAAATGAACTCTTGCTTGTAGGAAGACACATATCCTGTGGATTAACTCCGTTTCTGAAGGGAAAATCAGACCAGTGTTCTCATCCTTGAAATACACTCTGTTTCAACGCAAGGAGCAAACTCTTCTTTCGAGCGTCTCTAATGCAGCAAGAACCATGAGCATGACGAGAAAATACAAACTGTATTTCCTACTCATACGGACCATATGTAGTTCATCTCTACTTATGAAACTGGTACAAACCACAGCTCCACTTACGTAAATGCTCTTTAGTTAATTGTGAGAATCGCTTTGGGTTCCTGACCTGTGTAAAAACATTTGAGCCCAAAATTCACATAGTTTTCCAGAAATGAACTCTTGCTTGTAAGAAGACACAGACCCAGTGGTTTAACTCCATTTCTGAAAGGAAATTCAGACCAGTGTTCTCATCCATGGAACACACTCTGTTGTAACGCAAGAAGCATGCTCTTCTTTCCAGCATCTCTAATACAGCAAGAACCATGAGCATGCCCAGAAAAAAATAACTGTGTTTCCTACTCATAGGGACCATATGTAGTTCAACTCTACTCATGGAACTGATACTAACCACAGCTCCACTTACATAAATTCTCTTTAGTTAATAGTGAGAATCGCGTTGGATTCGTGAACTGTGTAAAATCATTTGAGCCCAAAATTCACTAGGTTTACGAGAAATGAACTCTTGCTGTAGGAAGACACAGATCTTGGGCTTCAACTCCGTCTCTGAAGGGAAATTCAGAGCAGTGTTCTCATCCATGAAACACACTCTGTTGTAACGCAAGAAGCATGCTCTTCTTTCCAGCATCTCTAATACAGCAAGAACCATGAGCATGCCCAGAAAAAAAGAACTGTGTTTCCTACTCATACGGACCACACGTAGTTTAACTCTGCTTATGAAACTGATACAAACCACAGCTCCACTTACAAAAATGCTCTTTAGTTAATAGTGAGAATCGCGTTGGATTCGTTAACTGTGTAAAATCATTTGAGCCCAAAATTCACTTGGTTTACGAGAAATGAACTCTTGCTGTAGGAAGACACAGATCTTGGGCTTCAACTCCGTTTCTTAAGGGAAATTCAGAGCAGTGTTCTCATCCATGAAACACACTCTGTTTTAATGCTAGAAGCATGCTCTTCTTTGGAGCGTCTCTAATACAGCAAGAACCATGAGCATGCCCAGAAAAAAAGACCTGTGTTTCCTACTCATACGGACCATATGTAGTTCAATTCTACTTATGGAACTGATACTAACCACAGCTCCACTTACATAAATGCTTTCTAGTCAATAGTGAGATTTGTGTTGGGTTCGGGAACTGTGCAAAATCATTAGAGCCCAAAAATCATTTGGTTTACCCGAAATGAACTCTTGCTTGTAGGAAGACACAAATCCTGTGGTTTAACTCCGTTTCTGAAAGGAAATTCAGACCAGTGTTCTCATCCATGGAACACACTCTGTTGTAACGCAAGAAGCAAGCTCTTCTTTCAAGCATCTCTAATACATCAAGAACCATGAACATGCCCAGAAAAAAGAACTGTGTTTCCTACTCATACGGACCATATGTAGTTCAACTCTACTTACGAAACTTATACTAACCACAGCTCCACTTACATACGTGCTCTTTAGTTAATAGTGAGAATCACGTTGGGTCTGGGAACTGTGTAAAATCATTTGAGCCCAAAATTCCCTTGGTTTACCAGAAATGAACTCTTGCTTGGAGGAAGACACATATCCTGTGGATTAACTCCGTTTCTGAAGGGAAATTCAGAGCAGTGTTCTCATCCATGAAAAACACTCTGTTTTAACGCAAGAAGCAAGCTCTTCTTTCGAGCGTCTCTAATACACCAAGAACCATGAGAATGCCCAGAAAAAAAGAACTGTGTTTCCTACATATACGGACCACTACATAGTTCAACTCTGCTTATGAAACTGATACAAACCACAGCTCCACTTACATAAATGCTCTTTAGTTAATAGTGAAATTCGCGTCAGATTAGTGAAATGTGTAAAATCTTTTGATACACAAATTCACATAGTTTTCCTGAAATGAACTCTTGCTTGTAGGAAGACACAGATCCTGTGGATTAACTCCGTTTCTGAATGGAAATTCAGAGCAGTGTTCTCATCCTTGAAACACACTCTGTTTTAACGCAAGAAGCAAGCTCTTCTTTCGAGCGTCTCTAATACAGCAAGAACCATATGCATGCCTAGAAAAAAAGAACTGTATTTCCTACTCATACGGACCATATGTAGTTCAACTTTACTTATGAAACTGATACAAACCACAGCTCTACTTACATAAATGCTCTTTAGTTAATTGTAAGAATCGCTTTGGATTCCTGAACTTTGTAAAATAATTTGAGCCCAAAATTCACTTGGTTTACCAGAAATGACCTCTTGCTTGTAGGAAGACACAGATCCTGGGCTTTAACTCCGTTTCTGAAGGGAAATTCAGAGCAGTATTCTCATTCATTAAACACACTCGGTTTTAGTGCAAGAAGCAAGCTCTTCTTTCGAGCATCTCTAATACAGCAAGAAACATGAGCATGCCCAGAAAAAAAGAACTGTGTTTCCTACTCATAGGGACCATATGTAGTTCAACTCTTCTTACGAAACTTATACTAAGCACAGCTCCACTTACATAAGTGCTCTTTAGTTAATAGTGAGAAACACGTTGGGTTCGGGAACTCTGTAAAATCATTGGAGCCCAAAATTCACTTGGTTTACCAGAAATGAACTCTTGCTTGTAGGAAGACACAAATCCTGTGGATTAACTCCGTTTCTGAATGGAAATTCAGAGCAGTGTTCTCATCCATGAAAAACACTCTGTTTTAACGCAAGAAGCAAGCTCTTCTTTCGAGCCTCTCTAATACATCCAGAACCATGAGAATGCCCAGAAAAAAAGAACTGTGTTTCCTACTCATACGGACCACATGTAGTTCAACTCTGCTTATGAAACTGATACAAACCACAGCTCCACTTACATAAATGCTCTTTAGTTAATAGTAAGAATCGCGTTGGGTTCGGGAACTGTTTAAAATCATTTGAGCCCAAAATTCACTTGGTTTACCAGAAATGAACTCTTGCTTGTAGGAAGACACAGATCCTGTGGTTTTACTCCGTTTCTCAAGGTAAAATAAGACCAGTGTTCTCATCCATGGAACACACTCTGTTTTAACGCAAGAAGCAAGCTCTTCTTTCGAGGGTCTCTAATAGAGCAAGAACCATGTGAACGCCCAGAAAAAAAGAACTGTATTTCCTACTCATACGGACCATATGTAGTTCAACTTTACTTATGAAAGTGATACAAAACACAGCTCTACTTACATAAATGCTCTTAAGTTAATTGTGAGAATTGCGTTGCGTTCCTGAACTGTTTAAAATCATTTGAGCCCAAAATTCACTTGGTTTACCAGAAATGAACTCTTGCTTTTAGGAAGACACATATCCTGTGGATTAACTCCGTTTCTGAAGGGAAATTCAGACCTGTGTTCTCATCCTTGAAATACACTCTGTTTTCACGCAAGAAGCAAGCTCTTCTTTCCAGCATCGATTATACAGCAAGAACCATGAGCATGCCGAGAAAAAAAGAACTGTATTTCCTACTCATACGGACCACACGTAGTTCAACTCTGCTTATGAAACTGATACAAACCACAGCTCCACTTACATAAATGCTCTTTAGTTAATAGTGAGATTCGCGTCGGATTCGTGAACTGTGTAAAATTTTTTGATACCCAAATTCACATAGTTTTCCAGAAATGAACTCTTGCCTGTAGGAAGACACAGATCCTGTGGAATAACTCCGTTTCTGAAGGGAAATTCAGAGCAGTGATCTCATCCATGAAATACACTCTGTTTTAACTCAAGTAGCAAGCCCTTCTTTCCAGCATCGCTAATACAGCAAGAACCATGAGCATGCCGAGAAAAAAAGAACTGTATTTCCTGCTCATATAGACCATATATAGTTCAACTCTACTTATGAAACTGATACAAACCTCAGCTCCACTTACATAAATTCTCTTTAGTTAATAGTGAGAAGCAGGTTGGGTTCGTCAACTGTGTAAAATCATTTGAGCCCAAAATTCACTTGGTTTACGAGAAATGAACTCTTGCTGTAGGAAGACACAGATCTTGGGCTTTAACTCCGTTTCTGAAGGGAAATTCAGAGCAGTGTTCTCATCCATGAAAAACACTCTGTTTTAACGCAAGAAGCAAGCTCTTCCTTTGAGCGTCTCTTATACACCAAGAAACATGAGCGTGCAAAGAAATAAAGAACTGTTTTTCCTACTCATACGGACCACACGTAGTTCAACTCTGCTTATGAAACTGATACAAACCACAGCTCCACTTACATAAAAGCTCTTTAGTTTATAGTGAGATTCGCGTTGGATTCGTGAACTGTGTAAAATCATTTGAGCCAAAAATTCTCTTGGTTTACCAGAAATGAACTCTTGCTTGTAGGAAGACACAGATCCTGGCCTTTAACTCTGTTTCTGAAGGGCAATTCAGAGCAGTGTTCTCATCCATGAAACACGCTCTGTTTTAATGCTAGAAGCATGCTCTTCTTTCGAGCGTCTCTTATACACCAAGAAACATGAGCATGCCCAGAAAAAAAGAACTATTTCCTACTCATACGGACCACATGTAGTTCAACTCTATTTATGAAACTGATACAAACCTCAGCTCCACTTACATAAATGCTCTTTAGTTAATTGTGAGAATCGCTTTGGGTTCCTGAACTGTGTAAAATCATTTGTGCCCAAAATTCACATAGTTTTCCAGAAATGAACTCTTGCTTGTAGCAAGACACAGATCCTGTGGAATAACTCCGTTTCTGAAGGGAAATTCAGAGCAGTGATCTCATCCATGAAATACACTCTGTTTTAACTCAAGAAGCAAGCTTTTCTTTCCAGCATCGCTAATACAGCAAGAACCATGAGCATGCCGAGAAAAAAAGAACTGTATTTCCTGCTCATACACACCATATATAGTTCAACTCTACTTATGAAACTGATACAAACCTCAGCTCCACTTACATAAATGCTCTTTATTTAATTGTGAGAATCGCTTTGGGTTCCTGAACTGTGTAAAATCATTTGATACCCAAATTCACATAGTATTCCAGAAATAAACTCTTGCTTGTAGGAAGACACACATCCTGTGGTTTAACTCCGTTTCTGAAGGGAAATTAAGACCAGTGTTCTCATCCATGGAAAACACTCTGTTTTAACTCAAGAAGCAAGCTCTTCTTTCCAGCATCTCTAATACAGCATTAACCATGAGTATGCCCAGAGTAAAAGAACTTTGTTTACGGCTCATACAGACCATATGTAGTTCAACTCTGTTTATGAAATTGATACGAAATACACCTCCAATTACATATATGCTGTTTAGTTACTTGTGAGAATGGCGTTGGGTTCGTGAACTATGTAAAATATTTGAGCCCAAAATTCACTTGGTTTACCAGAAATGAAATCTTGCTTTAGGAAGACACAAATCCTGCGGTTTAACTCCGTTTCTGAAAGGAAATTCAGAGCAGTATTCTCATTCATTAAACACACTCTGTTTTAGTGCAAGAAGCAAGCTCTTCTTTCGAGCATCTCTAATACAGCAAGAAACATGAGCATGCCCAGAAAAAAAGAACTGTGTTTCCTACTCATACGGACCACACGTAGTTTAACTCTGCTGATGAAACTGATACAAACCACAGCTCCACTTACACAGATGCTCTTTAGTTCATAGTGAGAATCGCGTTGGATTCGTGAACTGTGTAAAATCATTTGAGCCCAAAATTCACTTGGTTTACGAGAAATGAACTCTTGCTGTAGGAAGACACAGATCTTGGGCTTCAACTCCGTTTCTGAAGGGAAATTCAGAGCAGTGTTCCAATGCATGAAACACACTCTGATTTAATGCTAGAAGCATGCTCTTCTTTCGAGCGTCTCTAATACAGCAAGAACCATGAGCATGCCCAGAAAAAAAGACCTGTGTTTCCTACTCATACGGACCATATGTAGTTCAATTCTACTTATGGAACTGATACTAACCACAGCTCCACTTACATAAATGCTCTTTAGTTAATAGTGAGATTTGCGTTGGGTTCCGGAACTGTGCAAAATCATTAGAGCCCAAAATTCATTTGGTTTACCAGAAATGAACTCTTGCTTTAGGAAGACACAAATCCTGTGGTTTAACTCCGTTTCTGAAAGGAAATTCAGACCAGTGTTCTCATCCATGGAACACACTCTGTTGTAACGCAAGAAGCATGCTCTTCTTTCAAGCATCTCTAATACAGCAAGAACCATGAACATGCCCAGAAAAAAAGAACAGTGTTTCCTACTCATAGGGACCATATGTAGTTCAAATCTGCTTATGAAACTGATACTAACCACAGCTCCACTTACATAAATGCTCTTTGGTTAATTGTGAGAATCGCGTTGGGTTCGTGAACTGTGTAAAATCATTTGAGACCAAAATTCACTTGGTTTACCAGAAATGAACTCTTGCTTGTAGGAAGACACAGATCTTGGGATTCAACTCCGTTTCTAAAGGGAAATTCAGAGCAGAGTTCTCATCAATGAAACACACTCTGTTTTAATGCTAGAAGCATGCTCTTCTTTCAAGCGACTCTAATACAGCAAGAACCATGAGCATGCCCAGAAAAAAGAACTGTGTTTCCTACTCATACGGACCATAAGAAGTTCAACTCTACTTATGAAACTTATACTAACCACAGCTCCACTTACATAAGTGCTCTTTAGTTAATAGTGAGAATCACGTTGGGTTCGGGAACTGTGTAAAATCATTTGAGCCCAAAATTCACTGGGTTTACCAGAAATGAATTCTTGCTTGGAGGAAGACACATATCCTGTGGATTAACTCCGTTTCTGAAGGGAAATTCAGAGTAGTGTTCTCATCCATGAAAATCACTCTATTTTAACGCAAGAAGCAAGCTCTTCCTTCGAGCGTCTCTAATACACCAAGAACCATGAGAATGCCCAGAAAAAAAGAACTGTATTTCCTACTCATACGGACCATATGTTGTTCAACTTTACTTATGAAACTGATACAAACCACAGCTCTAATTACATAAATGCTCTTTAGTTAATTGTAAGAATCGCTTTGGGTTCCTGAACTGTGTAAAATAATTTGAGCCCAAAATTCACTTGGTTTACCAGGAATGAACTCTTGCTTGTAGGAAGACACAGATCCTGGGCTTTAACACCGTTTCTGAAGGGAAATTCAGAGCACTATTCTCATTCATTAAACACACTCGGTTTTAGTGCAAGAAGCAAGCTCTTCTTTCGAGCATCTCTAATACACCAAGAAACATGAGCATGCCCAGAAAAAAAGAACTGTGTTTCCTACTCATACGGACCACACGTAGTTTAACTCTGCTTATGAAACTGATACAAACCACAGCTACACTTACAAAAATGCTCTTTAGTTAATAGTGAGAATCGCGTTGGATTCGTGAACTGTGTAAAATCATTTGAGCCCAAAATTCACTTGGTTTACGAGAAATGAACTCTTGCTGTAGGAAGACACAGATCTTGGGCTTCAACTCCGTTTCTGAAGGGAAATTCAGAGCAGTGTTCTCATGCATGAAACACACTCTGTTTTAATGCTAGAAGCATGATCTTCTTTCAAGCGACTCTAATACAGCAAGAACCATGAGCATGCCCAGAAAAAAGAACTGTGTTTCCTACTCATACGGACCATATGAAATTCAACTCTACTTACGAAACTTATACTAACCACAGCTCCACTTACATAAGTTCTCTTTAGTTAATAGTGAGAATCACGTTGGGTTCGGGAACTGTGTAAAATCATTTGAGCCCAAAATTCCCTTGGTTTACCAGAAATGAATTCTTGCTTGGAGGAAGACACATATCCTGTGGATTAACTCCATTTCTGAAGGGAAATTCAGAGCAGTGTTCTCATCCATGAAAAACACTCTATTTTAACGCAAGAAGCAAGCTCTTCTTTCGAGCGTCTCTAATACACCAAGAACCATGAGAATGCCCAGAAAAAAAGAACTGTATTTCCTACTCATACGGACCATATGTAGTTCAACTTTACTTATGAACCTGATACAAACCACAGCTCTACTTACTTAAAAGCTCTTTAGTTAAATGGTAAGAATCGCTTTAGGTTCCTGAACTGTGTAAAATAATTTGAGCCCAAAAATCACTTGGTTTACCAGAAATGAACTCTTGCTTGTAGGAAGACACAGATCCTGGGCTTTAACTCCGTTTCTGAAGGGAAATTCAGAGCAGTATTCTCATTCATTAAACACACTCTGTTTTAGTGCAAGAAGCAAGCTCTTCTTTGGAGCATCTCTAATACAGCAAGAAACATGAGCATGCCTAGAAAAAAAGAACTGTGTTTCCTACTCATACGGACCACACGTAGTTTAACTCTGCTTATGAAACTGATACAAACCACAGCTCCACTTACAAAAATGCTCTTTAGTTAATAGTGAGAATCGCGTTGGATTCGTGAACTGTGTAAAATTATTTGAGCCCAAAATTCACTTGGTTTACCAGAAATGAACTCTTGCTTGTAGGAAGACACAGATCCTGGGCTTTAACTCCATTTCTGAAGGGAAATTTAGAGCAGTATTCTCATTCATTAAACACACTCGGTTTTAGTGCAAGAAGCAAACTCTTCTTTCGAGCATCTCTAATACAGCAAGAAACATGAGCATGCCCAGAAAAAAAGAACTGTGTTTCCTACTCATACGGACCACACGTAGTTTAACTCTGCTTATGAAACTGATACAAACCACAGCTCCACTTACAAAAATGCTCTTTAGTTAATAGTGAGAATCGCGTTGGATTCGTGAACTGTGTAAAATCATTTGAGCCCAAAATTCACTTGGTTTACCAGAAATGAACTCTTGCTTTAGGAAGACACAAATCCTGTGGTTTAACTCCGTTTCTGAAAGGAAATTCAGACCAGTGTTCTCATCCATGGAACACACTCTGTTGTAACGCAAGAAGCATGCTCTTCTTTCAAGCATCTCTAATACAGCAAGAACCATGAACATGCCCAGAAAAAAAGAACAGTGTTTCCTACTCATAGGGACCATATGTAGTTCAAATCTGCTTATGAAACTGATACTAACCACAGCTCCACTTACATAAATGCTCTTTGGTTAATTGTGAGAATCGCGTTGGGTTCGTGAACTGTGTAAAATCATTTGAGACCAAAATTCACTTGGTTTACCAGAAATGAACTCTTGCTTGTAGGAAGACACAGATCTTGGGATTCAACTCCGTTTCTAAAGGGAAATTCAGAGCAGAGTTCTCATCAATGAAACACACTCTGTTTTAATGCTAGAAGCATGCTCTTCTTTCGAGCGTCTCTAATACACCAAGAACCATGAGAATGCCCAGAAAAAAAGAACTGTATTTCCTACTCATACGGACCATATGTAGTTCAACTTTACTTATGAACCTGATACAAACCACAGCTCTACTTACTTAAAAGCTCTTTAGTTAAATGGTAAGAATCGCTTTAGGTTCCTGAACTGTGTAAAATAATTTGAGCCCAAAATTCACTTGGTTTACCAGAAATGAACTCTTGCTTGTAGGAAGACACAGATCCTGGGCTTTAACTCCGTTTCTGAAGGGAAATTCAGAGCAGTATTCTCATTCATTAAACACACTCTGTTTTAGTGCAAGAAGCAAGCTCTTCTTTGGAGCATCTCTAATACAGCAAGAAACATGAGCATGCCTAGAAAAAAAGAACTGTGTTTCCTACTCATACGGACCACACGTAGTTTAACTCTGCTTATGAAACTGATACAAACCACAGCTCCACTTACAAAAATGCTCTTTAGTTAATAGTGAGAATCGCGTTGGATTCGTGAACTGTGTAAAATTATTTGAGCCCAAAATTCACTTGGTTTACGAGAAATGAACTCTTGCTGTAGGAAGACACAGATCTTGGGCTTCAACTCCGTTTCTGAAGGGAAATTTAGAGCAGTGTTCTCATCCATGGAACACACTCTGTTTTAACGCAAGAAGCAAGCTCTTCTTTCAAGGTTCTCTAATAGAGCACGAACCATGTGAATGCCCAGAAAAAAAGAACTGTATTTCCTACTCATACCGACCATATGTAGTTCAACTTTACTTATGAAATTGATACAAAACACAGCTCTACTTACATAAATGCTCTTTAGTTAATAGTGAGAATTGCGTTGGGTTCCTGAACTGTTTAAAATCATTTGAGCCCAAAATTCACTTGGTTTACCAGAAATGAACTCTTGCTTGTAGGAAGACACATATCCTGTGGATTAACTCCATTTCTGAAGGGAAATTCAGACCAGTGTTCTCATCCTTGAAATACACTCTTTTTCAACGCAAGAAGCAAGCTCTTCTTTCGAGCGTCTCTAATACAGCAAGAACCATATGCATGCCCAGAAAAAAAGAACTGTATTTCCTACTCATACGGACCATATGTAGTTCAACTTTACTTATGAACCTGATACAAACCACAGCTCTACTTACATAAATGCTCTTTAGTTAATTGTAAGAATCACTTTGGGTTCCTGAACTGTGTAAAATAATTTGAGCCCAAAATTCACTTGGTTTACCAGAAATGAACTCTTGCTTGTAGGAAGACACAGATCCTGGGCTTTAACTCCATTTCTGAAGGGAAATTTAGAGCAGTATTCTCATTCATTAAACACACTCGGTTTTAGTGCAAGAAGCAAACTCTTCTTTCGAGCATCTCTAATACAGCAAGAAACATGAGCATGCCCAGAAAAAAAGAACTGTGTTTCCTACTCATACGGACCACACGTAGTTTAACTCTGCTTATGAAACTGATACAAACCACAGCTCCACTTACAAAAATGCTCTTTAGTTAATAGTGAGAATCGCGTTGGATTCGTGAACTGTGTAAAATCATTTGAGCCCAAAATTCACTTGGTTTACCAGAAATGAACTCTTGCTTTAGGAAGACACAAATCCTGTGGTTTAACTCCGTTTCTGAAAGGAAATTCAGACCAGTGTTCTCATCCATGGAACACACTCTGTTGTAATGCAAGAAGCATGCTCTTCTTTCAAGCATCTCTAATACAGCAAGAACCATGAACATGCCCAGAAAAAAAGAACAGTGTTTCCTACTCATAGGGACCATATGTAGTTCAAATCTGCTTATGAAACTGATACTAACCACAGCTCCACTTACATAAATGCTCTTTGGTTAATTGTGAGAATCGCGTTGGGTTCGTGAACTGTGTAAAATCATTTGAGACCAAAATTCACTTGGTTTACCAGAAATGAACTCTTGCTTGTAGGAAGACACAGATCTTGGGATTCAACTCCGTTTCTAAAGGGAAATTCAGAGCAGAGTTCTCATCAATGAAACACACTCTGTTTTAATGCTAGAAGCATGCTCTTCTTTCGAGCGACTCTAATACAGCAAGAACCATGAGCATGCCCAGAAAAAAGAACTGTGTTTCCTACTCATACGGACCATATGAAGTTCAACTCTACTTATGAAACTTATACTAACCACAGCTCCACTTACATAAGTGCTCTTTAGTTAATAGTGAGAATCACGTTGGGTTCGGGAACTGTGTAAAATCATTTGAGCCCAAAATTCACTGGGTTTACCAGAAATGAATTCTTGCTTGGAGGAAGACACATATCCTGTGGATTAACTCCGTTTCTGAAGGGAAATTCAGAGCAGTGTTCTCATCCATGAAAAACACTCTATTTTAACGCAAGAAGCAAGCTCTTCCTTCGAGCGTCTCTAATACACCAAGAACCATGAGAATGCCCAGAAAAAAAGAACTGTATTTCCTACTCATACGGACCATATGTTGTTCAACTTTACTTATGAAACTGATACAAACCACAGCTCTAATTACATAAATGCTCTTTAGTTAATTGTAAGAATCGCTTTGGGTTCCTGAACTGTGTAAAATAATTTGAGCCCAAAATTCACTTGGTTTACCAGGAATGAACTCTTGCTTGTAGGAAGACACAGATCCTGGGCTTTAACACCGTTTCTGAAGGGAAATTCAGAGCACTATTCTCATTCATTAAACACACTCGGTTTTAGTGCAAGAAGCAAGCTCTTCTTTCGAGCATCTCTAATACACCAAGAAACATGAGCATGCCCAGAAAAAAAGAACTGTGTTTCCTACTCATACGGACCACACGTAGTTTAACTCTGCTTATGAAACTGATACAAACCACAGCTACACTTACAAAAATGCTCTTTAGTTAATAGTGAGAATCGCGTTGGATTCGTGAACTGTGTAAAATCATTTGAGCCCAAAATTCACTTGGTTTACGAGAAATGAACTCTTGCTGTAGGAAGACACAGATCTTGGGCTTCAACTCCGTTTCTGAAGGGAAATTCAGAGCAGTGTTCTCATGCATGAAACACACTCTGTTTTAATGCTAGAAGCATGCTCTTCTTTCAAGCGACTCTAATACAGCAAGAACCATGAGCATGCCCAGAAAAAAGAACTGTGTTTCCTACTCATACGGACCATATGAAATTCAACTCTACTTACGAAACTTATACTAACCACAGCTCCACTTACATAAGTTCTCTTTAGTTAATAGTGAGAATCACGTTGGGTTCGGGAACTGTGTAAAATCATTTGAGCCCAAAATTCCCTTGGTTTACCAGAAATGAATTCTTGCTTGGAGGAAGACACATATCCTGTGGATTAACTCCATTTCTGAAGGGAAATTCAGAGCAGTGTTCTCATCCATGAAAAACACTCTATTTTAACGCAAGAAGCAAGCTCTTCTTTCGAGCGTCTCTAATACACCAAGAACCATGAGAATGCCCAGAAAAAAAGAACTGTATTTCCTACTCATACGGACCATATGTAGTTCAACTTTACTTATGAACCTGATACAAACCACAGCTCTACTTACTTAAAAGCTCTTTAGTTAAATGGTAAGAATCGCTTTAGGTTCCTGAACTGTGTAAAATAATTTGAGCCCAAAATTCACTTGGTTTACCAGAAATGAACTCTTGCTTGTAGGAAGACACAGATCCTGGGCTTTAACTCCGTTTCTGAAGGGAAATTCAGAGCAGTATTCTCATTCATTAAACACACTCTGTTTTAGTGCAAGAAGCAAGCTCTTCTTTGGAGCATCTCTAATACAGCAAGAAACATGAGCATGCCTAGAAAAAAAGAACTGTGTTTCCTACTCATACGGACCACACGTAGTTTAACTCTGCTTATGAAACTGATACAAACCACAGCTCCACTTACAAAAATGCTCTTTAGTTAATAGTGAGAATCGCGTTGGATTCGTGAACTGTGTAAAATTATTTGAGCCCAAAATTCACTTGGTTTACGAGAAATGAACTCTTGCTGGAGGAAGACACAGATCTTGGGCTTCAACTCCGTTTCTGAAGGGAAATTTAGAGCAGTGTTCTCATCCATGGAACACACTCTGTTTTAACGCAAGAAGCAAGCTCTTCTTTCGAGGTTCTCTAATAGAGCACGAACCATGTGAATGCCCAGAAAAAAAGAACTGTATTTCCTACTCATACCGACCATATGTAGTTCAACTTTACTTATGAAATTGATACAAAACACAGCTCTACTTACATAAATGCTCTTTAGTTAATAGTGAGAATTGCGTTGGGTTCCTGAACTGTTTAAAATCATTTGAGCCCAAAATTCACTTGGTTTACCAGAAATGAACTCTTGCTTGTAGGAAGACACATATCCTGTGGATTAACTCCATTTCTGAAGGGAAATTCAGACCAGTGTTCTCATCCTTGAAATACACTCTTTTTCAACGCAAGAAGCAAGCTCTTCTTTCGAGCGTCTCTAATACAGCAAGAACCATATGCATGCCCAGAAAAAAAGAACTGTATTTCCTACTCATACGGACCATATGTAGTTCAACTTTACTTATGAAACTGATACAAACCACAGCTCTACTTACATAAATGCTCTTTAGTTAATTGTAAGAATCACTTTGGGTTCCTGAACTGTGTAAAATAATTTGAGCCCAAAATTCACTTGGTTTACTAGAAATGAACTCTTGCTTGTAGGAAGACACAGATCCTGGGCTTTAACTCCATTTCTGAAGGGAAATTTAGAGCAGTATTCTCATTCATTAAACACACTCGGTTTTAGTGCAAGAAGCAAACTCTTCTTTCGAGCATCTCTAATACAGCAAGAAACATGAGCATGCCCAGAAAAAAAGAACTGTGTTTCCTACTCATACGGACCACACGTAGTTTAACTCTGCTTATGAAACTGATACAAACCACAGCTCCACTTACAAAAATGCTCTTTAGTTAATAGTGAGAATCGCGTTGGATTCGTGAACTGTGTAAAATCATTTGAGCCCAAAATTCACTTGGTTTACGAGAAATGAACTCTTGCTGTAGGAAGACACAGATCTTGGGCTTCAACTCCGTTTCTTAAGGGAAATTCAGAGCAGTGTTCTCATCCATGAAACACACTCTGTTTTAATGCTAGAAGCATGCTCTTCTTTCGAGCGTCTCTAATACAGCAAGAACCATGAGCATGCCCAGAAAAAAAGACCTGTGTTTCCTACTCATACGGACCATATGTAGTTCAATTCTAATTATGGAACTGATACTAACCACAGCTCCACTTACATAAATGCTCTCTAGTCAATAGTGAGATTTGTGTTGGGTTCGGGAACTGTGCAAAATCATTAGAGCCCAAAAATCATTTGGTTTACCCGAAATGAACTCTTGCTTGTAGGAAGACACAAATCCTGTGGTTTAACTCCGTTTCTGAAAGGAAATTCAGACCAGTGTTCTCATCCATGGAACACACTCTGTTGTAACGCAAGAAGCAAGCTCTTCTTTCAAGCATCTCTAATATATCAAGAACCATGAACATGCCCAGAAAAAAGAACTGTGTTTCCTACTCATACGGACCATATGTAGTTCAACTCTACTTACGAAACTTATACTAACCACAGCTCCACTTACATAAGTGCTCTTTAGTTAATAGTGAGAATCACGTTGGGTTCGGGAACTGTGTAAAATCATTTGAGCCCTAAATTCCCTTGGTTTACCAGAAATGAACTCTTGCTTGGAGGAAGACACATATCCTGTGGATTAACTCCGTTTCTGAAGGGAAATTCAGACCAGTGTTCTCATCCTTGAAATACACTCTGTTTTCACGCAAGAAGCAAGCTCTTCTTTCGAGCGTCTCTAATACAGCAAGAACCATGAGCATGCCGAGAAAATAAGAACTGTATTTCCTACTCATACGGACCATATGTAGTTCAACTCTACTTATGAAACTGGTAAAAACCACAGCTCCACTTACGTAAATGCTCTTTAGTTAATTGTGAGAATCGCTTTGGGTTCCTGACCTCTGTTAAATAATTTGAGCACAAAATTCACTTGGTTTACCAGAAATGAACTCTTGCTTGTAGGAAGACACAGATCCTGGGCTTTAACTCCGTTTCTGAAGGGAAATTCAGAGCAGTATTCTCATTCATTAAACACACTCTGTTTTAGTGCAAGAAGCAAGCTCTTCTTTGGAGCATCTCTAATACAGCAAGAAACATGAGCATGCCCAGAAAAAAAGAACTGTGTTTCCTACTCATACGGACCACACGTAGTTTAACTCTGCTTATGAAACTGATACAAACCACAGCTACACTTACAAAAATGCTCTTTAGTTAATAGTGAGAATCGCGTTGGATTCGTGAACTGTGTAAAATCATTTGAGCCCAAAATTCACTTGGTTTACGAGAAATGAACTCTTGCTGTAGGAAGACACAGATCTTGTGCTTCAACTCCGTTTCTGTAGGGAAATTCAGAGCAGTGTTCTCATCCATGAAACACACTCTGTTTTAATGCTAGAAGCATGCTCTTCTTTCGAGCGTCTCTAATACAGCAAGAAGCATGAGCATGCCCAGAAAAAAAGACCTGTGTTACCTACTCATACGGACCACACGTAGTTCAACTCTGCTTATGAAACTGATACAAACCACAGCTCTACTTACATAAATGCTCTTTAGTTAATAGTAAGAATCGCGTTGGGTTCGGGAACTGTTTAAAATCATTTGAGCCCAAAATTCACTTGGTTTACCAGAAATGAACTATTGCTTGTAGGAAGAGACAGATCCTGTGGTTTAACTCTGTTTCTCAAGGGAAATTAAGACCAGTGTTCTCATCCATGGAACACACTCTGTTTTAACGCAAGAAGCAAGCTCTTCTTTCGAGGGTCTCTAATAGAGCAAGAACCATGTGAATGCCCAGAAAAAAAGAACTGTATTTCCTACTCATACGGACCATATGTAGTTCAACTTTACTTATGAAAGTGATACAAAACACAGCTCTACTTACATAAATGCTCTTTAGTTAATAGTGAGAATTGCGTTGGGTTCCTGAACTGTTTAAAATCATTTGAGCCCAAAATTCACTTGGTTTACCAGAAATGAACTCTTGCTTGTAGGAAGACACATATCCTGTGGATTAACTCCGTTTCTGAAGGGAAATTCAGACCAGTGTTCTCATCCTTGAAATACACTATGTTTCAACGCAAGAAGCAAGCTCTTCTTTCGAGTGTCTCTAATGCAGCAAGAACCATGAGCATGACGAGAAAATAAGAACTGTATTTCCTACTCATATGAACCATATGTAGTTCAACTCTACTTATGAAACTGGTACAAACCACAGCTCCACTTACGTAAATGCTCTTTAGTTAATTGTGAGAATCGCTTTGGGTTCCTGACGTGTGTAAAATCATTTGAGCCCAAAATTCACATAGTTTTCCAGAAATGAACTCTTGCTTGTAGGAAGACACAGACCCAGTGGTTTAACTCCGTTTCTGAAAGGAAATTCAGACCCGTGTTCTCATCCATGGAACACACTCTGTTGTAACGCAAGAAGCATGCTCTTCTTTCCAGCATCTCTAATACAGGAAGAACCATGAGCATGCCCAGAAAAAAATAACTGTGTTTCCTACTCATAGGGACCATATGTAGTTCGACTCTACTCATGGAACTGATACTAACCACAGCTCCACTTACAAAATTCTCTTTAGTTAATAGTGAGAATCACGTTGGATTCGTGAACTGTGTAAAATCATTTGAGCCCAAAATTCACTTGGTTTACGAGAAATGAACTCTTGCTGTAGGAAGACACAGATCTTGGGCTTCAACTCCGTTTCTGAAGGGAAATTCAGAGCAGTGTTCTCATCCATGAAACACACTCTGTTTTAATGCTAGAAGCATGCTCTTCTTTCGAGCGTCTCTAATACAGCAAGAACCATGAGCATGCCTAGAAAAAAAGACCTGTGTTTCCTACTCATACGGACCACACGTAGTTTAACTCTGCTGATGAAACTGATACAAACCACAGCTCCACTTACACAGATGCTCTTTAGTTCATAGTGAGAATCTCGTTGGATTCGTGAACTGTGTAAAATCATTTGAGCCCAAAATTCACTTGGTTTACGAGACATGAACTCTTGCTGTAGGAAGACACAGATCTTGGGCTTCAACTCCGTTTATGAAGGGAAATTCAGAGCAGTGTTCTCATGCATGAAACCCACTCTGTTTTAATGCTAGAAGCATGCTCTTCTTTCGAGCGTCTCTAATACAGCAAGAACCATGAGCATGCCCAGAAAAAAAGACCTGTGTTTCCTACTCATACGGACCATATGTAGTTCAATTCTACTTCTGGAACTGATACTAACCACAGCTCCACTTACATAAATGCTCTCTAGTTAATAGTGAGATTTGCGTTGGGTTCGGGAACTGTGCAAAATCATTACAGCCCAAAAATCATTTGGATTACCCGAAATGAACTCTTGCTTGTAGGAAGACACAAATCCTGTGGTTTAACTCCGTTTCTGAAAGGAAATTCAGACCAGTGTTCTCATCCATGGAACACACTCTATTGTAACGCAAGAAGCAAGCTCTTCTTTCAAGCATCTCTAATACATCAAGAACCATGAACATGCCCAGAAAAAAAGAACTGTGTTTCCTACTCATAGGGACCATATGTAGTTCAACTCTACTTACGAAACTTATATTAACCACAGCTCCACTTACATAAGTGCTCTTTAGTTAATAGTGAGAATCACGTTGGGTTCGGGAACTCTGTAAAATCATTTGAGCCCAAAATTCACTTGGTCTACCAGAAATGAACTCTTGCTTGTAGGAAGACACATATCCTGTGGATTAACTCCGTTTCTGAAGGGAAATTCAGACCAGTGTTCTCATCCTTGAAATACACTCTGTTTTAACTCAAGAAGCAAGCTCTTCTTTCGAGCGTCTCTAATACAGCAAGAACCATGAGCTTGCCGAGAAAATAAGAACTGTATTTCCTACTCATATGAACCATATGTAGTTCAACTCTACTTATGAAACTGGTACAAACCACAGCTCCACTTACGTAAATGCTCTTTAGTTAATTGTGAGAATCGCTTTGGCTTCCTGACCTGTGTAAAATCATTTGAGCCCAAAATTCATATAGTTTTCCAGAAATGAACTCTTGCTTGTAGCTAGACACAGATCCTGTGGAATAACTCCGTTTCTGAATGGACATACAGAGCAGTGTTCTCATCCATGAAATACACTCTGTTTTAACTCAAGAAGCAAGCTCTTCTTTCCAGCATCGATAATACAGCAAGAACCCTGAGCATGCCGAGAAAAAAAGAACTGTATTTCCTACTCATACGGACCACACGTAGTTCAACTCTGCTTATGAAACTGATACAAACCACAGCTCCACTTACATAAATGCTCTTTAGTTAATAGTGAGATTCGCGTCGGATTCGTGAACTGTTTAAAATCTTTTGATACCCAAATTCACATAGTTTTCCAGAAATGAACTCTTGCTTGTAGGAAGACACAGATCCTGTGGATTAACTCCGTTTCTGAATGGAAATTCAGAGCAGTGTTCTCATCCTTGAAACACACTATGTTTTAACGCAAGAAGCAGCCTCTTCTTTCGAGCGTCTCTAATAGAGCAAGAACCATATGCATGCCCAGAAAAAAAGAACTGTATTTCCTACTCATACGGACCATATGTAGTTCAACTTTACTTATGAAACTGATACAAACCACAGCTCTACTTACTTAAAAGCTCTTTAGTTAATTGTAAGAATCGCTTTTGGTTCCTGAACTGTGTAAAATAATTTGAGCCCAAAATTCACTTGGTTTACCAGAAATGAACTCTTGCTTGTAGGAAGACACAGATCCTGGGCTTTAACTCCGTTTCTGAAGGGAAATTCAGAGCAGTATTCTCATTCATTAAACACACTCTGTTTTAGTGCAAGAAGCAAACTCTTCTTTCGAGCATCTCTAATACAGCAAGAAACATGAGCATGCCCAGAAAAAAAGAACTGTGTTTCCTACTCATAGGGACCACACGTAGTTTAACTCTGCTTATGAAACTGATACAAACCACAGCTCCACTTACAAAAATGCTCTTTAGTTAATAGTGAGAATCGCGTTGGATTCGTGAACTGTGTAAAATCATTTGAGCCCAAAATTCACTTGGTTTACGAGAAATGAACTCTTGCTGTAGGAAGACACAGATCTTGGGCTTCAACTCCGTTTATGAAGGGAAATTCAGAGCAGTGTTCTCATGCATGAAACACACTCTGTTTTAATGCTAGAAGCATGCTCTTCTTTTGAGCGTCTCTAATACAGCAAGAACCATGAGCATGCCCAGAAAAAAAGACCTGTGTTTCCTACTCATACGGACCATATGTAGTTCAATTCTACTTATGGAACTGATACTAACCACAGCTCCACTTACATAAATGCTCTCTAGTTAATAGTGAGATTTGCGTTGGGTTCGGGAACTGTGCAAAATCATTACAGCCCAAAAATCATTTGGATTACCCGAAATGAACTCTTGCTTGTAGGAAGACACAAATCCTGTGGTTTAACTCCGTTTCTGAAAGGAAATTCAGACCAGTGTTCTCATCCATGGAACACACTCTGTTGTAACGCAAGAAGCAAGCTCTTCTTTCGAGTGTCTCTAATACAGCAAGAACCATGAGCTTGCCAAGAAAATAAGAACTGTATTTCCTACTCATATGAACCATATGTAGTTCAACTCTACTTATGAAACTGGTACAAACCACAGCTCCACTTACGTAAATGCTCTTTAGTTAATTGTGAGAATCGCTTTGGGTTCCTGACCTGTGTAAAATCATTTGAGCCCAAAATTCATATAGTTTTCCAGAAATGAACTCTTGCTTGTAGCAAGACACAGATCCTGTGGAATAACTCCGTTTCTGAATGGACATTCAGAGCAGTGTTCTCATCCATGAAATACACTCTGTTTTAACTCAAGAAGCAAGCTCTTCTTTCCAGCATTGCTAATACAGCAAGAACCATGAGCATGCCTAGAAAAAAAGAACTGTATTTCCTACTCATACGGACCACACGTAGTTCAACTCTGCTTATGAAACTGATACAAACCACAGCTCCACTTACATAAATGCTCTTTAGTTAATAGTGAGATTCGCGTCGGATTCGTGAACTGTGTAAAATCTTTTGATACCCAAATTCACATAGTTTTCCAGAAATGAACTCTTGCTTGTAGGAAGACACAGATCCTGTGGATTAACTCCGTTTCTGAATGGAAATTCAGAGCAGTGTTCTCATCCTTGAAACACACTCTGTTTTAACGCAAGAAGCAACCTCTTCTTTCGAGCGTCTCTAATACAACAAGAACCATATGCATGCCCAGAAAAAAAGAACTGTATTTCCTACTCATACGGACCATATGTAGTTCAACTTTACTTATGAAACTGATACAAACCACAGCTCTACTTACATAAATGCTCTTTAGTTAATTGTAAGAATCACTTTGGGTTCCTGAACTGTGTAAAATAATTTGAGCCCAAAATTCACTTGGTTTACCAGAAATGAACTCTTGCTTGTAGGAAGACACAGATCCTGGGCTTTAACTCCATTTCTGAAGGGAAATTTAGAGCAGTATTCTCATTCATTAAACACACTCGGTTTTAGTGCAAGAAGCAAACTCTTCTTTCGAGCATCTCTAATACAGCAAGAAACATGAGCATGCCCAGAAAAAAAGAACTGTGTTTCCTACTCATACGGACCACACGTAGTTTAACTCTGCTTATGAAACTGATACAAACCACAGCTCCACTTACAAAAATGCTCTTTAGTTAATAGTGAGAATCGCGTTGGATTCGTGAACTGTGTAAAATCATTTGAGCCCAAAATTCACTTGGTTTACCAGAAATGAACTCTTGCTTTAGGAAGACACAAATCCTGTGGTTTAACTCCGTTTCTGAAAGGAAATTCAGACCAGTGTTCTCATCCATGGAACACACTCTGTTGTAACGCAAGAAGCATGCTCTTCTTTCAAGCATCTCTAATACAGCAAGAACCATGAGCATGCCCAGAAAAAAAGACCTGTGTTTCCTACTCATACGGACCATATGTAGTTCAATTCTACTTATGGAACTGATACTAACCACAGCTCCACTTACATAAATGCTCTCTAGTTAATAGTGAGATTTGCGTTGGGTTCGGGAACTGTGCAAAATCATTACAGCCCAAAAATCATTTGGATTACCCGAAATGAACTCTTGCTTGTAGGAAGACACAAATCCTGTGGTTTAACTCCGTTTCTGCAAGGAAATTCAGACCAGTGTTCTCATCCATGGAACACACTCTGTTGTAACGCAAGAAGCAAGCTCTTCTTTCGAGTGTCTCTAATACAGCAAGAACCATGAGCTTGCCAAGAAAATAAGAACTGTATTTCCTACTCATATGAACCATATGTAGTTCAACTCTACTTATGAAACTGGTACAAACCACAGCTCCACTTACGTAAATGCTCTTTAGTTAATTGTGAGAATCGCTTTGGGTTCCTGACCTGTGTAAAATCATTTGAGCCCAAAATTCATATAGTTTTCCAGAAATGAACTCTTGCTTGTAGCAAGACACAGATCCTGTGGAATAACTCCGTTTCTGAATGGACATTCAGAGCAGTGTTCTCATCCATGAAATACACTCTGTTTTAACTCAAGAAGCAAGCTCTTCTTTCCAGCATTGCTAATACAGCAAGAACCATGAGCATGCCTAGAAAAAAAGAACTGTATTTCCTACTCATACGGACCACACGTAGTTCAACTCTGCTTATGAAACTGATACAAACCACAGCTCCACTTACATAAATGCTCTTTAGTTAATAGTGAGATTCGCGTCGGATTCGTGAACTGTGTAAAATCTTTTGATACCCAAATTCACATAGTTTTCCAGAAATGAACTCTTGCTTGTAGGAAGACACAGATCCTGTGGATTAACTCCGTTTCTGAATGGAAATTCAGAGCAGTGTTCTCATCCTTGAAACACACTCTGTTTTAACGCAAGAAGCAACCTCTTCTTTCGAGCGTCTCTAATACAACAAGAACCATATGCATGCCCAGAAAAAAAGAACTGTATTTCCTACTCATACGGACCATATGTAGTTCAACTTTACTTATGAAACTGATACAAACCACAGCTCTACTTACATAAATGCTCTTTAGTTAATTGTAAGAATCACTTTGGGTTCCTGAACTGTGTAAAATAATTTGAGCCCAAAATTCACTTGGTTTACCAGAAATGAACTCTTGCTTGTAGGAAGACACAGATCCTGGGCTTTAACTCCATTTCTGAAGGGAAATTTAGAGCAGTATTCTCATTCATTAAACACACTCGGTTTTAGTGCAAGAAGCAAACTCTTCTTTCGAGCATCTCTAATACAGCAAGAAACATGAGCATGCCCAGAAAAAAAGAACTGTGTTTCCTACTCATACGGACCACACGTAGTTTAACTCTGCTTATGAAACTGATACAAACCACAGCTCCACTTACAAAAATGCTCTTTAGTTAATTGTGAGAATCGCTTTGGGTTCCTGACGTGTGTAAAATCATTTGAGCCCAAAATTCACATAGTTTTCCAGAAATGAACTCTTGCTTGTAGGAAGACACAGACCCAGTGGTTTAACTCCGTTTCTGAAAGGAAATTCAGACCCGTGTTCTCATCCATGGAACACACTCTGTTGTAACGCAAGAAGCATGCTCTTCTTTCCAGCATCTCTAATACAGGAAGAACCATGAGCATGCCCAGAAAAAAATAACTGTGTTTCCTACTCATAGGGACCATATGTAGTTCGACTCTACTCATGGAACTGATACTAACCACAGCTCCACTTACAAAATTCTCTTTAGTTAATAGTGAGAATCACGTTGGATTCGTGAACTGTGTAAAATCATTTGAGCCCAAAATTCACTTGGTTTACGAGAAATGAACTCTTGCTGTAGGAAGACACAGATCTTGGGCTTCAACTCCGTTTCTGAAGGGAAATTCAGAGCAGTGTTCTCATCCATGAAACACACTCTGTTTTAATGCTAGAAGCATGCTCTTCTTTCGAGCGTCTCTAATACAGCAAGAACCATGAGCATGCCTAGAAAAAAAGACCTGTGTTTCCTACTCATACGGACCACACGTAGTTTAACTCTGCTGATGAAACTGATACAAACCACAGCTCCACTTACACAGATGCTCTTTAGTTCATAGTGAGAATCTCGTTGGATTCGTGAACTGTGTAAAATCATTTGAGCCCAAAATTCACTTGGTTTACGAGACATGAACTCTTGCTGTAGGAAGACACAGATCTTGGGCTTCAACTCCGTTTATGAAGGGAAATTCAGAGCAGTGTTCTCATGCATGAAACCCACTCTGTTTTAATGCTAGAAGCATGCTCTTCTTTCGAGCGTCTCTAATACAGCAAGAACCATGAGCATGCCCAGAAAAAAAGACCTGTGTTTCCTACTCATACGGACCATATGTAGTTCAATTCTACTTCTGGAACTGATACTAACCACAGCTCCACTTACATAAATGCTCTCTAGTTAATAGTGAGATTTGCGTTGGGTTCGGGAACTGTGCAAAATCATTACAGCCCAAAAATCATTTGGATTACCCGAAATGAACTCTTGCTTGTAGGAAGACACAAATCCTGTGGTTTAACTCCGTTTCTGAAAGGAAATTCAGACCAGTGTTCTCATCCATGGAACACACTCTGTTGTAACGCAAGAAGCAAGCTCTTCTTTCAAGCATCTCTAATACATCAAGAACCATGAACATGCCCAGAAAAAAAGAACTGTGTTTCCTACTCATAGGGACCATATGTAGTTCAACTCTACTTACGAAACTTATATTAACCACAGCTCCACTTACATAAGTGCTCTTTAGTTAATAGTGAGAATCACGTTGGGTTCGGGAACTCTGTAAAATCATTTGAGCCCAAAATTCACTTGGTCTACCAGAAATGAACTCTTGCTTGTAGGAAGACACATATCCTGTGGATTAACTCCGTTTCTGAAGGGAAATTCAGACCAGTGTTCTCATCCTTGAAATACACTCTGTTTTAACTCAAGAAGCAAGCTCTTCTTTCGAGCGTCTCTAATACAGCAAGAACCATGAGCTTGCCGAGAAAATAAGAACTGTATTTCCTACTCATATGAACCATATGTAGTTCAACTCTACTTATGAAACTGGTACAAACCACAGCTCCACTTACGTAAATGCTCTTTAGTTAATTGTGAGAATCGCTTTGGCTTCCTGACCTGTGTAAAATCATTTGAGCCCAAAATTCATATAGTTTTCCAGAAATGAACTCTTGCTTGTAGCTAGACACAGATCCTGTGGAATAACTCCGTTTCTGAATGGACATACAGAGCAGTGTTCTCATCCATGAAATACACTCTGTTTTAACTCAAGAAGCAAGCTCTTCTTTCCAGCATCGATAATACAGCAAGAACCCTGAGCATGCCGAGAAAAAAAGAACTGTATTTCCTACTCATACGGACCACACGTAGTTCAACTCTGCTTATGAAACTGATACAAACCACAGCTCCACTTACATAAATGCTCTTTAGTTAATAGTGAGATTCGCGTCGGATTCGTGAACTGTTTAAAATCTTTTGATACCCAAATTCACATAGTTTTCCAGAAATGAACTCTTGCTTGTAGGAAGACACAGATCCTGTGGATTAACTCCGTTTCTGAATGGAAATTCAGAGCAGTGTTCTCATCCTTGAAACACACTATGTTTTAACGCAAGAAGCAGCCTCTTCTTTCGAGCGTCTCTAATAGAGCAAGAACCATATGCATGCCCAGAAAAAAAGAACTGTATTTCCTACTCATACGGACCATATGTAGTTCAACTTTACTTATGAAACTGATACAAACCACAGCTCTACTTACTTAAAAGCTCTTTAGTTAATTGTAAGAATCGCTTTTGGTTCCTGAACTGTGTAAAATAATTTGAGCCCAAAATTCACTTGGTTTACCAGAAATGAACTCTTGCTTGTAGGAAGACACAGATCCTGGGCTTTAACTCCGTTTCTGAAGGGAAATTCAGAGCAGTATTCTCATTCATTAAACACACTCTGTTTTAGTGCAAGAAGCAAACTCTTCTTTCGAGCATCTCTAATACAGCAAGAAACATGAGCATGCCCAGAAAAAAAGAACTGTGTTTCCTACTCATAGGGACCACACGTAGTTTAACTCTGCTTATGAAACTGATACAAACCACAGCTCCACTTACAAAAATGCTCTTTAGTTAATAGTGAGAATCGCGTTGGATTCGTGAACTGTGTAAAATCATTTGAGCCCAAAATTCACTTGGTTTACGAGAAATGAACTCTTGCTGTAGGAAGACACAGATCTTGGGCTTCAACTCCGTTTATGAAGGGAAATTCAGAGCAGTGTTCTCATGCATGAAACACACTCTGTTTTAATGCTAGAAGCATGCTCTTCTTTTGAGCGTCTCTAATACAGCAAGAACCATGAGCATGCCCAGAAAAAAAGACCTGTGTTTCCTACTCATACGGACCATATGTAGTTCAATTCTACTTATGGAACTGATACTAACCACAGCTCCACTTACATAAATGCTCTCTAGTTAATAGTGAGATTTGCGTTGGGTTCGGGAACTGTGCAAAATCATTACAGCCCAAAAATCATTTGGATTACCCGAAATGAACTCTTGCTTGTAGGAAGACACAAATCCTGTGGTTTAACTCCGTTTCTGAAAGGAAATTCAGACCAGTGTTCTCATCCATGGAACACACTCTGTTGTAACGCAAGAAGCAAGCTCTTCTTTCGAGTGTCTCTAATACAGCAAGAACCATGAGCTTGCCAAGAAAATAAGAACTGTATTTCCTACTCATATGAACCATATGTAGTTCAACTCTACTTATGAAACTGGTACAAACCACAGCTCCACTTACGTAAATGCTCTTTAGTTAATTGTGAGAATCGCTTTGGGTTCCTGACCTGTGTAAAATCATTTGAGCCCAAAATTCATATAGTTTTCCAGAAATGAACTCTTGCTTGTAGCAAGACACAGATCCTGTGGAATAACTCCGTTTCTGAATGGACATTCAGAGCAGTGTTCTCATCCATGAAATACACTCTGTTTTAACTCAAGAAGCAAGCTCTTCTTTCCAGCATTGCTAATACAGCAAGAACCATGAGCATGCCTAGAAAAAAAGAACTGTATTTCCTACTCATACGGACCACACGTAGTTCAACTCTGCTTATGAAACTGATACAAACCACAGCTCCACTTACATAAATGCTCTTTAGTTAATAGTGAGATTCGCGTCGGATTCGTGAACTGTGTAAAATCTTTTGATACCCAAATTCACATAGTTTTCCAGAAATGAACTCTTGCTTGTAGGAAGACACAGATCCTGTGGATTAACTCCGTTTCTGAATGGAAATTCAGAGCAGTGTTCTCATCCTTGAAACACACTCTGTTTTAACGCAAGAAGCAACCTCTTCTTTCGAGCGTCTCTAATACAACAAGAACCATATGCATGCCCAGAAAAAAAGAACTGTATTTCCTACTCATACGGACCATATGTAGTTCAACTTTACTTATGAAACTGATACAAACCACAGCTCTACTTACATAAATGCTCTTTAGTTAATTGTAAGAATCACTTTGGGTTCCTGAACTGTGTAAAATAATTTGAGCCCAAAATTCACTTGGTTTACCAGAAATGAACTCTTGCTTGTAGGAAGACACATATCCTGGGCTTTAACTCCATTTCTGAAGGGAAATTTAGAGCAGTATTCTCATTCATTAAACACACTCGGTTTTAGTGCAAGAAGCAAACTCTTCTTTCGAGCATCTCTAATACAGCAAGAAACATGAGCATGCCCAGAAAAAAAGAACTGTGTTTCCTACTCATACGGACCACACGTAGTTTAACTCTGCTTATGAAACTGATACAAACCACAGCTCCACTTACAAAAATGCTCTTTAGTTAATAGTGAGAATCGCGTTGGATTCGTGAACTGTGTAAAATCATTTGAGCCCAAAATTCACTTGGTTTACCAGAAATGAACTCTTGCTTTAGGAAGACACAAATCCTGTGGTTTAACTCCGTTTCTGAAAGGAAATTCAGACCAGTGTTCTCATCCATGGAACACACTCTGTTGTAACGCAAGAAGCATGCTCTTCTTTCAAGCATCTCTAATACAGCAAGAACCATGAGCATGCCCAGAAAAAAAGACCTGTGTTTCCTACTCATACGGACCATATGTAGTTCAATTCTACTTATGGAACTGATACTAACCACAGCTCCACTTACATAAATGCTCTCTAGTTAATAGTGAGATTTGCGTTGGGTTCGGGAACTGTGCAAAATCATTACAGCCCAAAAATCATTTGGATTACCCGAAATGAACTCTTGCTTGTAGGAAGACACAAATCCTGTGGTTTAACTCCGTTTCTGAAAGGAAATTCAGACCAGTGTTCTCATCCATGGAACACACTCTGTTGTAACGCAAGAAGCAAGCTCTTCTTTCGAGTGTCTCTAATACAGCAAGAACCATGAGCTTGCCAAGAAAATAAGAACTGTATTTCCTACTCATATGAACCATATGTAGTTCAACTCTACTTATGAAACTGGTACAAACCACAGCTCCACTTACGTAAATGCTCTTTAGTTAATTGTGAGAATCGCTTTGGGTTCCTGACCTGTGTAAAATCATTTGAGCCCAAAATTCATATAGTTTTCCAGAAATGAACTCTTGCTTGTAGCAAGACACAGATCCTGTGGAATAACTCCGTTTCTGAATGGACATTCAGAGCAGTGTTCTCATCCATGAAATACACTCTGTTTTAACTCAAGAAGCAAGCTCTTCTTTCCAGCATTGCTAATACAGCAAGAACCATGAGCATGCCTAGAAAAAAAGAACTGTATTTCCTACTCATACGGACCACACGTAGTTCAACTCTGCTTATGAAACTGATACAAACCACAGCTCCACTTACATAAATGCTCTTTAGTTAATAGTGAGATTCGCGTCGGATTCGTGAACTGTGTAAAATCTTTTGATACCCAAATTCACATAGTTTTCCAGAAATGAACTCTTGCTTGTAGGAAGACACAGATCCTGTGGATTAACTCCGTTTCTGAATGGAAATTCAGAGCAGTGTTCTCATCCTTGAAACACACTCTGTTTTAACGCAAGAAGCAACCTCTTCTTTCGAGCGTCTCTAATACAACAAGAACCATATGCATGCCCAGAAAAAAAGAACTGTATTTCCTACTCATACGGACCATATGTAGTTCAACTTTACTTATGAAACTGATACAAACCACAGCTCTACTTACATAAATGCTCTTTAGTTAATTGTAAGAATCACTTTGGGTTCCTGAACTGTGTAAAATAATTTGAGCCCAAAATTCACTTGGTTTACCAGAAATGAACTCTTGCTTGTAGGAAGACACAGATCCTGGGCTTTAACTCCATTTCTGAAGGGAAATTTAGAGCAGTATTCTCATTCATTAAACACACTCGGTTTTAGTGCAAGAAGCAAACTCTTCTTTCGAGCATCTCTAATACAGCAAGAAACATGAGCATGCCCAGAAAAAAAGAACTGTGTTTCCTACTCATACGGACCACACGTAGTTTAACTCTGCTTATGAAACTGATACAAACCACAGCTCCACTTACAAAAATGCTCTTTAGTTAATTGTGAGAATCGCTTTGGGTTCCTGACGTGTGTAAAATCATTTGAGCCCAAAATTCACATAGTTTTCCAGAAATGAACTCTTGCTTGTAGGAAGACACAGACCCAGTGGTTTAACTCCGTTTCTGAAAGGAAATTCAGACCCGTGTTCTCATCCATGGAACACACTCTGTTGTAACGCAAGAAGCATGCTCTTCTTTCCAGCATCTCTAATACAGGAAGAACCATGAGCATGCCCAGAAAAAAATAACTGTGTTTCCTACTCATAGGGACCATATGTAGTTCGACTCTACTCATGGAACTGATACTAACCACAGCTCCACTTACAAAATTCTCTTTAGTTAATAGTGAGAATCACGTTGGATTCGTGAACTGTGTAAAATCATTTGAGCCCAAAATTCACTTGGTTTACGAGAAATGAACTCTTGCTGTAGGAAGACACAGATCTTGGGCTTCAACTCCGTTTCTGAAGGGAAATTCAGAGCAGTGTTCTCATCCATGAAACACACTCTGTTTTAATGCTAGAAGCATGCTCTTCTTTCGAGCGTCTCTAATACAGCAAGAACCATGAGCATGCCTAGAAAAAAAGACCTGTGTTTCCTACTCATACGGACCACACGTAGTTTAACTCTGCTGATGAAACTGATACAAACCACAGCTCCACTTACACAGATGCTCTTTAGTTCATAGTGAGAATCTCGTTGGATTCGTGAACTTTGTAAAATCATTTGAGCCCAAAATTCACTTGGTTTACGAGACATGAACTCTTGCTGTAGGAAGACACAGATCTTGGGCTTCAACTCCGTTTCTGAAGGGAAATTCAGAGCAGTGTTCTCATGCATGAAACCCACTCTGTTTTAATGCTAGAAGCATGCTCTTCTTTCGAGCGTCTCTAATACAGCAAGAACCATGAGCATGCCCAGAAAAAAAGACCTGTGTTTCCTACTCATACGGACCATATGTAGTTCAATTCTACTTCTGGAACTGATACTAACCACAGCTCCACTTACATAAATGCTCTCTAGTTAATAGTGAGATTTGCGTTGGGTTCGGGAACTGTGCAAAATCATTACAGCCCAAAAATCATTTGGATTACCCGAAATGAACTCTTGCTTGTAGGAAGACACAAATCCTGTGGTTTAACTCCGTTTCTGAAAGGAAATTCAGACCAGTGTTCTCATCCATGGAACACACTCTGTTGTAACGCAAGAAGCAAGCTCTTCTTTCAAGCATCTCTAATACATCAAGAACCATGAACATGCCCAGAAAAAAAGAACTGTGTTTCCTACTCATAGGGACCATATGTAGTTCAACTCTACTTACGAAACTTATATTAACCACAGCTCCACTTACATAAGTGCTCTTTAGTTAATAGTGAGAATCACGTTGGGTTCGGGAACTCTGTAAAATCATTTGAGCCCAAAATTCACTTGGTCTACCAGAAATGAACTCTTGCTTGTAGGAAGACACATATCCTGTGGATTAACTCCGTTTCTGAAGGGAAATTCAGACCAGTGTTCTCATCCTTGAAATACACTCTGTTTTAACTCAAGAAGCAAGCTCTTCTTTCGAGCGTCTCTAATACAGCAAGAACCATGAGCTTGCCGAGAAAATAAGAACTGTATTTCCTACTCATATGAACCATATGTAGTTCAACTCTACTTATGAAACTGGTACAAACCACAGCTCCACTTACGTAAATGCTCTTTAGTTAATTGTGAGAATCGCTTTGGCTTCCTGACCTGTGTAAAATCATTTGAGCCCAAAATTCATATAGTTTTCCAGAAATGAACTCTTGCTTGTAGCTAGACACAGATCCTGTGGAATAACTCCGTTTCTGAATGGACATTCAGAGCAGTGTTCTCATCCATGAAATACACTCTGTTTTAACTCAAGAAGCAAGCTCTTCTTTCCAGCATCGATAATACAGCAAGAACCCTGAGCATGCCGAGAAAAAAAGAACTGTATTTCCTACTCATACGGACCACACGTAGTTCAACTCTGCTTATGAAACTGATACAAACCACAGCTCCACTTACATAAATGCTCTTTAGTTAATAGTGAGATTCGCGTCGGATTCGTGAACTGTTTAAAATCTTTTGATACCCAAATTCACATAGTTTTCCAGAAATGAACTCTTGCTTGGAGGAAGACACAGATCCTGTGGATTAACTCCGTTTCTGAATGGAAATTCAGAGCAGTGTTCTCATCCTTGAAACACACTATGTTTTAACGCAAGAAGCAGCCTCTTCTTTCGAGCGTCTCTAATAGAGCAAGAACCATATGCATGCCCAGAAAAAAAGAACTGTATTTCCTACTCATACGGACCATATGTAGTTCAACTTTACTTATGAAACTGATACAAACCACAGCTCTACTTACTTAAAAGCTCTTTAGTTAATTGTAAGAATCGCTTTTGGTTCCTGAACTGTGTAAAATAATTTGAGCCCAAAATTCACTTGGTTTACCAGAAATGAACTCTTGCTTGTAGGAAGACACAGATCCTGGGCTTTAACTCCGTTTCTGAAGGGAAATTCAGAGCAGTATTCTCATTCATTAAACACACTCTGTTTTAGTGCAAGAAGCAAACTCTTCTTTCGAGCATCTCTAATACAGCAAGAAACATGAGCATGCCCAGAAAAAAAGAACTGTGTTTCCTACTCATAGGGACCACACGTAGTTTAACTCTGCTTATGAAACTGATACAAACCACAGCTCCACTTACAAAAATGCTCTTTAGTTAATAGTGAGAATCGCGTTGGATTCGTGAACTGTGTAAAATCATTTGAGCCCAAAATTCACTTGGTTTACGAGAAATGAACTCTTGCTGTAGGAAGACACAGATCTTGGGCTTCAACTCCGTTTATGAAGGGAAATTCAGAGCAGTGTTCTCATGCATGAAACACACTCTGTTTTAATGCTAGAAGCATGCTCTTCTTTTGAGCGTCTCTAATACAGCAAGAACCATGAGCATGCCCAGAAAAAAAGACCTGTGTTTCCTACTCATACGGACCATATGTAGTTCAATTCTACTTATGGAACTGATACTAACCACAGCTCCACTTACATAAATGCTCTCTAGTTAATAGTGAGATTTGCGTTGGGTTCGGGAACTGTGCAAAATCATTACAGCCCAAAAATCATTTGGATTACCCAAAATGAACTCTTGCTTGTAGGAAGACACAAATCCTGTGGTTTAACTCCGTTTCTGAAAGGAAATTCAGACCAGTGTTCTCATCCATGGAACACACTCTGTTGTAACGCAAGAAGCAAGCTCTTCTTTCGAGTGTCTCTAATACAGCAAGAACCATGAGCTTGCCAAGAAAATAAGAACTGTATTTCCTACTCATATGAACCATATGTAGTTCAACTCTACTTATGAAACTGGTACAAACCACAGCTCCACTTACGTAAATGCTCTTTAGTTAATTGTGAGAATCGCTTTGGGTTCCTGACCTGTGTAAAATCATTTGAGCCCAAAATTCATATAGTTTTCCAGAAATGAACTCTTGCTTGTAGCAAGACACAGATCCTGTGGAATAACTCCGTTTCTGAATGGACATTCAGAGCAGTGTTCTCATCCATGAAATACACTCTGTTTTAACTCAAGAAGCAAGCTCTTCTTTCCAGCATTGCTAATACAGCAAGAACCATGAGCATGCCTAGAAAAAAAGAACTGTATTTCCTACTCATACGGACCACACGTAGTTCAACTCTGCTTATGAAACTGATACAAACCACAGCTCCACTTACATAAATGCTCTTTAGTTAATAGTGAGATTCGCGTCGGATTCGTGAACTGTGTAAAATCTTTTGATACCCAAATTCACATAGTTTTCCAGAAATGAACTCTTGCTTGTAGGAAGACACAGATCCTGTGGATTAACTCCGTTTCTGAATGGAAATTCAGAGCAGTGTTCTCATCCTTGAAACACACTCTGTTTTAACGCAAGAAGCAACCTCTTCTTTCGAGCGTCTCTAATACAACAAGAACCATATGCATGCCCAGAAAAAAAGAACTGTATTTCCTACTCATACGGACCATATGTAGTTCAACTTTACTTATGAAACTGATACAAACCACAGCTCTACTTACATAAATGCTCTTTAGTTAATTGTAAGAATCACTTTGGGTTCCTGAACTGTGTAAAATAATTTGAGCCCAAAATTCACTTGGTTTACCAGAAATGAACTCTTGCTTGTAGGAAGACACAGATCCTGGGCTTTAACTCCATTTCTGAAGGGAAATTTAGAGCAGTATTCTCATTCATTAAACACACTCGGTTTTAGTGCAAGAAGCAAACTCTTCTTTCGAGCATCTCTAATACAGCAAGAAACATGAGCATGCCCAGAAAAAAAGAACTGTGTTTCCTACTCATACGGACCACACGTAGTTTAACTCTGCTTATGAAACTGATACAAACCACAGCTCCACTTACAAAAATGCTCTTTAGTTAATAGTGAGAATCGCGTTGGATTCGTGAACTGTGTAAAATCATTTGAGCCCAAAATTCACTTGGTTTACCAGAAATGAACTCTTGCTTTAGGAAGACACAAATCCTGTGGTTTAACTCCGTTTCTGAAAGGAAATTCAGACCAGTGTTCTCATCCATGGAACACACTCTGTTGTAACGCAAGAAGCATGCTCTTCTTTCAAGCATCTCTAATAGAGCAAGAACCATGAACATGCCCAGAAAAAAAGAACAGTGTTTCCTACTCATAGGGACCATATGTAGTTCAAATCTGCTTATGAAACTGATACTAACCACAGCTCCACTTACATAAATGCTCTTTGGTTAATTGTGAGAATCGCGTTGGATTCGTGAACTGTGTAAAATCATTTGAGACCAAAATTCACTTGGTTTACCAGAAATGAACTCTTGCTTGTAGGAAGACACAGATCTTGGGATTCAACTCCGTTTCTAAAGGGAAATTCAGAGCAGAGTTCTCATCAATGAAACACACTCTGTTTTAATGCTAGAAGCATGCTCTTCTTTCGAGCGTCTCTAATACAGCAAGAAGCATGAGCATGCCCAGAAAAAAAGACCTGTGTTACCTACTCATACGGACCACACGTAGTTCAACTCTGCTTATGAAACTGATACAAACCACAGCTCTACTTACATAAATGCTCTTTAGTTAATAGTAAGAATCGCGTTGGGTTCGGGAACTGTTTAAAATCATTTGAGCCCAAAATTCACTTGGTTTACCAGAAATGAACTATTGCTTGTAGGAAGAGACAGATCCTGTGGTTTAACTCTGTTTCTCAAGGGAAATTAAGACCAGTGTTCTCATCCATGGAACACACTCTGTTTTAACGCAAGAAGCAAGCTCTTCTTTCGAGGGTCTCTAATAGAGCAAGAACCATGTCAATGCCCAGAAAAAAAGAACTGTATTTCCTACTCATACGGACCATATGTAGTTCAACTTTACTTATGAAAGTGATACAAAACACAGCTCTACTTACATAAATGCTCTTTAGTTAATAGTGAGAATTGCGTTGGGTTCCTGAACTGTTTAAAATCATTTGAGCCCAAAATTCACTTGGTTTACCAGAAATGAACTCTTGCTTGTAGGAAGACACATATCCTGTGGATTAACTCCGTTTCTGAAGGGAAATTCAGACCAGTGTTCTCATCCTTGAAATACACTCTGTTTCAACGCAAGAAGCAAGCTCTTCTTTCGAGTGTCTCTAATGCAGCAAGAACCATGAGCATGACGAGAAAATAAGAACTGTATTTCCTACTCATATGAACCATATGTAGTTCAACTCTACTTATGAAACTGGTACAAACCACAGCTCCACTTACGTAAATGCTCTTTAGTTAATTGTGAGAATCGCTTTGGGTTCCTGACGTGTGTAAAATCATTTGAGCCCAAAATTCACATAGTTTTCCAGAAATGAACTCTTGCTTGTAGGAAGACACAGACCCAGTGGTTTAACTCCGTTTCTGAAAGGAAATTCAGACCCGTGTTCTCATCCATGGAACACACTCTGTTGTAACGCAAGAAGCATGCTCTTCTTTCCAGCATCTCTAATACAGGAAGAACCATGAGCATGCCCAGAAAAAAATAACTGTGTTTCCTACTCATAGGGACCATATGTAGTTCGACTCTACTCATGGAACTGATACTAACCACAGCTCCACTTACAAAATTCTCTTTAGTTAATAGTGAGAATCACGTTGGATTCGTGAACTGTGTAAAATCATTTGAGCCCAAAATTCACTTGGTTTACGAGAAATGAACTCTTGCTGTAGGAAGACACAGATCTTGGGCTTCAACTCCGTTTCTGAAGGGAAATTCAGAGCAGTGTTCTCATCCATGAAACACACTCTGTTTTAATGCTAGAAGCATGCTCTTCTTTCGAGCGTCTCTAATACAGCAAGAACCATGAGCATGCCTAGAAAAAAAGACCTGTGTTTCTTACTCATACGGACCACACGTAGTTTAACTCTGCTGATGAAACTGATACAAACCACAGCTCCACTTACACAGATGCTCTTTAGTTCATAGTGAGAATCTCGTTGGATTCGTGAACTGTGTAAAATCATTTGAGCCCAAAATTCACTTGGTTTACGAGACATGAACTCTTGCTGTAGGAAGACACAGATCTTGGGCTTCAACTCCGTTTCTGAAGGGAAATTCAGAGCAGTGTTCTCATGCATGAAACCCACTCTGTTTTAATGCTAGAAGCTTGCTCTTCTTTCGAGCGTCTCTAATACAGCAAGAACCATGAGCATGCCCAGAAAAAAAGACCTGTGTTTCCTACTCATACGGACCATATGTAGTTCAATTCTACTTCTGGAACTGATACTAACCACAGCTCCACTTACATAAATGCTCTCTAGTTAATAGTGAGATTTGCGTTGGGTTCGGGAACTGTGCAAAATCATTACAGCCCAAAAATCATTTGGATTACCCGAAATGAACTCTTGCTTGTAGGAAGACACAAATCCTGTGGTTTAACTCCGTTTCTGAAAGGAAATTCAGACCAGTGTTCTCATCCATGGAACACACTCTGTTGTAACGCAAGAAGCAAGCTCTTCTTTCAAGCATCTCTAATACATCAAGAACCATGAACATGCCCAGAAAAAAAGAACTGTGTTTCCTACTCATAGGGACCATATGTAGTTCAACTCTACTTACGAAACTTATATTAACCACAGCTCCACTTACATAAGTGCTCTTTAGTTAATAGTGAGAATCACGTTGGGTTCGGGAACTCTGTAAAATCATTTGAGCCCAAAATTCACTTGGTCTACCAGAAATGAACTCTTGCTTGTAGGAAGACACATATCCTGTGGATTAACTCCGTTTCTGAAGGGAAATTCAGACCAGTGTTCTCATCCTTGAAATACACTCTGTTTTAACTCAAGAAGCAAGCTCTTCTTTCGAGCGTCTCTAATACAGCAAGAACCATGAGCTTGCCGAGAAAATAAGAACTGTATTTCCTACTCATATGAACCATATGTAGTTCAACTCTACTTATGAAACTGGTACAAACCACAGCTCCACTTACGTAAATGCTCTTTAGTTAATTGTGAGAATCGCTTTGGCTTCCTGACCTGTGTAAAATCATTTGAGCCCAAAATTCATATAGTTTTCCAGAAATGAACTCTTGCTTGTAGCTAGACACAGATCCTGTGGAATAACTCCGTTTCTGAATGGACATTCAGAGCAGTGTTCTCATCCATGAAATACACTCTGTTTTAACTCAAGAAGCAAGCTCTTCTTTCCAGCATCGATAATACAGCAAGAACCCTGAGCATGCCGAGAAAAAAAGAACTGTATTTCCTACTCATACGGACCACACGTAGTTCAACTCTGCTTATGAAACTGATACAAACCACAGCTCCACTTACATAAATGCTCTTTAGTTAATAGTGAGATTCGCGTCGGATTCGTGAACTGTTTAAAATCTTTTGATACCCAAATTCACATAGTTTTCCAGAAATGAACTCTTGCTTGTAGGAAGACACAGATCCTGTGGATTAACTCCGTTTCTGAATGGAAATTCAGAGCAGTGTTCTCATCCTTGAAACACACTATGTTTTAACGCAAGAAGCAGCCTCTTCTTTCGAGCGTCTCTAATAGAGCAAGAACCATATGCATGCCCAGAAAAAAAGAACTGTATTTCCTACTCATACGGACCATATGTAGTTCAACTTTACTTATGAAACTGATACAAACCACAGCTCTACTTACTTAAAAGCTCTTTAGTTAATTGTAAGAATCGCTTTTGGTTCCTGAACTGTGTAAAATAATTTGAGCCCAAAATTCACTTGGTTTACCAGAAATGAACTCTTGCTTGTAGGAAGACACAGATCCTGGGCTTTAACTCCGTTTCTGAAGGGAAATTCAGAGCAGTATTCTCATTCATTAAACACACTCTGTTTTAGTGCAAGAAGCAAACTCTTCTTTCGAGCATCTATAATACAGCAAGAAACATGAGCATGCCCAGAAAAAAAGAACTGTGTTTCCTACTCATAGGGACCACACGTAGTTTAACTCTGCTTATGAAACTGATACAAACCACAGCTCCACTTACAAAAATGCTCTTTAGTTAATAGTGAGAATCGCGTTGGATTCGTGAACTGTGTAAAATCATTTGAGCCCAAAATTCACTTGGTTTACGAGAAATGAACTCTTGCTGTAGGAAGACACAGATCTTGGGCTTCAACTCCGTTTATGAAGGGAAATTCAGAGCAGTGTTCTCATGCATGAAACACACTCTGTTTTAATGCTAGAAGCATGCTCTTCTTTTGAGCGTCTCTAATACAGCAAGAACCATGAGCATGCCCAGAAAAAAAGACCTGTGTTTCCTACTCATACGGACCATATGTAGTTCAATTCTACTTATGGAACTGATACTAACCACAGCTCCACTTACATAAATGCTCTCTAGTTAATAGTGAGATTTGCGTTGGGTTCGGGAACTGTGCAAAATCATTACAGCCCAAAAATCATTTGGATTACCCGAAATGAACTCTTGCTTGTAGGAAGACACAAATCCTGTGGTTTAACTCCGTTTCTGAAAGGAAATTCAGACCAGTGTTCTCATCCATGGAACACACTCTGTTGTAACGCAAGAAGCAAGCTCTTCTTTCGAGTGTCTCTAATACAGCAAGAACCATGAGCTTGCCAAGAAAATAAGAACTGTATTTCCTACTCATATGAACCATATGTAGTTCAACTCTACTTATGAAACTGGTACAAACCACAGCTCCACTTACGTAAATGCTCTTTAGTTAATTGTGAGAATCGCTTTGGGTTCCTGACCTGTGTAAAATCATTTGAGCCCAAAATTCATATAGTTTTCCAGAAATGAACTCTTGCTTGTAGCAAGACACAGATCCTGTGGAATAACTCCGTTTCTGAATGGACATTCAGAGCAGTGTTCTCATCCATGAAATACACTATGTTTTAACTCAAGAAGCAAGCTCTTCTTTCCAGCATTGCTAATACAGCAAGAACCATGAGCATGCCTAGAAAAAAAGAACTGTATTTCCTACTCATACGGACCACACGTAGTTCAACTCTGCTTATGAAACTGATACAAACCACAGCTCCACTTACATAAATGCTCTTTAGTTAATAGTGAGATTCGCGTCGGATTCGTGAACTGTGTAAAATCTTTTGATACCCAAATTCACATAGTTTTCCAGAAATGAACTCTTGCTTGTAGGAAGACACAGATCCTGTGGATTAACTCCGTTTCTGAATGGAAATTCAGAGCAGTGTTCTCATCCTTGAAACACACTCTGTTTTAACGCAAGAAGCAACCTCTTCTTTCGAGCGTCTCTAATACAACAAGAACCATATGCATGCCCAGAAAAAAAGAACTGTATTTCCTACTCATACGGACCATATGTAGTTCAACTTTACTTATGAAACTGATACAAACCACAGCTCTACTTACATAAATGCTCTTCAGTTAATTGTAAGAATCACTTTGGGTTCCTGAACTGTGTAAAATAATTTGAGCCCAAAATTCACTTGGTTTACCAGAAATGAACTCTTGCTTGTAGGAAGACACAGATCCTGGGCTTTAACTCCATTTCTGAAGGGAAATTTAGAGCAGTATTCTCATTCATTAAACACACTCGGTTTTAGTGCAAGAAGCAAACTCTTCTTTCGAGCATCTCTAATACAGCAAGAAACATGAGCATGCCCAGAAAAAAAGAACTGTGTTTCCTACTCATACGGACCACACGTAGTTTAACTCTGCTTATGAAACTGATACAAACCACAGCTCCACTTACAAAAATGCTCTTTAGTTAATAGTGAGAATCGCGTTGGATTCGTGAACTGTGTAAAATCATTTGAGCCCAAAATTCACTTGGTTTACCAGAAATGAACTCTTGCTTTAGGAAGACACAAATCCTGTGGTTTAACTCCGTTTCTGAAAGGAAATTCAGACCAGTGTTCTCATCCATGGAACACACTCTGTTGTAACGCAAGAAGCATGCTCTTCTTTCAAGCATCTCTAATACAGCAAGAACCATGAACATGCCCAGAAAAAAAGAACAGTGTTTCCTACTCATAGGGACCATATGTAGTTCAAATCTGCTTATGAAACTGATACTAACCACAGCTCCACTTACATAAATGCTCTTTGGTTAATTGTGAGAATCGCGTTGGGTTCGTGAACTGTGTAAAATCATTTGAGACCAAAATTCACTTGGTTTACCAGAAATGAACTCTTGCTTGTAGGAAGACACAGATCTTGGGATTCAACTCCGTTTCTAAAGGGAAATTCAGAGCAGAGTTCTCATCAATGAAACACACTCTGTTTTAATGCTAGAAGCATGCTCTTCTTTCGAGCGACTCTAATACAGCAAGAACCATGAGCATGCCCAGAAAAAAGAACTGTGTTTCCTACTCATACGGACCATATGAAGTTCAACTCTACTTATGAAACTTATACTAACCACAGCTCCACTTACATAAGTGCTCTTTAGTTAATAGTGAGAATCACGTTGGGTTCGGGAACTGTGTAAAATCATTTGAGCCCAAAATTCACTGGGTTTACCAGAAATGAATTCTTGCTTGGAGGAAGACACATATCCTGTGGATTAACTCCGTTTCTGAAGGGAAATTCAGAGCAGTGTTCTCATCCATGAAAAACACTCTATTTTAACGCAAGAAGCAAGCTCTTCCTTCGAGCGTCTCTAATACACCAAGAACCATGAGAATGCCCAGAAAAAAAGAACTGTATTTCCTACTCATACGGACCATATGTTGTTCAACTTTACTTATGAAACTGATACAAACCACAGCTCTAATTACATAAATGCTCTTTAGTTAATTGTAAGAATCGCTTTGGGTTCCTGAACTGTGTAAAATAATTTGAGCCCAAAATTCACTTGGTTTACCAGGAATGAACTCTTGCTTGTAGGAAGACACAGATCCTGGGCTTTAACACCGTTTCTGAAGGTTAATTCAGAGCACTATTCTCATTCATTAAACACACTCGGTTTTAGTGCAAGAAGCAAGCTCTTCTTTCGAGCATCTCTAATACACCAAGAAACATGAGCATGCCCAGAAAAAAAGAACTGTGTTTCCTACTCATACAGACCGCACGTAGTTTAACTCTGCTTATGAAACTGATACAAACCACAGCTACACTTACAAAAATGCTCTTTAGTTAATAGTGAGAATCGCGTTGGATTCGTGAACTGTGTAAAATCATTTGAGCCCAAAATTCACTTGGTTTACGAGAAATGAACTCTTGCTGTAGGAAGACACAGATCTTGGGCTTCAACTCCGTTTCTGAAGGGAAATTCAGAGCAGTGTTCTCATGCATGAAACACACTCTGTTTTAATGCTAGAAGCATGCTCTTCTTTCAAGCGACTCTAATACAGCAAGAACCATGAGCATGCCCAGAAAAAAGAACTGTGTTTCCTACTCATACGGACCATATGAAATTCAACTCTACTTACGAAACTTATACTAACCACAGCTCCACTTACATAAGTTCTCTTTAGTTAATAGTGAGAATCACGTTGGGTTCGGGAACTGTGTAAAATCATTTGAGCCCAAAATTCCCTTGGTTTACCAGAAATGAATTCTTGCTTGGAGGAAGACACATATCCTGTGGATTAACTCCATTTCTGAAGGGAAATTCAGAGCAGTGTTCTCATCCATGAAAAACACTCTATTTTAACGCAAGAAGCAAGCTCTTCTTTCGAGCGTCTCTAATACACCAAGAACCATGAGAATGCCCAGAAAAAAAGAACTGTATTTCCTACTCATACGGACCATATGTAGTTCAACTTTACTTATGAACCTGATACAAACCACAGCTCTACTTACTTAAAAGCTCTTTAGTTAAATGGTAAGAATCGCTTTAGGTTCCTGAACTGTGTAAAATAATTTGAGCCCAAAATTCACTTGGTTTACCAGAAATGAACTCTTGCTTGTAGGAAGACACAGATCCTGGGCTTTAACTCCGTTTCTGAAGGGAAATTCAGAGCAGTATTCTCATTCATTAAACACACTCTGTTTTAGTGCAAGAAGCAAGCTCTTCTTTGGAGCATCTCTAATACAGCAAGAAACATGAGCATGCCTAGAAAAAAAAGAACTGTGTTTCCTACTCATACGGACCACATGTAGTTTAACTCTGCTTATGAAACTGATACAAACCACAGCTCCACTTACAAAAATGCTCTTTAGTTAATAGTGAGAATCGCGTTGGATTCGTGAACTGTGTAAAATTATTTGAGCCCAAAATTCACTTGGTTTACGAGAAATGAACTCTTGCTGTAGGAAGACACAGATCTTGGGCTTCAACTCCGTTTCTGAAGGGAAATTTAGAGCAGTGTTCTCATCCATGGAACACACTCTGTTTTAACGCAAGAAGCAAGCTCTTCTTTCGAGGTTCTCTAATAGAGCACGAACCATGTGAATGCCCAGAAAAAAAGAACTGTATTTCCTACTCATACCGACCATATGTAGTTCAACTTTACTTATGAAATTGATACAAAACACAGCTCTGCTTACATAAATGCTCTTTAGTTAATAGTGAGAATTGCGTTGGGTTCCTGAACTGTTTAAAATCATTTGAGCCCAAAATTCACTTGGTTTACCAGAAATGAACTCTTGCTTGTAGGAAGACACATATCCTGTGGATTAACTCCATTTCTGAAGGGAAATTCAGACCAGTGTTCTCATCCTTGAAATACACTCTTTTTCAACGCAAGAAGCAAGCTCTTCTTTCGAGCATCTCTAATACAGCAAGAACCATATGCATGCCCAGAAAAAAAGAACTGTATTTCCTACTCATACGGACCATATGTAGTTCAACTTTACTTATGAAACTGATACAAACCACAGCTCTACTTACATAAATGCTCTTTAGTTAATTGTAAGAATCACTTTGGGTTCCTGAACTGTGTAAAATAATTTGAGCCCAAAATTCACTTGGTTTACCAGAAATGAACTCGTGCTTGTAGGAAGACACAGATCCTGGGCTTTAACTCCATTTCTGAAGGGAAATTTAGAGCAGTATTCTCATTCATTAAACACACTCGGTTTTAGTGCAAGAAGCAAACTCTTCTTTCGAGCATCTCTAATACAGCAAGAAACATGAGCATGCCCAGAAAAAAAGAACTGTGTTTCCTACTCATACGGACCACACGTAGTTTAACTCTGCTTATGAAACTGATACAAACCACAGCTCCACTTACAAAAATGCTCTTTAGTTAATAGTGAGAATCGCGTTGGATTTGTGAACTGTGTAAAATCATTTGAGCCCAAAATTCACTTGGTTTACGAGAAATGAACTCTTGCTGTAGGAAGACACAGATCTTGGGCTTCAACTCCGTTTCTTAAGGGAAATTCAGAGCAGTGTTCTCATCCATGAAACACACTCTGTTTTAATGCTAGAAGCATGCTCTTCTTTCGAGCGTCTCTAATACAACAAGAACCATGAGCATGCCCAGAAAAAAGAACTGTGTTTCCTACTCATACGGACCATATGAAATTCAACTCTACTTACGAAACTTATACTAACCACAGCTCCACTTACATAAGTTCTCTTTAGTTAATAGTGAGAATCACGTTGGGTTCGGGAACTGTGTAAAATCATTTGAGCCCAAAATTCCCTTGGTTTACCAGAAATGAATTCTTGCTTGGAGGAAGACACATATCCTGTGGATTAACTCCATTTCTGAAGGGAAATTCAGAGCAGTGTTCTCATCCATGAAAAACACTCTATTTTAACGCAAGAAGCAAGCTCTTCTTTCGAGCGTCTCTAATACACCAAGAACCATGAGAATGCCCAGAAAAAAAGAACTGTATTTCCTACTCATACGGACCATATGTAGTTCAACTTTACTTATGAACCTGATACAAACCACAGCTCTACTTACTTAAAAGCTCTTTAGTTAAATGGTAAGAATCGCTTTAGGTTCCTGAACTGTGTAAAATAATTTGAGCCCAAAATTCACTTGGTTTACCAGAAATGAACTCTTGCTTGTAGGAAGACACAGATCCTGGGCTTTAACTCCGTTTCTGAAGGGAAATTCAGAGCAGTATTCTCATTCATTAAACACACTCTGTTTTAGTGCAAGAAGCAAGCTCTTCTTTGGAGCATCTCTAATACAGCAAGAAACATGAGCATGCCTAGAAAAAAAGAACTGTGTTTCCTACTCATACGGACCACACGTAGTTTAACTCTGCTTATGAAACTGATACAAACCACAGCTCCACTTACAAAAATGCTCTTTAGTTAATAGTGAGAATCGCGTTGGATTCGTGAACTGTGTAAAATTATTTGAGCCCAAAATTCACTTGGTTTACGAGAAATGAACTCTTGCTGTAGGAAGACACAGATCTTGGGCTTCAACTCCGTTTCTGAAGGGAAATTTAGAGCAGTGTTCTCATCCATGGAACACACTCTGTTTTAACGCAAGAAGCAAGCTCTTCTTTCGAGGTTCTCTAATAGAGCACGAACCATGTGAATGCCCAGAAAAAAAGAACTGTATTTCCTACTCATACCGACCATATGTAGTTCAACTTTACTTATGAAATTGATACAAAACACAGCTCTACTTACATAAATGCTCTTTAGTTAATAGTGAGAATTGCGTTGTGTTCCTGAACTGTTTAAAATCATTTGAGCCCAAAATTCACTTGGTTTACCAGAAATGAACTCTTGCTTGTAGGAAGACACATATCCTGTGGATTAACTCCATTTCTGAAGGGAAATTCAGACCAGTGTTCTCATCCTTGAAATACACTCTTTTTCAACGCAAGAAGCAAGCTCTTCTTTCGAGCGTCTCTAATACAGCAAGAACCATATGCATGCCCAGAAAAAAAGAACTGTATTTCCTACTCATACGGACCATATGTAGTTCAACTTTACTTATGAAACTGATACAAACCACAGCTCTACTTACATAAATGCTCTTTAGTTAATTGTAAGAATCACTTTGGGTTCCTGAACTGTGTAAAATAATTTGAGCCCAAAATTCACTTGGTTTACCAGAAATGAACTCGTGCTTGTAGGAAGACACAGATCCTGGGCTTTAACTCCATTTCTGAAGGGAAATTTAGAGCAGTATTCTCATTCATTAAACACACTCGGTTTTAGTGCAAGAAGCAAACTCTTCTTTCGAGCATCTCTAATACAGCAAGAAACATGAGCATGCCCAGAAAAAAAGAACTGTGTTTCCTACTCATACGGACCACACGTAGTTTAACTCTGCTTATGAAACTGATACAAACCACAGCTCCACTTACAAAAATGCTCTTTAGTTAATAGTGAGAATCGCGTTGGATTTGTGAACTGTGTAAAATCATTTGAGCCCAAAATTCACTTGGTTTACGAGAAATGAACTCTTGCTCTAGGAAGACACAGATCTTGGGCTTCAACTCCGTTTCTTAAGGGAAATTCAGAGCAGTGTTCTCATCCATGAAACACACTCTGTTTTAATGCTAGAAGCATGCTCTTCTTTCGAGCGTCTCTAATACAGCAAGAACCATGAGCATGCCCAGAAAAAAAGACCTGTGTTTCCTACTCATACGGACCATATGTAGTTCAATTCTACTTATGGAACTGATACTAACCACAGCTCCACTTACATAAATGCTCTCTAGTCAATAGTGAGATTTGTGTTGGGTTCGGGAACTGTGCAAAATCATTAGAGCCCAAAAATCATTTGGTTTACCCGAAATGAACTCTTGCTTGTAGGAAGACACAAATCCTGTGGTTTAACTCCGTTTCTGAAAGGAAATTCAGACCAGTGTTCTCATCCATGGAACACACTCTGTTGTAACGCAAGAAGCAAGCTCTTCTTTCAAGCATCTCTAATATATCAAGAACCATGAACATGCCCAGAAAAAAGAACTGTGTTTCCTACTCATACGGACCATATGTAGTTCAACTCTACTTACGAAACTTATACTAACCACAGCTCCACTTACATAAGTGCTCTTTAGTTAATAGTGAGAATCACGTTGGGTTCGGGAACTGTGTAAAATCATTTGAGCCCTAAATTCCCTTGGTTTACCAGAAATGAACTCTTGCTTGGAGGAAGACACATATCCTGTGGATTAACTCCGTTTCTGAAGGGAAATTCAGACCAGTGTTCTCATCCTTGAAATACACTCTGTTTTCACGCAAGAAGCAAGCTCTTCTTTCGAGCGTCTCTAATACAGCAAGAACCATGAGCATGCCGAGAAAATAAGAACTGTATTTCCTACTCATATGAACCATATGTAGTTCAACTCTACTTATGAAACTGGTACAAACCACAGCTCCACTTACGTAAATGCTCTTTAGTTAATTGTGAGAATCGCTTTGGGTTCCTGACCTCTGTTAAATAATTTGAGCACAAAATTCACTTGGTTTACCAGAAATGAACTCTTGCTTGTAGGAAGACACAGATCCTGGGCTTTAACTCCGTTTCTGAAGGGAAATTCAGAGCAGTATTCTCATTCATTAAACACACTCTGTTTTAGTGCAAGAAGCAAGCTCTTCTTTGGAGCATCTCTAATACAGCAAGAAACATGAGCATGCCCAGAAAAAAAGAACTGTGTTTCCTACTCATACGGACCACACGTAGTTTAACTCTGCTTATGAAACTGATACAAACCACAGCTCAACTTACAAAAATGCTCTTTAGTTAATAGTGAGAATCGCGTTGGATTCGTGAACTGTGTAAAATCATTTGAGCCCAAAATTCACTTGGTTTACGAGAAATGAACTCTTGCTGTAGGAAGACACAGATCTTGTGCTTCAACTCCGTTTCTGTAGGGAAATTCAGAGCAGTGTTCTCATCCATGAAACACACTCTGTTTTAATGCTAGAAGCATGCTCTTCTTTCGAGCGTCTCTAATACAGCAAGAAGCATGAGCATGCCCAGAAAAAAAGACCTGTGTTACCTACTCATACGGACCACACGTAGTTCAACTCTGCTTATGAAACTGATACAAACCACAGCTCTACTTACATAAATGCTCTTTAGTTAATAGTAAGAATCGCGTTGGGTTCGGGAACTGTTTAAAATCATTTGAGCCCAAAATTCACTTGGTTTACCAGAAATGAACTATTGCATGTAGGAAGAGACAGATCCTGTGGTTTAACTCTGTTTCTCAAGGGAAATTAAGACCAGTGTTCTCATCCATGGAACACACTCTGTTTTAACGCAAGAAGCAAGCTCTTCTTTCGAGGGTCTCTAATAGAGCAAGAACCATGTGAATGCCCAGAAAAAAAGAACTGTATTTCCTACTCATACGGACCATATGTAGTTCAACTTTACTTATGAAAGTGATACAAAACACAGCTCTACTTACATAAATGCTCTTTAGTTAATAGTGAGAATTGCGTTGGGTTCCTGAACTGTTTAAAATCATTTGAGCCCAAAATTCACTTGGTTTACCAGAAATGAACTCTTGCTTGTAGGAAGACACATATCCTGTGGATTAACTCCGTTTCTGAAGGGAAATTCAGACCAGTGTTCTCATCCTTGAAATACACTCTGTTTCAACGCAAGAAGCAAGCTCTTCTTTCGAGTGTCTCTAATGCAGCAAGAACCATGAGCATGACGAGAAAATAAGAACTGTATTTCCTACTCATATGAACCATATGTAGTTCAACTCTACTTATGAAACTGGTACAAACCACAGCTCCACTTACGTAAATGCTCTTTAGTTAATTGTGAGAATCGCTTTGGGTTCCTGACGTGTGTAAAATCATTTGAGCCCAAAATTCACATAGTTTTCCAGAAATGAACTCTTGCTTGTAGGAAGACACAGACCCAGTGGTTTAACTCCGTTTCTGAAAGGAAATTCAGACCCGTGTTCTCATCCATGGAACACACTCTGTTGTAACGCAAGAAGCATGCTCTTCTTTCCAGCATCTCTAATACAGGAAGAACCATGAGCATGCCCAGAAAAAAATAACTGTGTTTCCTACTCATAGGGACCATATGTAGTTCGACTCTACTCATGGAACTGATACTAACCACAGCTCCACTTACAAAATTCTCTTTAGTTAATAGTGAGAATCACGTTGGATTCGTGAACTGTGTAAAATCATTTGAGCCCAAAATTCACTTGGTTTACGAGAAATGAACTCTTGCTGTAGGAAGACACAGATCTTGGGCTTCAACTCCGTTTCTGAAGGGAAATTCAGAGAGGTGTTCTCATCCATGAAACACACTCTGTTTTAATGCTAGAAGCATGCTCTTCTGTCGAGCGTCTCTAATACAGCAAGAACCATGAGCATGCCTAGAAAAAAAGACCTGTGTTTCCTACTCATACGGACCACACGTAGTTTAACTCTGCTGATGAAACTGATACAAACCACAGCTCCACTTACACAGATGCTCTTTAGTTCATAGTGAGAATCGCGTTGGATTCGTGAACTGTGTAAAATCATTTGAGCCCAAAATTCACTTGGTTTACGAGACATGAACTCTTGCTGTAGGAAGACACAGATCTTGGGCTTCAACTCCGTTTCTGAAGGGAAATTCAGAGCAGTGTTCTCATGCATGAAACCCACTCTGTTTTAATGCTAGAAGCATGCTCTTCTTTCGAGCGTCTCTAATACAGCAAGAACCATGAGCATGCCCAGAAAAAAAGACCTGTGTTTCCTACTCATACGGACCATATGTAGTTCAATTCTACTTCTGGAACTGATACTAACCACAGCTCCACTTACATAAATGCTCTCTAGTTAATAGTGAGATTTGCGTTGGGTTCGGGAACTGTGCAAAATCATTAGAGCCCAAAAATCATTTGGATTACCCGAAATGAACTCTTGCTTGTAGGAAGACACAAATCCTGTGGTTTAACTCCGTTTCTGAAAGGAAATTCAGACCAGTGTTCTCATCCATGGAACACACTCTGTTGTAACGCAAGAAGCAAGCTCTTCTTTCAAGCATCTCTAATACATCAAGAACCATGAACATGCCCAGAATAAAAGAACTGTGTTTCCTACTCATAGGGACCATATGTAGTTCAACTCTACTTACGAAACTTATATTAACCACAGCTCCACTTACATAAGTGCTCTTTAGTTAATAGTGAGAATCACGTTGGGTTCAGGAACTCTGTAAAATCATTTGAGCCCAAAATTCACTTGGTCTACCAGAAATGAACTCTTGCTTGTAGGAAGACACATATCCTGTGGATTAACTCCGTTTCTGAAGGGAAATTCAGACCAGTGTTCTCATCCTTGAAATACACTCTGTTTTAACTCAAGAAGCAAGCTCTTCTTTCGAGCGTCTCTAATACAGCAAGAACCATGAGCTTGCCGAGAAAATAAGAACTGTATTTCCTACTCATATGAACCATATGTAGTTCAACTCTACTTATGAAACTGGTACAAACCACAGCTCCACTTACGTAAATGCTCTTTAGTTAATTGTGAGAATCGCTTTGGCTTCCTGACCTGTGTAAAATCATTTGAGCCCAAAATTCATATAGTTTTCCAGAAATGAACTCTTGCTTGTAGCTAGACACAGATCCTGTGGAATAACTCCGTTTCTGAATGGACATTCAGAGCAGTGTTCTCATCCATGAAATACACTCTGTTTTAACTCAAGAAGCAAGCTCTTCTTTCCAGCATCGATAATACAGCAAGAACCCTGAGCATGCCGAGAAAAAAAGAACTGTATTTCCTACTCATACGGACCACACGTAGTTCAACTCTGCTTATGAAACTGATACAAACCACAGCTCCACTTACATAAATGCTCTTTAGTTAATAGTGAGATTCGCGTCGGATTCGTGAACTGTTTAAAATCTTTTGATACCCAAATTCACATAGTTTTCCAGAAATGAACTCTTGCTTGTAGGAAGACACAGATCCTGTGGATTAACTCCGTTTCTGAATGGAAATTCAGAGCAGTGTTCTCATCCTTGAAACACACTATGTTTTAACGCAAGAAGCAGCCTCTTCTTTCGAGCGTCTCTAATAGAGCAAGAACCATATGCATGCCCAGAAAAAAAGAACTGTATTTCCTACTAATATGGACCATATGTAGTTCAACTTTACTTATGAAACTGATACAAACCACAGCTCTACTTACTTAAAAGCTCTTTAGTTAATTGTAAGAATCGCTTTTGGTTCCTGAACTGTGTAAAATAATTTGAGCCCAAAATTCACTTGGTTTACCAGAAATGAACTCTTGCTTGTAGGAAGACACAGATCCTGGGCTTTAACTCCGTTTCTGAAGGGAAATTCAGAGCAGTATTCTCATTCATTAAACACACTCTGTTTTAGTGCAAGAAGCAAACTCTTCTTTCGAGCATCTCTAATACAGCAAGAAACATGAGCATGCCCAGAAAAAAAGAACTGTGTTTCCTACTCATAGGGACCACTCGTAGTTTAACTCTGCTTATGAAACTGATACAAACCACAGCTCCACTTACAAAAATGCTCTTTAGTTAATAGTGAGAATCGCGTTGGATTCGTGAACTGTGTAAAATCATTTGAGCCCAAAATTCACTTGGTTTACGAGAAATGCACTCTTGCTGTAGGAAGACACAGATCTTGGGCTTCAACTCCGTTTCTGAAGGGAAATTTCAAGCAGTGTTCTCATCCATGGAACACACTCTGTTTTAACGCAAGAAGCAAGCTCTTCTTTCGAGGTTCTCTAATAGAGCACGAACCATGTGAATGCCCAGAAAAAAAGAACTGTATTTCCTACTCATACCGACAATATGTAGTTCAACTTTACTTATGAAAGTGATACAAAACACAGCTCTACTTACATAAATGCTCTTTAGTTAATAGTGAGAATTGCGTTGGGTTCCTGAACTGTTTAAAATCATTTGAGCCGAAAATTCACTTGGTTTACCAGAAATGAACTCTTGCTTGTAGGAAGACACATATCCTGTGGATTAACTCCATTTCTGAAGGGAAATTCAGACCAGTGTTCTCATCCTTGAAATACACTCTGTTTCAACGCAAGAAGCAAGCTCTTCTTTCGAGCGTCTCTAATGCAGCAAGAACCATGAGAATGCCCAGAAAAAAAGAACTGTGTTTCCTACACATACGGACCACTACGTAGTTCAACTCTGCTTATGAAACTGATACAAACCAGAGCTCCACTTACGTAAATGCTCTTTAGTTAATTGTGAGAATCGCTTTGGGTTCCTGACCTGTGTAAATCATTTGAGCCCAAAATTCACATAGTTTTCCAGAAATGAACTCTTGCTTGTAGCAAGACACAGATCCTGTGGAATAACTCCGTTTCTGAATGGACATTCAGAGCAGTGTTCTCATCCATGAAATACACTCTGTTTTAACTCAAGAAGCAAGCTCTTCTTTCCAGCGTCGCTAATACAGCATGAACCGTGAGCACGCCGAGAAAAAAATTACTGTGTTTCCTACTCATACGGACCATATGTAGTTCAACTCTACTTAGGAAACTTATACTAACCACTGCTCCACTTACATAAGTGCTCTTTAGTTAATAGTGAGAATCACGTTGGGTTCGGTAACTGTGTAAAATCATTTGAGCCCAAAATTCACTTGGTTTACCAGAAATGAATTCTTGCTTGGAGGAAGAAACATATCCTGTGGATTAACTCCGTTTCTGAAGGGAAATTCAGAGCAGTGTTCTCATCCATGAAAAACACTCTGTTTTAACGCAAGAAGCAAGCTCTTCTTTCGAGCGTCTCTAATACACCAAGAACCATGAGAATGCCCAGAAAAAAAGAACTGTGTTTCCTACTCATAAGGACCACACATAGTTCAACTCTGCTTATGAAACTGATACAAACCACAGCTCCACTTACATAACTGATCTTTAGTTAATTGTGAGAATCGCGTTGGGTTCGTGAACTGTTTAAAATCATTTGAGCCCAAAATTCACATGGTTTACCAGAAATGAACTCTTGTTTGGAGGAAGACACATATCCTGTGGATTAACTTCGTTTCTGAAGGGAAATTCAGAGCAGTGTTCTCATCCATGAAAAACACTCTGTTTTAACGAAAGAAGCAAGCTCTTCCTTTGAGCGTCTCTTATACACCAAGAAACATTAGCATGCAAAGAAATAAAGAACTATTTTTCCTACTCATACGGACCACACGTAGTTCAACTCTGCTTATGAAACTGATACAAACCACAGCTCCATATACATAAATGCTCTTTAGTTTATAGTGAGATTCGCGTTGGATTCGTGAACTGTGTAAAATCATTTGAGCCAAAAATTCACTTGGTTTACCAGAAATGAACTCTTGCTTGTAGGAAGACACAGATCCTGGCCTTTAACTCTGTTTCTGAAGGGCAATTCAGAGCAGTGTTCTCATCCATGAAACACGCTCTGTTTTAATGCTAGAAGCATGCTCTTCTTTCGAGCGTCTCTTATATAGCAAGAAGCATAAGCATGCCCAGAAAAAAAGAACTGTGTTTCCTACTCATACGGACCATATGTAGTTCAACTCTACTCATGGAACTGATACTAACCACAGCTCCACTTACATAAATTCTCTTTAGTTAATAGTGAGAATCGCGTTGGGTTCGGGAATTGTGTAACATCATTTGAGCCCAAAATTCACTTGGTTTACCAGAAATGAACTCTTGCTTGTATCAAGACACAGATGCTGTGGTTTAACTCCGTTTCTGATGGGAAATTAAGACCAGTGTTCTCATCCATGGAGCACACTCTGTTTTAATGCAAGAAGCAAGCTCTTCTTTCTGGCATTTCTAATACAGAAGGAACCATGAGCATGCCCAGAAAAAAAGAACTATTTCCTACTCATAGGGACCACATGTAGTTCAACTCTATTTATGAAACTGATACAAACCTCAGCTCCACTTACATAAATGCTCATTAGTTAATTGTGAGAATCGCTTTGGGTTCCTGAACTGTGTAAAATCATTTGAGCCAAAAATTCACTTGGTTTACCAGAAATGAACTCTTGCTTGTAGGAAGACACAGATCCTGGCCTTTAACTCTGTTTCTGAAGGCCTATTCAGAGCAGTGATCTCATCCATCAAATACACTCTGTTTTAACTCAAGAAGCAAGCTTTTCTTTCCAGCATCGCTAATACAGCATTAACCAGGAGTATGCCCAGAGTAAAAGAACTTTGTTTACGGCTCATACAGACCATATGTAGTTCAACTCTGTTTATGAAATTGATACGAAATACACCTCCAATTACATATATGCTGTTTAGTTACTTGTGAGAATGGCGTTGGGTTCGTGAACTATGTAAAATATTTGAGCCCAAAATGCACTTGGTTTACCAGAAATGAACTCTTGTTTGTAGGAAGACACAGATCCTTGGGATTAACTCCATTTCTGAATGCAAATTCAGAGCAGTGCTCCCATCCATGAAACACACTCTGTTTTAACGCAAGAAGCAAGCTCTTCTTTTGAGCGTCTCTAATACAGCGAGAACAATGAGAATGCCCAGAAAAAAAGAACTGTGTTTCCTACTCATAAGGACCACACGTAGTTCAACTCTGCTTATGAAACTGATACAAACCACAGCTCCACTCATATAAATGCTCTTTAGATAGTAGTGAGATTCGCGTCGGATTCGTGAACTGTGTAAAATATTTGATACCCAAATTCACATAGTTTTCCAGAAATGAACTCTTGCTTGTAGGAAGACACAGATCCTGTGGATTAACTCCGTTTCTGAATGGAAATTCAGAGCAGTATTCTAATTCATTAAACACACTCTGTTTTAGTGCAAGAAACAAGCTCTTCTTTCGAGCATCTCTAATACAGCAAGAAACATGAGCATGCCCAGAAAAAAAGAACTGTGTTTTCTACTCATACGGACCACACGTAGTTTAACTGTACTGATGAAACTGATACAAACCACAGCTCCACTTACGAAAATGCTCTTTAGTTCATAGTGAGAATCGCGTTGAATTCGTGAACTGTGTAAAATCATTTGAGCCCAAAATTCACTTTGTTTACGAGAAATGAACTCTTGTTGTAGGAAGACACAGATCTTGGGCTTCAACTCCGTTTCTGAAGGGAAATTCAGAGCAGTGTTCCAATCCATGAAACACACTCTGTATTAATGCTAGAAGCATGCTCTTCTTTCGAGCGTCTCTAATACAGCAAGAACCATGAGCATGCCCAGAAAAAAAGACCTGGGTTTCCTACTCATACGGACCATATGTAGTTCAATTCTACTTATGGAACTGATACTAACCACAGCTCCACTTACATAAATGCTCTTTAGTTAATAGTGAGATTTGCGTTGGGTTCAGGAACTCTGTAAAATCATTTGAGCCCAAAATTCACTTGGTTTACCACAAATGAACTCTTGCTTGTAGGAAGACACAGATCTTGGGCTTCAACTCCGTTTCTGAAGGGAAATTCAGAGAAGAGTTCTCATCAATGAAACACACTCTGTTTTAATGCTAGAACCATGCTCTTCTTTCGAGCGACTCTAATACAGCAAGAACCATGAGCATGCCCAGAAAAAAGAACTGTGTTTCCTACTCATACGGACCATATGTAGTTCAACTTTACTTATGAAACTGATACAAACCACAGCTCTACTTACATAAATGCTCTTTAGTTAATTGTAAGAATCGCTTTGGGTTCCTGAACTGTGTAAAATAATTTGAGCCCAAAATTCACTTGGTTTACCAGAAATGAACTCTTGCTTGTAGGAAGACACAGATCCTGGGCTTTAACTCCGTTTCTGAAGGGAAATTCAGAGCAGTATTCTCATTCATTAAACACACTCTGTTTTAGTGCAAGAAGCAAGCTCTTCTTTGGAGCATCTCTAATACAGCAAGAAACATGAGCATGCCCAGAAAAAAAGAACTGTGTTTCCTACTCATACGGACCACACCTAGTTTAACTCTGCTTATGAAACTGATACAAACCACAGCTCCACTTACAAAAATGCTCTTTAGTTAATAGTGAGAATCGCGTTGGATTCGTGAACTGTGTAAAATCATTTGAGCCCAAAATTCACTTGGTTTACGAGAAATGAACTCTTGCTGTAGGAAGACACAGATCTTGGGCTTCAACTCCGTTTCTGAAGGGAAATTCAGAGCAGTGTTCTCATGCATGAAACACACTCTGTTTTAATGCTAGAAGCATGCTCTTCTTTTGAGCGTCTAATACAGCAAGAACCATGAGCATGCCCAGAAAAAAAGACCTGTGTTTCCTACTCATACGGACCATATGTAGTTCAATTCTACTTATGGAACTGATACTAACCACAGCTCCACTTACATAAATGCTCTCTAGTTAATAGTGAGATTTGCGTTGGGTTCGGGAACTGTGCAAAATCATTACAGCCCAAAAATCATTTGGATTACCCGAAATGAACTCTTGCTTGTAGGAAGACACAAATCCTGTGGTTTAACTCCGTTTCTGAAAGGAAATTCAGACCAGTGTTCTCATCCATGGAACACACTCTGTTGTAACGCAAGAAGCAAGCTCTTCTTTCGAGTGTCTCTAATACAGCAAGAACCATGAGCTTGCCAAGAAAATAAGAACTGTATTTCCTACTCATATGAACCATATGTAGTTCAACTCTACTTATGAAACTGGTACAAACCACAGCTCCACTTACGTAAATGCTCTTTAGTTTATTGTGAGAATCGCTTTGGGTTCCTGACCTGTGTAAAATCATTTGAGCCCAAAATTCATATAGTTTTCCAGAAATGAACTCTTGCTTGTAGCAAGACACAGATCCTGTGGAATAACTCCGTTTCTGAATGGACATTCAGAGCAGTGTTCTCATCCATGAAATACACTCTGTTTTAACTCAAGAAGCAAGCTCTTCTTTCCAGCATTGCTAATACAGCAAGAACCATGAGCATGCCTAGAAAAAAAGAACTGTATTTCCTACTCATACGGACCACACGTAGTTCAACTCTGCTTATGAAACTGATACAAACCACAGCTCCACTTACATAAATGCTCTTTAGTTAATAGTGAGATTCGCGTCGGATTCGTGAACTGTGTAAAATCTTTTGATACCCAAATTCACATAGTTTTCCAGAAATGAACTCTTGCTTGTAGGAAGACACAGATCCTGTGGATTAACTCCGTTTCTGAATGGAAATTCAGAGCAGTGTTCTCATCCTTGAAACACACTCTGTTTTAACGCAAGAAGCAACCTCTTCTTTCGAGCGTCTCTAATACAACAAGAACCATATGCATGCCCAGAAAAAAAGAACTGTATTTCCTACTCATACGGACCATATGTAGTTCAACTTTACTTATGAAACTGATACAAACCACAGCTCTACTTACATAAATGCTCTTTAGTTAATTGTAAGAATCACTTTGGGTTCCTGAACT